>CM060908.1:838738995-839363995 GCA_030737815.1 Allium fistulosum | reverse complement strand
TGAAAATCTTGTTAATGGCTTCTCAGTTTTTCAAATTCAAAAATCCATTCTTTTTCACTTCTTTCTTAAATAAAATCTTTAAAGTTTGTTTCTTTCTCCTCTTCACCATTTAACTAACCAAAACAAGACCCCTCAAGTCCACCATGGCCAAGCCCCTTTAGCCCATGACTGAACCCATCTAGCCTATTTTGGCTCCAAAAATTCAATTTTTTTAGAAGAAAAACAAAGTTCGGATGTTAGCACAAGGCGTAGTGGTAGTTCGACTTAGTTTGGTTGCATTTTGGTGAGCAAGAGCTCACCTTTATAACTAAAGTTTTAACCTTATTATTGTGATGTGAGTATATGTTATTTTCTTATGTTGTTATGTGTTAAAAGTATTGGATTTTTTGGTTTGGTAACCATTTGGAAAGTTGACATGTTGGTATTTAGTAAAGTAAATTGGAATTTGTCATAAAAAGGCTTGAGTAAATTATATTAGGATGTTTTCTAAATGATGTATAGTTGTTACTTACCTTTGTATTTGTGCTCATCCTTATGTTATGTGATGTTTGGTTGAATAAGTGACATATGGAAAGTGTTTATGAAAGTGTTCGTATAGCGACTATTGCTATGTTGGCCCTTTGAAAAATGTGGTTCCTTTTGAAAAAATTTGGTTAAATCTTATGCTTGGGTTTTTGCAAAGATAATTAATTATCCAAATAAAAATGTGATTAAAGTTAGTTAGTTATTTTAATAATGATATTTTAATATTAATTAATCATTTTAAATAATGATGATTAAGGTTTTAATTATTTAAATAATGATATGATTAAGATTAATTAATCATTTTTTTAATGATGTTTAAAATTAATTAATCATTTTAACTAACATATTTAAGGCTAATTAATGATGTATTAAAGTTAATTAATCATTTTGTTAATGATGTTTTAAGATTAATTAATCACTTTAATAATATTTAAAAATTAATTAATCATTTTGAATAGTGTTGTCTGAAGTAATTAAGCGGGGTTAAAGCTAATTAATTATTTTAATTTGAATGATGCTGTCCGAAGTAATTAATCATTAATTAAAGTTAATTGATCATTTAAACAATGATACCGAAGAAATTAGTTAGTGATTAAGTTAATCGACCATTTTGATAAAGTTGTTTAAAGTTATTATTTGAAATATGAAATCCTAGCACAAGTTTGGTTTTAAAAGTATAAAATTTCGATTCAGTTATGGAAAAGAAGTTTCCATTAATGATATCGCTTACATGGAAAGGATTTAGTCATACTTTTAACACTAAACGTCGAGACATGGGCTCTTTCTATCTCGAAGGTTAAAATGGGTGAATTACAAAAATTTTCCATCTTTCTTGGGCCTATAAAGTCTAATTGATTTTAGATCCAATCTAAAATTTGTTTAAATAAAATCTAATTTTATTTAATTTTTTTGAAAAGGAATTTTAATTTAGTATAAATTAAATATATCATAATGAATGTATCAAATACGCTCATATGTGTATAGTGCAAGTGCAACATGTAAACAATGTACATAGTCGATGTGCATGTTTATAGGTGTTAGGATTTACATCACAGCATACACATTCGCCCTTTATACATGCCTTTGTTGTCCATAGTTTTATTTTGAAATCATATAAAATAATATATATATATATATAGTCTACTTATATATAATATGTTATGAAATTATTTTAACCAATTGACAATAGTTTACTAATATTTATAATATGATCATTAACGAGTTTACGTAGGTATTTAAAAAGAGGAAAAGGTGGTCTATTTAACACTAGTTCATATATATTTATAATATGATAATTAATGAGTTTAAGTAGGCATTTAAGAAGAGGAAAAAGTGGCGGTTCTTTTTCTTTCCTTTATTCATTATTTTTGTAACAACTCGGGATTTTCGACACACCAAAATAGACAATGATACGTCCACTGTATTGTGTGCCGAGCAATCGAATGCCGGAAAACCCGATTGTTAGGGGAAAAGAAGGAAGAAGGGAAGAAAACTAAACAACACAGAATCTCACAGCGCAACGAATAACCTATAATATACAGCAAATCTTTACAAAAAAGCAAAACTATAATATATATACATACATACATCAACCAGAGTATACTAACATATTTCTTCCCGGATAGTTATAACATCCTGTCCTCACAATTGTTGATAAATACAACAATGAATGCAGCGGAAAATTACCATCTACGTGAATACATCTCTAGACCTCCAACTCACCTCTTGAAGCTCCAAAACATCCAAACTAAATCTGTAATATGCTCGTCTGACCCAAGCATTATAATAAAATAACACCCGAGTCGGCCTGGAAAACCAGCGTGAAAAAACACACTCAATTGAATTTTTAAGTTATAAAAGCCTTTGAAATAAAAAATATCTCGTAAGACCATGCCGCATATAAACACGGACGGGTTTTTACCTTACAATAACTAAACCATTTCATATGAAATTATCTGATATTATAATAGTGTCTAACATACAAATACTTATTGATCATAGCCGAAATTCTTGCATTGATTAAATTCCAGCATAATAGTATACAACTAAAACCGTAAAGGCACGTATTGAAACATGAATTCCATATGATGACTGGGCTACTAGGATACCACCCGTCAAGGTGCTTCTCTAGATAAAATAACACCGAGGACCTCGCCGGGATCCTCTGCCAACACGGAACCGGCCTACCACTTGACTAGTAGTACTGAATATGATCACCCCTCCCTTAATGGGTTCCGAAGCATACAAATGAGAGATAATATCAACTCTAGATAGGGATGATCGTACCCTACTTGGGAGCAACCCACTTAGCCCAGCTACATCTCCCCTATTTTATTCATCCTGGTTGATGAGGCTGCGTTTTACATTTTATATAGCACTTCCCACTTGGAATACTAACACTACCTCCATGCAACAATGCAATGTCAACATGCATCCATATAAGTTCGTTCTAGGACTGAACGAAACGCTTGAGAGCTCCGCCTTCAATTCAATCATCTTCAAGATGTCATTACTTTGAAATGTTGAGTTGAATCGAAGTGGTTTTACGGATAACATATCTGATCCCGGTCCCTTCAAAACAACATTCGATAATTTCCGGTAAACTCAACCCTTTTCTTTAGGAAATAAACAGTCAAAGATAAGAGCGGAGATCACCTCCAAACCGTTAGCGGATGGATTTCCTTATCATTGTACTAGAAGAATGAAACGAGATTTATATGCACAGTACAACACCATCGGAGAGGAATATGCCACATAACTCACGTGTTTCTCCTAGATATTTCCAAAGTTACGTTTTGGGTCCAAATTGTATAGTTGGTTATTGTAACATCCCCTATCTAGAGGTCCGAAGATAAGCGCTACAAATGCTACATTCATTCATAGTATTAACTTCCGGTGACCAAATACGGTAATGTTAATAGTATCCATAATATCAGAAGCATTTAAATATGAAATAAAATCACAGATTTCATAAACAACATTTTTCAATACATTTCAAAATAAATTTTCATATCCAAGTTACATAATCCCATTCATTTACCAGGTTCAGATAAAATATAATTATTACACAAATATGCCAAGAGCGATATATGAAGATGCCTCCTTGGTTGACCAGAGTACTATATATTCATAACTGACATAATACAACACAGCATAGTCAAACAAAATAAAACAGCAACTCCTAAATAGCTATCTGTCAGCCACCTGCACGCGTCTGGAAGCTTTATTCGCCAACCTAATAAAACCTGAAAATCCTCAACTTTCAATCTACTCAAATCAATTTTTAAACACCCAAGAGTTTAAGGGGAAAAACATAAACTTCGAGTCAGACATGAAGCCTGGTGTAAATAATACTATACATCTTGGTTATTTGATATTAAGTGAGATCATGCCGCTTAGCGGAACGGGTTTCCCTTCACTAATATCCTTTTAAAATGCATCTTTTGCAAATCATCTCCTGCAACCAAAACTGGTTAAAACTTTAAAGCATTATCATGTAAGCATACATATCAGGTAATAAATGAACTAACTGTCCGAACAATATAGTTTTGTTTGGCTAACTACTGATCTTTGGCTGACTTGGGCCTACCAGACAATATAAATAAAATAATCTAACACCTGTAAGATACTCCTCTTCTTGACGGTCTGTCTCTAACTTATCTGTTAGATACTCCTCTTCTAGACGATCTGTCGCTAACTTATCTTCTCCCAGGGTCACCTGATCTTAATGGTTTTGTGGGCTCACCAATAACCTAACTTTGTACAAATATATATTCCGTTTTGTGTGTAACCATAATTTTAGTCTTACCTGTGATAAAGCCCTACACACTGGAATTTTGGACTGAATTATCTGGGGCTAATAGCTAATGTATAGGGCATGACCCTGTCACGACCCGACTTTCTATGCCCAGAAAGACGTATCGTGAATTAAGAAAGAAAGGGATAGAAGAAGAAAAGAAAGAAAAGAAGAAAGAACAACAACATCAGAAACTCACAGCGGAACGAATGAAATATAATATATCATATAAAATATTACATAGTATCATATACATCAGAGTTACACAACTTATACAACACATATTAGACAGTTATAACATCTGTCTAATTCATACAACTCAAGTATCACAGATACAGACACAACATATACACAGCGGAATCATCATATATCTACACGGTGAAGCCTCCTGCTCCAAATCTCCTCCAGAATTTGTCAAAGCTAACCTGAATCCCTCGACTACTCAATACAATATTGAGTACCCAAGAGTTTAATAAAACAGAAAATAAACACTTGGGTCAGACATGGGTCTGGTGTGAGTAAACGGTTAGATTGCTTAACTTTGAAAACTTTTGAAAACAAAAGTATCACGTAAGACTCCCCACAAATAAACATGGGTAAGTTTTTACCTTACGCTAACTAAAACATTTGATAGGAAATCCGATTGTATTATAATAGGGTCTAGGGTTTTCAAGTAAATTACAGAAATAGCTGAAATGCTTACATCTCACATTCCAACATAGTTGGGCACAACTAATACGTACGGCACTTATTGGAGTTTGGATTCCATACAATGGCAGGGCTACTGGGGTACCGCCCGTCACAGTACGTGGCCTAGATCACCGTACCGAGGAGTACGCCCGCTCCCCTGCAACACAAAGCCGGAACCATCCCTTACTGGATAATCCCGAACAAGATAATCCCGTAGTTGGCGCGACCAACCACACACTAAGCCGAATAAAAGAAAAGGGACCTCTAGACAGGGATCTATCTTGCTCTCAGTGGGTGCTACCCACGAAGCCTTGCTGCACCTCCCCTGTTTTAGCCATTCCCGGTTGATGAGGCTTGAGGTTACGATTACCTTTAATCAGAACATATCACTTAGAATGCTCATCGTCCGCCTGACGATGTGCTGAAAGCATTCAATCCATACAAGTTCGTTCCGGGTTCGAACGAAACCGAAGGCATTATCTCGTTACACTCGTTTTGGAATCACCCTCAGAGTTAACGACAATAACCCTTGCACTCTAAATCTTCATCTTCACTTGAGATTCACGACCTATCGTTAATTTGGATCGATGTGGTATTCGGGTCTCCAGACCTGGAATTCCGGTATACGAAAACCCGATCCCGGTCTCATCGAAATCCAAAACGTATCTTTTAAGGCCAAGTTGTTTAAAGGTTTAAACATTTAAACTTATTCAGGATGATATAAACAGATAGATAAATCATATTATCACAATTGATAATTCATATCAACATTCATCTCACAAAGCAGCATATATCATATATATATCAGAGACATATAAATCATCCAATATCAACCAATCACCCAATATCAAACATCCAGTATTAATCAATTATCTAAACAGAATTGATTTACTCTAATCAATTTTACTTGGATTATCTTAATCCTGCTCACTATCATTAATTAATTAATCATCTCTTAATGATCTTCCTTAATTAATCTTCCTTTTATTAATTATCTTTAATTACATCAAGTAATTATCCTTAACCATATACAGTAATTAACCTTTAATTACTATCATTAATTACAATAATTAATGATCCTTCATTTACTTCCATTAATTAATTTAACTATAATTATTTTCATTAATCCTCAATTAATTATAATTAATTAATCATACTTTAATTAATCACTTTTATTAATCAAACTTGATTAATTCCATTAATTATATTAATTAATGATCCTATAAATACTTCATTAATTATTTAACCTTTTAATTAATTAATCTTTAATTAACCACCCTCATTAATTAGTCTTAATTAATCATAATTAGTAATTAACTATCTTGTAATTACTTACCTTAATTAATTAACTCCTTAATTAATTATATTAATCTTAAATTAATCTCATCCATTAATTAATTAATCATACTAATTAATAAATCAAATTTGCTAAGTAATTAACCCTTAATTACTTCCATTAATTATCTTCTAATTACTTTCATTAGTTAATTACTCTCTTAATTAATTACCTGAACAAGTAATTAATTACATTATTAATTAACCTTAATCCTCTAATTAATTAATTACTCTTCAATTAATTAACTCCAAATCAATTATATTAATTAATCCTTTAATTAATAACATCAAGTGATTAACCCTTAATCACTTCCATTTAATTACTTCCATAAGTAATTTCTATTTTCTTAATTACATTTAGTAATTATCCATTAATTACTTTACTAAGTAATTACACTTAATTAATCATAAGTGGTTATCTTTAATTAATTAGACTAATTAATTAACCTAAAATTAATTACATTAATTATTCAATTAATCATCACTTAATCTTAAATTAATTTATTTCTTAATTACCTTCATTTCCACTGATTACTTCATTAAGTAACTGTCCTTAATTACAATAAGTAATAAATCTTTAATTTATTTTACTCATTAATTATCCTTGATTAATCTCCACTTTTAAAGATAAACTCTTCATTTAAATTAAATACTTATTTCTATCTTTAACTTCATTTAAACCATTTAGAAAACAAGTATATATTTGAAATATATAATTTTACTTAAGAACAACACAATTTAAACATTTAAATTTGATATATTTAAAATCTTTGAAAAACCCTTTTCAAACTTGCTTAAATAAATTTTATTCTTAAAAACTTAATTATAATATCTTTTAAACTCACTATTTAAAATATAATTTAAAACTTGTTAAATCTTTATCTTTGATAAACTAATCATTTCCATAATTTAAAACATGTTTTTACTTTGCCTTGAAACATATTTATTTAAAATCCACTTTAATTTGACTAATTATTCTTTGGAAATTAAATAAATTTAACTTGCTCCTCGTCTCACTCGCGAACCTTTCCTTCTCCGAGTCAACTCACGAAACAACTCGAGCCCGACCCGAGAAAAAGCATCATCTTCCTAAACTCAGACTTCACCTGACACTGACGTGCACGCGTGCACGTGCACGGCGGCGTCCCATCGCTTCGACCAACCACGATGGCTCCAACGTCTCACCGTCGACTCCCACAGTCCCTCCGACAACTCAGATCGGCGAGGATGCGAGCAAAACGAAATCGAACTCTTCGATCCCCATGCCAGAAGCTAATCCGATCGGAAAACTATCCATCGCCGAAGAACCCAACCACGATAAACCTCGCTATCCTCATCGAAGCATCGTCTCGATCTCCAGCAACCTCCTGCATCTTCGCGAACGACTCCGGTATCTCCACGAAAATACACGAACCACAAAAACTTCGACGAACAAAAACCGGAACAAAACCCTACCTGACCTATTTCCGACCACCACGTCGCACTAAAAATCATGCGACCATTTTTCCTCTAATCGCCGATCTACCCTTCTCCTCCAGTCCAAAGCTCAACGTCGATCTCAACTCCGTTCATCGGAATTTGATAAAAGTTCCAATTCCGATCATCACAGAAAAGCACAACCATTTCTAACCTAAAGATCATGATTATACCACCTAAATTCACGATTCTCTACCACGAATACGACTATGCAATCCAAATCTAAAATTAAATTGGTTAATTTTTGACATATATGTGCATTTCACTGTTATATTTATTTTAAAAATCATCTGTTGAATTTAAAACCCTGGAACCATTTTTATAATCTTCATTATACTTTAACAAACAACTTTTATTTATATATCAAAGTCTAATATAGATTCTACTATGAGATTTTGAATTTTTTTTTTATCAGACTAAAACTTGAAACAAGAACAGAGCATATATACACAGGTATCATTACTCCTCAACTATATATATACATACATTCATATCAGATCCATATAAACAATTTAATCTATCACTTATATCAATTATAATCGTCAGGTTAAAACTGTTTTTAAAGTAAATTTACTCACCTCTTTTTCAAAAAGACCAGAGAATCATATATATACATATCTACAGAAATTTACAGACATACTACTATATGTATATGCATTCATATTCAAATCATACATGTAAACATTTTATATTATGTTACTACAACATTCATCACACAGAACAAACACATGAACAGATTCAAAACTGTTTTTAAAAGAAATTTACTCACCTTTAAAATAAGAACAGAGAGACAGTTTTCCAGGCTTTTAAACTCTGATCCGGCAAAAGCTTTTGATTTTGTTTGTTATTGAGATTTGAAATCCTTGCATGTTTGTTTGATGTTGAGTTGATCTTCATTATGGTTTGCAGATTGATTTAGTGCTTGATTTAGTTGCTTGAACCCAGATTGAAGATGAGATAATTGTTTGATTTACTTTCTTTTGATTTCAGATTTTAGAAGAGAAAGAAAAACTGAGAAACGTTTTGAACTGAAAGAAAATAGAAGCCAGGTTTCTCTACAACTACATTATTTATAAAATAAAATTTTAAATAAAGAAAATGTTGCCACTTGTATTTTCTTAAAACTTACATGTGTCCTTTACCACCTAATTACCCTACACTTGTTCCTACCAAGTGTTAATGTTTTTACACATGTCTTTTTTTATATATTAAATAAAAAATTTATTTAATTTAAATGTTAATATAACTTACATACTTAAACTCTCTTAATTTGCATATGTATATATAAATTACTTTTAAAAGAAATTATTCTAAAACTAATTATAATTCAAATATACCTTATACATGTATTTTTATAACCTCTTAAATTTAAACACTTTAAAGAATACAAAATAAAACTTTATTTAAACCATTAAAACAAACAATTATTTTATATTTTGAAAACAAATGAATTAATCTTTAACTTTTGAAAGATATTAAATTTAAAACAAAGCTTTTTAAAATTACAATTCATACATATATAAATTATCAATAGATTAAAATAAATTCAAAACAATCCAAATTATAACATATACATTCATATATATTACAATTTGAAAATACAATCTTCTATTTAAAACAAAAGATATCCTATTCACAATATATATATTAATATATACATTATAAATAGAATCTATTTTTATTAGCTTTGGAAATAAATCTTATTAATTTTAAATTATTAGAAAAGATCAAGTATTACCAAATTAAATATTTATTAGCCTTTAAAAGATTGAATTACCAAATTAAAATTATAAAGAAAAATTATCAAATCAATTTAATTATTAATGCTGATTATTAAATTTAAATTGCCCAAAAACCCGGGATATCACAGACCCTATACCAGTCTCATCTGGCATTCTAATATCTGAGTCATTTTACATAGGGTAATCTTCCCAAAATTTTCCTTGAAAATATTTTCATCTCAAATTGATTTAAAACCTTTAAACCAAACTTAAACAAGGAAAATACATATACTCCATGCTTTACTAAAAATCCCCTTGCCATGTTATATATACTTCACTCAAATCTTTATTGATGAAAACATTTAAACCTTTAAAAGTACCCCTTTTGAATCCATTGAAAGTGCCCATTTCGAAACCAAGTAAAACCCTTCTTTATAACCTAGGCCGAAAGGCCAAAACATTCATTTCGAAACCTTTCAATCTTCCTTTCGAAAACACTTGAAAAACCTTTTCTTTGAAAGCTATAAAACCTTGGACATCCTATCTTTAAACATTTAATCTTTGCCTTTCGAAAACATTGGAAAACCTTTCCTTTCCTTTCCTTTCAAACCTTTCGAAACCATTGGGGAACCACCCCTTTGAAACCTTCATTTAAAACCTTTCGAAAGCATAAACACCTTTATAAACTTCAAAACTTTCGAGATCATTTGGATTCAATTTAAAACATGTGGAAACACCTTTCAAAACCATTAAAATCATCTCTTTCGAAACCATTTGGGTTCTACCTTCAACAGAGAAAAAGGGTCACTAAAACCATTTAAGTCGAAAGCACTCTTTCAAAAGCAATTCCTAAGTAAAGAAATAGAGGTGTCGAAACCAACCCTTCCGAAAGCATTGGAGAAGCGGCTAAGTTTCAATAAAAAAGTATACCTTCCGAAACCATTGACTTCGAAAGGTAGAAAAACGACAGCTAGGGGTTCGACACCATTCGAAAGCATTTACTTAAAACAAAGGCACAACCTCATTTGAGACTAATCCTTTAAAACATTTGACTCAGCCAAAAGCCAACCAAGTCGAATGCACTTCCTTCGAAAGCAAAGTAGGCACATTTTTTAATTTAAAACAAATTCATGCTTTGACTGCATCGGAACCTATGGTCTCGACCCAGTATCTTTCGCCCTAGTCCAATTCACTCTGCACCAAATTATTGATACTATGTGCATTAGTTTCGATGGCAATGGAGGCAGAAGTGCTTGGTCGGAACCCCTGTGCTGAAAGAGGCGAGACATGCTAAAAGCATGTAAAAGCTGATTTTTACTTTAAAAAGAATTTCTTTTCAACTAACCTACCTTGTTTGTCAAAATATTATTGGTTGCTGATTTTCCTTTCTAAAAGTGCTGCCAATATTTTAGAAATTAACAATTTAATTTATTTATAAAATACCCCTTCTTCTTTTATAAATATATAAAACATTTAAGTCCCATACCTTAAATTATTTTATACTTCTATCAAAACATTTAGAAATTCTATAAAAATTCCAAAAAATCGTTTTTAATATGCTTTCCAACATATATTAATTTCAGACCCAAAATATATATTATTTAATCGTAAATAATTTAAACCCGATTAATTATTTTCCTTACTAGAAAATTAATATAAAATCCTCATTAATTCAGAAAATTATGAAAATTGAAAACCAACTTTAAAATATTATTTCTGGTTTAAATCTAAAATCACAAGGCATTTGAAGGCCATTAAATAGGGTTTTCACATTAAAACATATCATGAATCCTATATGAATAAGCATAAATCATCAACAAGCATATATAAACATTTAATCATTCAAAAACATGGCATAATCATGCAAAATACTTCGGTTTCATCATAAAACCGAAAACAATTAGAAAAATAAGATGTAGTCATTATTCACCTTAGCTTTGAGATTAAGGATTTGAGATTTGATCTTGATTAAGTTGCTTAAGCTTTTCCTCTTGAATTCTCTTTGTTTTCCTAATGGTGGCCTACCTCTAGCTTGTATATTTGTTTTCTGAATTTAGAATGAACGTGAGAATGATGGGGTTAAGGGTTTAGGGTATTAGAATACTCTTATTCCAACTTTTCCCCTTACCTATTTGCCTTAACATTTTAATTCTTTAGTTCCTTTTTATATGGAACGCCTACCCTTACTAATCACAAATCTCAACCCATTAATCATTTTACTTTATTTCATTTAATTTACCTAACTAAATGTTCCTAATAATGTTGTTAAAAATATGGGGTGTTACAGTCTCTTCTCCTTAAAGAATTTCATCCTTGAAATTACGATAAGGTACACAACCAAACAATCAAAAAGGTAAAACATACCATCAAACAAATCAGGATAAGCATCTCTAATCCTTCTCTCAGTCTAACAAGTACAGTCTCTCTCATCATCGCTCCACTGGACTTTAACTAATCTGACTATCTTGTTTCTATGCCTCTTCTCATCACTTGCAACTATCCGAACTGGCTTTCTAACTATAGTCAAGTCCAGCTCTACTACTAAATCATCTAACACAGTTGGTGCAATAGTAGTCTCCGGGTCTCTAACACACTTTCTTAGATGAGAAACATGAAAAATATCATGGACTCCTGCCAAACTACTCGGTAACTCTACTCCACATGCGAGATTCCCTATCCTCTCTACAATAGGAAATGGTCCTGCAAATCTTGGTGCCAACTTTCCTGATTTCCCGAATCTAATTACACCTTTCATCAGTGACACCTTAATAAAAACATGATCTCCAACAGAGAGCTCTAAGCCTTTCCATCTTCTATCCGCATAACTCTTCCGCCGAGACTGAGCTTCCTTCATTCTAGCTCGAATCAACTTAATCTTCTCTGCAGCTTCTCTAACTAAATCTGGACCAAGAACCAATCTATCCCCAGTCTCTAACCAACAAACTGGTGATTTGCATGGCCTTCCATACAAAGCTTCAAATGATGCCATCCCTATACTTGTCTGATAACTGTTGTTACGCAAAAACTCGACTAAATGTAGATGGTCTTCCCATGATCCTCAAAAATCTAACACACAAGCTCGTAACAAATCCTCCAAGACTTTGTTAACTCTTTATGTTTTCTCATCTGTCTGTGGATGGTAAGCGGTACACATCTTGAGCTTGGTTCCAAAATATCCTGTAGACTCTTCCAGAACTCGCTAGTGAATAAGGAATCTCTATCACTTACTATGTTACTAGGAACTCCATGTAGTCTAACTACATTCTTCGTAAATAACTTAGCTAAAATAGGTGTCGTTCTAGTTGACTTAACTGGAATGAAATGGGCACTCTTGGTCAACCTGTCCACTATGACCCATATACTGTAATGACCCAAGATTTTAGGAATTTATTCTGAAAAATATAAATAAATTCAAAATAATTCTTAAATAAATTTTGAAAGGGAATTGATATAGCTTGATAGTGTATCAGTATGTGTGTGCATGTGTGCATAGGAAATGCACATGAACTAAAGCTAAAATCCCTGAACTCTAAGAATAAATACATATTGATATGTATGGGAATATATATATATATATAGATTAAATCCTTAAAAGCTGTATGCATAAGTAAATATACATATATGGATGCTACTGAATATTTTTGAGTGTACATGTGCATGTGTGTGTCAATACAGAATGATGTATAAATATATATATGGGTGTACTAATTATTTCAGTAAGACTTATATATATATATATATGTTAATAAAATACTAGAGTTCAAATTAGTAAAATAAAATATACAGACATATTTTAGTATATAGGCAGAAAGAAAAAAAAATGAGGATATAAAAAGGAGTAGTCCTCTTGTAAATAAATAAAGGAAGTACACACCATTTACATGAAAGCTAAAAATAGGAAAAATAAGACAAAACAGGGAAATGCTTGGTATAGGCAGAATTAGGAAGAGTATTTGATAAATAACAAATCAAGTCACATTTTTAGCATGATTGTAGACAAAGAAAAAAGTATTTTCTGAAAAGCAAATTTCTGAAATTAACCAAAAAGAATATAACCACTTTTCTCTTCACCTAAATTAAGCCGGGAAGGGTAGAATTTTGGGTTCAAATAAAATGCAGATAACATAATTTTTCTGGTGGGCAAAAATGGCTTTAGCCAATACCCAAAACCCTAAGGAGGACCCTGTATATATATATGTACATGCAGCAGCCTCCTCTCCTTCTCAGAAAAGAACTTTGAAAAAAAAAAGAAACAACACCATAGAAATCATAAGGCAAGGGAAGGAAAAGAGCTTGAGGCTAAAGGCAGAAGTTCATCAATTAATTAAGGAACCAAAGAAGAGAGCTAGGTGAGAAAACTCACTCAACAACTTAAGGCACTAAGTCCTAATGAAGGCAGCCAGTTATAAATGAATTTTTCTTAAAAGTATATGTGATTGTTCTTTAGAAGTTAAGGATGCTTTAATGCTAAATGGTTGTTCTGGTTGTTTTATTTTGTGAATATTCTAAATATGATCTGCATGCATACATAAGTATCTTTGAAACCCAGATCTCTTTTTAATATGATACTGGTTAGAAACAAATAAATACCCAGAAAAATAAAATGTTGGATATAAGCAAGTAGTGTTGGTTTTGGCTCAACCTAGAAGAATTGATAAGCTTGTGGGCTGCAATATACATATGTATATGTGCTGAGGCTTAAAATGAAAAGGAATTAGGAGTGCAATAGGCTTGCCTATGTGCTGATACTCCCGATTCAAAGAAAATTACAATATCCACCCAGTAAATAGATTTTGTGATTTAGGAAGCTTGGTCAACCTGAGTTAACTAAAGCACAGATGTTTGCAATAAAATCTTCCCATAGAGCCATAAACCAATGTTAGTTGTCTATATCTCTTTAAAATTGCAAGAACATGTTTTAATAAGTACCAATACTAAAATTGCTTGGTTGTCTCTGTTTGTTTATGAGAATGATAAGGAATGCTATGAGGTGAATGCTTGTTTTTGTAAAATAACTCACTGATTGGGTTTGCTCTGAAAAAATTAAAAAGAGAAAGTACCTAAGAATTTTATTAGGAAATGGGGTCAAGGTTACTGCAGGAATGACTTGTGTTCTTGAGTAATGCAAGTTGACACATGGCTTGTTCAAGTCCTGAGATCTTTGTGTAATGGAGTGAATTAGTTCATTACAGTGTGTCCATTGATTCATAAAATTGCAGATGAGACCAGGATAGATAAATATACCAAGGGAAAAATATTTGATATGATGAGGAAACTAGAGTTTTTCCCAGAATTGAAATATGAGGATGGAATAAATGATTTAACTCATATTGGTTATTTTCCTGTTTGATGTGAATGATTGTTTGACTATGACTGAATTATATGCTTGAATGTATGTACCATATTTATATATGTAGTCTTTGGAAAGAAAGATTAAAATATGCACATGCACAATGACACAGAGCATGCACACAAGTATTACCTGTTTCCAAAGGGCAGAAATTTATGTATATGTACTTAACTTGATTTTAACCTAATTAATTAATTGCTTTTGTGAATTTTCTCATACCAGACATGTGTCTGACCCTAGTGTGCTAATGGCATCTGGGGTGTCTCATTTGAAATGAGGCAGCTTCAAATGCTTTTTCAGGGATAGCAGCCTCTAGATAGGAGTAGAAGCAAAGCATTGAGAAGAAGATTATAGCATGCTAGAATTAGATAGATAAGAGCTTACAAGATGAAATTTGCATGTATGATATTTTAAAGAAAAAATTTCCATTGTACTAAGTACAGAGTGATGTTGGATATTTGGTTAAGTATTTTGAGAATTTGACTTGAAACTGGTATTTAAAATATCTGAGTTTTATTATTTGGAATGTTGGAAAGTTTTAGCTATAATTTTGTAAGTTAGATCACCAGTAGGGATTTTATAAGATAGTGATGTTAGATCCATATTAGTAAATTATTTACATGTTCAGATATGATTTGCTCAGACACTGTCACACCAGTACCTTAGTAATTTTAACATAAAATCTGAATCCCTCTTTACTAAAGCTTTGGGCAAAATGCATTTTAAGACCTTCTGAAATATGTCTGAGTAGAGAGTCTGTTTAATCCATATTTTATTTGCTAAGTATCCATGTGTGAGGAAACTCACCCTGGACTGCATTTCATTTAGTCTAGTACCTTGGTATCAAGGAATCAAGCTTCTGGAATATGATGATTCACTTAAGAATATCCCAGACATGAGTTTGCATATAAGGTAGATATTATAAGAAAGCAAACATGGGAAATGATATAAGCTTATATCATTTTCAAAGCACAGACACTATACAATTGATTTTACAGATATCATAACATAATTATCTAGGTTCTATGAATCATATTTCATGGAGAATCCAGCAAGCTATCAAAGAATAAAAACCATACTATTACCTATATGAATAAGATTTTCATTACTTAAATAATAAAATGAAATTAAGCTATGTGGGGATTGATTAAATTTAAATCAATCATTGTAACCTCTTGTTTGCCATAACCTAATTAAACCAGAGGGGCACATGCATCTTCATATGTGTGTGCATATTTTTGTGGTTGCACTGATATATCTATATTGGTAAAAATTTTGATCCTGGATAAAGTTTGTTTATTGAAAAAAAAAATGGCCCTGGAAAAATATATTTGTTAATGAATGATATATACATATATCATCTCTAAAAAAAATCCTTACAAAATGAAGGTAGAGAAGAGAGGGTCATTTCATTTGGTATCAGAGCTATGTTATTCAACATAGTAGAAGTAAAGATCAAGTTCTTAGATAGAAATAAAATTTAAAGGAACTAAATATATATCAATGTTTTCAGTGTGAATAAAAACCACTGAAATAATAAAATTACCAATCGAACTAACCAGCTATGTAAATTATTATTAGCAAACCATGGTAGGGAGACCACCAAATCAGGGAGCAAGATCTTCCCATGCACCACCAATGGTCAATCTGCAAGATTTGGTGAGAGCATTTAGGGATGGGGCAGGACAAAGGCAAGAAAATCCCTATGAAGAACTCTCAAAATTACTTAAGACATATACTCATTTAGGAGGCAAAAGCTTTGAAGGGACAGAGGGTATCATGGAAATTCAAACATGGTTGAGAACATTGGAAAGAATTTTCAATGACATGCAACTTGATAATCAAAGAAAGAGGCAAGTGGCTTCAAGACAGCTAAAAGGAGTAGCTTTAAGCTGGTGGGAAGTAATCATGGCAGGGAGAGGTGAGAATGAAATCACTTGGAATCAATTCAAAGAGATGTTGGAAGCAAGGTTTGTACCAGCATCAGCTAAGACTACCTTGCTAGAAGAATTTATTAGACTTAGACAAGGAACCATGACTGTCACAGAGTACACTCAGAAGTTTGAGGGGCTTTCCACATATGGAGCAATGCTTGTGGCAGATGAGGCATCCAAAAATGATAGGTACATAAAAGGTTTGAACCCAGGACTTAGCAGAGCCATGTTACCCTATGCTGACAGGACTTTTGACCATGTGATAGACTTAGCTTTGAGGTTGGAGCAGCATGACAAGGAAAGGGAGAAGTTCAGAAATTTTAAGAACAATAACACCAAGAAAGGTAAGGGGAGGTATCACCCTTATGATAAGAAGAAGGAAGAGGCCAGTAACAAAGGCACTGGAGATGTAAAAGCTAAGGAAACCAAGAAGATTGTGTGCCATCAGTGTGGAAAAGAAGGACATATCAAACCAAGATGTCCAGAATTGAAAGGAGGAGCTTTCAAGTGTTATTTATGTGGGAAAGAAGGGCACATGAAAAGAAATTGTCCTGAAAATAGGCAGCAAGGAAAATTAGCAAACTTGGAAGAAAAAGGCAAAACAGTGGAGATCAATGCTGAGAAGCACAGTCAAGTGGAAGGTACACTATTTATTTGTAATGTACCCATAGCAGTAGTATATGATACAGGAGCAACTCATTCTTTAATTTCCTATGAATTAGTTAAAATGCTGAAATTAAGTTGCATATTGGTTGAAACCCCTTTACATATACAAAGTCCACTGGGAAGTTCTAGTGTTTTAAACATGATCTGTGTGGATGTGGGATTAAACATAGGAGGAGATACTTTTATTTCCAATTTATATGTTTTAAATTACCCAAATATAGGTGTTATTTTGGGAGTAGACTGGTTAAGGCAATTCAAGGCCATAATTAACTTAGACTCGTCCACCATATCATTGCAAAACCATGGAAGCCAGAGGATCACAATTTTGTGTGAAGTGTCCAAGGGAAGAAAATTGTGTCATTTGATTGATTTGGGTAAAGATTCCAGTAAACATATTATTGAGGAAATCCCCATAGTCAATGAATACTTGGATGTTTTTGAGGAGGTTAATGGTGTTCCAAACCATAGGCCAGTGGAATTCCAAATTCATTTAGTTCCAGGAGCAAGCCCAGTGATTAAAAAGCCAACAAGAATGGGGCCAAATGAACTAAAAGAATTAAAGAAACAATTAGAGGAATTAGAAAATAAGGGTTTTATAAGACCCAGTAATTCTTGCTGGGGGGCACCAGTGGTGTTTGTTAAGAAACAAGATGGTACTTTGAGACTCTGCATAGATTATAGGAAATTAAACAAGGTAACCATTAAAAATAAATACCCACTGCCAAGAATAGATGATCTTTTTGATCAATTGGCTGGAGCAAGAGTATTCTCTAGGCTAGATTTAGCATCTGGTTTTCATCAAATGAAGGTGGAAGAATCAAGCATCAAGTACACTGCCTTTAACACTAAATATGGGTTGTATGAATTTTTGGTTATGCCATTTGGCTTGACCAATGCACCATCATACTTTGTAGATTTAATGAACAGAACTTATAGAGATTATTTGGACAAGTTTGTGCTTATTTTTATAGATGACATTTTAATTTATTCCAAAACAATGGAAGAGCATGAAAGCCATATGCACATGGTTTTGTCTAGACTAAGGGAAAAAGACTTAAAGGCAAAATACTCAAAATGTGAATTTTGGAAAGAGGAAGTGCATTTTCTTGGCCATGTTATATCTGCCCAAGGAATTTCTGTGAACCCCAATAAAGTAGTGGCTATTCAAGCATGGAAGAGGCCAAGCACTGTGAGTGAAGTAAGGTCATTTATGGGGATGGCAGGGTATTATAGGAGATTTATAAAAGATTTTTCAAAAATTTCTACACCACTCACTAACCTAACCAGGAAGAACCAAGCTTTTGTTTGGTCGGAAAAATGTGAAAAGTCTTTTGAACAGTTGAAGGAGGCATTGGTGAATGCTCCAATTTTAAAGGTGCCTCATGGAAATGAAGAATTAGTTGTATACACTGATGCTAGTGGATTTGGCTTGGGTGCAGTGTTGATGCAACAAGGCCAGGTCATTGCATATGCATCCAGACAACTTAAACCCCATGAAGTAAGGTATGCCACACATGACCTTGAATTAGCAGCTGTGATCTATGCTTTGAAACTTTGGAGACATTATTTGTTAGGCACTAAGTTTGAACTTTACACTGACCACAAGTCTCTAAAATATTTATTTTCACAAAAAGATTTGAACATGAGGCAACATAGATGGGTGGAATTCTTAGCTGCCTATGACTTTGACATACTCTATACACCAGGCAAAGCAAACAAAGTTGCAGATGCTCTAAGTAGACAGCTTGCTAAATTGGCTATGATGATGATAGAAGAATTTAAGGACTTGTCTTTGCTAACTGAGTTAGAAATTGGGGAGAATGGTTGTGTGCACATTGATGAGCAGATGCATGGTGCACAAAAAGATAAAGGGAAGTTAAGCTTAATGACACTTCAACCAGATTTAATTCTGAAGGTAGGAAAAATGCAAGAACAGGATGCCAACTTATTAGAGAAGAAAATGCTCCTCTCAAAAGGGGAGGAAGTGATGAATCACCATATTGATAAAAATGGTTATATGAGATACCAAAATAGGATGTGTGTACCAGAGGACACAGAATTGAAGAAAGAGATATTGAATGAATATCACAGAAGTAAATACTCCATACACCCAGGCAACACAAAAATGTACCAAAATTTGAAAAGAGACTTCTGGTGGAAGGGGATGAAATCTGATGTAGCTAAATACATTGCCAAATGTATGACTTGCCAACAAGTCAAGGCTGAAACCCAAAGGCCATCAGGGTTGATGCAGCCTCTTAGTGTACCACAGTGGAAGTGGGAAGACATATCTATGGACTTCATAGATGGACTGCCTAGATCTAAGAGAGGCAATACAAGCACATGGGTGATAGTTGATAGGCTAACCAAGGTAGCACACTTCATCCCAGTCAAGTCAGAAAGGACAGCACCAAAATTAGCTCAAATTTTTATAAAGGAAGTGGTAAAGTTACATGGCATTCCCAAAACCATTGTGAGTGATAGGGATACCATCTTCACCTCAAAATTCTGGAGAAGCTTTCAAGAAGCAATGGGAAGTGAACTATGCCTAAGTACTGCCTACCATCCTCAATCAGATGGGCAGACCGAGGTAGTAAACAAGGTTTTGGAGGACATGTTGAGAGCATGTGTACTGGACTTTGGGGGCAACTGGGAGGATTATCTTCATCTAGTTGAATTTACATACAACAACAGCTATCAAAGCACCATAGGAATGGCTCCATTTGAAGCCTTATATGGTAAACCCTGTTTGTCACCTGTTTGTTGGGTAGAAGCAGGAGAAAGGTCTATTTTAGGACCTGAGTACATACAAGAAACTAAGGAGAAAATTGAGTTGATAAGAAGAAGAATGGCAGCATCACAAGAAAGGCAGAAGAAATTTGCAGACATGAAAAGGAGGCAGGTGGAATATGAAGTGGGAAATTTTGTTTTCATCAAAATCTCACCTATGAAAAATGTGCTGAGGTTTGGGAAACAAGGCAAGTTAACCCCAAGATATATTGGACCATACAAAATTCTGGAAAGAATTGGTCCCTTGGCATATAAGTTGGAATTACCAGAAAACATGCAAGGTATACATGATGTTTTTCATGTATCACAATTGAGAAGATGGGTCCATGACAAGGCAGAAATTCTTGAGACCCCAACCCAAGTGCAGATAAATCCTAATTTGATTTATGAAAAGGATCCAGTGGGAATTTTGGCAAAAGATGTGAAGAAGTTGAGGAATAAATCTCTGAAACTTGTAAAGGTACAGTGGAGTCTTGATCCTAGTTATTTCACATGGGAATTAGAAGACAAAGTTAGGATGAATTATCCTAAGCTATTTTCAGATTAAAGGTAATTCTGATTTTCGATTGTTTTAGATGCATATATTTTTAGTTATTATAGAACTAAAAATCTATTTGGTTGAAAATGTACTTGTTCTCTGAATTAAGTTTAAAATTCATTTTAAGCTTAGGAAAATTGTGGGACACAATTTCTAAAAGGAGGGGTGTATGTAATGACCCAAGATTTTGGGAATTTATTCTGAAAAATATAAATAAATTCAAAATAATTCTTAAATAAATTTTGAAAGGGAATTGATATAGCTTGATAGTGTATCAGTATGTGGGTGCATGTGTGCACAGGAAATGCACATGAACTAAAGCTAAAATCCCTGAACTCTAAGAATAAATACATATTGATATGTATGGGAATATATATATATAGATTAAATCCTTAAAAGCTGTATGCATAAGTAAATATACATATATGGATGCTACTGAATATTTTTGAGTGTACATGTGCATGTGTGTGTCAATACAGAATGATGTATAAATATATATATGGGTGTACTAATTATTTCAGTAAGACTTATATATATATATATATATATATATATATGTTAATAAAATACTAGAGTTCAAATTAGTAAAATAAAATATACAGACATATTTTAGTATATAGGCAGAAAGAAAAAAAAATGAGGATATAAAAAGGAGTAGTCCTCTTGTAAATAAATAAAGGAAGTACACACCATTTACATGAAAGCTAAAAATAGGAAAAATAAGACAAAACAGGGAAATGCTTGGTATAGGCAGAATTAGGAAGAGTATTTGATAAATAACAAATCAAGTCACATTTTTAGCATGATTGTAGACAAAGGAAAAAGTATTTTCTGAAAAGCAAATTTCTGAAATTAACCAAAAAGAATATAACCACTTTTCTCTTCACCTAAATTAAGCCGGGAAGGGTAGAATTTTGGGTTCAAATAAAATGCAGATAACATAATTTTTCTGGTGGGCAAAAATGGCTTTAGCCAATACCCAAAACCCTAAGGAGGACCCTGTATATATATATGTACATGCAGCAACCTCCTCTCCTTCTCAGAAAAGAACTTTGAAAAAAAAAAGAAACAACACCATAGAAATCATAAGGCAAGGGAAGGAAAAGAGCTTGAGGCTAAAGGCAGAAGTTCATCAATTAATTAAGGAAGCAAAGAAGAGAGCTAGGTGAGAAAACTCACTCAACAACTTAAGGCACTAAGTCCTAATGAAGGCAGCCAGTTATAAATGAATTTTTCTTAAAAGTATATGTGATTGTTCTTCAGAAGTTAAGGATGCTTTAATGCTAAATGGTTGTTCTGGTTGTTTTATTTTGTGAATATTCTAAATATGATCTGCATGCATACATAAGTATCTTTGAAACCCAGATCTCTTTTTAATATGATACTGGTTAGAAACAAATAAATACCCAGAAAAATAAAATGTTGGATATAAGCAAGTAGTGTTGGTTTTGGCTCAACCCAGAAGAATTGATAAGCTTGTGGGCTGCAATATACATATGTATATGTGCTGAGGCTTAAAATGAAAAGGAATTAGGAGTGCAATAGGCTTGCCTATGTGCTGATACTCCTGATTCAAAGAAAATATACAATATCCACCCAGCAAATAGATTTTGTGATTTAGGAAGCTTGGTCAACCTGAGTTAACTAAAGCACAGATGTTTGCAATAAAATCTTCCCATAGAGCCATAAACCAATGTTAGTTGTCTATATCTCTTTAAAATTGCAAGAACATGTTTTAATAAGTACCAATACTAAAATTGCTTGGTTGTCTCTGTTTGTTTATGAGAATGATAAGGAATGCTATGAGGTGAATGCTTGTTTTTGTAAAATAACTCACTGATTGGGTTTGCTCTGAAAAATTTAAAAAGAGAAAGTACCTAAGAATTTTATTAGGAAATGGGGTCAAGATTACTGCAGGAATGACTTGTGTTCTTGAGTAATGCAAGTTGACACATGGCTTGTTCAAGTCCTGAGATCTTTGTGTAATGGAGTGAATTAGTTCATTACAGTGTGTCCATTGATTCATAAAATTGCAGATGAGACCAGGATAGATAAATATACCAAGGGAAAAATATTTGATATGATGAGGAAACTAGAGTTTTTCCCAGAATTGAAATATGAGGATGGAATAAATGATTTAACTCATATTGGTTATTTTCTTGTTTGGTGTGAATGATTGTTTGACTATGACTGAATTATATGCTTGAATGTATGTACCATATTTATATATGTAGTCTTTGGAAAGAAAGATTAAAATATGCACATGCACAATGACACAGAGCATGCACACAAGTATTACCTGTTTCCAAAGGGCAGAACTTTATGTATATGTACTTAACTTGATTTTAACCTAATTAATTAATTGCTTTTGTGAATTTTCTCATACCAGACATGTGTCTGACCCTAGTGTGCTAATGGCATCTGGGGTGTCTCATTTGAAATGAGGCAGCTTCAAATTCTTTTTCAGGGACAGCAGCCTCTAGATAGGAGTAGAAGCAAAGCATTGAGAAGAAGATTATAGCATGCTAGAATTAGATAGATAAGAGCTTACAAGATGAAATTTGCATGTATGATATTTTAAAAAAAAATTCCATTGTACTAAGTACAGAGTGATGTTGGATATTTGGTTAAGTATTTTGAGAATTTGACTTGAAACTGGTATTTAAAATATCTGAGTTTTATTATCTGGAATGTTAGAAAGTTTTAGCTATAATTTTGTAAGTTAGATCACCAGTAGGGATTTTATAAGATAGTGATGTTAGATCCATATTAGTAAATTATTTACATGTTCAGATATGATTTGCTCAGACACTGTCACACCAGTACCTTAGTAATTTTAACATAAAATCTGAATCCCTCTTTACTAAAGCTTTGGGCAAAATGCATTTTAAGACCTTCTGAAATATGTCTGAGTAGAGAGTCTGTTTAATCCATATTTTATTTGCCAAGTATCCATGTGTGAGGAAACTCACCCCGGACTGCATTTCATTTAGTCTAGTACCTTGGTATCAAGGAATCAAGCTTCTGGAATATGATGATTCACTTAAGAATATCCCAGACATGAGTTTGCATATAAGGTAGATATTATAAGAAAGCAAACATGGGAAATGATATAAGCTTATATCATTTTCAAAGCACAGACACTATACAATTGATTTTACAGATAATCATAACATAATTATCTGGGTTCTATGAATCATATTTCATGGAGAATCCAGCAAGCTATCAAAGAATAAAAACCATACTATTACCTATATGAATAAGATTTTCATTACTTAAATAATAAAATGAAATTAAGCTATGTGGGGATTGATTAAATTTAAATCAATCATGTAACCTCTTGTTTGCCATAACCTGATTAAACCAGAGGGGCACATGCATCTTCATATGTGTGTGCATATTTTTGTGGTTGCACTGATATATCTATATTGGTAAAAAATTTGATCCTGGATAAAGTTTGTTTATTGGAAAAAAAAATGGCCCTGGAAAAATATATTTGTTAATGAATGATATATACATATATCATCTCTAAAAAAAATCCTTACAAAATGAAGGTAGAGAAGAGAGGGTCATTTCATATACTTTCATTTCCTTTATTAGATCTTGGCAACCCATCTATAAAATCCATAGAAATAGAATCCCATTTCCAACCAGAATATCCAATGGCTGAAGCAACCCACTTGGCTTCTAATGTTCGGCTTTTACCTGTTGATAGTTCAAACACTGCTTCACCCATAAGCCAACATCCTTCTTCATTCCTTTCCAGAAGAAACTTCTCTTCATATCCTGATACATCTTAGTTCCTCCTGGATGAATAGTGAACTTTGAACGATGCCATTCCTCCAAAAATTTCTTCCTTATGTCCCCCACATTCGGAACACATAACCTCCCTTTCTTTCTCAACCACCCATTCAGGTCAAGACTGAAATCTTTTAAGTCATCGCTCTCCATTTCATCCCTTAACTATGATCCATTCAACCAATACTAGATCCTTCTCCGGTTTATAAGCAATATTTTTTATCATTACCGGTCGAACTTCCAAACAAGACAACATAACAGATCCTCCACTAGACACAGCTTCAATTCTCTACTGCACTCTGCAAGTTGACAACGCTTCCAAATCTTTCCACTCTGCTATCATTGCCAACATTGCATTCTGATGCTTTCTGCTAAGCACATATGCAACCTTATTACCTTTCCCTAGTGTGTACTCAATTCCAAAATCATAAGCAGCAATAAACTCTAACCATCTCTGATGTCTCATGTTTAGCTCCTTCTGAGAGAACAAATACTTCAATGACTTATGATCCGTATATAGCTCAAATCTTTCACCCAAAAGATAATGTCTCGACACTTTCAATGAAAAAATCACTGCGGCTAACTCCAAATCATGCGTTGGATATCTTACCTCATGTGGTCTAAGCTATCGAGAAGCATAGGCAATCACTTTACCTCTCTGCATTAACACAGCTCCTAACCCAGTTCCACACGCATCCGTATAAACTACCAAATCCTGATTCCCTTCTGGAACAACTAATACAGGTGTGTGGGTCAATAGATGTTTCAAGCTCTGAAATTCTTCCTCACACTTATCGGTCCAAACAAACTTCACATCCTTTCATGTTAGCTTAGTCATCGGTGCAGCTATCCGCGAAAAATCCTTTATGAACCTCCGATAATATCCAGCCAATCCAAGAAAACTCTTTATCTCGGTCACCGTCTCAGGACTTTTCCAATTATTCACCACTTCAATCTTAGTCGAATCTACAGACAACCCTTTCTCTAAGACTGCATGGCCAAGAAACTTCACTTCCTTCTTCCAGATGACACTTCAAAAACTTTGCCTTCAGCTGATTCTGCCTCGGCATCTTAAGCACAATTCTAAGATGAACTTCATGCTCCTTATCATCCCTAGAGTATATCAAAATATCATCTATGAAAACCAACACGAACCTATCCAAGTGCTCTCGGAAAACTCGTTTAATCAAATCTACAATGAATGCCGGCGCGTTAGTTAGTTCGAACGGCATAACTAACCATTCGTATGATCCATATCTAGTTCTAAACGCGTCAAAGGAATATTATCCTTTGCTACTCTAAGCTGATGGAAACCTATTGCTAAATCCAACTGAGAAAATACCTTGGCTCCACTCAACTGATCGAACAAATCATCAATTCTAGGCAACGGATATCGATTCTTTATCGTCTTCTCATTCAACTTACGATAATCGATACATAACCTTTAATGATTCGTCTGTCTTCTTAGCTAACACTGTGGCTGCTCCCCTAGGTGAACTACTAGGTCTAATAAAATTATTGCCTTCCAAATCCACCAACTGCACCTTCAACTCTCTCATCTCTGTAGGTGTCATCTTGCTTGGCAGCCTACTCACAGGTTCTGCTCTAGGCACTAAATCTATCCGAAACTCAATGGTTCATTTCGGTGGCAATCCTACTACAGGCTCAAAAACATCCACGAATTCTCTAACCACGAAAACGCGATTCAAATCACCTTCCAACTCCACTACACCCAACAAAGCATTCACCTCACAGTGGGCTCTCTACGGTATATACAATCTGATCACTATAGTCAGGGTGTCTAAGTGATATTTTCCTATCATGGCAAAATATCCTAGCATCATACTTACTTAACCAGTCCATACCCAAAATAATTCCAAATCGTACAAAGCCAAATACATGCAAACTACAAACAAAGGTATGACCTAACAAATCAAACTCTAAGTGGTCACACTTCATCCCATTGCATACCCTCATATCGGATTTGTAACCCTTAAGGAAGTAACTAAGTATGAGGGTTCTAGGTTAAGCTTACCTACCAAACAACGAGGTATAAAAGAATGCGATGCACCAGTATCAAACAGAATGCTAATAGACATACCATGGATCTGAAGCGTACCTCCCAATACTGCCTTTCTTTCCTTTCTCCTGTGTTGTTGGTCCTGATGTAGCAGGTTCCAATGCCAATACTTTTCTCCTTCCATCCTTAGCAGGCTCTTTGCACTGGTTCTTATAATGGCCAATATGATCGTAGTTGAAGCATCTGATGTACTTCTTCCCGGCCACTTCCTTTGCCTTTCCAGTACGACACTCATTAGTGAAATGTCCTTTCTTGTCGCACTTGAAGCAAACAACCTCAGACTTTCCCTTCTTCACGGCTCCACTTTTCTGAGCTCCTTTCTTATGAAAGAACTTCCTCTTCTGACTCTGCCCAACCTGGACTTCCTTTGCCTTATTCCTCTCCAGAGAAGTAAGCATCTCCTCATGTCTTAAAACCATCTCTACTACAACATCACAAGGATCCCTAATATGGGGTAATGTAGCCCTTGCTAATTTAGGCTTCAACCCCCTTATGAACTTCTCATTTCTCTTCATCACAGTATCCACAGTAGCATACCCATACCTAGCCAACTCCTCAAACCTTCTAGAATACTCCAGAACAGACATCCCCCCTGCTCCAACTTTCTGAGCAAAGCAGACTGCACCATTACAGACATGAACCTCTCCTGGAACCTCCTCCTAAACTCAACCTGTGTCATCGTTTCCTCATCCACTCCAGCTGTTACACTATTCCAGCAGAATAAAGCTACTCCTTGAAGCTATCTTGAAGCAAGCCTTCTCTTCTACTCATCATTGAGCCTTAATTCTGCAAAGATCCTCTCACAATGCAGCGCAACCAGTTCTCCACCTCAATAGCATCTTTAGTTCCGATAAATGGCTTCCCTCCCAGCTTAGCATAATCTCTACTCAAATTAGCATAATTATTGACCACCAGAGCGCCCTGAACTCCTACTCCAGCATTTCCTTCAACCATTCCAGCAGCAATACCCGCCCGCATCATATTCATGAAAAACTGATACATAGCTCCCATATCCACTTGTGGGACTCCAGCACCAACATTCCCAGCTTGTGCCTAACCTTGGTTCCTTCTAGTATTCGGTCTGGCATTACCATTTATGGTGGTGCTTCCTCCAAGATTCACTCTTCCACTTCTATCATCCATATCTATATTCAAGCATCGTGAGATACAGAAGAATAGCTTAAGAGAGATAGGAGAATGGAGATATAGCGTATACTCATATATAGAAAATACAATTATGTTACTATAGCGTTATCCCATACACCGATCTTATCTCTAATTCCTTAGGATTATGTTTTCAAAATCATTTTAGTTTAAAGTTTTTCATAAACCTATGCTCTAATACCAAGTTGTAACATCCCTTATCTGGAGGCCCGAAGCTAGCGCTACAGATGTTGTAGTCATTCATAGTATTAACTTCCGGTGACCAAATACGATAATGTTAATGGTATCCATAATATCAGAAATACTTGAATATGAAATAAAATCACAGATTTCAAAAACAACATTTTTCATTACATTTCAAAACAAATTTTCATATCCAAGTTACATAATCCCATTCGTTTCCCAGGTTTAGATAAAATATAATTATTACATAAATTCGCCAAGAGCAACATATGAAGATGCCTCCTTGGTTGACCAAAGTATTATATAGTCATAACTGACATAATACAACACAGCGGAATCAAACAAAATAAAATAGCAACTCCTAAATAGCTATCCATCAGCCACATGCTCGTCTCCGAAAGCTTTATTCGCCAACCTACTAAAATCTAAAAATCCTCAACCCTCAGTCTACTCAAATCACTTTTTGAGCACCCGAGAGTTTAAGGGGAAAACATAAACTTTGAGTCAGACATAAAGCCTGGTGTGAATAATACTATACATCTCGGTTATTTGATATTAAGTGAGACCACGTCGCTTAGCGGAACGGATTTCCCCTCACTAATATCCTTTTAAAACATATCTTTTGCAAATCATTTCCTACAACCAAAACTGGTTAATACTGTAAAGCATTATCATGTAAACATACATATCAGGTAACAAATGAACTAACTGTCCGAACACTATAATTTTGTTCGGCTAACTACTAACATTTGGCTGACTCGGGCCTACCAGACAATATAAATAAAATAATCTAACACCTGTTAGATACTCCTCTTCTGGACGGTCTGTCCCTAACTTATCTGTTAGATACTCCTCTTCTGGATGATCTGTCCCTAACTTATCTTCTCCTATGGTCACCTAATCCTAATGGTTTTGCGGGCTCAACAATAACCTAACTCTGTACAAATATATATTTTGTTCTATGTGTAACCATAATTTTAGTCTTACCTATGACAAAGCCCTACAAATTGGAACTTTGGACTAAATTAGATGGAGCTAATAGCTAATGTATAGGGCGCGACCCTATACCAGTCTCATCTGGTATTCTAATATTTGAGTCATTTTACGTAGGGTAATCTTCCCAAAATTTTCCTTGAAAACCTTTTCATCTCAAATTGATTTAAAACCTTTAAACAAAACTTAAACAAGGAAAATACATATACTCCATGCTTTACTCAAAATCGCCTTGCCATATTATATATACTTTACTCAAATCATTGCTGATGAAAACATTTAAACCTTTAAAAGTACCCCTTTTGAATCCATTGAAAGTACCCCATTCGAAACCAAGTAAAACCCTTCTTTATAACCTAGACCGAAAGGCCAAAACATTCATTTCGAAGCCTTTCAATCTTCTTTTCGAAAACACTTGAAAAACCATTCCTTCAAAAGCTATAAAACATTGGACATCCTATCTTTAAACATTTAAACTTTGTCTTTCAAAAACATTGGAAAACCTTTCCTTTCAAACCTTTCGAAATCATAGGGGAACCACCCCTTCGAAACCTTCATTTAAACCTTTCGAAAGCATAAACACCTTTATAAACTTCAAACCTTTTGGGATCATTTGGATTCAATTTAAAACATGTGGAAACACCTTTCGAAACCATTAAAATCATCTCTTTCGAAACCATTTGGGTTCTACCTTCAACATAGCAAAAGGGTCACTAAAACCATTTAAGTCGAAAGCATTTTTTCAAAAGCAATTCCTAAATAAAGAAGTGGTGGCATCGAAACCAACCCTTCTGAAAGCATTGGAGAAGCGGCTAATTTTCAAACCAAAGTATACCTGCCGAAACCAATGACTTCGAAAGGTAGAAAAGCGGCAGCTAGGGGATTCGACACCATTCGAAAGCATTTACTTAAAACAAAGGCGCAACCCATTCAAAACCATTCCTTTAAAACATTTGACTCAGCCGAAATCCAAAGTCAAAAGCACTTCCTTCGATACCAAAGCAGGCGCATTTTTTAATTTAAAACAAAGTCAAGCTTCGGCCCTATCGGAACCTATGGTCTCGACCCAGTACCTATCGTCCTAGTCCAATTCACTTTGTACTAAGTTATTGATACTATGTGCATTGGTTTCGATGGCACTGGAGGCGGCAGTACTTGGTCGGAACCCTTGTGATGAAAGAGGCGAGATATGCCAAAAGCATGTAAAAACTGATTTTTACTTTAAAACGAATTTCTTTTCAACTAACCTACCTTGTTTGTCAAAATATTATTGTTTGCCGATTTTCTTTTCTAAAAGTGCTGCCAATATTTCAGAAATAAAAAATTTAATTTATTTATAAAATACTTCTTCTTTTATAAATATATAAAACATTTAAGTCCCATACCTTAAATAATTTTATATATCTATCAAAACACTTAGGAAAATTCTAGAAAAATTCCAGAAAATTATTTTTAATATGTTTTCCGACATATACTATTTAACCGTAAATAATTTTAAACCCAATTAATCATTTTCCTTACTAGAAAATTAATATAAAATCCACATTAACTCAAAAAATTATGAAAATTGAAGTCCATCTCTATAATATCATTTCTGATCTATATCTAAAATCGCAAGGCGTTTAGATGTCATTAAATATGGTTTTTACATTAAAACATATCATGAATCCTATATGAATAAGCATAAATCATCAACAAGCATATATAAACATTTAATCGTTCAAAAAAATGGCATAATCATGCAAAATACTTCGGATTCATCATAAAACCAAAAACAAATAGAAAAATGAGATGTAGTCATTATTCACCTTAGCTTTGAGATTAAGAATTTGAGATTTGATCTTGATTAAGTTGCTTAAGCTTTTCTTCTTGAAATCTTCTCTTTGCTTTTCCTAATGGTGGCTGGCCTCTAGCTTGTATTATTGTTTTGTGAATTTAGAATGAACTTGAGAATGATGGTGTTAAGGGTTTAGGGTATTAGAATACTCTTATTCCAACTTTGCCCCTTACTTATTTGCCTTAACATTTTAATTCTTTAGTTCCTTTGTATATGGCATAGCTACCCTTACTAATCACAAATCTCAACCCATTAGCCATTTTATATTATTTCATTTTATTTACATAATTAAATGTTCCTAATAATGTTGCTAAAAATATGGAGTGTTACAGTTATTTAACTATCAACAAACACACATCCAAATCAGGGATTTATTTCGAAAGGAAAAATCAACATTGGTTAAGCACATAAGTAATCACTAGCCTCCTTTTATTAATCTTTTCATTAACTAAAATCACTTTGTAAATATTTTTACCAAAATACTTTTACAAAGATTCATGCACAACCCTTATATTTTCAATACTTGGAAAATATCCATATACTTATCTCAACGGTATAAGTATATTCACAAAATAGAGAAAGATTTCCATTTTACACACCTCTAGGACAAATTTATAAATTCCTTTATAAATCTCTAAAACCCGTTTATAACCCCGTTTATAACCCCATTTATAAATCTCTGAAATCGTTTATAAACTCTATATAGAACCACTTATAAAAACCCAACCTCCATTTCTAATTACAAACTCTTTTATAAATTTCAAAACATTTATAAACTCGTTATAATTCCATAAAACTACTTATAAAACTCTTCTTATAAGTTGAAATTCATTCCTAAAATTCATTTATAAATATCTAAAATCATTTATAAACTATTTTCATCTTGTAAATAATATCCCTTTAAGTCTCCAAATCATTCTAAGAAACTTCCCTTTTAAAACCAAAATCTTGATTGTAAAACTCTATTTATAAATCTCAAACATTTACAAATAATAATAATCATTTACTTCAAAAAATATTATATAATAGTAGTTTTGAATAATAAATCTTATAAACAAATAAATAATTAAATATTTACTATCCTTAAAACATCTTAAAATAATAATTAATAATTTCAAAGACATTATTAATAAAACTCTAATAATTAATTTTCAACTGTTAACTTAAAATTGGATCAACACCCTGGTTTGAGTGTGAAAGCACTAGCCTTATTCTCACAGAGCAATGATATAGATAATAGATATAGAAAAAAGCAGTAAGAGAAAGAAGACAAGAAGATTTTTATAATGGTTCGGCTATTAACGAAGCCTACGTCCACTTTATAATTTCTATTATAGACTGATTGTTGTTACTAGAAGTGTTTGATTACAAGGCTCTTGATTGTCCTTAGCTAGATTGAATCTCCAAGGTTGGAATCCATTGGAGAATCACAGTGAACCCTTTTGGAGATTGTTGTGAGTGCGGTGAAGAGTGAAGAAAGTTTCCAGCAGAGCTTCAGCAACCAGTCCGGAGAAAATCTCATTTATGTTGCAGGTAGGATGGTATTTATAGAGATCGGAGAGCTTCTGGGCCAAGCCTATTCGCCAATTGCTTGCAGATGGACACATGAGGATCCACTAGAGCATAGCTCGCGACACGAGCCAAAAACATGGATCACTAGTGATCCATAGCAGTAGCTTGAGTGCGAGCTAATCACTTAGCCCCATTTTCTTCTTCGCTTAGTTTAGGTCACAATGATTCCATGATCAAGTATGGATCGTTGGCGATCCATGGTGTATGGATCGTTGGCGATCCATACACTTAGCATATTTTTGTACTTTGTCTTCTAAGCCTTCTCTGATGTCCTGTGTTGACGTTGTTCATGTAGTTTCATTGCACATTGCCTTATTTTGATGACGACTTACTTACTAATTGTACTTGGCTACTGATCGGACTGGACGGATGCTTGTTTCTTGGTTTAGCTAACTCGGAGTCTCGTCAAATCCAGCCACCACTTTAGTAATATAGGTTGGATCACGATGCAAGAGAACCGGTTGAACATTGGGCTATCCCCATGGGTCGTTAGCGATCCATGTCCTTAGTGGGTTTTCTTGTTCTCTTCTCTTGGCTCTCTTTGGCTTGTTACTTTAGTCCTTCAGGTTGAGTTCTGAGCCATTCAGACTCCATCGAGCTATTCCGTCTTCTCTTGGATTCTGCTGAGTTAAAAACCCGGATAACATTTGCCCCCCAAAGTACGTCTTTGTTGGAAACAAGACGTGCTTTGGAAGTTATCGCTTTTAGTCTCTGCTTGTTGAATTCCAAGTAATCGTGTTAGAGTTTTGCGGGTATGAAGTAGATTACGCTGCTGCTTACTTAGTTCTGGTCTCGACCGCTGCTGCTTGTCACAACGGATCAAAATTTTCTCCATAGCTTCTTGATATGCCCCAAAATGTTATGTAAACGTCGTTGGCAAACCGGAGATAAAATCCATGCAACTTCTAGATCGCTAGCGATCCATAGCTGATGGATCGCTGGCGACCCATAGATGATTGATCGCTGGCGACCCATAGATGATGGATCGCTAGCAATCCGATCACTTAGGATTTTTTGTGTTTTTGCTTCCTACTTAAGTGGTCGAGCCGGTTTAATCCATTCATTCGAGCCGAGCCATTCTTTCTTCCAACGATCCATACTTTGCAGCGATTCGATTCAAGTCTTCACGTGCGATCTGATCCATCACCTCTTTGAGATTCGACCTTGTCCTCTACGGTGATTCCTTTTGTGTTTCCACAACCCTAGTTCGCTATCGCCTTAGTTCAACATCACCTTAGATTGCCAACTACAAAGACCACAACCCTAGTTCGCCATTGCCTTAGATCACCGCCGATTCATTCCTAGATGCCACCAACCCAATTTTGCTGATCCTAAAGTTTCGATCGACTTTGTGTTTTGGGTTGTTAATCCAAGGTGGGTTCGATGATTACAATGTTCGTCTAATGATTTGGCGGTGAGGTTACATTCGTGATGTTTGTTGTGAGGAGTCAGAGTTGATTTCGGCTTAATGGAGGAAGATAGTAAATCGAGTCTTGAGTTCCTCTCGGAACGACATTCAGGCCTTGCCCCGGTGCTTGACATGTTTTGCTGTCTTTGTCCATTGAGATGGAATTGACTTGTGTCAAGTTCCATAGCTGATATTGAATGACACATCGCGAATTGGTCCTGGCTCCTCCAAAGAATTTGGACTTATCTTACTTGCTTTTCGTACGCTCGATGTCCCTGTACTGAAAAGAATCTTTCATGTCGCTTCGGACAACGGATCCGTTATCGATCATCGATCGATAACGGGTAAGTGTAGAGGAAGTAAAAACAAATGGAAACGATATGGGAAGTCCTTTTCCTTTTCTACTGCGAGCGAACTATCTACACGGGATAGAGCGTTTGTAGTGTTTCGGACACCGAGCTCACCCCCTATACACAGCGCACTGCACTTGCCCCGGTACATACTGGAAATCCGTTGTGTCGGCATGAATCAATGTCTCTCCAGAATTAAAGTGTTGTAGGGAAAACTATTAGTTTAGAATAGAATTACCTAACCGTTTTGGATGCGAGTTCTGTTGTTTAAAATGAAGTATCCAACTTCGCACAGTAAGTCAAGCGGAGGAAGCCCGACACTTTCGAAGGTCGAGTCATCATCCGTCGCCCTTTATCCTTCCACCTCACAAGCTGAATATGGCCAATTGGTCCTAGTAGGTCCGGTCTTGGATCGAACTCCCCCTAATTTTAGGGTTCTTCTCAACCCACCGGAGGGGGCTTCTTCAGTAATTTCTACCAAGATCATGCATAACATCTGCACGCAACATGGCATACCAAAGGAAGACGTTCGCCTTCCAGAGAAGAACGAGTTTGCTCACATGCCTCCTCTAGGATATACCGCTTGTCATCGGTATATGTGTCTGAATGGAGTTGTGCCCCCTTTTAACGACTTTTTGCGCAAGACTCTCTCGAATTTTGGCATTGCTCCATTCCAAATTTATCCCAACGATTACGCCATCCTGACTTATTTTCACGTCCTTTTCATGCGAACATTCAATCGGGCCCCGAGCTTTGACGAGTTGTGATACTTTCTTCCATTAAAGAGGAGAGATGAGTGTCTGTCCTTGGTCGTAATCGAAGCTCAAAGGAATATCATATTACGACTGCAGAGCAACCTATCCCAGTTCAAGACCTAGTATTTCTTCGTCAGATGCCCCGAGGAGTTTAAACGTCTTTGGACAACGGGGGGTAAGTTATTTTCCTTACTTACTGGATTCCGACGTGTCACTATGGAGTTTCTAACAGGTTGAATATTTCTTATAGTTATCCCGAGACTGAATAGGGACTCATCTCTCGATGAAGTTTTCCGAACCCTGAAGGCTATCGATGCTGAGGAAAGATACATTAAAGTCCTGCCGACTGACGAAAATTTACTTCGGTATGGATTATTGCATCCGAGGAGATCTGCCATTCCAGTCGAAGTCCCCTCTCCTTCTCGATCCAGGGTTCGCACGCGATCCACTTCCTCTTTCACGGTTCTGAAGAAGGCGCTTCTCAAGAGAGAGAGGGCTTGTTTGAATAATCGACCGAAGAGGCTCGCGATGGAAGAGATGTTGTTGCGACCGAAGTTAGTCGCCTTTCCAGAATGCCTTCAATTCTGGAAGAAGGAGAAGAGGAGTTCAAACAGAGGGAAGGCAAAGTCGAGATGGACTTAGAAAAAGAGGAGGGGGAAATCAGGAGTAGTAGCGATGAGTCCACTTTTAGTGATGATTTCTATGTAGAATCTGATGATGGGGATTATGAATCGTGTGATGAGACTCTGAGGATGAGCCCCGTTATTCCGAGCTCACCTCCTCCGGACATGAGCGATAAGGACGATGCCCAGAAATCAAAGGATGTCAGGATTCTCCGAGTAAAGATGCTAGCGTGGAGTTTGGAGATTTGAGCTATGTTTACGTCGATTTCGATGCGCTCATGGGGGAAGATTTCAAATTTTAGGAGGTGCCCCCTCGTTCGGGCCATGTCGCATCTGAAGTTAATCCTATTCCTTCTGTGGCGCCTGTCTGATCCGGTTTGTGAAGTAATTTTAGGCTCTCCTCCCAAACACATCGCACGCTTCACTAGGGTCACACTCACTTGTACACACACTTTTCATTTTTATTTCCGTTTCTAAATACTTTTATTTATGCTTCGTGTCAGGTACGACGAGAAGACGCGGCCTTTATGATGATTTCGAGGAATTTGCCGACTCCCAGTGCTGGTCTAAGCATTCTTCCGGCCGTCACCAGCCCCAAGAGATGGAGGAAGAGTATAGAAGAAGAAATGATCTAGAGGCCAAAACTCGTCGCCGAGATAAGAGAGAGTGGGGACGAGTATATAAAGGTGGGTATGAAAAGAGGAAGACTTTCAACGAGAGAGAGGAGCCGTCGAAGAGGTCCAAATTCGATCGTGGTTCCCATTCTTCGGAACAGCAAGCTTTCGTTCCGATACTTTCTTCAGCGGGTCAGGAAATCCCCGTTACTTCGGTCCCCATTCTGCCTTCAACTTACATTCTGTCATCTTATGTTGCTCTTGCCCTCGGTGCTTCCCATCCCCACCGGAGACCCGCCTACATTCTTCCTCCGGTCCTCCCAGGCTTGAGGCAGCGCTCCCAGGTGATTTCTAAGGAGGGTTAAGGTTGATCATGATATCTGTCCGGTTCGTAGGGATTCTTACATGCCACATCTTCAGACTATTCGGAACAATTTAGAACAAGCTGAAGGGTGGGAGAAATTAGTGCAAGCAACTGGTAGATACGAACCGCAACAGTTATCAGGAAATCGTCTCTTTTGAATCAAAGAAGGATGATTTTGAAAGGGTGTTGACGGAGTGCGATGCCAGGATCAAATACCTGGAGGAGGAGGAGGAGAAAGAAGCGGCGCTTTGAGAAAGCAAAAGGAACGCTGACTTGCTGAAGGAAGTAAAAGAGGCCCACGAGAGAATTAAGATCGTCTATAGGGACGAAATAAAGAAGGCTCATACTGAAGAGGTCAAATTAAAAGAGGAGGTAGCTACTTGTAGTGCGACAATTGAAGTCCAGAAGAAAACTATCTCTGATCACGACCTTATTGTTGAGGGGCACAATAAGACCATCTCCGACCAGGCTGAGACAATCGCCCGGCTACAGGATCAGGTTGCGCATCTTAGCGCCGATAAGACTCACGTCGAAGTTGAAAAGGCCACCATTATAATTGATTATTTGGAGCTCCAAAACACTTTTGAAAGGAAGATGGAAAAGATGGACGAGACCATCATGAATTTTTATGCCAATTCTCTACTGCATCAAGGGAGCCTCAGCTACTTAGGCCCGAAATTTCCGCGCACTCTCGCTGAATCTTGACCCGCTTTCATGACAACGGTGATGTTTATACTGAGCAAGAGTTAGAAAATGCCTACCACAATGAAGAATCAAAGAAGTTGCTGGAGGGCCAAGAGATTTTACGAATTGAGAGGGAGAAAGAAGCTGTTGATGCCACCATGACTGCGGCTGCCGAAGCGCTTACAAAGCCTTTCATTTCTGGAGCCGGCGAACCATCGGGGCATCCCCATGATCCGTTAACAAGTTCTGGGCTTGAAGCTTCTCCTCGGATTATAGAGCCATCGAAGGAGGGTGAAGGCGGTAAATACGAAGTTGATATTCTCGATCATTCTTCTGATGCAGGTAATCCTCTTGTTTCCCCCGAATTCGGGAGCTTTCAGCTTATGCCGTAAGAGCAAGAATAATTTAATGCTTTCATTTTTTATCTTATAGGTACGTCTACCTTATTTATTGATCTGCCAGCTTCCTCGGCGCCTGGACCTGCTACTATTTCCACTGCTTCTATGCTTGTTTCTGTTCCTGCTTCGGTCTACATGTCTACGTCTGGCTCGTAGCCGGGGCCGAAGTCCGAAAAGATCGCCACACTTCGTAGCTTGGATAACTCTTCTGTATCTTTGGAAGGTGACGTAACAGCGGCCGAAGTTAAGGAGAAGGAAGTTCAAACTGAGCAGCCACGCAAGACTCAAGAATAGTTGGTTACCGTCAAAAAGGAGAAGGTTGAAGCAATCAAGGCCTCCAAGATCTCCCGCAAGTCACGGAATCATAAAATGAAGGGAAAATCTTCTGAGAAGGTTGCAGAGCAAGAGGAGGACACTAGTGCTGAAGATATTGTTGACATTACTAGCAGCGGCACCACTCCTGAGGCGAAGCAGAAATTTTGAACAAGAGGCGGAAAGGGGAGTGGTGGAAAGAAGCGCTGAGAAGCTTGGGTGGTGACTGATCTGATTTTGATTCATTTTGTGTTGTTTTGCTCAAGTGCAGAGTCTGCACTTAGTGTTTTTATTGTGGTGTCTGTATTTTTCTTTTGTTGGCCGGCATTGTGTGGATATGGCCCCCATGTTTTGACCTTGTATAAAAGAAAGTTATAAGTAATACATTGTTGATATTTTGGATGTACTCTTACTTGTCTGTTCATATTTGTTCTATGCACTTATGCTCGTTTTGTTTACACTTATTTGCTTATGTGTGTTCTGTGCACTTGCGTTTACTCTATATACTTTCACTTCACTTTATCTAGTCCTATGATTACTGCCAAAATTCTTTTTTTGGAGTAACATAACTTGTGAAATTATTGTTTTTATTTAAGTGTCGGCGTATGCCCCCCAGTTCATAGGGTTGTTTACTTCGAACAATTGACAAATGGCCGGTAATTTATGGTTTAAATAGTTTGCATACTAAAACTTGAAATTTGACTTAGTCACAACTTGATTTTTCTTCTTTCAGAAGTTTTGTAGCTTTAGCATGTAGTCTAAGTTTTTGCACATTGTATGAGTTAACTGTAGGTAGTTGATGTTAAATGTTATAGTTAATTATCGAGTGTCAGCAGTTGAAATTTTTCCGCTGGTTTGTGGCACTCCGATTTTGATGGAGTCGGGCCCATTGCTTCCAACAATGGAAGTGGATTGATTCTTGTTATTCCTGTATGGATAAGTCTCCCGATATTGCCGGGGCAATTCTGGGACTTGAAGGTGCGTGCAGCTTATGGGATGCGCGGATTTTAGGATCGATATGTCCCATCGATCCGGAATGGTTCTGGTGCTCCTCAGTGTTGCCTATCTTTGGGCAACATGAGGAGTATACGTTTTAGGAGCATGATTTCATGGCGATGTTCCTCGGTGTTACCTACCTTCGGGCAACGTGAGGAGTTTATGTTTTAGGAGCGTGATTTCATAGCTCCGAGAGTTAATGTGTGGCTTATGCGCGACCTTTGGGACCGATACGACCCGTTGGTCCGAAACGGTTTTAGTGCTTTTAGTACTCCTCGATGTTGCTTATCTTCGAGCAGCGTGAGGAGTTTGTGTTGAAAAGTTAGTGCACGGCTTTTGGTACTCCTCGGTGTTGCCTATCTTCAGGCAACGTGAGGAGTGTAATTTTTTAAAGGTTAGTTCACGGCTTTTCGCACTCCTCCGTGTTGCCTATCTTCGGGAAACATAAGGAGTGTATGTTTTAGCCTTTCCGATGTTGTCGGGGCAACACTGGTTTTTAGAAGGCAAAGGTCGGGTTCTGCCGATCCAATTGCTTCCGTCGACCCGGCGGGTAATTATTATGAACATAGTTTTGTCGGTTCACAAGGCGAATCAATTTTTATTAAGGAAAGAAGGGCAGATTTTTGCCTATTTACAATGCCCTCGGCATCCCGGGGTGGCTTATTTGCTGAAAAATAGAGAGTACATAAGGTAGTTTTCAAGTGAAGTAACGGCGGAGCGATTCGCTATTCCATGCCCTGGGAATTTGGATTCCACCAACGGTTGTTAGCTTGAAACTAGCGTCCCTTAGCTTTTGATTGATGACATGTGGTCCTTCCCAGTTCAGTCCGAAGGCCCCCGGGACGGGGTAAACTCGCTTGAGTACAAGATCTCGCACTTCGAAGGTTTGGTTGTGAACTTTGGGTTGAAGTATCGTGCGATCCTTTTTTAGTGGGCAGCGATCCTCAACTCGGCTTCTTCCCTTCTTTCGTCAATCATATCTAGTGATTCGAGTAGGAGTTGCTTGTTTTGTTTTTGATTAAAATTTTGCCTTCGGTGTGAGGGGACTTCAAATTCAACAGGAATCATTGCTTCAAAGCCATATGCCAAGACGAACGGAGTGTGTCCAGTTGCCGCTTTGTGAGTAGTTCTGTAAGCCCATAGTGCGAGTGGAAGTTTATAAACCCAGTTCCCTTTTGCCTTAGTTAGTCGCTTTTTGGTAGTGGACTTGATTATTTTTTTTATTGCTTCCGCCTGCCCATTTTCTTGTGGATGAGCTACCACAGAAAAGCTCTTCTCAATTCGGAAGCGTTTGCAGAAGTCTTTGAACTAGATGCTTTCGAATTGAGTTCCATTATCAATGATGATCTTCTACGGCACACCGAACTTGAAAATAATGTTTTTAGTAACAAAATTAATGACTTTCTTTGTGGTTATGGTGGCCAGTGGTTCTGCTTCAGTCCATTTCGTGAAATAATCAACGACAACTATAGCATATTTCGCCCCTCCTTTTGGTATTGGCAGGACACCAATCATGCCGATTCCCCATAGTGCAAATGGCCACGGGCTGACCATCTACGTTAGCTCTGTTGAAGGAGTTCTTTTAATTTTACCGAATCTTTGGCAATGATCACATCTTCTGGCATATTCTGCAGCATCGCAGTTAATCGTTGGGTAGAAGTATCTGTATCGAAGGACTTTCTTTGCAAGAGTCTACCCCCAGTATGGTCTCCGCATTCGTCTTCGTGCACTTCCTTTAGGATTCACCGGGCTTCAACATTAGACACACATCTAAGAAGGGGGTTGAGAATCATCTTTGATAGAGTATTTCGTCTTATATCATGAATCACGGTGCCTTTCGGAGAAGTTTTTTCTATTGATTCCGATCAGTCGGAAGGGTCCCTACAAGTAAATAGTCCTTTATCGGTGTCATCCACGTCTATGGTTCGACGGTGATCTCGAGGATCCATTCGACGTCCATTTCTTCTATGCTTGGGGTGGTAAGAGTTTCAACTAGGACTAGCCCCAATGACTGAGCTTCTCCGGAGCTTGCCAGTTTAGCCAAATAATCTGCCTTGGTGTTTTGCTCCTGTGGAAAGTGAGTTATGGTGTAATGTTTGATGTCGCTTAGCGGTTCTTGCACTTTGGACAGGTACAGGGCAAGATTCTCCCCCTGAGCCTGGTATTCCCCTTTTACTTGGTAGACGACTAGCTGGGAGTCGTTGTAGATGTGAACGGATTTTATCTTGAGCTCTTTCACAACTTTTAGTCCTGCTATCAATGCTTCGTATTCCGCTTCATTATTTGCAGCAGGGAATTCCAAGCCCAAAGCATAGCAAATGGGCCATCCTTCGGGGGCTTCAAGCACTACTCTGCCCCCAAACAGAGGTTGTTAGATGCGCCATCGACAAAGAGTCTCCATTGTGTGTCCACTTCCAACTGTGTTTCTTCCTCGTTATCCCGTATAGTAAATTTCGGCGATGAAGTCTGCTAACGCTTGCCCATTGATGGCCTTCCTTGGGTGGTATGTGATATCATATTGGCTCAGTTCTATATTCCACTTGAGAAGTCGTCCGGAAGTTTCAGGCCGATACAACACTTGCTTCAGGGGCTGGTCAGTCAATACTTTAATTGGATGAGCCTGAAAGTATGGTCGCAACTTCCTAGATGCAATCAAGAGGTAATACGCCATTTTTCCAGTTTCAGGTAATTTTTCTCGGCTCCAGTGAACCTCTTGCTAATGTAATACACAGGTCGCTGGATTTTCACTTCTTCATGCACAAGAGCGGTGCTCAATGCATGTGGTGATATCGCTAAGTAAATGAATAGGTCCTCTTCATCCACAGGCTTTGATAAGATTGGCGGAGCTTCGATGTGCCGCAGCAATTCTTTGAATGTTGTTTGACAAGCTTCACTCCATTCAAAGTTCTTCTTTCCTTTCTTCAATGCATCGAAGAACGGTATACACTTGTTGGTTTCTTTTGCGATAAATCGACTTAGTGCTTCGACTTTTCCATTCAGGCTTTGCAGTTCCTTCTTATTCTTCAGAGCTTGGACTTCTCGTAGTGTCGTTATTTGTTCTGGATTTGCTTCAATGCCCCTGGCACTTACGATGAATCCTAAGAATTTTCCGGAGGCTACTCCAAAGTGACATTTGAGTGGATTGAGTTTCATTCTGTACTTTCGGAGTATTTCGAACATTTTAGCGAGATTATCCAGGTGGTTGGCAGCTGCTCGTGATTTGACCAACATGTCGTCCATGTAGACCTTCATAGTTTTCCCGATCTGACGTTGAACATGGCATTTACCAACCTTTGATAAGTTTCCCCTGCGTTCTTCAAACCGAACGGCATTACCCTGTAGCAGTATAGGCCCATGTTGGTGATGAAGCTGGTGTTTTCTTGGTCAGGCTCATGCATCAGGATTTGGTTATACCCGAAGTATGCATCCATGAATGATAGCAACTCCTGTCCTGCCATTCCGTCCACAAGCTGGTCTATCCTGGGGAGAGGGAAGCTGTCTTTCGGGTAAACTTTTTTTAAGTTTGAATAGTCGATGCGGGTTCGCCACTTCCCATTGGACTTTTTGATTAAGACCAGGTTAGATACCCACTCTAGATAAGTTGCATCACGGATAAATCTGTTGGCCATTAACTTGTCCACCTCTTCCCTTAACGCCTTGGACCATTCAGGACCCATGCTACACCTCTTTTTCTTTACTGGTGTGAACTTGGGGTCAATGTTAAGCATGTGGCATGTAATTTTTGGTGACACCCTACACATATCGAAATCCGTCCATGCAAACATATCCAAGTAGTCACGAAGGAATTTAGTAAGTTCCTATCGCGTCTTGTTTCCAAGTTGCGATCCAATTTTCAAGACTTTAGATGGGTCATCCATATCGACCGGGACAGACAACGTCAATTCTGCCGGTGCTGTCCGTTCCTCCCTTGAACTCTTCTTTCTAGGGTCCAAAGCCTTGTCAAATCGGCTGTGGTCCCCAAGCCAGGGGCGGCTCTGTAGTTGCTATTCAAAAGGTTCACGGATGTGGAGAGTTCTCCCCACATCCTTCCCTTTTTCCCTTCTTTTGGATTCACGTAACTCTGCAATGTAACATTCTCTGGCGGCGCACCGATCTCATTTCACCACTCCAATTCCATTTGCAGTAGGGAACTTCATGGTTAGACACCATTGGGCCAGAGCTATTCTGAATTCTGCTAGAGCGGTGCGTCCCAAGAAGGCGTTATATGCGGACATTTCGTCCACGGTTACGAAAGTTTGAATGAGGGTGACTCTTCGATCACCCTCTCCAAGTTCCACTGGCAGGTCGATTTTTCCAACAGGTTGCTTGGGTTCGCCAGTGAACCCTTGGATCTTTGTTCGGTATGCAGACTTGCTTTTCATGCCGATCTTCATCTGATCAAAAGTACGTTTAAAAGTATATTAACAGAGCTACCACTATCGACCAATACTCGTCGAACAACAGCGGGATCGATTTCCACTGTTACCACCATTGGATCGAGAGTCGGGGCTTCGATACCTTCGGTCCCAATTTTGGAACACTATGTCATCACTCAAGACTTTCTGCAGCTTGGCTGGGGTTTCATCTTCTATTGCAAGACATGATTCCTTTGGAGCATGCTTCAATGAACTTGCATACCGTTCCATCTCTCCCCAACTTCTTTACGCGGAGTGTGGTCCCTCGGATATTGTTCCAATAATAAGTCTTTGGTCAGTTTGTTTGGACCCTTCTTTACTAGTTTCGGCTTGATTCCTTCATTCTCTAGGAGGTTGAGGAGCCATGGGTTGATCAAGGTTCTGTGACTTTCTCACGTACTGCTGGAGTTTGTTTTCCCAGATCAACTCTTCAATGAGATTCTTCAGATGGCGGCATTCGTTCGTGTTATGACCATGAGTCTCGTGGAAGCGGTAGAACTTCCCTGAGCGTTTTTACTGCTCAGTCGCTTTCCTTCCTAGGGGGTTTTTGTATTTCTCAGTTCCTTATGTTGCAAGATAAATATTTTCCAGAGGGTCATTTAGAGGGCTATTGTCTTCGGGCCTGAACCCTTTAAGCCTTTTATTATTGCCATTACCATTCCTTTTGTTGGAGTTCTGATTTTTCTCTCTTTTGATTTCCATCTTTCCCTGTGACTCCTTCAACAGTTCCAGAAGCGTGCGCGTTTTGATTCATTGCTACAACACCCTGTCCGATGTTCATCGGTTGCACACTAGTAGACTTCCTTTCCAGCTCTTGCACTTCCTCCAATCTTAAGTATTGACTTGCTTTACGATTGAAGTCTTTCCTTGTGGTAGATTGCTTCATCTTAAGCCACTTTCCAAATTCAGTCTCCGGGTGAATGGCACGGACTAATGCTATAAAATCCATGTCCTTGTTGGGGTTGCTTAATTCCGTCACTGCGGTATTGAACCGGTTCATGAAAGATTTCAGCAATTTCGTTGCGTCCTTGGAATAATCTGGATAGGGACATGACAACTTTTGGTTGTGCGGTATGGAGCCTGAACTGATCGAGGAATCTTGTTGCTAATTGGTCAAAAGTAGAGATAGATCTTGGCGGAAGCCTAGTGAACCACATAGACACAATTCCTTCTAGAAAAATAGGAAAACACCTGCACCAAACAGCCTCAGAGGCATTAGCTCCATCCATGTACCAACTGTACCTATACAAATGGGGTTTTGGGTCCTTTGTCCGTCGTAGGATGGAATGGTTGACATTGTTAATTTTTCCGGATACTTCTCATTCAAGATTTCATCAATAAAGGGAGTCCGACTTGGTGCAGATCCCCATTCATCATCTCTCCTATTTTTACTCTCGACCATTAATCGTTTGACCATGTCTGCTATGTATGCCTCTGATGTCCGGTAATCCTGGAGGCGGCAGTCAGTCACTACACCAAGTGTTTGGCTTTGCAAACGGCCTTGGCGAGTGGGTTGAAGCCTAGGCTCTCTTGTCTTTAGGAGAGCCACTCCCGTGGGATCCCGTTGGCTTGCAGTTGGCCTGATTGGGGCAGTTTGGACGTTCCTAGCATCATCGAATGCATTAACATTCTTTTCCAACTGATTGTCTTGCTCTCCATCTTCTGAGTCGGAGAGATCTATAGCTATATCTTCTTGTTGGGTCTTTGCCCCCTTGATTCAAGTTCAGACTTGGTTGCCTTGTGGCAAGCAGGGTACTCGTATTTCCTTCCACGTTGAGTCCCACGGTTCCTGCTGTTACCCTTTTTTGTGGTTGTTTTCCGTTTCTCTTGTTTAGACCAAAAACGAAAGAATTTTCTTATTCTACAACAACCGCGGGTTCATACATAGTTCTTGGAGCAGGATTTGTCTGTGAGGTTAAGAGAGCGTTAAGCTTATCCATCAGAGCCTTTTGGCAACTTTCCATTTTTTGGTTGATTTCATCAACCATCTTATTCAATTCATCTCTGGTAATGACTTCGTGCTGACTGGAGGATGTTGGTGCCTGATTTCCTAAGTTAGCACCATTTACTCCAGTTTGTTGAGGGTTAACATCTTCTCCAACTATCACTGCCTTTATGGACCTTCCAAAGGTAGTTCTCCTTCTTCCAGGAGCCATCGATTCCAAGCAGTAGATTTTTCAAGAAGATTGAGGATCTAACTTCTAGACCAATCTGATCTAAAGTAGACAGCTAGATCTGGATCCTGAGTTGGATTCTCAGTGAAAGCGCCAAAATTTTAACTAAAAAATCGATCAACACCCTGGTTTGAGTGTGAAAGCACCAGCCCTGTTCTCATAGAGCAATAATATAGATAATATATAGAAAAAACAGTAAGAGAAAGAAGACAAGAAGATTTTTATAGTGGTACGGTTGTTAAAGAAGCCTACGTCCACTTTATTATTTCTATTATAGACTGATTGTTGTTACAAGAAGTGTTTGATTACAAGGCTCTTGATTGTCCTTAGCTAGATTGAATCTCCAAAGTTAGAATCCACTGGAGAATCACAGTGAACCCCTTTGGAGATTGTTGTGAGGGCGGTGAAGAGTGAAGAAAGTTTCCAGCAGAGCTTCAGCAACCAGTCCGGAGAAGATCCCGTTTATGTTACATGTAGGATGGTATTTATAGAGATAAAAAGCTTCTAGACCAGGCCTATTCAACAATTACTTACAGATGGACACAGGAGGATCCACTAGAGCTTAGATCGCGACCCAACCCAAAAGCATGGATCGCTAGCGATCCATGGTCTATGGATCGCTAACGATCCATACAGTAGCTCGAGTGAGAGCTAATCACTTAGCCCCATTTTCTTCTTCACCTAGTTTAGGTCGCAATGATTCCATGATCAAGTATGGATTGCTGGCGATCCATACACTTAGCATATTTTTGTACTTTGTCTTCTAAGCCTTCTCTACTGTCCTGTGTTGACGTTGTTCGTGTAATTTCGTTGCACATTGCCTTATTTTGATGACGACTTACTTGCTAATTGTACTTGGCTACTGATCAGACTGGAAGGATGCTTGTCTCTTGATTTAGCTAACTCGAAGTCTCGTCAAACCCAGCCACCACTTTAGTAATATGGACCGTATCACGAGGCAAGAGAACCGGTTGAACATTAGGCTATCCCTATGGATCGCTAGCAATCCATAGGCCATGGATCGCTAGCGATCTATGTCCTTAGTGAGTTTTCTTGTTCTCTTCTCTTGGCTCTCTTTGGCTTGTTGCTTTAGTCCTTTAGGTTGAGTTATGAGCCATTCGGACTCCATCGAGCTGTTCCATCTTCTCTTGGATCCTGTTGGGTTAAAAGCCCGGATAACATCACCTTATTATAAATAATAATAATAATAATTAATTTCCAAAACGGTATTGATAAATCATTATTATTTTAGCAAAGCTAGCGGGCTTTATAGTGGGCCGTGCCACTGTATAAAAATGGGAAAACAGGTGTTCTGTACATGCACAGAACAGCTAAAAGGGTTTAGAGACCAAACCACAAAAAAGAAAAGCACAAGAGCTAGACAAAAGTGCCTAAACTACTAAATAGAACATGACTAAGCGCCCTTAGAAGAGGAGGAACAGCCACGACCATCATCCGACGCTAGACCAATAACATGTGAGAAACTGGAGAAGAGAGTAGCCAGATTCGAATCATAACCCTCAGAAGTAGGAGAGTAAATAAATTTCCTATCCCAGCGGACATCATAAAAATAACTTTTATTCGCCTCACCAATCTTGCCTACCCTAGTAAGGGACAGACCCTCACCCTCAATGTGATAGGTAAGACAACGACTCTCTCCCTCAATATCACTGATAAAGGCATAAAAAGTGTCAGTCTTAGGCGAGTACCACATATTAAAAGGAACACGAAGCTATGCCCGTTTATCCGAATTCCAAATAATAGAATCGGACAAAGAAGAAGAGCCAGCCTCAATCTGGACTGAATGAGACAAACTGGCAAAGGGAAGAGCTACAGGAGCATCATTAATGGGAGCTACACTGGCTAGGGCTACAATGGAAATCAGATCAGATGAGGGAGGCACAACCTTTGGAACCCATTTTCGTAAAGGAGGACGTGGAAGTGGAGTCCAATCAGCAAGAGGAACAAGGCCAGTGGATGCCGAACTAGAACACACATCTGAAAGATGCCCAAAAGACTAACATGATGTACAAATCTCAGGTTTTCAACTGTAGCAAACTCTGACCTCAGCAAAATGGCCCTCATCTAGTCTGAGTTTTAATACCGAAGGTAACGATTTGGCAGGAGTTATTTCAATCAGAGCTTTGGCATAAACAAGTCTCTTTCTGGCCACAGTGTTAGTGTCATAACATATAACCTTACCAACCAGGCCAGCAAGCCAATCAATCCCGATGAGAGGCTGAAGGACAGATGGGATGTGTGAAAAATGGGCCTAGACAAGAATAGATAATACCTGGTCAATAGCCCTATCAACAGATCGACTCCCGGTAGTGATAATGAATGGTTTCCCTTCTATGAGAATAGGATCGGCTTCTAGAATACGCTGTCTTTCATCACTACGCAGAATTTAAAATAGAACATAGCATTATCAAAATGAACACTCGGACCCCTCCTAGGCTTCCAAACCTGATTGCATCTCGCCTTAACAAGCTGATAGGAGGGATTGAGTCAAGGAAGAATCCCACCAAATAATCTTTCCAATAATCAACACTGACATCAATCACTTCCGTCGGCGAGATCATAACACCATCGATCTCAACTTTATCAAAACAACTTGGAGAATGCACACCCGCATTTTTTGGCAATTTGGAGAACAATGACGACCATTTTGGAGCTGCCGTAGGAGAAGAGTCCAAAGGAACGGCGCAAGTTTCATTAGGAGCAGTAACAGAGGGAATTGTACTGGATATGGGGAAATTAAGCTCGACGTTTTCACGAACACCAGGTGAGTAGGCACGTTTATTACCACACTGAGCTAAATTGAACACAACCTCCTCAACCACAGTATCACATTCACCACCGCCTACCACGACATTATCCAAAGACTTATCAACCAAACCAATTGTTTGCCCAATTACATCATCTCCGACTGTAGGATCAAGATTCAAGCCAACAATATACTTCGACCATGAGGAGCTATTCGCAGATGCTAAGAGCGGAGAAATAGGATGCTCACCTAGAACCAGCGGACTGCGAGGCAAGTGAGGAGCAGCAAGAAGTGGAGAGTGCATATCAATCATAAGACTCGAGAAAGGATTACCATCGCTAGACGAAACCAAGGCAGGGACAGTCACGTTGACCTGAGCTTTGTTACAAGTAGGGACGATATGAGGCGCTGCATTCGCTGACATCGCAGCAGCCGGTGGAGTCAGAGAAGCTCGGTTCATTGAAGTAAACTGAGCGCCAGATCGCATGACAGATCCAACTAGATCTGGCAGAGGTGGTACGGGCTGAGGCTTCTTCTTCTGAGGCGTAAGGGATAGACGAGGCGGAAGCAAGGCAAGGAGAGAACTGGGATAGACGAGGAGAAGGTGGATTGGACGAAGTTGCTAAGACGAAAGGAAGGCGGAAAAGTCGCAGTCGCCATTTAATCAAATCGTTGTCACTATTGTTTCATTAGTCGCCATTATTATTAATTTCAAACCATATTAATTATTTAAATAATTAATTTTCAAAATATTAACATTTTGATAAATAATCCTAAAACAATATTAATTGTAAATAAGTATCTTTAAAAGAATATTAAATATAAATAAATAAATTTTTAAAAACAAAATAAATATAAATATATAACTTTTTAAAACAATATTAAATAAATAACTTTTAAAAACAATATTACATATAGATAAATAACTTCTAAAACAATATTAAATAAAATTAATCTTAAAACAATATTAGATATAAATAAATAACTTAGAAAACGATAGATAAAAAGGTTGGAATAAAATAAAAATTAAATCTTTTAAAACAAAATATTTCTGAAACTGAATTTCGGATTTAAAATCATTTCCTGTCTAAAAAACCAATTCCAATTCAAATGGCAATTTATAGTATTTTTAAAATACTGATTCAAGGCCAATAGCTATCCAACACTTAACCAATATCGATATTGGTTTTCTATCACTACAGGGTTTAATTGTTAAACATATAACAATGTCACAAACCACGGTGTCCACAATCAGGTTTCATATTCAAAAATCCTATAACATGAATTTTATTGAAATAAATTAGCAATAGCAAGGAATCCTGTTGGATCCCTCCAACCTATTCCCCTACATCACAGTTTATATATATAAGCAAATATGTATGTAAATAAAATCAACAGTGGTGAGGAATCCTGTTGGATCCCTCCAACCTGTCTCCCTGTATCACAAACAATATATATATCATATAATATGGGTCATCCACTACTAGGTGGGTATCTAAAAGGGTCATCCACTCTAGGGGCAGGAATTGTAGGATCTAGATTAACCTTAGAGGGAGGGTGAATAGGGTTATAGCAAATTTTCTTAAATTAAACACAAAAACAAACTGCAGAGAAGTAAATATGCTGAAAAATAAATCACACACAAAATTTACCCAGCTTCGGCAACCCCTGCCTACTGCTGCATTCCCAGATTTCTATTAGAATTAAACAGTCTCCCGCTTACAAACACTCTAACAGACTCGCAAACCCTGCTACCGCCTATAGAGTTTTGCAAACTCGCAAACCCTGCTCACTGAACTAATCCTAACTAGACAATCTGACACAACCTAAAACCTAGGTGGTGATTTACCCGGATTTAATTCGAAAAATACAAACTTCGAAAATAAAACAAGAGCAAAAATAAATAAACTTGAATTGTTTTTTCCCTTAAAATAAAAGCTATAAACTAAAGCCTTTGTTTAATTAACAAGGCCGGCCCTTTTAATAATTTCCCTTTTATTTTTATCGGCCCGCTTGTTTCTTGAGATAATGGTGACTCTCGTTCCTCTTTGCAACTGAGATTAGGACTTCGGCTCGTTCGTTGTTGTTCTGAATTAGGGTTTCGCCCTCGTGTTTGTGAGATTATCTACGGCTTCGGCCTCGTCTTCCTCTTGTGGAATTGATTTCGACTTTGGCCTCGATCTCGTTCCTCTGTGAGAAATTAGGGCTTTGTATCAAAGACGCCGACTTTATGTTGCACGATCGAAAGATGAAATATATTCTGGATTGGTCGATCGGTTCTCTCTTAGAAACTGGCTTCGACTGCTACTTGATTGTTGATCGAATTCGACTCTTAACTTCGGTATGTAATTTTTTTGCCTTTTGTTCTCTGGATTGATTCCTTGAATTCGATGATTTAAATGCCAGTGATGATTGGGCTTTTATAGGGTTCGATCCCCTGAGTTTTCGTTCGTATATACGTGTTTGAATTTGTCAACGAATTTTGCTCGGCCGCTTGATTTTCTTTGATTGCTTGAGATCGATTCTGACTTTGTCATTCACGTATATTTGATACTTGCTTCTCACGGTTTTGATTTTAAATCGTTCGATCATTCCTTGATCGTTACGGTAGTGACTTTCCTATTTTACTTTGACTTTGATATTTGACTTTTTCAATTTTTACACACACTTGATTTCTAACTTGGTCAACTTTGATTTTTCTGATCTGCATTTACATTTCTTCTGGCTTCAAGTTGCTCACGGCTTCGATTCTCTGTAGCATACTCGACATGTACCTTTTTTATAACTGCTCTTCGTCTGGAGTAGTTTTTGATCATTGTTTGATACTTGCTTTGGTTTATATATATAACACTTTAATGCGTGCCTGCTCTTGTTTATTCGAGTCTGTGTCATTTGTATTACTTGAGCTTGAGTCTGGTTCCATTGATTCACTGTGTCTGGATTTGATTGTATTATTTTTTCTGCCTTCAACTGATTGCTTGCACTGGCTTGTCTTGATTAATCGAGATCACAATGGCATTTGTTCAAGTCGTGTGCACTTCACTAACACTCGAGTCTGGTCATGTTGATGATGAGGCTTTCTTTTTATTTTCTCTTGTTTGCATTGTCGACTTTTGCTATTCTACATACCTGAACTGGTCTTGAGTTGCTGACTTGAGTTTGTTTGTTCATGTGCACCACTTGTACACCATCTGGAGCTTATTGTATCCATGTGGTCTGGTCTGGTCATCATGTAGTTGTGTATATATATATATGTCTCTGATTTGTTGTACTTGAGTCACTTGTGCATATTGTCCTCTCATGCTTGTAGATATCCATGATATAGTGATACTGCAATGTTGGCTTTCATTTAGTTGTAGCTGCTGTCCATTTTGGTTTTGCAAGCTGTACTTGTATTCATTTGAACTTGAGTTCATTGAGTAGCCTGGTTGCTTTCCTCTGATCAGTTGGCTATCTCTATTTGTCTGGTTCATCTGGTTATAGAAATAGTTCTGGTTACATGTAGCTTTGGTCAAAAACTGGTCACTACCCCATGTATATTTGATGCCTTGTTGGATTAGTGTACTTCATTGCACTGTGTATTGGCTGCTTCCCTGACCTGTGCATAGCTTGAGGTCTGGTGCTTCATCATTGACTCAGTTTTGTCTCGACCCATTGTTTCGTATTTGCACCTGTGTTGAATCCAGCTTAGATGCTCGGGTTTGACCTTGTGCATGTGTTGTGACTCTATTTGTGTTGCACTTGAGTTGAACCCGGCTTTTCTTTTGGGTTTGACCTGTGCTCACCTGTCCCTGTAACATTATCAAGTGTACATTTCGGTGTGCACGGCCTTGTGGCATGTACAGTGTTGCACTGTGCATGTCACAATGTTCGTGTATGATGAATTCAAATATAAATGATGACGAACAACCCAAATAACTGAGGCAAATATTATTTTCAAAATTCATATTTTGTTTTATACTGCAAAAACAATTTATTTTCAATTTTACTGCGTCAATGTATATTTCTGCAGATTGCTCAGATGCTGGATTCACATTGGAATGAAGTTTAAGATAAATACGAGCGTGAGTGATATGTAGTGAGGAACTGATGTAACTATGAAATTGTGATGTAATTGTATTGTGACTGAAATTGTATAGTTATAGTGAGAGCTTGAAATTGTACTATCAAAATTGTAATAAATATTTGTTTGAATAAAATATTCGTTTGAATTCCAATTCTGTGTTATTTATTTTATTCAGCAAATATTTATTTTATCTGTGAAAAATAAAATAGTACAATATCAAATACATTTAAATGAATGTATATATGTTTATTATCATCAAACAAAAATCATATACATGCATATTCAACAATCTCCCCCTTTTGATGATAACAAACATATATTTAAGATTTTGACTATTTTAAATGTATTTGATTATTCAATTTGCTCCCCCTATTTAAATGCTCTCTTTCTACACAATACTCCCCCTACATATATGCATGAGAAAAAAAATTCAAATGAGCCTTGATACAATTAGTACAATTAGAAAATCTTTGACCTTTATTTTCAAAATCTTAACTTTTCTCTCCCCCTTTTGTTAACAGCAAAAGAATAATAGTAATAGAAAAATAGAGATATAGTGATAGACATTAATACAATATTAAAGCTCAATCGAGTGTAAATATTAATTTCAATAAGAAAATCAAACAAAAATCATAAATACTTTAATGGACGCATATTCCACTTTAGAATGATAGGATGATATCATCAAATAAAACCATATAGTTGTGTCTATTTGTGGTATATTTATTTCAGGAAATTTGAATATCTACTGCATAACCGTTATGACTTTTAAATGAGATTAGTAGTATTCTAAATTTTTATTTTTATTTTAAAAATGAATTCAAGTATCTTCTAACCACGCATAACCGTGAGGACTTTTAAATGGGATTAGAATCAACTTGTCTATTTAATCAATTAATTTTGATATGCGTTCCATACATGCATAACCGTGAGGACTTTTAAATGAGCATGGAAGCACATAATCAAAAATCCAAGTAATTCACCCATGCATAACCGTGAGGACTTTTAAATGAGAGTGAATATTTTGGATATTATTATTTATTGCTAGAAATATAATAAAATTGAAGCACAAATGATTTCCCGTTTAAACTACCACATATTGACATACTATATTGACTTTTGATGAGTGATGGTCGATAGAAAAATGATAGAAATAGAAATGATCATGGAATATTTATCAACAAAAAGTTTTTATAACTCTTGTTTAAATTTCTAAAGAAATTTTCTAATTATACTTTCTCAAGTCATAATATATGATTAATATCAACACTCATCTTATTTTCAATCACTATCTATCTTTTTAGATAATTATTAGGGGGTCAAATCAGTTAACATAGTTATCAATTTCAAAAATAGTTATAAAATCAAATTTTCTTAAATAACTAATCTGATACAAGGTCAACAGAAATTATTTTCTAGAAGGGTTTTTAAGAAAAATTTCTGCTAAAATAGAAATTATTTCAAGTGAAAAACATGCAGATATTTTCTTTGAAAAATGATGCAGCAAATGAATGTCTCGAAATATAATCATGTTCCACTAGTAATTTTTCTATCAACTACATTACCAGTGATCTACATCTGACTTTAAATTTCACTCAATATTCACTCGTTGGATGTCATAGACCAGATTGTGAAATTTCAACAAACTATCTCAGAATTATTTTCAACAATTTTTAAACGAAATTTTCTTGACTTTGAATTGAAGTCGTGTTAACCATCAAACAAATATCATAGTGTCAGATTTAGAAACCGTAAGATCAACAGTCATTAAACCATCATCATTATTTCAAAACAATTTCTTGAAGTTTCACCAATTTCATAAAGTTTCAACAATTTCAACAATTTCTTAAAAACCTTTATATAGCATGAGTAATCAGTAATCAATCAACATCATAATTTGACCAAACAGATTAAGTTCAATGATGGAAAAAAAAGTTGGTCAACTTTTAAGCACAAATCAAAATCATAGATACGAACAAGTCATGTAAGATCATATCAAGTTAGTTAGAATCTGTCAACCATCATAATTACTTCAAGTAATTCTATTTAAAGATGATTGCTTAATAAAAAAAATCAGAATTAACATCATCAATCATTTCACATAACTGGCTGATTTAATTTAGATTATGGTGCAGATTTTCACATTTTATCTATCGTTTGAAAATAAATACAATTACCTGTTTTACCTGTACGATAATCTTTCGTTGTTTGCCCATTGTGAATCTATCACCTTTATACTAGGCTAAGGAACGTTGATTTGTCACCCGTTGTGTGTCTGGATCAGCCAGAATCCAGATAACACTAATGTTGTTCCTTAGCCTGCCACCACACCTACACGGTAAAAGATTTTTGTGACCTATTTGTTTTTATAGGTCCATGGTTGTTAGTGGCAGAATAATTTGATGAATATGTTTTAGTAGACCCAAAACTATTAATATATGTTCCTTTTGGCACCCAAACTTGTTTTGTCCTTTCATTCTTGTTCCAATAGAGATGAAATTTGTTTGTAGAATTCTTAGGAACCCAAACTTGTATAAATTTTGTGTTCTTGTTCCTATGACTATAATTTTCAGCACGATGTCCAATTATTCCACATCTAGCAAAGACACTCTTACCTTTTGCATTATCATCAACTTGTGTTTTCCCAAAACCTAGTCCTTTTCTGTTGTTAGCAAAAAGTTGATTTCCCAATAACATGTTGAATGATTTTTCTCCTCTTGAAAAGTTATTCAGAGTTTTCTCAAGATTTTGGACTTTGGTTTTTAGTTTTGTGTTTTCAGTCACAAGTGAGGTGCATCTATTTATAAAATCCTTTTTCCTAGTGTCAATAGTTTCCTTAAGACTCAAGTTTTCTTTTTCAAGATTCTCAAAGCTATTCTTAAGTTTTGATAATTCTGAATCTAAAATTTTGCATTTTTTACAGTCGAGGTTTTGAATATTTTCAAGTTCAGTTTCTAACCTAGTATTTTCATGGACAAGTTCTCTCCTATCAGATTTCAGTTTTTCAATTTTAGATTCAAGAGTATCAATTGTTTTAGAAAAATCACAACACATCAAAACAAGTTCTTTATAAGAATAGTCACTTACCTCACAAGATTCCTCTGAGCTAGCTTCTGAATCTGATTTTGCCATAAGACACAAATTAGCCTCCTCTGAGCTATTATTCGAAACTTCCTCTCCTTCTTCATCATCCCAAGTCGCTGCAAAGGCCTTCTTCTTCTTTTTCTTTCCTTTGTTGTTTTTGAGAAGTGGGCATTTTTGTTTGAAGTGGCCAGGCTTCTTACAGTTATAACAAGTCAATTCATTATCGGAATTGTCAGAATCTTTTGACCTATTACCATTTGTTTTCTTCTTGCATGGCCCGAATCTTGACCATTTTCTAAGATTATTAACGGCCATTGCAAGCTCTTCAATTGGATCTTCTTCTTCTTCATCGCTCTCTTCTTTGCTCTTTAAGGCAATTGTCTTCTTCTTTGATTCGGAGTTGTTGCGTTCCTTCTTTGTTTTTAGCTCAAGCTCATATGTCATCAAGTTGCCGATCAACTCCTCCATGCTTAGTTTACTCAGATCTTTCGATTCTTGTATTGCCGTGACTTTTGCCTCAAAGTTCATCGGTATGACTCGTAGCACCTTCCTCACAAGCTCTACCTCAGTGAATACCTTCCCAAGCGCTCTAGCATTGTACACCAAAGTTGAAAAGCATCCAAACATGTCCTTTATGCTCTCGCCTTTGTCCATCACAAAGTTCTCGTATTCATTGCTGAATAGGGCTAGACGAGACTCCTTGACTTGAGAAGTTCCTTCATGTGTCACCTCCAAGGTATGCCAAATTTCCTGCGCAGTTTTACAATGAGAAATTCTATTAAATTCATTCTTATCAAGAGCACAGATCAAAGCATTCATGGCTTTAGCATTTGTAGTTTTTAATTTCTTATCGTTAACGTCCCACCTATCCTTAGGTTTAGGAATCTCAGTATCACCAACAGTTATAGTGGGAGATTTATAGCCAGTTTCAATAATGTCCCAAACATCATAATCAACAAAACTAAGATAAATACCCATCCTAACTTTCCAATAAGCATAATCATTCCCATTAAACATGGGTGGCCTAACAATAGATTGCCCCTCAGAAAAAGCATTATTTGGTGGATTCATGACTCTAGAGTTAAAAAAAATACCGGGCTCTGATACCACTTGTAGGATCTAGATTAACCCTAGAGGGGGGGTGAATAGGGTTATAGCAAAGTTTCTTGAATTAAACACAAAAATAAATTGCAGAGAAGTAAATATGCTGAAAAATAAATCACACACAAAATTTACCCAGCTTCGGCAACCCCTGCCTACTGCTGCATTCCCAGATTTCTATTAGAATTAAACAGTCTCCCGCTTACAAACACTCTAAAAGACTCGCAAACCCTGCTACCGCCTATAGAGTTTTGCAAACTCGCAAACCCTGCTCACTGAACTAATCCTAACTAGACAATCTGACACAACCTAAAACCTAGGTGGTGATTTACCCGGATTTAATTCGAAAAATACAAACTTCGAAAATAAAACAAGAGCAAAAATAAATAAACTTGAATTGTTTTTGCCCTTAAAATAAAAGCTATAAACTAAAGCCTTTGTTTAATTAACAAGGCCGACCCTTTTTATAATTTCCCTTTTATTTTTATCGGCCCGCTTGTTTCTTGAGATAATGGTGACTCTCGTTCCTCTTTGCAACTGAGATTAGGACTTCGGCTCATTCGTTGTTGTTCTGAATTAGGGTTTCGCCCTCGTGTTTGTGAGATTATCTACGGCTTCAGCCTCGTCTTCCTCTTGTGGAATTGATTTCGACTTTGGCCTCGATCTCGTTCCTCTGTGAGAAATTAGGGCTTTGTATCAAAGACGCCGACTTTATGTTGCACGATCGAAAGATGAAATATATTCTGGATTGGTCGATCGGTTCTCTCTTAGAAACTGGCTTCGACTGCTACTTGATTGTTGATCGAATTCGACTCTTAACTTCGGTATGTAATTTTTTTTGCCTTTTGTTCTCTGGATTGATTCCTTGAATTCGATGATTTAAATGCCAGTGATGATTGGGCTTTTATAGGGTTCGATCCCCTGAGTTTTCGTTCGTATATACGTGTTTGAATTTGTCAACGAATTTTGCTCGGTCGCTTGATTTTCTTTGATTGCTTGAGATCGATTCTGACTTTGTCATTCACGTATATTTGATACTTGCTTCTCACGGTTTTGATTTTAAATCGTTTGATCATTCCTTGATCGTTACGATAGTGACTTTCCTATTTTACTTTGACTTTGATTTTTGACTTTTTCAATTTTTACACACAATTGATTTCTAACTTGGTCAACTTCGATTTTTCTGATCTGCATTTACATTTCTTCTGCCTTCAAGTTGCTCACGGCTTCGATTCTCTGTAGCATACTCGACATGTACCTTTTTTTATAACTGCTCTTCGTCTGGAGTAGTTTCTGATCATTGTTTGATACTTGCTTTGGTTTATATATATAACACTTTAATGCGTGCCTGCTCTTGTTTATTCGAGTCTGTGTCATTTGTATTACTTGAGCTTGAGTCTGGTTCCATTGATTCACTGTGTTTGGATTTGATTGTATTATTTTTGCTGCCTTCACCTGATTGCTTGCACTGGCTTGTCTTGATTAATCGAGATCACAGTGGCATTTGTTCAAGTCGTGTGCACTTCACTAACACTCGAGTCTGGTCATGTTGATGATGAGGCTTTCTTTTTATTTTCTCTTGTTTGCATTGTCGACTTTTGCTATTCTACATACCTGAACTGGTCTTGAGTTGCAGACTTGAGTTTGTTTGTTCATGTGCACCACTTGTACACCATCTGGAGCTTATTGTATTCATGTGGTCTGGTCTGGTCATCATGTAGTTGTATATATATACATGTCTCTGATTTGTTGTACTTGAGTCACTTGTGCATATTGTCCTCTCATGCTTGTAGATATCCATGATATAGTGATACTGCAATGTTGGCTTTCATTTAGTTGTAGTTGCTGTCCATTTTGGTTTTGCAAGCTGTACTTGTATTCATTTGAACTTGAGTTCATTGAGTAGCCTGGTTGCTTTCCTCTGATCAGTTGGCTATCTCTGTTTGTCGGGTTCATCTGGTTACATAAATAGTTCTGGTTACATGTAGCTTTGGTCAAAAACTGGTCACTACCCCATGTATATTTGATGCCTTGTTGGATTAGTGTACTACATTGCACTGTGTATTGGCTGCTTCCCTGACCTGTGCATGCCTTGAGGTCTGGTGCTTCATCATTGACTCAATTTTGTCTCGACCCATTGTTTCGTATTTGCACCTGTGTTGAATCCAGCTTAGATGCTCAGGTTTGACCTTGTGCACGTGTTGTGACTCTATTTGTGTTGCACTTGAGTTGAACCCGGCTTTTCTTTTGGGTTTGACCTGTGCTCACCTATCCCTGTAACATTATCAAGTGTACATTTCGGTGTGCACGGCCTTGTGGCATGTACAGTGTTGCACTATGCATGTCACAATGTTCGTGTATGATGAATTCAAATATAAATTTTGACGAACAACCCAAATAACTGAGGCAAATATTATTTTCAAAATTCATATTTTGTTTTATACTGCAAAAACATTTTATTTTCAATTTTACTGCGTCAATGTATATTTCTGCAGATTGCTCAGATGTTGGATTCACATTGGAATGAAGTTGAAGATAAATACGAGCGTGAGTGATATGTAGTGAGGAACTGATGTAACTATGAAATTGTGATGTAATTGTATTGTGACTGAAATTGTATAGTTATAGTGAGAGCTTGAAATTGTACTATCAAAATTGTAATAAATATTTGTTTGAATAAAATATTCGTTTGAATTCCAATTCTGTGTTATTTATTTTATTCAGCAAATATTTATTTTATCTGTGAAAATAAAATAGTATAATATCAAATACATTTAAATGAATGTATATATGTTTATTATCATCAAACAAAAATCATATACATGCATATTCAACAGGAATAATCTAAATCAACTGAAAAAACAGTAAATCATCCAAACATCCAATCAACAACCTTTTTTTATCAACTATATAATAATACTGGTTAACAAAAAAAGTGAGTTTAACTCACTTTGATTCCCGTTGTCATCAAGACGTTCCGGTGTCGTCTCAAATCAAACGACGTTCAATTTCAGCGAAAAATTCCATTAGCTCCAATCATCACCAATCTAATTCCATAACATAGTGCTCGTCAATACGAACCTAACATAACCGACCACGTTCAGTTCCGACCTAATATGGATTTGATATTAAATTTACAAGTTTCTAGAATTAAATAATATAATATCCACTAATCACCATTAACTTAATTCATTACCCTTCAACTAATTACTCTTCTTCCTTAGTCACATTTTAAAAAAACGGCCGTGCTTGAAACTTCACCGTCACCGCGATCCCCTACACGCCACCGCCACCATATTAACTACCAGCACGTAACCCCTTGGTGTCCCCTGCAGTCATGAATAATACACTACCCAATATTTAGAGAGCGTTACACACTCTAGTATCGATGGATATATCGTTATCTAGTCTCGATGCGCCTTGACTAGGAATATTTAAAGTGACATATTTATTTTCATTGTGATAAATTACTCGTAGTTATAACACTTTGTAACCATTATCACAAAACATACCATTTATGAATTTTCTATTAAATATATTTTTAATTGAATTAATTAATTAATATAACACATTATATCAAGTATATAATAGAAAGAAGACAACTTTATTTTGAATAAGATTGGTCAACAAATTAGATATATGTAACAAATTTCATAATTGCCCCTAAGGCATACCCCTAACTCTATCAATGGTAACTCCTTATAACCAAGGAGACGAATTCACTATTGAATTGTATTTCACTTCCAATGCTTCAACTCAGACCCAATTATAGTTTCTCGATGGATCTTCATGCCATGATTTAACAATAATCAAAGTAGAGTATCCACATTGAAGTTCCACAATATTCTCAAGTCGAGGGAACCATGTAATATTGTCACTTTGAGATCTTCTATTTGACCTTAGTTATAATTAACCAACATGAACTCTTGAGTGAGTCATTTCATAATTATCCAATAATTAACAATATGTAACCTCTTGGTGTCCCCAACAGCCATGAGTAATATACTGTCTAACATTTGGAGAGCGTTACGTACTCTAGACTTGATGAATGAATCAATATCTATCCTCGAAATATCTTGACTAGGAATATTTAAAATAATATTTTTAATGTGATAAATTTCATATGATTACAACACATCATAATTATTATCATATAATATATCATTTAAGGATTTTCTATTTAATATACTTTAATTAGTTGCTTGATTAATTATATCACAATAGAACAAAGCATATTATAGAAATCAAACACCTATATTATGAACAAAATCGATCATCGAGTTAGATATATGTAGAAAATTACATAATTGCCCCTAGGCCATATCCCTAACTCTATTAGGCCTGGATTTGGTGAAAGGAGCAACATAAAAGAGTGAGTTAATCCATGAAAGGACGAAGGAAGCTTAATCAAGGTAGAAAAGTTAAATAAAAAAGCGAGGATTTAGAATTCTCAATCGATGATTATGTTTTCGTGAAGTTATCATCGATGAAGGGTGTTATACGATTTGGGAAGTTGGGGAAGTTGTCACCTAGATATATTAGGCCTCCTATCATTCGAAGAATCAAGAAACTCGTGTATCATATAGAGTTAGCAAATACTTTAGCAGGAGTCGATAATGTTTTTCATGTCTCTCATTTGAGAAAGTATGTACGTGATCCAAAGACTACCGTTGAGCTAATGGTTTTAAAAGATTTAGTAGTGGAACCTAACATGACTATTATTAGTCGACCTATTCATATAACAGATAAAGAAACGAAGGAGCTTAGAAAAAAGATGGTCAAGTTAGTGAAGGCCCAACGGAGTGACGATGAACAAGACTATATTTAGGAAACTGACAACAGGATTGGAGAGGCTTATCTTGAGTTATTTTTTATGTATGCTCTATATGGTGGTATATACTTATTGATTGGCAGTATGGTAGTAATGTTTGATTTATGTGCTTGTGTCATATGTCTGCTTGATTGATACGCTTGATTATTTGTACCTTATCGGAATTCCGAGGATGAAACTTTTATAATGAGAGAAGCCTATAACACCATTAATTTTTGTTGCACATTATTCTAGATATTTAATTATGTGTTGATTAGATAAATAATACAGGATTTTCTATCCTATAGTTCGATCAAAAATAATTGATAGGTGAATGTTTTAAAAAGAAAATGAAGACCTAGTTAAATCTACTAAAGGAGGGACAAATAAGGAATGAAAATATCTATATAATTTCTTTCTTCTCTCCACCCTTACTAAAACTTAAAACAAAAAAATAGTGGTCAACCACAGTAACAAGGAAAAAGGAATAAAGGCTAGGGAAAAGAAAGGATAAGGGAAATCTTATCATTTTTACAAGTTCTAAGGTGAACAATGTTGCCATCAGTATTGTATTTGATGTGTTTGATTAGCATTTGAGGAGAAATCTTAATTTGTATGTTGTGAAATCTTCCATTTGGCTTGGATAATCATTTATATGGATTATGTTTATCACTTGAGAATGTTTATGGAATTTCCTAAGGAGTTTTTCATTTAAAAGCTTAATTTTTTTAATCTCTAAATGCTTTAAATTTTAATATGATGTTTGGAACATTAATTTGAAGATGGATTTTTAATTTTATAATTTTCCAGTTAATTATGAATTTATTATGATTTTTCTAAGTTGAGAAATTGGATATGCGAATTTTACTTATTAAAAATAAGAAAAATAATTATTTTTCTCTAAAATTTCTATATATGATAAAAGAATGAATTTTAGATTTTTGGTAATTTTTCCCAATTAAATTCAATTTAATATGAATTATTTTGTGAAGCGAAATTTTAATTACAAATAGGTGATTAAGAATTTCCTAATCTTGGGAAAAGAAGAGAAATTTTATCTTTGATTCTAGTGTAAAGGAAGGATTTCTACAAAGATTTTATTTACCAACATAAATTTGATAAAGATATTGGTTTGGTAAAACAAAATTACATATAAAGGAAATGATTCGGCTTTTCAAGTATTCACAAAAATGTCATTTTGATGTGCGATGGCTACCTTAACATTCGATAACTGTTGTGAAATGTGATAGCTTTGTTTTCAAACCTTCATAGCTAAAAAAAATTGAGGTGCAATAAAAACATATTTTAAGCATGCGATAGCATTATCTTGTCAACACTCGATAGTTATATATTTTCAAAATGGTATGGCATTATTTTCTCGATAGATATTTTTTTTTACATGCAATAGCATTATTTCGTTAACATTCAATAACTTGTTTTGATTGACACTCGATTGCTTGTGTTGGTTAAAACTTGATAGCTTTGTTGACATACGATAAGTACTACATGTATTTTAGACACGCGATGGCTACATTACTTAACATGTGGTAACATATACTTTTGACATGCCATAGCATATAATGTGTCGTGTGATAGCATATCTTTTCAGGGTGCGGGTGCACAAGTTTTTGTGATCTGATAGCCTATGTAGTTAATATTGGTATCGGTTACATATCGATCAAGTACCGATATGAGATATTTTAAAATATGTGATAATATCGGATAATATCGATAAAATATCGAACATGTGTAGATTATGTAATAAACAATATTGTACAATATTGTAATGTTATATTGATGTTAAATGTTCAAATATTTGCATAAATAATGCCAAATTACTATCAAAAACTTGCATATAGTTTACAGGTTACAATCTGTTTATTGAGATATTCCATCAAATAAAAATCATAATATAGCCTCAGAAAAACCAAGAAATTCGTATATTGTACGACGTCTTTATTATTTTCTTCATTTTTATACTATATTCGATGTTTCTTAAATAATCTACATCCATATTACTTTCTAAAAAAATTAATATTTATAGTTTCGTCGTTTTCATTTTCACTTAATTTATCGGATAAGAAATGTTGATTTGATACTAATTACTACTTTACCTCGTTCATTATCGATATGTCAAATATATAACTTTACTGCTCTTCAGTTTTTAGTACTTCGTGCATGATAACTAATAAAATGAATTTTCATAAGCTAATTTACCAATTAGAAATGATGAATAAAAAACTGTTAAAAAGAGAAGTGACCCTTTCATGATCTGGTATTTAGTGGTAAAATCTTCATGAAAAATATAACATATAAAACAATGAAATAAGTAGAGTTTTCTTTATTGAAAAACTAATGAACAAGACTAAAATTGTATGGTTAAAACCAAAAATTAGTGCATTGACGTTTCTAATATGGTCTAGATATTGTCATTCACCTTATACATAAAAACAAATATTGAGATAGTAGAGTTTTCAGATTTGGAGGAATAAAGCTTCCAAATATGTGCAGGTGGCAAGTTAGTATTAAAAGTTTATTTCCGTTGTGTAGTTTACTGCTTTATTGTTGTTTTTATGAAAAAATGGGGTTTATAACCGTCAAGTAGTTATGACTCTGATCATCTATGGGGGCATGTGCATATGTCACTCTTAGAATTATATTTGTATTTATTATATTTTATCAAAACGATGGAATCGTGAGGTTATGTGGATGAAATGTTTGCGGTGAATGAATGAAAATGGTTGGTGGAAAATTTGTAAATTCTTATGTTCTTGATGTTGGTGATACAATAATTGACCTCATTTTTACCACTGAGAATTAATGGCAAGGATGACTACAACATCACTAATATTTATTTTTGAGCCTCAATGGGATGGTACATCATAGCTAGCATCACGATGCCTGGGGCCTCCCTGTCTCTGGGTAAATTATTCATTTTTGCCTGCCTCAGGTTTCCATCATGTTGTCTTTCCTAGCTGCGTCCTCAAGATTGCTCTCTTCCGAGCACTTCCCTCGGCATTTCTTCCATTCTTCGATCAATAGTGCTTACTTCACGGCTCCTTCTAGTGCCACGACGTTGACCGCTGCTTCGATGGGATCAATCGATACTGGTCGATGGTGGAATGGTACCGATCGGTCCCTTTGGAACATTTTCTCCACGTTCTTGATTTCCTTTAGCATTTTCCTCAACTCTATTTTGATTCGTCATGTGCCTTCATGCAAAACTCCCTTAGTTACATCCAGTTGGTGAATTCCTTTCTGTTGCATGTAGTGTCATATTTATAGCTGTAGCAGGTTGACGTTGGGTTTCAGGACCATCGTTCTTCTCTTTTAATCTGGTGGAAAACATCGCATATCAAGATCGAAGAGAATAGAGGGAATAACGTATCAAATTTGACCACTTTATAAATTGGTACTGATCCATCCATGATTGATACCAATCCATGGACTTTGTTTTATTCTTTTCTTTTAGTTCTTCAGTATATTTCTCGTTACCTTGAGTATTGATCCTCATGCTTCTAAGCTAAGTTGTTCAACAACAATTTTACTAAAAATGATGATATACGGAAGAATCTGATGGATCTGTACTGATCCATCTTTACATCTATCATCGTTGGAATTCAGCGATTTGCGTATTGGGCATTTTAGCATTTTGGTCAAACTATCATTTGAGTGTAAATACTCTGTTATTGAATAAGCAAAATAGTATCTTTCACAGAAACTATAACGGATAGAAAAACAAATATAGTTACGAGTTTTTATCATCTTTGGAGTGCATGCCACTCAACTGAAAAAACAAGGCTACCAAACAAACAAGCCCGGCCCAATCATTGTAGTGCTCTAGCCCTTTTGGGTATTGACCTCAATACACAAATCACATAGATTACCACTAAACCAAAACACAACTTGTCATTTATATTTAATAATTTATGAATCAAAATTCAATAAATTTTGCTTTGGTTCAGTGGGTTGCTCCAGCACGGCTGACCTCTAGGTCGGACCTTCAAGCAAATATAATGTATTATCGTGTGCATTACCTTCAAGTAAACTTCGTACAAATATGATGGTCCATATGTACCGGTAATTTGAATAAATTTTCCTAGTTGTCCTCCTATATGTATGGCAAATTGATGAGACCGTAACATGTCCTCCCTATAAAACTGACCGTCTACCATGTGCGAAAGCCAAGCAATTCATCATAACTTATCATTATAATGATCATTTCTCGAGATAAAAAGAAAATGATTCGTTAGTAGCACATTACCAACTTCTAATAGGATGGCATGCATCCGAAAATTATTTGCAAACTGTAGCCATGGTAACCAAATCAAATTCTTACAAAGGAGTCAGAATATATATATATATATAGGTAGAAAGTGCAACTTTTCAACATGCATCAAAGCCCGTGTACACGCCATTCAATAATGCTAAACCCGCAAGACGTAAGATTTTATTTTCCAGAAGAAATACGGTTTCCACATATACAAACAGTTGGCATGAGGATTTCAATTTGATTCTAATATAACATGCTTCAAGAAAGTCAAAAATTTCTCAATACATAGAACTAAATGCATGTTTGATTTCAACTGAAACTAGATAAAAATATTAGCAGTAATGAAATCAGAAGGAAAAACTTAAACATGCATAGAAAGTGGTCCTTAGTTATAGTATTTATGTACCAGTATATGAAAATTAATATAGCAAAAATATATGGAAGTGATTGTTACCGGCTAGTGCCACTGTGCCAGTGAGATTCAAAATGAATTCAGAGAGAGCACCAACAAACAAATTGAGATAAAAATGTGTGAAACGATTACCGTCAAAGGGTATCTAGTTGATAAGACAATCTATGAACAAACCATTTTTGACACGAGTTCGAATTCAGACCGCGTAGTTCATTTTGAATTACCGAAGTATGTGTTGTGAGATTGATACATTCTTTCTTAAATGTTATAGAAGGATCATCAATATAGATACACGGTTTATTTGAGTAAAAAAATAAAAAATAAAAAATAAAAAGAAGAAGAAGAAGAAAATCCTGTTCTTAACTACTCGATTGTTCTTTTAACATAAACCAACAGAACCCAAATACATAAATACATACAATATTCAAGGGAAATACAAATAATAAAAGCCAATGAACATTTATAACAACATTAGACTTTTGCGTAGTTAAAGATCTTGGAGTAAATCCTTTATGCATAACAGTCAAGTTGGGAGAGGGAATATAGGGGTATGTTTGCGGGGAACGAAGGCGACACATTTGAACGGTGTATTTATTTAAGTGGGGTAGATTGTTGAACATGGTATGCGTTTGCGGTTACGGACGGATACTTGATCGAAGCATTTGAGCAGGCTATTTAATTTTAATTTAATTGATTTATAATTAAGTAATTAGTTTTTTTTGGTGTTATATGAGTTTAATTAAAATAAAATAACAGTACAGAAATTGAAACACATCCAAATTTATTAAAATACGTTAAAAAATACACGGATAAAATGTATAAATAATACAAAAGAAATACAATTATAGTAAAAATCATATTTGCTGCCACCACCTTGGTTTATCAGATAAGATTTGTAGTTTACAGCAAGACATTCGACTGCAATCACTGATGTCAACCATTCTTTTGTCATATCATCGTCAAAAGCATTGAATAAATCTTTATTATTAGGTTGCATAACAACTATTATACTTCACCAAAATTAAATTCTCCTCTTGCTCCAAGACATTTAACACGAGCAGCCACATCTGCGTAGTTTACAGAATTTCTTGTTGAGTCTAAGCTGTTTATATTCGGACTGTATGAAGTTGTATGAGATTTTTTTTATCTGTCTCTCGTGTATTATGTCAATGATGTCGCACTTCTTCTCATCAGCTTCTTCACGACGTATTCTCGAACTACTACGTGCACCAGAAGATGAACCAATGTTTCGAGCTTGTTGTACTGAAGTTTGTTGTAGTCGAGCTTGTTGAAACTCGAGCTTGATATAATGGAGGATTGGTTGTTGAATTCAAATTTGGAATGTGAGTTTCTTGCGTTTTATCCAGTTGATTGAAAAACCCTTCAAAAGCTCGTGTTATATCAAACTGGGTCGGTACAGAAGGAGCGCTTTTTTATTGCATTGGTTCTTGGGTAGAAGCAGATGTATACAATGTTTGTCCAGTTGCATGCGTTCGTTGAAACAATTGTTGCATATATGAAAAATACCTTTGCACGATCACTCCACCACTCCTCCTACCTGAAAAAGCTTGTCTATGAGAATCCCAATCAACACCAGTTTTGTTGTACAAGCTTTCTCGTTTGATCCAATTTCTTCTAAGACTAACGTATTTATGTCGAATTTTTATTTCGTCTATCGGTTCAATGTCCCGAATGCCTTATACAGCTCGGTTGAACTTTTCCGTTATACCTTTGTGCACTCTCTTTTTATTGTTACCGCAGACAAAATATGATTTTGCGGTACATTTCAGCATAACCCGAGTAGCGTCGGCCGACCAATAATACAGAGCCCTTCGGTTTGACATTCTGGTTTCAAAAAATTATCAAAAAAATATAGAATGTAGTAGAAAAAAATGCAGACCATGATGTAAAAAGAAACCCGAACATTGTCGTGGATTGATGTGCCATTTTCTAGCTGCCAACGGCACCAATATGTTAGTCTAAAATATGTGCACAAAATTTTCACATATAAGTTCCACATGAGGTTTTCTTTTCTTGCACATGTTTGCTCAAAATGTAACTTCTATTTGAATTAGACCATTGCAGTCATGTACTAATGATATTTGAGTCTATTGTCAACATAACTTCAAATTATATACACTCCTGCAGGCCATTGCAGAGATGCATATATTAACCATTTTATCATCATCTTTAACTCGCAGTTAGTTCACTATTCCGTAATTGAAAAACTGTTTATTGTTTTAAACTAAATTGCACTAGAGCAAACTTGCACTGGAGCAAACTTGCACTGAAAAAACCATGTTCTTTGTAAAGAAATGGTAAAAAAGAACAAAGAGAAAAAGAAAAAGAAAGATTAAACTAAATTTAACAAGTAAACGAGCTGTAAAAATCTATACTATATTATTATTAATTAGTTGAATTTCAAGCTCACACAGGCCCCCTTGAAATTTGGCAACTGAACAGTTGCATTCTTAATTTCTTTATATTCCAAACTTTAAAATGTGATAATTTTTTCTACATTGATTGGATTTAATAATCGTTTTCACTATTAAATCTCAAATTTAATTTGCTTTCCAATGATATCCATTGTTGATAGCTAAAAATAAATTTTTTAAAATCATAATTTTATATAGCAGCTTTAATTGCACAATTATTTTGTGTCACCGCTGTGTACCGCGTTTCTGTAACAGCATTATTATGATGATCATAAACATTACATAGTAGTTTTACCTAGATTATTATAATGTATTTATTATCTTTTAACGTATTTGAAAGGAATATTTTTTTTGAATTATACAATTATGGTTGCCTTTGAATATTGTAACTACATTATGTAATAAAGTAATAATCTTGATTGTGTTTGATAGTATTCAAACTTAGTGCAGTTATAATTTAACCCTATCAAAAAATGGTGTAATAATTTATAGGCATTTTTTGAATTAATTTAACTACGTTAGTATTTTTTTATTGCATTTACTATTGATGATTTTGACTATATTTGATAATTTTATTCAATTTTAAAACAGTTATATATAAATTAATGAAATTAAGAAAATGCAATTATAATTTACCAGCAAGTTTTGGGTAAATTTAACTATATTTGAAGATTTTTAACCACATTTATGTGATGAAGTAATAAATTTGGCTACATTTCAGGAATTTATTCAATCTTAATACAATTAAAATTTAACTACATTAATAAAATGCAGTTATAATTTAATGACAATTTTGAATTATGCATGGTAGAAATTGAATATTTCAGCTATATTTATGTGATGTAGTAATAATTTTGGTTGTACACGATGATTTATTGGAGCTTACTGTAGTTGAAATTTAAATGCATTAAGCAAAAGCGGTTATTATTTTGCAGTATTTTTGGAATTAAACAATTATTGTTTTTGAATATTTTAACTGCATTTGTGTGATGCAATACTAATTTAGCTGTAGTAATAATTTTGTTTGATGTTAACGATAGTTATTTAACCGCATTATGAAAATATAATTGAAAAATGAATTTTGATTTTTGATAGCTTGAGATGATTAAATAATGACTTCACATAATTAATGCTTGATCCAACCGTGCAGCTCAGCGTTTAATACATTGCTTCCAGGTTTGATGACATAATTTGGCTAAGTTTACTCAATTTCGTTTACAATTACGATGATCAATAATACAATAAGCATATAAGTTGTTGTATTCGAGCTTAAGGTAGAAGCACAGTTTAAGTGCTGGGTCAAAACATGTGTTGTAGTGAGAATAATGTTGATAACCACCTAAAAGAGTTTATTTTTTATTTTTTGCAGTAAATTCTAAAATCACTTGCACCACCACCGTCGGAAAACTTCTAGAAAACAATTGATGAATGTATCTTTGTATAGATGATTATGTAGTCATAGTTTGATTATTAAATATAGTTAATAGGTCAGACGAGCAGTGAGAGAATTTAGTAATAATATTGCATCAATGACACTTTTGCCTTTTTTGGCTGCAGGTACAAATACCTTCAATGGTTAAAATAATTGACTGATGTAATGCATCTATTAAGGCCAAGAAAACATCGCATATTTACGCTCAAGCCAATATCATACACGCGTTGCTAGCAGTTATTTCTGAGACTAAAAAATGAATGGACTTCTCACAATTATTCTCTTCTGTATGTTTTGGATATTTTCAAATATTGGTTACTGCGACCAGCTGTATGCCGTGTTTTGTACCCTGCATCGACATAGATCAGATTCGATGAACAATAGTAATTTATATTGGAACCCATGTTATTTTCTTATTGCATCATCATTTCTATTTCAATTGAATCTTCTGTTTTACTACTTTTCCCCTGTATACATCTGTTGCTTTTTTCTTTTTTCTTTTGCTCCCTTTTTTTAGTTGTTGACAAATACCTTTTCTGACAATTTACAAATTTCATCCTATTACTATATTTCTCCTCATTGCAAAAAACTTTTGTTACTCTTATTTAATTGAATCGAACTGCACTGTGTCTTTGTGTCTGCAGTTCACAGTGAATACTTCAACTATATCTATGCACATTGAAGCAGCTGTGTAATTGCAAAAGCAACAACATTGGCGTTATATGCCACAGTGAATATATCTATGCATTAGCGGATAAATTTTTAACACATTATCCTCTAAATAGTCTGTGAACTTTAACATATTCACTGTAATTGTTTTGTTCGATTTTAATTGTGATTATCATAACCAGATTTATCTATGTATTCTTCATCCTACCAAATTGTTATTCATGATGTAATACTATCGTTCAACAATGTTTTTTCATTACCACCGTATTAAATTTCTTATACATTTGGATATAACCTATGCAACAACAATATTTTTTCAACATCCGTGTGCGAAGCACGGGTTCGCACTAGTTAGTAAGAAAAGAGGGAGTCTTGAAATTAGGCCCACCACCAAAACCAACTCGCTCGTTCCATTTGATTTGCCCATCCTTTTCGCTTTCTTTTTGTACTTTCCTCGTAAGAATAACAACAAAAATAGAAAAAACGGAAACAGACACAAAATTCCAAAAATTCCCTCCTTCCAATATCCAACTACTTTTTTCCAGGAAAAAAACCCAATTAAATTAGGGTTTCATTCCTCTTCTCCTCCTCCTCCTTCTCTTCCCATTTCTCTCCCCTTGGGAGATCGGAAGAGAAGAACGAATCAAAACCGATCTAACTCATGCGGCAATACTACTTTTATTTTCTTTAATGGATTCAGAAGAAACCGACGACCGAAGCACGTGCTCTTGCCCATGCCTCTGCTGCGAGCCCCATTCCACCTCGTCTTCCTCCTTCCGCCGCTCCCTAAAACGCCGCCTCGACCAACTCCACCAGGACTACGTCATTTATTCCAACGCCGTCGCTAACGGCCTCAACAACGGTGACAATGACGTCAGCGCGCGCGTGGAAATCGAAAATGAGGCAGCGATGCTTCGCGAAACCCTAAACAGACATCAGATCTCGATCCAAGAATTGTATGGGGAGTTGGAAGAGGAGCGGAGCGCCGCAGCTACCGCTGCTAGCGAAGCCATGTCCATGATTCTTCGTCTGCAGCGGGAGAAGGCGGAGGCACAAATGGAGTTCCGGCAATTCAAAAGATTCGCGGAGGAGAAGATGTCCCATGATTCTGATGAGATCTCTCAACTAGAGGATCTTCTGTTCAAAAGAGAACAAGATCTGCAGAATCTGATCTGTGAGGCACAGGCTTACAAGCAACGCTTGATGGGCTGCGGAATCTTCTCAGAAAATCAAACGCCATGCGATAACGTGACCCCAACAACTTCCGATTCCGCTGCCTTTGCTGCTGCAGCAGCTTTTGATTACCCAGAATTGAAATGCAGGATAGTAAACGAGTTTGAGAATGGGGATGATTTGGAGAAGTATCCATTTGGGGAGACACCAAAAGAGAGGATTATGAACATAGAAGAAAGGATATCCCAAATGGAGAAGATGCCTGGAAGCAGCCATGACAAAGGAGTAGTGGCCTTCTCCTCCCCTACCAGCTGGCGCCAGCACTGCAGAAGGCTTTCCATGGACAGCTATGGGCTCAGCCCTTATGCTACAAGATTGGATGATAAAGATGAAGTTTGCGATAGGGTTTACACAGTAGACTCCGTTCACTGCACGACAGAAACTGAGAGTTGCATAAACACACATAAAGATGAGGTGGAGGAAATAAAGAGACTGTATGCAAGGTTGCAGGCATTGGAAGCGGACAGGGAGACTATGAGGCAGACGATAATGTCAATGGGTACAGAGAAGGCGCAGATTGTACTGTTGAAGGAGATAGCACAGCAGTTGTGCAAGGACGTAAAGACGGGTGATGTAGAGAAGAAGATTGTGAAGAGGCAGCAGTCTTTTTGGAAGAGCATCTCGATGCTTACGGCTGTTAAGGTAATTTGCGTTAAGTTTGTTTTGTTCTTTGTTGGTAGGAAGATTTATCGTAGATTGAAGTAGATTGCTTGTCCTGGGTGGTTATTTGGTGGAATGTTGTATGTGTCTGGTTTGGAATGGGCATAGGTTGTTTGAACATGTAGTCTACAGATGTCTACTGTTAAAAATGTTTATGAATGATTGATTTCTTGTTGAATGTTTCTAATGATTTTCAGTTGTGTAGGTGATTTGTTGTGAAAAATATTAGAGCATCTTACCCAACATTATTTTTGATGTAATGTCAAGCCACATCAGCAATTACAAAATGTCTTTTAAAATACATTCTCCAATGCTAATGTAGTTTCTAATTCTAAGATGACATTGTGAAGTGCAATGTCTAGTTTTGGACATTGCACATCACAATGTGAAGTATTAAATTTAAGTAATAATTAATAAATTTAATAAATTATTTTAATTGGTACGAATAACAGAATGACATGTGTGCAAACAATGATCATTTTTAACATTTGCATTGGAGAGAAATTGTAATTGTCATTGTCATTTATGCAAACATTGAATTAACATTGTCTACAATCTATTGACACATAGACTTTACATGACATTATCTGTGAAATGGGTTGGAGATGCTCTTAATGGGTAGTGATGAGCTTGATGTCATTGTTTTTGACGATGTTTATGTTATGAGTAATTTTATTAGTAGTTGTACATTTGTATTATTCATTGTCCTCGTTTTTCTGTAGAAATCTTGGGGTTTGATTTTTGTAACACAACATACACTTATTATTTGTTGTACCCGGTGTTTACATGACGTTATCCCGTCTCGGTCCGACCTCCAATAATCCTGAATCTTGGCTCACCACGGTCCAAAATTCAATTAGATCTCAATCATTTATGAATCTGGTCGGACCTTCAAACCAGCGGTTCAACCGTCAATTTTACTTGGTTGAACCATAGTTATTTTTGTTTTTCCCCACTTTCTCATCATGTAATTCTCTCTCATTTTCATCTTTTGCTTTGTTTTGAAGAAAGCAACTAAATGTACATTCCAAAAATCTTAATCATTCCAAAATCTAAACCACAAACTCCACCACTTTATTCTTCACTACTGCAAACTCCTCTAATACCACTACAAGATTCGTCAAGTTTGTCGTCATTAAATTTCTATCGTTGTGCACTACTCTGCTGTATACACAGCTGTAGTTGTGCACTGCAACACACAACTTCGATTGTAGACCTTGAAGACCATCGACAGTTTGTGTATATAGCATTATTATTTCAACATTTTTGCACATAGTTTGTAGTTAAATATGCAAATTTTTTGAAAAAAGAAATTATGATTCTGACGGTTCGACTGGTTGAACTATCGAAATATTAAACCTTCAGTCATAATGGTTCGAGGCACGACACGGTCATGAAAACTATGGTTGTACCATTCAAACAATAAAGCAGTCCGAGAAAGATATATTTAAAAGGAGTTGGACAAGGTAAAATTCAAAGAAATTAGTACGTAGTTTTGTATTATGAAGACTAGTACTTTGGTACGTCCATTAGACGTGTGCACAAAAAGGTACGTTAACTTCTTGTTAGTTCAAAATGATATGTGCAAACGTATGCAAAACTCAATGTATTCGTTACATACATAAATTTGGTTATTTCATAGATACCAATGGGAAAAATATATTATGGAAATCTGTCGAGATAGTCATGAGAAAAACAAACATCTAATGAACAAATATAAAAGTATAAATGGCGTCAAACAAAATACTTATTTATCAATTGTTTCCCTACTCATTTATTCGGACTTGAGACCGACATCAATAATCAAAGGATATAGATAACAGAATTAAAAACATTGTTTAAGGATATTTTAACATAAGCCACAGTGTTAATCTGACCATTAAACTTTAAAATTATTGTTCATCATATTCGACGTAAATATATGTTTCAAATCTAATCATTAATTAATATATGTTGGAAAAAAAAGATACATAATGTTAAAAATGTTTCCATCCGAAATCCCCAATCAATAAATCTGGTTTGCTTAATCCACTTGAAAGCATATGGCTACAAATAAAACAATATAAACTAATTAAAAACACAATATATCATGATAGCATTTTATACAACAAAGTAAACATGCATTAGATGAAACTGATTCAACATGCTATAGTTCAAGAGTTTTTTGGTTGCTCTCACTTGAAAATAACTGATAATCATTTATCAGTTAAAAATTAGTAATTAAAAACTTGTCGCTACCTCTTAGTCCTAGAAATGTGATTTTCTTCTTTGGTTATTGTGATTTCTACCGCCCAAATTGAAGCTGTAATTGAAATTCAGTATATCTCCACGTTCACCACTGAAAAGGTATAAAACCTATTTCACTCATTTCAAAGTCAGTGACTTTTCAACCAATTGAAATGATAAGAGGTCCAACTCCAACCTATAGGAAGTATAAGGGATCATCTTCAAGAAGAAGAAAAGTCTGTGAATCACGAATTGAATTTGATCTGCGCAGTGGTAAATTAGCGAAATCGATGAGAAATGAAATGCAAGACAGATTTACAAATTGAAACCGGGAAACCCAGATCGTGAAGCAATGAAATCAAATTTGGTAAGAAGATGAATAATTTAATGTGTGGAAGGGTAAGAAAAGAACATGGAATATCATTTCGTAAGAACCATTGTAGTTACTGACGTGAAGAACACAAAAGACCTAAATACCCTTACCATTTAGCAAGACTTTTAAAGGGTAGTTTGGACATTTCAAAAGCGTCAAATGAAGGTATTCGCATTATATATAGATAACTTTGTGTATTTATTTAAGCAATTTATTAAAGTACACCTTAAAGACACATGTTAGCAAGGATTGGTTGATGCTAAAAGACAAAAAATAAAATAAAATTAATAAAAAAAGACTATTTTAAATATATTTCTTATACTGGTACAAAAGTGGATAAGTTAAAATATGATGTGAGCCATGTTGAATGATGAATTTGAAAATAGGATGTGACATCCAAATATTAATAGATGAAAGAGTTGATAATCCAGAAGCTCTAGTTTGTACATCTCTTTGCATGGATCCAATGTGGGTGGAAGATGTCTTGAACGGATGTGAAAATAAATGTCAAGATCTTTCTCGAATTAATGGTATGGATCAGTTTCTTCTACACAAATACAAATATCATAAGAGGGAAAGAGGCAAAAGGACAGTTAAGAAATAAAATCTTGATCTTGGTCACAAGTTTCAAATTTTGAAAAGAAAAACTTATTTCCTAAATTCACGTTACCTCCCAAGATTAGATTTTATCCCTTCTCATCACCATCGTCTCCGCTATCGTTTCCATCACCATCTCGAAATCCTAAATCATCGCAAACCATAGCCGCCAGCAGATCTTATTGTTGCACTGCAACATCATGCTCCGCCCCATCAATGCAGCTCTAGTCGACCTCCTCTACCATAAATATTTTCTTTAATTTAATGCCCATTGGTGCACCATCGCCGGTTGGAAAAATAAAAACAAAAAATGCTGATTTGAATATAATGCTAAACTCGTTTTAACAACGAGTGCAAACCCATGCTACGCACACGATTATTTTGAAAAACTTGTTTCATTGAATAACGCGATAGCTTTGTAATAATTATTGGTAATCATTTCCATATAGAAAAAATTTAAATGAATTTTTTTAGCATAAATAAAGTGTTGTCAAGTTTCTCGCTTATCATATTATACGCACATAGTATTTTACGAAATAGTTGCAGTCAAACATGAATTCAGTCACACACACGAAATGGGCACCAATAATAGGGTTGATCCTTGTTATACTACAGTGGTTTGTACTACTTATAACCGTGTGCATTATATATGCTAATAATTCATGCAACTGATACTACGTGCTGACAAAACAAAACAGGCGTATAATTGCTCATTTAGCACTTAGTTCATTTTACTAAACGTGTGATTTTATTGGTTATATATGGACAGTTTATAATTCCTGACAAATGGATATTATGTGATGTTAAATGGGAAATTAATAATTTGACTCTAAACCCAATTCTAACTTTACCTGTTGATATAAAAGATTGACTTCTTTTGCATAAAGTCATAGTGCAACAAATCTAGCACCAACTTTAACTAAACATATGGTTACAGTTTTGTACATATATGACTATTTTTTTATTTGGAATAGATGGTATCTACTTCCAAGATTGCAATCATATATTTCCTGTCCTTTTTATAACTTCTGCACATTTTCTTGAAAAATATGCTATAGGCTGATACGAGAACATAAGCCTTAAATATACAAATTCAACGACCAACTAAATGCACTATTAGTTGTCGTTGATATTTTTGGACTTATTAAATGGAAGAATACTTTAGTTAATGTGCACCATTCACATTTTTGTTAAATTGAAAAAGTAAGTTACCAAGGAGAATGAACAAAATTTTGTTTTTCTCTATAGGAAAAGTAATAACTATTAGTCCACTCTGGTACGAAATAGAGATGAAAAAAATCCAATCAAAGTGTCAAACTTGTAGCATTTTGAAATATGGACAACGATGCGAAGTTATAAGATGAAGATCCATAAAACATGTCTAGGTTAAAAGTTAACCACCCTAAATATCAAAAGAAATAGCAACAACAACAAATAATAATAGTTAATCAACTAATGTCTTCATAAAAGAAAGCAAACCATGAAAAGTTGTATTAGATATGACAGAACTTACCATTGACAGTAGTACTGAGGGAAAAATTAAACTGAATAAAAATGAAAAATGAATGTATAAAAGATTTAATATGATGGACATTATTGCACATTTGGAAACATCTGGTTTGAGAATAATTGATATGATGGACAGAACTTACCAAAGTAAATCAATAGCTAGACACCATCTAGTTTGAGAGCATGGATAAACAATATTGTTTGAAAAGAAAAGGAATTATCGTGTAAATAGAGCTGCTTATGCCATCTTAGTTGCCCACCGTTTATGTTTTCTTCCTGTAAAATAACATCAGTCATGAAAGGTTGTTATAAAAGTTGACTTAATAAATCTTGTTATAATTTTTAGATCTAGTGCTGGAAATATATTAGTATGAATTTTATTGAACATTAAAAAAACGTTGTTGATAAGGTTGTGAACTGGGAATCAATTTTGTGTTATTTAGTCAATGTTTTAGGACATTAATCCAAAGATAGTAATATCAGTTTGGACTCATGGATAATTGTAGGTAATGCACCTAGTAGTTATCATATAACCTAATAACTTCGAAAAATACAAATCAAAGCAATACATTTTTAATTACCACTGTACTCACAATTTTAAAGCTCAAACTGGTATGGAGCATAATATGCAGTGCTTTAGCCATACTACACAAACGATAGCATCACTTTAAGGTAACTTATGAAATAATAAAATTAAACTATAGCAAATAAAGGAAAACATACATTCATTTATGGAACATTTCACAAGAAGGACAAACTTTGCAGTCCAATTAGTTTCTAGGACACACATCCATAGAAATTAACTTCAAGGCCAAAGTCAGCAGAATATTTAGTTTTAAGGACAAAGTCAGCAGTCCAATTACTTTCAAGGACATAATTTCATAGTTTTTAGGCCTTAGAAACTAATTATTTTGCATTTTGTCCTTAAAAGTAATTATTTCAATTGTATGTCCTAGAAACTAATTGCACTTGCTAAAGAGGCCATTGTGGCTAATTTCCACTTCATTTATTGAGTAGTAGTAACCTTAGTTATAACTTTAGGATACGTTAAGTTTTTTCCTCACAACAAATCCGAATTAGGTTTCAAAACATCATGATACTAAAATGATTGTGTGTAGATCATAGTGCAAAAGACCGACACATGAAATTGATATGTATTCCAAGCAATGTCATTAGCAGGAAACACTAGAAACTATGGTTGTGGGTATAAGTCGTTGGGCTGTCAGTATTTAACTGAGTGAATAGATTTTAGCGATGAAAAACTGGAGTGAAAATAAATGTATTCATATTGCATATAGTGCTAAAACTTTAAGGCCATATCTCTTAGTTTGTAAAAAATGACTTCATTACATGTTAATGTTGATGAATAGCTACCCAATAAAATGTATGAATCGGACAATACCCATAATATTTGTTATAAATTTCTTGCTTAAACTAAGCAATTTTGCCTTAAAATTAGGTTTTTACCCCAACTTTTTTGACTTTGTTCAAAAGAGAACTTATAAATATTTTATTTAAAGTACGAACCCATGCGACACACACGGGTTTTTTAAAAAATAATATAAAACATTGCTTACTCAAACATATGCTTATGTAGTCACGAACTAGACAAAGTATAACTTATTTTTTCAAAGCATAATATTTTTATCCAACAAATACCAACACCAACTATCGGTATTCCTAACTTGATAAGAATTATATATTAAGCATGTCCATTAATCTGGGAATGCAAGAGACATAGGTTTAAAAGAGTTTATCGTACTTTTAACATATAAATTTGAATATGTACACAATTCTATTTGATGATAGTATTACAAATCTTGTATAGTGAATTTGTTGTAGAATTGAAATTGTTCAAGTGTGTTCTAAAGAAATAACATATCAAGAATTACATTAGTACACTTTTTAACATCATCCATTATTAATTGGCTTGGAAAAAGTAGCTTTGAAACATGACGTTTTCAAATAAAAATAAGGTAAAATGATATAGGAAACTTACATAAAGTATAAAATTGTGCAGTTTGATTTTCTGAACAACCAAACTTTTTTTTTCTACATCAAATATCCATATAGATAAAATAACTTAAACGGTAATTCAAGTAGAATAACCCAAAATGATATGGTATATTACCATAACAAAAAATACTTATGAATACATATAAAAATACCTTAGATGATATTTCGTTGAAGATGATAGTAAGATAAGTGCAGTCAATGAATTAAACTACTAAAAATTGATTAATACTATTGGAATAAATTAACTACTAAACACTTATTATTATAGCTAGAATAAATTTTATGTAGTAGGCTTTATTATAAAACATAACAAACTAATTTATAAAATGTGTACATAGCATAGAAAGAAAGAAATATTTAAATGAATTTAGAAATGATATTTAGTAAAATAATAGGTATAGAGAATGCAATAAATTACCAATATTACTATTTTTTATTATAACTAAATTTTGGAGGAACCATGATTTACTATAAAAATAAATTATGCCATTTTTCAATAAATAGAAAAGACAAAACTTGCATATCAACTATGTAGATCAAAGATCGTTTTTATTTTTTTTGAATTCTTTCTAAAATGAGCTAAATAAAAAAAATATCTGTCATACAGCTCCTTCAATAAACAAACTTTACTCCACACTTAACTGTGCATTTAGATGTAGTTTCATTTAAATTTGGTGTCGTTTTATAATCTACCTTTTTTACATTCATTTGATCATGTGACCAACAATTATTCTTTTATTATAATATCGCGACTTCTAATATTCACCATGAGTTTTCTTTGTCGTTCCAATAGGAAATTGACCATAAATTTCCTTTGATGCATTAATCCAACGTTGATACCAACGCTTTTCATATTTTTTATACGTACATCCAATATGACACAATATAATATTAATAACATATATGGTTGTTATGCATTAAAGATGAAAATGATAATTGGGTTTTATAATTGATGAGTACATGATATTTACTTTCAAGCATAAGGAAATGTGTAAAATATAATGTATGTTGAATCAAAGCATAATCTAAATAGTATTTTGGTAAAATCTGTAGTTATTTAATGTTGAAATATTAAACTTGATTTGTTAATTTCTAGAAGTTTCTTATTATTAAAGTTTCTAGAGTCTTCTTGTATTTGATAGAATTTGGTGAGAGCTCTAGAATTTTATATTAGTTGCTAGAAATAAGAATTATATAATAGTTATGTTTCTAGAGTTGCCTAAAGAGTCATTTCTAGAGTTGTCAAATGAGTCATGTTTCTAGAGTATTCTATATCTAGAATGTTCTATTGAGTCATATAAATAGAGGAGCTCTCCCCTCATTTTGTATCAAGCAGGAAATAAATCATCAATAAAGAAAAGTTTTCTACAATAAAATAAAATATAAAAAACTCCTCTTTCTTATATTCTCTCCCTCTTTCTCCTAAAAATATTCAACAAAGTGGTATCAAAGCAAGAAATGTTTTTTTAAAAAAAAGATAGAGATGGCGAATAATGGCGTTCCCCTACAAGTTCCAATGCTCACCAAGAACAATTGTGATAATTGGAGTTTCAGGATGATGGCTCTCCTTGGAGCACACGACGTGTGGGAGATAGTTGAAAATGGTTATACTGAACATGAGAATGAAGATGGTTTATCTCAAATTCAAAGAGATGGTTTGAGAAAATCAAGGACAAGGGACAAGAAGGCTCTTTGTCTAATTTATCAAGCATTGGATGATGATACCTTTGAAAAAATTTCTGGATCAAAGTCGGCCAAAGAAGCATGGGAGAAGCTTCGAACGTCTTACAAGGGAGCTGATCAAGTCAAAAAGGTACGTCTTCAAACTTTAAGAGGAGAGTTTGAAACTTTGCATATGAAAGAAGGTGAGCTTGTTTCTGATTACTTCTCAAGAATTCTAGTGGTTAGTAATAATCTTAAAAGAAATGGTGAGAAGTTAGATGATGTAAGAATTATGGAGAAGATTCTTAGATCATTAGATCCAAAGTTCGAACATATTGTCGCCATCATTGAAGAAACAAAAAACTTGGAAACCATGTCAATAGAGGAACTTCTAGGCTCATTGCAAGCTTATGAAGAAAAGAAAAGGAAGGAAGAGACTGTGGAGCAAGCCCTTAAGACACGGATTGATTCAAAAAAGGAAGAAAGTAATCGAAGCCAACAAAGATGGGATGGTGGCCAAGAAAGAGGAAGAGGTCATGCATATGGACATGGACGAGGTTGGAGGCCCAACTATGAAAACAACAACAGCAACAACAATAAAAGAGGAGAAAGCTCAACAAGAGGTCGTGGGAGAGAAAATTCAAGGTATGACAAGTCACGTGTTAAATGCTACAATTGTGAGAAATTTGGACATAATGCTTCTGAATGTAGAGCTTCAAAGCATAATAAAGTTGAAGAGAAGACCAATTACGTTGAAGAAAAAAGCCAAGAGGATGATAAATTATTACTGGCTTACAAAGAAAATAAAAAAGAGAGGAAAACCAATGGTACCTAGATAGTGGTGCAAGCAACCATATGTGTGGAAGAAAAAATATGTTTGTGGAGCTTGATGAATCAGTGAAGGGCAATGTGGCATTTGGTGATGAATCAAAGATAGCAGTGAAAGGTAAAGGAAAGGTTCTTATCCGATTGAAGAATGGAGAGCACCAATTCATTTCCAATGTTTACTATGTGCCAAACATGAAGAGCAACAATTTGAGCTTAGGACAACTCTTAGAGAAAAGTTATGATATTCGATTAAAAGATAATAATCTTCCTATAAGAGATGGTGCAAGTAACTTCATTGCAAAGGTACCAATGTCAAGAAATAGAATGTTTATGCTCAACATTCAAAGTGATGTCGCACAATGCCTTAAGGTGTGCTATAAAGATACTGTTTGGCTTTGGCATCTTCGTTTTGAACATCTTAACTTCGAAGGACTAGAGTTGCTATCCAAGAAGGAAATGGTAAGAGGATTACCATGCATAAGCCATCCAAATCAAGTGTGCGAAGGATGTTTACTTGGAAAGCAATTTAAAATGGGCTTTCCAAAGGAGTCATACTCAAGTGCTAAAAAGCCGTTGGAACTCATACATACGGATGTGTGTGGTCCGATCAAGCCAAGTTCACTTGGTAAGAGTAACTATTTTCTTCTTTTCATCGATGATTTTTCAAGAAAAACATGGGTGTATTTTTTAAAAGAGAAATCAGAGGTTTTTGAGAACTTCAAGAAGTTCAAGGCCCATGTTGAGAAGGAAAGTGGCCTTATGATTAAAGTCATGAGATCTGACCGTGGAGGAGAGTTCACATCAAAAGAATTCCAAAAGTATTGTGAAAATAATGGAATCAGATGACTACTGACAGTGTCTAGATCCCCCCAGCAAAATGGAGTAGCAGAAAGGAAGAATGGGACAATTCTTGAAATGGCAAGGAGCATGCTCAAAAGTAAGAGGTTGCTAAAGGAATTTTGGGCGGAAGTTGTGGCATGTGCGGTTTATCTATCAAACCGATCTCCAACAAGAAGTGTGTGGGGAAAGACACCACAAGAAGCATGGAGTGGAAGGAAGCCTGGTATTTCCCATCTAAGAGTCTTTGGAAGCATAGCTCATGTACATGTACCAGACGAGAAGGGAAGCAAATTGGATGACAAAAGTGAGAAGTATATTTTCATCGGTTATGACACCAACTCTAAAGGATATAAGCTCTACAATCCTGATACGAGGAAGATAATAATTAGTCGAGATGTTGTGTTTGATGAAGAAGGAGAATGGGATTGGAGATCACATAATGAAAATTACAACTTCTTTCCATACTTTGAAGAAGATGAAATACCACAACCAAGGATCGAGCAATTAAGGGAGGAGCCTACTTCCCCACCAGTTTCTCCTACCACAAGTTGTCAAGAAGATGAGAGCTCAAGTGAAAGGGCTCCACGTTTTAAAAGCCTTCAAGAAATCTATGAGGTAACAGAAAATCAAGACAATCTTACTCTCTTTTGTTTATTTGCGGATTGTGAGCCTATGAACTTCCAAGAAGCTTTGCAAAAGAAGAGTTGGAAAAATGCTATGGACGAAGAAATCAAGGCCATCATAAAGAATGACACATGGGAGTTAGCTTCACTTCCAAAAGGACACAAGGAGATTGGTGTGAAGTGGGTATACAAAGCAAAGAAAAATGCCAAAGAAGAAGTTAAAAGATATAAAGCGAGATTGGTGGCAAATGGCTATAGTCAAAGAGCCGGCATTGACTATGATGAGGTATTCGCTCCAGTCGCTCGATTAGAAACTGTTAGACTAATAATCTCTTTAGCAGCTCAAAATAGTTGGAAGATACATCAAATGGATGTGAAATCTGCTTTCCTAAATGGAGTTCTTGAAGAAGAAGTTTATATCGAGCAACCACAAGACTATGAAGTCAAAGAAGAAGAAGACAAGGTTTTGAAGCTAAAGAAGGCACTTTACGGGTTGAAACAAGCTCCAAGTGCTTGGAATGCTCGAATTGATAAGTACCTCCAAGAGAGAAACTTCATCAAATGTCCATATGAGCATGCACTCTATATTAAAATCCATAATGGTGATACATTGATTATATGCTTGTATGTAGATGACTTGATCTTCACAGGTAGCAATCCAAGCATGTTTCAAGAGTTTAAGAAAGAGATGACGAAAGAGTTTGAGATGACTGATATTGGGCTCATGTCTTATTACCTCGGCATTGAAGTAAAACAAGAAGATAAAGGCATTCTAATCACTCAAGAAGGCTATGCTAAGGAAGTATTGAGGAAGTTCAAGATGGATGACTCTAATCCAGTTTGCACACCAATGGAATGTGGAACCAAGTTGTCAAGGCATGAGGAAGGAGAAAAAACGGACTCAACACTCTACAAAAGTTTGGTTGGAAGCTTGCGATATTTAACGTGTACAAGACCTGACATTCTATATGCGGTAGGAGTTGTGAGTCGATACATGGAGAACCCAACAATAACTCATTTGAAGGCGGCAAAGAGGATTCTTCGCTATGTTAAAGGAACAACAAACTTTGGATTGTACTACTCTATTTCTGATAATTACGAGCTTGTTGGATATAGTGATAGTGATTGGAGTGGAGATATGGATGACCGAAAAAGCACAAGTGGCTTCGTGTTCTACATGGGAGATACAACATTCACATGGATGTCGAAAAAACAGTCGATTGTCATTCTTTCCACATGCGAAGTAGAGTATGTAGCCGCTATTTCATGTGTTTGCCATGCAATTTGGTTACGAAATCTACTAAAGGAGTTGAAACTGCCACAAGAGAAGTCGACCAAGATTTTCGTGGACAACAAATCAGCAATTGCTTTGGCTAAGAATCCAGTTTTCCATGATCGAAGCAAGCATATTGATACACGCTATCACTATATTATAGAGTGTATCTCCAAAAAGGATGTGCAACTAGAATACGTGAAGACACATGATCAAGTAGCTGATATCTTCACCAAGCCTCTCAAGCATGAAGATTTTGTCGGGTTGAGAAATCTGCTTGGAGTCAAAAATCAAGTTTAAAAGGGGGTGTTGAAATATTAAACTTGATTTGTTAATTTCTAAAAGTTTCTTATTATTAAAGTTTCTAGAGTCTTCTTGTATTTGATAGAATTTGGTGAGAGCTCTAGAATTTTATATTAGTTGCTAGAAATAAGAACTATATAATAGTTATGTTTCTAGAGTTTCCTAAAGAGTCATTTCTAAAGTTGTCAAATGAGTCATGTTTCTAGAGTATTCTATATCTAGAATGTTCTATTGAGTCATATAAATAGAGGAGCTCTCCCCTCATTTTGTATCAAGCAAGAAATAAATCATCAATAAAGAAAAGTTTTCTACAATAAAATAAAATAAAAAAACTCCTCTTTCTTATATTCTCTCCCTCTTTCTTCTAAAAATATTCAACATTTACAAACACAACTTTTTCTCATTTATTTGTTCTCATGCTAAGTTCGTTAAAGAAAACAATTTTTTTATAGTAATAGGTAGTGAGTTCCAACCTTACAACCTGTTAGAGTATGGACCGATTTGTTAAAGGTACATAACGAATTTTATATGTTACCTCATATATTTGAACTTAAAACACATTTGAACTTTTAAGGATGATATATGGATTAATATGTTAAAATTAATTCCTCAACTAATTAGATTGATTCTCTCATCAATCTAAATTTAAATTAAAGATAATTTACTACAGTTAATCCTCCAATTAAATTCAATTCAAATCATACCGAATTGTTTATAATTAATTCCTTTTATTAGTTTCAATGATATGAACCTTGATGTTGAAAGTTTGTATATTTATAAATATTAAAATAAACATATTTTCTGTCTATGATTATATCTTAACATCTCCAAACCCTAAAAGTTGAAAACAACACGATAGTAGAGGATTTTTTTTGAGAATCGGATATAATCATCAAATTATTCTATAAGATATCTAAGAATTTGATGGTAGCATAAAAAGATATTATAAACTCAATATCTTTATTATGGATAATATTAGATTTTACAGTATAAGTTTAGGTTGACTAAGGCTACATATAAGTTTAAAGAAGAAATAAGTTTACCAAACACATATTTAAGACTAAACTTTTAACCAAATTTTAAACTTAATTACTGTAGGCAGTACAAAAGTATTGCACATAAATTTATATGTTTTCCCAAAATATGTTACGAAAATTTGTGATTTGAATGAATCTTTCTCACCCAACTTGATTTTTTATATACTTGTGTTTAAGAACAGAAAAATGGATCAACTTTTCCTCTAATGAATTATTTAGAACAATTGGGGTTCTTTGGTACTTAAACATTGATAATCCAATAATGTCCTACCAAATAACGAAGGAAACAAAATTCATAATCAAACAAATTGAATGAATATAAGACAAAATTCAAATTTGAAATAAAAATTGAGAATGAAAATAATAATTCAACCTTCCTTTTAACAAATTTTGAAGAATAATCGAAGATTTTATGTATCCACATATTTATAATCCAATAACCTTCTATAAAACAAATAAAGGAAACTAAATTCATTATCATATTAATCGAAATAAAAATAATTCAACAATAATTTTTCAAACATGAAACTTGAAGAAAATACTTGAATTTCGAAATCTAGAAGGAAAAACAAAAAATTAACTATAAATTAAATGTATAGACAAATAAAAAAATGAAGATCAAACCTCTAAATTGTGCTGAATTGATGCAGTAAACAAATATTTTTTTACTTTTAAATATTGTTTACATAAAAGTCAATCCTTAAAAACAATAAGTAGAAACATAGCTACTGGAAATGATAAAATCAAACAAAATTTGAGGAGAGTAAAAAAAGTGAAGCACTGTCAAATAATTAAATTAAATTCTATTAAGATTGGAAACTAACAGATCAATCAAAAAATTATTCGAAATGAATTCTTAGTTCGATATAGACTGAGAATACAACTTTTGAATTGTGTTACAAATATGAACATAAAAATGGGAAGGAGAGAAAATCAAAACAAATATGAAACATGATATAGAAAAAGTTAATACGAAAAATAAACTAAGAAGTTCCAAAAATATTATACTGAAAGTGTAGAGAAGAGAAAGAAATACGCTGTTAGATTATAAAGGTATAATTAAGGTAAAGAGCGTGGTGAATGAAAATATATAATTTTTTAATGTGAAATTAGTATAATAAAGATTTAAATGGTACAAAATTAGGATTTTGTTCCTGAAATTATAAAAGGAAAGGAATATAGATGGTCAATGATCGAACTTCTATCTATTTAAATAATAAAATAGATTTTTTTATAAAGCAATATCAATCATATCAATAATGAACAAATAGATTTATGTATAAGTAATCAACCAGTAAAACATGTTATGGAAATCAAATTATACCCACCACACTGTTAGTACCCGAAATATTGGTTTTGATGACAACAACTTTAGGAAATCATATAAAAATAAATACTAATGTTTTATCAAGATATATAGTATATAGAGAATGATATTAGACATGTGATGACTTAAGAAGACTGTACAATATCAAGTAAAGATTGAAGAGATTCAAGATCTTGATATAGAGATTCAAGAGTTAGAGAATAAAGAATCATGAGTATTGAAGAGTTCAAGATTTCAAGATATTTCAAATAAGTTATAAAGTCATAGATTTACGTTAAAATTCTGATAGCACTTGATCTCTCTCTCATCTTTCTCTCTCTCTATTTTTAAATAAGTTTTTAAATATACTTTTCAAAACAACTTTTAAATAGTTTCCAATTTCTTATACTTATAAATATTATTTTTAAGTTTTTGATATTTTACTAAGTTATTGTTTTTATTAAATTTTGATTTATATTGGTTTATTTTACATAAATCTTATCATATAATTTTACTCAAGTTTTATTATGATTTAAAAGTGTATAAATTATATTTAAGCATGTTTACAAAGTATCAAATTACTTTTCAAAGCAATACATTTTCAAAATAATATTTTAAAGTGTTTTTCAAAATTACAAAGAGTATGTCGACATACTCTACCCCTATATGTCGATATACTAGCCGTGATTTTCAGAAATCAAATTTCAAAAGAAGTGTCTATTCATTGTATATCTTCACGAACATACATGACCGTTATTCCTCTATAAATATCTGTCTTCCCAACGAATTTTGTTATCATTTTGGATGCTTCCTTTTTCCATTTGATTCCTATGTATGCATGTTTGATGTATGATGGTTGCCTATGCTTGTGTATGGTAGTTAGGAATACGGGATGACCCTATTGATTTTGTTTTGGATTTTAGGGGCAAAATTTCTAAACGGGGAGAATGTAACAACCTATATTCTACGTATCGGAGGATCATAGAATATTAATATTATTTTCATATGAGGTCGTATGATTCTAAAATTTTGAAAAATGACTCTTATGGACATTTTCCACATCTATGATTATGTTGAATTTCTATGTGGCCATTTTAACCCTGAGAATATTGTATGGCACATAACTTTTGATATGGGCCGACTTGGGGTTTGAAACCACTTCCATTAAATCGGGTGATGGTTTTCCTTTTCGTTAAGTGGTAATAATAGAAAAACGGACCTATCATTAGGAAGATATGGCTGTTTGAAGTTCCACTCGATTTTAGACGGCCTAAAGGGTAATAGTAAGTTAATGGGTAGGCTCAAAACCCATTTCGAGATTAGCATGAGGTTAGGGCTGATAGAACTCTCTTTCATCAATTCACACTTCCCAATAATAGAGAGAAACCCCCATTAACAATCCCTTACCCAAAAAGTCACTCTAATCCTTACTTTAATTAGCCAAAACACATAACTAGAAGGAGATTAGCAAGATTAGCACCTTGGAATAGAGTTTTGGTGTTGGAGATCATCTTGGAGCTGCTGTTCGCTCTTGGATTCATGCATCTTTGTGCTTGGATTGGATTGCTTAGGACTTAGGTGAGTGGTTTTAAACATCTACTCACTAATTATCCTCTATTAGACGCTTAATGATGTTTTTAAATGATTTTCAGATTCTAAAACACGTTTTAGATCCTTTTAAACAACATATGTAAATTTCAAGTAATTTGGATAAGTTTTGTAAATTCGTGTTCTTATATATATTATGTGTTCTTATGGATATTGCCCTTAGATTTGTAATTCATATTAATGTGTTCGATTGTGTGTTTGTTAGTATATGTTATTTCTAATAATTGCTTGATTTTATGATGCATAAATGGTTTAAAACGCCGATCGAATGACAATTTAGTTTTAAGGACATGTTAGGGATCGGTGACGATCCATGGGACTTGGTGCAAATGAGGTGCGATTGATATGGGGTGACAAGGAAAGCCTCATGTGCTATGTTTCAAGTTTCAAGTCGTTTGAAGTTCGTTTTCTCAAGTTATGGTCGAGTGAAGATGGATCGATGTTGACCCATAAAGGTCACATTGTCCAAATGATATGTGATCCATAAGGTAGGTCAAAAAGGAACCCCTAAAGCTACGTTTCAAATTTCAAGTTGTTTGGAGTTTGTATGATCGAGTTATGGCTTCCGGAAGTTCAGATCAGTGGAGATAGATCGGTGTAGGGTGTGCTTTGGGCCAACAAGGAAGAAACTTTGGGCTTGGCTTAGGGAATTTTCATATCGGTGAAGATAAGAGGAAAAATATGAGCTAAGTCAAGGATCGGTACTGATCCCTGGGTGTGGATCGGGCCAGAAAAGAAGAAACTTCAGGCTTGACCTAGGACATTCTTGGATTGGTGAAGATAAGAGGGGGGAAATGAGTTATGTCAGGGATCGGTATCGATCCCTAGGGCTGCTTTGGGCCAGCAAGGCAGAAACTTCGAGCTTGATCTAGGGCATTATTAGATCGATGAAGGAAAGAAGAAAAATGAGTTAAGTCACGAATCGGAATCGATACCTAAGCGTGCTTCGGGCATTTACTAAAATTAACCGGCACGACTTCGGGCCAAGGTTTTCTTTGGACCAAACCTAGGAATTCTTAGGCTCTGCTTTAGGCCAGAACCTAGGCAAATTCTGAGTTGAGTTTTAGGATGACTTTTTCGACGATTATTCATGACCCAGCGATGATGATTTTGTGATGTGAAGTGATGGATTTGACGATGGATAGTTGTACTTTAAGGCGCATAGTATAGGATTATGAGTTAGGTCGAAGGAATTGTTGGAGGAAGGCTATGGGAAATATGAATGGTATTCTATGATTGATGATGACTGTAGAGGATCATCCTTACCGCGGTGACTTCGTGATGGGATGGGTGAGATCAGTTCTAGGATGTCTTTGTTATAAATGACATGTGCAAAGGGATGATTGATACTAGAGGGCTCGTAGGGTACTAATGAGGTGGGGTATACACTGGGGACGTGATGGTTCCTGGAGCGTGACGACTCCTTATTTTAGATACGACGTTTGTTTACCCTATACTGACACGATGGCTAGTCTATTTCCTGGCCAATTAAGTGGCGTGGATTTGAGTACCGAGGAACCAGGATGCGGGCTATCGTGACAGATAGTCTAGTCTTTGACCGTGATAAGTCGGCGAGTGATTTTATGTCCAACTCACTGAGTGAGTGAATGTGAGGACGAATGATGGATGTTATGTTTGTTTGATTGCTTATCACCCTAGGGATGTCACCTGATGCCGATATTGTTGATGAATATATTTGGACACCCCTTAGTACATTGATGTTTAGTATACCCATGATGACTATGATGTAGAGTAGCATATATTTTATATATGTGCTAACTCTTTGGATGTAGGGACGGGTCAGGTATGATCCTTCGTACCATTTGTCCAATTTTAGTGCTATATTAGTATTTAGAGATTTACTGTCGCTGACCAGACTATTGCCTGACCCAGGTTTTATGTTTTGCTTCCTATTACTCTAGGTACTTTTAAATGAGTAGGGATATCAGGTCTTGTGAGCATGTGGAGCTAGACAGGTGGTGAGCAGGAGGTTATTCCCTCGTATTATTATATATACTCATTTGCTATTCCGATGCACAACACTATGGAGCTTGTTAGTGCCTTTATTACTTAGAAATAGTTATTTATGAGTTATTATTTTATGTATAACTCTATTTTCTACGATGTATAATATATGAATCTGCAATCTGATTTTGTTATTCATTTAATTATTTAGTGTCTCTCCATTTTTTATCTGAGATGTTTATTATTATATTTTATTTGATGCGATGTGAGGTATATGACGGGTTATGTATTGTTTTATTTACTTTACAACCCTTGACGGTCATCCTATATCGACCGAGCACCGCTACAGCGTACTATACAGGTATATTGGGTGCCGGTGGTGTAGGACGATCATCACAACAGATGTCTACTGTTGGAAATGTTTATGAATGATTGATTTCTTGTTGAATGTTTCTACTAATTTTCAGTTGTGTAGTTTATTTGTTGTGAAAAATATTAATGGGTAGTGATGAGCTTGATGTTAGCAATGAACTTGATGTCATTGTTCTTTGACGGTGAAGTTTATGTTATGAGTAATTTTACTAGTAGTTCTACATTTGGATTATTCGTTGCCTTCAGTTATTCTAGATTCATACGTAGAAATCTTAGGATTTGATTTTGTTGACAATATTTTTGTAACATAACATAAACTTATTATTTATTGTACCAGTCAAACAATAAAGAAATCGGAGAAAGAGATATTTAAAAGGAGGCGGAGAAGGTAGATTCAAAGAAATTAGTGTGTGGTTTTATGTTATGTAGATTATATTGTGTATTTATTTATGGGTATTATTAATGTGTACCTTAAAGGCACATGTTAGCAATGATTGGTTGATGCTAAAAGACAAAATTAATGAAAAATAGAGATTCTTTTAATTACCTTTTTATCCTTGTATAAAAGTGGATGTCATATGTGGAGTCCAAATTGGTCATTTGGGTAAATTAAAAACTTTAACATGTACCCATGGGTTAACATTTTCCAAAATATATCAATGTAAAAAGTGTATTTATTACTCTTCAACCATCTTCCAAATTTTAACAGATGAAACAGTTGAAAATCTTGAAGCACTAGTCTGTACGTTGATAATATTGAAGCTCTAGTCTGTACATCTTACATGGATCGAATGTGGGTGGAAGATGCCTTGAATGAATGTGAAACAAATGTCAAGATCTTTCCCAAATTAATGGTATGGGTTAATTGAAAGTCTATAGTATGGTGGATCGATTATACAAATGACAAGTGTATGACTAATTTAAACTATGTTGTAACAATATTAAAGTATGTAAATTAGAATAATCACACCAGAGATTTTATACTGGTTCGGACCTCCCGTCCTACGTCCAGCCCCGAAGCTCCTCTTTGGAATTTCCTTTCACCGAATAACCTTCACTTTACCCGGAGGAACAGGTTTACAATAGCAGAGTTTCTTTGTCAACTGTGTGTTCTCTATTACACGGATTTTGACTATATAGTACAAATGCTTCCAATATATATCTTGAGAGTATTGTCTATGAGGAACTATATATTTGGAAGAATAGAATACAAGTATAGATTGCTAGAGATCAAGAATATATCAGAGTATAAGAGTAAAGAGCGCAAGTAAGTCAGGTTGTCAGGTGTGTTCTTTCTCTTGATTCCTGATGCTACTTATAGTGGTAGAGAGATTCCTTGAGTAGTTGCATCCATTAACGAGTGTTCTATGGTCGCTTCTGATGGTGATGAAGAGTTGCAGCGAAGAGAAGCGAAGGTGTCTTTTCAATTGCGACAGTTGTAATTTGAATGTCAACAGCCGAGTTCAGTTTCAAACGTCTGGAATATGTCTCAAACGTCTGGCTCTCTATATCTTTTGTATATAGTAGACTTTCAGACGTCTGAGTACATTAACCAGACGTCTGATTCTATCTGGTTTGTAATCCAGAGGATTTATTCAGATGTCTGGCTAGTGCACCCAGACGTCTGATCTTGTGCATGTTGCTTTTCTTGTATCTGTGTTATTGCTCTTCTGATTCTATCGACTTGTAGCCTCTTGATACGTTCTTTGAGCCGTGTTCATGTCTTTCTAGTGATGTTATTCTAGCAAGTTTTTGTATATATACATATATATGTACATTTGATTTTCATTGTATAGTTGTTGTCATTAAAACCATGGATTTGATTTCCTAACAATCTCCCCCTTTTTGATGATGACAACTATATAATGTACTTATATATAATCTTTATAAATCTCCCCCTGAATATGTGCTTTCCATTATCTCTCCCCCTTTGTCATTATCAAAAAAGAATGACGGAATCATATTTGCAAATTCCAAAATCTTTCCTTTTGTTTCTCCGAGTACCTGCAATAAATAAAATCATTTTTTGGTACCCACTTACTATGTTAGGGTCCGGGGGGTTAGATCTTTGGAAACCATACCCATTTGGGTGTGGTTGAACTTTTATAAATATAATTTTCATTATTAACTACCATATCAAAATAATCATCAATGTATTTTTCTCTATTTTTCCAATTAACAGGAACCCAAATACTTAAATAATTTTTATTCATATTTCCATTCAATGATTTTGTACTTCTAGAGAAATTATAAATATCATTGGCCATAGCAGTATTTGAATTTCTATAAGAATTTGATCTAGACTTTACTCGAAATTTAGTACTAGTATTAACATTTTTACTATACATGAAAGCGTATCTAGTGCTATTTCTATGATCAGTTTTATTATATCCTAAACCACTTTTGTTATGTAAAGGTCTAGAACTAGATAAAATCATGTTTAAATCATTTTGACCTTTATTAAATTTTGTGACTTCAGTGTTAAGTTTATCAAATTTAGATTTGAAGTCAAAATTATTATTTTCAAAAGAAATATTACCGTTTTTCAAAATATCAATTTGCTTGTTTAATTCAGAATTCTCTCTTTTTATCGTACAATTCTCATTTTCGAGAAGAAAAATTCGAGATTCTGAATTATCTAAATATGATTGTAATGAATCATTTTGTCTTTTCAAATCCGTAATTTCTTTTGAAAAAAATTCTTTTTCTTTTTCAAATATAGTATTTTTATTTTGCAAAACATTGGTTTCCTCCAAAAGGTCATTGTTTTTATCTTCTAATTGCTCATTTTCTTTTTGTAGGAAATCTTTTTGTGAAACAAGTTCTTTTACGTTATTTTCAAAACATCTAGTTTGTTTTATGAAAATTTTATTTTCCTCTTTTGAACTGGAAATTTCTTGCTCACAATCTTTTAACTTAGCTAAAGAAATTCTATTAACTTTATTCAAGGTTTTACAATCTTTTAATAGTTCATCATGTGCTAACAAAAGATCTTTATATAAAGAATCTAAGCATACCGATTGTGATCTGAGTTTAGCCATGAAGCATTTTCTTGTTTGCTCCTTTGATTCTTCTTTATTGTTCTTCCTCTTCCTGTTGCCTTGATTAGATCTCTTTATAGCCATTTATTCTAGGATGTTGTTACGATCTCTAGAATCCCAGGCTCTGATACCAAATGAAAGTCTATAGTATGGTGGATCGATTATACAAATGACAAGTATATGACTAATTTAAACTATATTGTAACAATATTAAAGTATGTAAATTAGAATAATCACACCAGGGATTTTATACTGGTTCGGACCTCCCGTCCTACGTCCAGTCTCAAAGCTCCTCTTTGGAATTTCCTTTCACCGAATAACCCTCACTTCACCCGGAGGAACAGGTTTACAATAGCAGAGTTTCTTTATCAACTGTGTGTTCTCTATTACACGGATTTTGACTATATAGTACAAATGCTTCCAATATATATCTTGAGAGTATTGTCTATGAGGAACTGTATATTTGGAAGAATAGAATACAAGTATAGATTACTAGAGATCAAGAATATATCAGAGTATAAGAGTAAAGAGCGCAAGTAAGTCAGGTTGTCAGGTGTGTTCTTTCTCTTGATTCCTGATGCTACTTATAGCGGTAGAGAGATTCCTTGAGTAGTTGCATCCATTAACGAGTGTTTTATGGTCGCTTCTGATGGTGATGAAGAGTTGCAGCGAAGAGAAGCGAAGGTGTCTTTTCAATTGCGACAGTTGTAATTTGAATATCAACAGCCGAGTTCAGTTTCAGACGTCTGGAATATGTCTCAGACGTCTGGCTCTCTATATCTTTTGTATATAGTAGACTTTCAGACGTCTGAGTACATTAACCAGACGTCTGATTCTGTCTGGTTTGTAATCCAGAGGATTTATTCAGACGTCTAGCTAGTGCCTCCAGACGTCGGATCTTGTGCGTGTTGCTTTTCTTGTATCTGTGTTATTGCTCTTCTGATTCTATCGACTTGTAGCCTCTTGATACGTTCTTTGAGCCTTGTTCATGTCTTTCTAGTGATGTTATTCTAGCAAGTTCCTGTATATATACATATATATGTACATTTGATTTTCATTATATAGTTGTTGTCATTAAAACCATGGATTTGATTTCCTAACATTAATTTCTCCTACACAAATACAAATTTAAGAAGAGGGAAGGAGGAAAAAGGACAGGTAAGAAACAAAATTTTGATCTAGGTCAAAAGTTTCAAATTTTGAAAATAACAAACTTATTTCCCAAATTCACATTACCTCCCAAGATTAGAATTCTTGCCTTCTCTTCACCATCGTCTCCACTATCCCTTCCATCTCCATCTCGAAACCCTAAATTGCCACAAACCATGGTCGCTAGCAGATCTCATCGTCGTAGTGCAACACCATGCCCCGTCCGATCATTACAGCACTAATCGAGCTCCTCTACTATAAATATTTTCTTTAATTTAACGCCCTTTGGGGGCACTATCACTACTCGGAAAAAAGCAAAAAACGTTGATTTGAGTATAATGGTAAATTCATTTTAACAATATGCATATGCTAGTTAGGACTAGCATTAAAAAGAAATTACTACTTTCTTTTTATAGTTCATGGAATGCTATTTACAACTAACATTAAGTTTAGTGCTATATTTATTGTTATAATTCAAAAAATGTTAAACAAAAACTAGCATTATATAAATATATGATGTTATACTCATTTTCATCGTTCGAAAATGCTAAATCAAGCTGGCACTATATAATTACAATATTATACTAATTTCTTCGGTTCATAAAATGTTAGTAGTAGTTATGGATATTACTTTAAAAAGAAGTTATTGACCACCAACAGCCACCTCTACCACCATCAATGTGAACCACCAGCATCAACGTGACAATGCCACCGCCTATCATCTCCATTAATGGTTCGTTGTTTCTTTTCAAATAGGTACTAATACTAAACTTGATTTAATGTACTCTATATTATTCAAGATAGTTGTAACAACCCGCCCTTCGTAGTATCCTGAATCAATGTCTAAAAATATGTCTGACTCAAAAATGTCGTAGAAGGCGGTCTGTCATGGTAAAATGAAAGAAACAAAACACCATATCCAGACATCTGAATAGAATCTCACATCAAAATGATAATATATAATATACTGAATATACATGGAAAGAACTGAATAAGCAATATATAAGAGACTGCACTAGTGGAAGTAACTGATAAATAAATATCTGTACAGATACATCATAATACATCTACTCCGTACATACGGAGTAAATAATATAACATCGGATACAATAGGTCTCATATAAATACATATATGTCATGTTCTACAATAACATCAAGTATACAATGTATCGACATCACCTCCGTAGCATGCTCCAACTGTCCTGAAAGCATATCCCAAAAGGCACCTGACTCCCAAACTACTCAATTGAGTATCCGAGAGTTGTCATGACATAAATAGACAAAGACAAAATGCGGGTCCATCATAAAGCCTGGTATGAGAGGAACTATCTCAAAATATAGTATATCTAAACTATATACAAGTAAATAGGATGATATTAAGGAACATTCGGTCCTCTCCATAAATGCGGGTTAGGTGTAACCCGGACAGTCCATAAAAAAGTAAAGTAAACATATCTCAGGGTGATAGGAAGTCATACCATAACGTTCTCTTCTCCTGTCATCAATGGGGTAATAGAGTAATAATAATGAAATGCAAATCTATTCTAAGACACACAACAATTAATTCAACCAACTAGTATAACCTAGCAAAGAGAAGCAACCAACGTATACATATTACTGATGGATTAAGATGCGGTAGACCAATACCCAAGATATATAGAGTCGATACCTCAGTGTACCATTGTAACGACCCGTATTTTTCGGATCGAAAAGTTTGTCAAAATCTGGGATTTTCAGCATTTTCTAGTTATTCCAGATCTTGGTTGAAATTTGCCTAAGTCCTAGGTCGTATGCGACCTAGAGGTTAGTTAAGTATTGTTGGCAACTTAGGAGATAAGTCGTACCTAAGAATGTTGGGGATTGGTGACTTTAAGGTTTGGAGTTAGGTCGTGTGATGGATGGTAAGGGTTTAGGTCGTAGACGACCTAAAAGGAAGGAGACTTTAGAGTTTCTGGCGAGTTAAGGTGTTAGCGACCTAAGAGATAGGTTGGTAGCGACCTAAGTAAACCCAGTAGTTGACGACCTAGGGATGAGCGACCTAGTGGTGCCGGGCTAGTATATTTAGGTCGGCAGCGACCTAAGGAAACTAGTGGTTAGCGACCTATAATAGTTCGCGACCTAAGGGGTTAGCTTGTTAGCGACCTAGTAGTTGCCGAGTTAGCGACCTAGTAGTTGCCGAGTTAGCGACCTAGTGGTTCTGAGTTAGCGACCTAGTGGTTCTGAGTTAGCGACCTAGTGGTTCTGAGTTAGCGACCTAGTGGTTCCGTGTTGGCGACCTAAGGAGTTAACAAGTTGGCGACCTAAGAAGTTAACAAGTTGGCGACCTTAGGAGTTAGGCTATGTGTTAGGTCGTAACACTGTTAGGTCGTATGTTGTGTTAGGTCGCGTAGGTTGCTAAGTTGTTAGGTCGCTAGGATAGTTCAAGTGTTAGGTCGCGTGTTGTTTTAGGTCGACTTGTGTTAGGTCGCAACCCAACTGAGTCTTAGATAGTTAGGTCGTTAGGTTGTTAGGTCGCTGGGTTTCCTAAGTGTTAGGTCGCAAAGAAGTTAAGACGTACATCTGTTAGGTCGGAGAGGCTTAGGTCGGAGAGGCTTAGGTCGCTTAGGTCGGAAGCGACTTAGGGAGATAGCCAGATTTCGACTTAAGGTCAGATTTCAGCTATAAATAGGAGGGGTTGTTCTCACTTTTTGGGATCCGGATTTTTGAAGCGACGAAGTGCTGCCATTTTGAGAGCTCGACTTCTACACTTCTTCACTTCTTTTCTCCACTTTAATCTAGTGCTTCCATCCATCCTAATCGAAGATCAAGATTGAAGATTCAAGAGCTTAGATTGAAGATCTTCATCTTTTCAAGAGAGATTTCTTCATTTGAAGCGGATTTGTGGTAGATCTAGCTTCATCCTTCGCTGTCCAGATCTGAAGTGTGTTGATTTGAGGTTGTTTAGGTGATTTGGTGAGTGGTGATTATCTCTCACACGGATCCAAAGGAGTATATCGGATTGTTGGCTCGTTTTGGTGTTAAAATAGAGATTTCCATGCATTTTCTTCATCCTATGTGTAGATCCATATAGATCCATTGTTCATGATGATGTTACATCCATTTTATCATATGTTAACCTATGCAAGTTCATTCATCAAGTTTGTAGAGATATAATCCATGTTTTCATGCTTATTGGACTTTCAACTCTTTAATTACGAAAATGCCATTATTGTTATAATTGTCTACTTAGATCATATTTGAATGCTTGATTGCTTGGATTGATGTTTGATTTGATTGCTTGTTATGAACTAGATGATTGATGATTAGATTTAGATCGAAGATGATTCAAAAGCTAAGGGAAAGGCTCTTGAAATGGAAAAGCTGCTCGTGGCATATGTAGCGGGATGATGAAGCTCTTATGCATAGATTTGATGATGTGGTGATGAGATGAGGCTTTGCGAGGATGTAATGAAGCGAGGCAATCATATGATGAAGACTTGGTCTAATCCAGGCGGGATCATTCCAAGCATGTTGATAACTCGGTGATATGATTCGAGTTGAGGATAATGGATGCTCGAGAGGCGCTTGAGCTAGTATGGCAATAGTCGTCGAGGAGGATGACTAGGAGGTTGAGATCTCATCGTTGTTGAAGGTTCTAGCATGCTCTAAGCAAGAGTACATGGGGACGCCCAAAAGACTAAGTTGATGGTCGAGTACTCTGGGTAGATTCGATAATCCTAGGCACGGGTCACGATGACGTGCGGGAGTTATGTCTAGAACCGGGGTTACCATTAGCCCTTGACGGACGGCTGAAAGAATGTGCCGGTCATTCAATTAACGGTGATATCGCAACAATGATAACAGTGATAGCCGAGTCATGGATGTTTGGTTGTATCATCATTCGGTCTCAAGAGCGGTATTTCCTGGGTGCTTATCTGACCTTGGTTTTAGACCTTGGGATTTGTACTTGGAAAACATCGCTCTTGACTCGAGTGACAATTGCTTTACTTTAAATTGTATGCTCTGCTATGTTTGCTTCTGCTTAGTGTGTGTTTGGGGGCTATCACTGTAGAATGAGGTTGGAGTGGGAGGGTTGTATTCCTATTCCTTTTCCTTTATGCTCTTTTGGTATGTTGTTAGTTAATTTACTGCTCACTAAGACTGTTGTCTGACTCAAGGCTTTATGTTTTTAATTCTTATTGCCTTGGGCTGTTCGTCCATTTTGGGACGGGCAGACTAGGTAGCAGGTGACAGGTGCTGTTCTCTTCTCACGATGCTGATATCGAAGACGAGCTAGAGGGTTGCATATTATCTTCTTATATGTACTGGATTTTTCCGCTGTTTTGTATTCTCTGAGAGTTATGTAGTGAGGCTGGATGTATTGACTATGTGGATGCTTGTATTCAACTATTATGGAGTTTTATATGATGTCATTTTATTCTGTAAAGCTTCACTATACATATGTTCTATTGTATTTTGTCCATGCGCTGTGAGTAATACGATAGATCCTGTTGTTTTAATCTTACCTTGACAATCGTCCATGGTCGCCTGGCACACTTTACAGCGCTCTATCTCTAGATTCGGTGCAGGGGTCATGGGCGGTCGTCACATTTGGTATCAGAGCATTGGTTAATCGATTTTACCCAACGCTCGCTGTAGTAACTACGTATGAGAGACGTAATTGTATTTTGATGGATGATTACTATATATGATATAGTAGCTTAGTAGAGTTTGAGTCCTTTATGCAGTTGTTTCTCTAGATGTTCTAATCATTCCTTTTTGTAGATATTGAGAATGAGTCGAAGGGGGAGACCAGCTGCTAGGGAAGGCCGTGCTACTGAAGAGACTGCTGATTATGCAGCCATGTTCGAAGCTATGATGACTTCGATCATGAGAAGGATACCAGTTCCGGGGGCGGCAGTTGATGTTGGAGTTCAAGTCCAAACTCCGAAACCAGTGGATTTTGCTAAGCTGTGCAAGGATTATACTGCTCTTGGAGGGAAGGTTTTCTTGGGAACAGAATCTACCATTGAGGTCCAGAGGTGGATAGATGCTTGTAGAAGGATCTTTGGTGATTTGGGAATTGATGATGCAACTAAGAGGAAGTTGGCATCAAGGCAGCTTCAAGGGAGAGCTTCTGATTGGTGGAACTCTATTACCATCAATACTGCGGAGGAAGAGATTACTTGGGAACAATTCCAAGCTAGATTTGAAGCTAAGTTCATTTCTACAGCTCAGAAGTCTGTTCTGTTCAAGAAGTTTGTGGAGCTCAAGCAGGGAGGGAGATCTGTTCTTGAGTATGTTTCTGAGTTTGAAGCTTTGTCCAAGTATGCTCGGTCATATATTGAGTCTGCTTACCAGAAGAATGAGAAGTTCGTGACTGGTTTGGATAGTTATCTTGGGAGACAGTTGGTGGATCATTTGGACGATTCATTTGAGAAGCTTGTGGAGAAGGCTCTTAGGCATGAGAGTCTGTTTCCTAAGGAAGGACCTGTTGTTGCTGCTACCAAGGGAGAATCTAAACCACAGCAGGGTGGAAACCAGAAGAGGAAGCAGCAGCAGCAGAAGGGTAAGGATGGCCAGAAGAAGCCGAAAGGCGAGGTGACTTGCTACAATTGTCAGCAGAAGGGCCATTTCTCCAAGGATTGTAAGAATCCGAAGGCACCGATGAAGTGTCACAACTGTGACAAGCCGGGACATTTCAGGAAGAATTGTCCAGAACCAAGGAAGGACAGGCAGATTGTGCAAGCTTATGCTTTGGGGGCTGTTCCGTCGTCTTCGAAAGCTCCTACTGCTGAAGAGAAGGGAAAGAGTGTGGTTGTTCAAGGTACTCTTTTCCTATGTGGTGTTCCAGTTAGAGTTCTGTTTGATACTGGAGCGTCGCATTCGTTTGTTTGTAATGAACTAGTAGGCCGGTTAGGTTTGGAACCGGATATTGTTGATAGGCCATTGGTTGTGACTAATCCAGTTGGGGGTTCGTCTTGTTTGTGTATGTTATGCCGGGGTCTAGTTGTGTCGAGTCATGGTTGCTCTTTTGTTTGTGATTGCTTTGTTCTGAACTTTGCGGGGTTCGGAATTATATTGGGTATGGACTGGCTTAGGAAGTATGCGGCTAAGGTTGATTGCGAAAGGTTGGAAGTGACAGTCGAGAATGTGGAGGGGCGAAAGATTGTGATACGATGTAAGCATGAAGAAGGCGTCTTCATGAGCTTCATGTATTCGCTAGTTGTTCCACGGGATGGACTGTCATCAGTGCCGATCGCTAATGGATTCGAGGATGTCTTTGACGAAGTCAAAGGGTTGCCGCCGCATAGAGAGATCGAGTTTCGTATAGATCTAGTTGAAGGAGCCAGACCTGTTGTGATGCCTCTTAGGCGGATGGCGCCTAGGGAACAGCAGGAGTTGAGGGTGCAAGTTGATGATCTTTTGCAGAAAGGATTCATTCGGCGTAGTGTGTCCGAGTGGGGTGCACCAGTTGTGTTTGCAACCAAGGCAGATGGGTCGTTGAGATTGTGCGTCGATTATCGTGAGCTGAATAAGGTGACTAAGAAGAACAAGTATCCATTACCGAGAATAGATGACTTGTTTGATCAGCTTCACGAAGCTAAGGTGTTTTCTCAGATGGATTTGGCAACGGGATTTCACCAGTTGAGAGTGGCAAAGGATAGTGTGTCGAAGACTGCTTTTAGGACACCATCCGGTTTCTTTGAGTGGCTGGTAATGCCATTTGGATTGACTAACGCGCCAGCATATTTTGTGGATCTTATGAATAGAGTGTTCAGAGATCAGTTGAACAAGTTCGTACTTGTGTTCGTGGATGATATTCTGATTTATTCCAGAACGGAAGAAGAGCACAAGACGCACTTGCGTATTGTTTTGGAGATCTTACGGAAACATCAGCTGAAGGCTAAGTTTTCGAAGTGTCACTTCTGGAAGAGTGAAGTGAGGTTCTTAGGCCATGTGATTTCTGGAAATGGAATAGCGGTTGATCCCGCTAAGGTGGCAGCAATCCAGGATTGGGTTAGACCTAAGAATGCATCTGATGTGAGGAGTTTTCTTGGATTAGCGGGATATTATCGACGGTTTATCAAAGACTTCTCCAAGATAGCTGCACCGTTAACAGGATTGACGAAGAAGAACCAAGTGTTCAGTTGGGATGCTAAGTGTGAGCAAGCTTTCGGAATCCTGAAAGAGCGATTGACGAGTGCTCCTGTTTTGACTATTCCTAGTGGGAATGATGAGATGGTGGTTTACACCGACGCATGTGGTACTGGACTTGGAGCAGTGCTGATGCAGAAGGATAAAGTTGTTGCGTATGCCAGTCGACAACTAAAGCCGCATGAAAGGAATTACCCAACTCATGATTTGGAGTTAGCGGCGATTGTATTTGCTCTGAAGATGTGGAGGCATTATCTGTTGGGAGTTCGATTCGAGTTGTTTACGGATCATAAGTCGTTGAAGTATCTTTTCTCCCAGAAGGATTTGAATCTTCGGCAGCAACGTTGGCTAGAGTTCTTAGCATCATATGATTTTGGTATAGCTTATACTCCGGGAAAAGGTAACGCAGTGGCTGATGCGTTAAGTCGAAGACATGCAGGATTGGGAGCCATGTTTTCTGAATGGAAGAGTCTCGAGTATTTAGCTGGATTTGACTTCAGGCCTAGATGCGAATTGGAACCTGAAATGTTGGCAAACTTATCGATAAGACCGACTCTTGTGGAAAGGATTGGCGAGAGTCAAAAGCGAGATGATAAGCTTGTCAAGATTATCCGTGAATTGGAATCTGGATTGGAGCCAGAAAAGGATAAAGGAGTCGAGGTCGATAGAGAAGGTTGGCTTCGAAAGCAAGGACGACTAGTGGTTCCCGATATAGATGAATTGAGGAGTGAAGTTCTGAAGGAAAGTCATCACTCGAAGTTGACAATTCATCCAGGTGGAAATAAGATGTATCGGGATATGAAGAGAAACTACTACTGGGAAGGCATGAAGAAGGATGTTGGAGATTTCATTTCCAAGTGTATGAACTGTCAGTTGGTAAAGGCTGAACAGAAGAAGCCAAGTGGATTGCTTCAACCCTTAGAAGTTCCTACATGGAAGTGGGAACAAGTGTCGATGGATTTTATTGATGGATTGCCTAGAACCAGAACGGGAAATGAAGGGATTTGGGTCATTGTGGATCGTCTGACTAAGAGTGCACGATTCATTCCTGTTCGATCGACTAGGACTGCATCAAAGTTGGCTGAGTTGTATGTGAAGTGGATAGTTCGATTCCATGGTATTCCGAAGAGTATAGTGAGCGATCGAGATCCATTGTTCACTAGTGGATTTTGGAAGAGCTTCCAGGAAGTTTTGGGAACCGAGTTGTGTTTGAGTACAGCTTATCACCCTCAGACAGATGGTCAGACCGAGAGAGTCAACCGAGTTTTGGAAGATCTTCTTAGAGCATGTGTTTTGGACTTCGGAGGATCATGGGAAGATCACCTTCATTTGGTGGAGTTTGCGTACAACAACAGTTACCAGTCAAGCATTGGTATGGCACCGTATGAGGCATTGTATGGAAGACCGTGTAACTCTCCGACATGTTGGTTGGAAACTGGAGAAAAGCTGATGCTTGGGCCAGAGATGATTCGACAGACTTCGGATTGCATAGAGATCATTCGGCAACGAATGAAGGCAGCCCAAGACCGTCAGAAGAGTTATGCTGATAAGCGTCGAAAGGATTTGGAGTTCGACGTGGGAGATATGGTTTTTGTGAAGATTTCTCCACTGAAGAATGTTATTCGATTCGGGAAGAAAGGAAAATTGACTCCGAGATTTGTTGGACCATTCCCGATCATCGAGCGAATTGGAAAGCTCGCCTACAGATTGGAGTTACCTGAGAAGATGTCGGGTGTGCACAATGTTTTTCATGTATCTTATCTACGGAAGTATGTGCACGACTCGAATACAGTGGTTTCTGCTGATAGCTGTGAAGACTTAGAAGTTGATCCAGTTGATAGAAGACCTCGTAAGCCGCTTCGTGTTGTTGAAACCGACACGAAACAGCTTAGGAGGAAGGTAGTTAGGTTGCTCAAGATACAATGGAGTGATGATGATAACGACTGTACGTGGGAGGTGGAAGAGAGGATGAAGGCAGCTCATCCTGAACTCTTCAAGGTATGGCCCTAAGGTGTCGTCTCATCTCGCGATATTGTAACTTGTTCTAAGTCTTAGAATTCTGTACGCTAAGCTAGAATTGGATGCATGGTTTGTTGATTGCTATGGATGGTAGGCGTACAGAATAGCCTTTGATTGCCTTGTTTGCTTGGAATTTCGGGGGCGAAATTCCTAAGGGGGAGAGAATGTAACGACCCGTATTTTTCGGATCGAAAAGTTTGTCAAAATCTGGGATTTTCAGCATTTTCTAGTTATTCCAGATCTTGGTTGAAATTTGCCTAAGTCCTAGGTCGTATGCGACCTAGAGGTTAGTTAAGTATTGTTGGCAACTTAGGAGATAAGTCGTACCTAAGAATGTTGGGGATTGGTGACTTTAAGGTTTGGAGTTAGGTCGTGTGATGGATGGTAAGGGTTTAGGTCGTAGACGACCTAAAAGGAAGGAGACTTTAGAGTTTCTGGCGAGTTAAGGTGTTAGCGACCTAAGAGATAGGTTGGTAGCGACCTAAGTAAACCCAGTAGTTGACGACCTAGGGATGAGCGACCTAGTGGTGCCGGGCTAGTATATTTAGGTCGGCAGCGACCTAAGGAAACTAGTGGTTAGCGACCTATAATAGTTCGCGACCTAAGGGGTTAGCTTGTTAGCGACCTAGTAGTTGCCGAGTTAGCGACCTAGTAGTTGCCGAGTTAGCGACCTAGTGGTTCTGAGTTAGCGACCTAGTGGTTCTGAGTTAGCGACCTAGTGGTTCTGAGTTAGCGACCTAGTGGTTCCGTGTTGGCGACCTAAGGAGTTAACAAGTTGGCGACCTAAGAAGTTAACAAGTTGGCGACCTTAGGAGTTAGGCTATGTGTTAGGTCGTAACACTGTTAGGTCGTATGTTGTGTTAGGTCGCGTAGGTTGCTAAGTTGTTAGGTCGCTAGGATAGTTCAAGTGTTAGGTCGCGTGTTGTTTTAGGTCGACTTGTGTTAGGTCGCAACCCAACTGAGTCTTAGATAGTTAGGTCGTTAGGTTGTTAGGTCGCTGGGTTTCCTAAGTGTTAGGTCGCAAAGAAGTTAAGACGTACATCTGTTAGGTCGGAGAGGCTTAGGTCGGAGAGGCTTAGGTCGCTTAGGTCGGAAGCGACTTAGGGAGATAGCCAGATTTCGACTTAAGGTCAGATTTCAGCTATAAATAGGAGGGGTTGTTCTCACTTTTTGGGATCCGGATTTTTGAAGCGACGAAGTGCTGCCATTTTGAGAGCTCGACTTCTACACTTCTTCACTTCTTTTCTCCACTTTAATCTAGTGCTTCCATCCATCCTAATCGAAGATCAAGATTGAAGATTCAAGAGCTTAGATTGAAGATCTTCATCTTTTCAAGAGAGATTTCTTCATTTGAAGCGGATTTGTGGTAGATCTAGCTTCATCCTTCGCTGTCCAGATCTGAAGTGTGTTGATTTGAGGTTGTTTAGGTGATTTGGTGAGTGGTGATTATCTCTCACACGGATCCAAAGGAGTATATCGGATTGTTGGCTCGTTTTGGTGTTAAAATAGAGATTTCCATGCATTTTCTTCATCCTATGTGTAGATCCATATAGATCCATTGTTCATGATGATGTTACATCCATTTTATCATATGTTAACCTATGCAAGTTCATTCATCAAGTTTGTAGAGATATAATCCATGTTTTCATGCTTATTGGACTTTCAACTCTTTAATTACGAAAATGCCATTATTGTTATAATTGTCTACTTAGATCATATTTGAATGCTTGATTGCTTGGATTGATGTTTGATTTGATTGCTTGTTATGAACTAGATGATTGATGATTAGATTTAGATCGAAGATGATTCAAAAGCTAAGGGAAAGGCTCTTGAAATGGAAAAGCTGCTCGTGGCATATGTAGCGGGATGATGAAGCTCTTATGCATAGATTTGATGATGTGGTGATGAGATGAGGCTTTGCGAGGATGTAATGAAGCGAGGCAATCATATGATGAAGACTTGGTCTAATCCAGGCGGGATCATTCCAAGCATGTTGATAACTCGGTGATATGATTCGAGTTGAGGATAATGGATGCTCGAGAGGCGCTTGAGCTAGTATGGCAATAGTCGTCGAGGAGGATGACTAGGAGGTTGAGATCTCATCGTTGTTGAAGGTTCTAGCATGCTCTAAGCAAGAGTACATGGGGACGCCCAAAAGACTAAGTTGATGGTCGAGTACTCTGGGTAGATTCGATAATCCTAGGCACGGGTCACGATGACGTGCGGGAGTTATGTCTAGAACCGGGGTTACCATTAGCCCTTGACGGACGGCTGAAAGAATGTGCCGGTCATTCAATTAACGGTGATATCGCAACAATGATAACAGTGATAGCCGAGTCATGGATGTTTGGTTGTATCATCATTCGGTCTCAAGAGCGGTATTTCCTGGGTGCTTATCTGACCTTGGTTTTAGACCTTGGGATTTGTACTTGGAAAACATCGCTCTTGACTCGAGTGACAATTGCTTTACTTTAAATTGTATGCTCTGCTATGTTTGCTTCTGCTTAGTGTGTGTTTGGGGGCTATCACTGTAGAATGAGGTTGGAGTGGGAGGGTTGTATTCCTATTCCTTTTCCTTTATGCTCTTTTGGTATGTTGTTAGTTAATTTACTGCTCACTAAGACTGTTGTCTGACTCAAGGCTTTATGTTTTTAATTCTTATTGCCTTGGGCTGTTCGTCCATTTTGGGACGGGCAGACTAGGTAGCAGGTGACAGGTGCTGTTCTCTTCTCACGATGCTGATATCGAAGACGAGCTAGAGGGTTGCATATTATCTTCTTATATGTACTGGATTTTTCCGCTGTTTTGTATTCTCTGAGAGTTATGTAGTGAGGCTGGATGTATTGACTATGTGGATGCTTGTATTCAACTATTATGGAGTTTTATATGATGTCATTTTATTCTGTAAAGCTTCACTATACATATGTTCTATTGTATTTTGTCCATGCGCTGTGAGTAATACGATAGATCCTGTTGTTTTAATCTTACCTTGACAATCGTCCATGGTCGCCTGGCACACTTTACAGCGCTCTATCTCTAGATTCGGTGCAGGGGTCATGGGCGGTCGTCACAACCATAGACCCCGAGTAGCACCCAGTGTGATCGAACTCGTGTAGGTCTTACCATACCCCTATAATGAGCTTTGGTGCTATATGACATACTCTATTTACTTGAATCCTACGTCCGACATCGACTTATCATTCAAATTATCATGATTCAATTATTCCCTTCAAGATTTCAAGATAATTAAATCTCACTGTACCCATATAATGAGCTTTGGTGATATATGATCTTGTTTATATACTTGAAACCTATTCCCATAATAAATAGAGTTAGTACCTGAATGTACCATAGACCCTGAGTCGCATCTAGTCCGATCAAACTAGTGTAGGTCTCAACATACTCCTATAATGAGCTTTGATGATATATGACCTACTCGATATACTTGGGACCTTTGCGGACCACACCATACCCCTATAATGAGCTTTGGTGACATTTGATCCTATAGTAGACGATTTTCACCATCCCTCCCTAGGACGTCAAGGATTTCTAAATTAACTTGCGTACGCCTCTATCAAAAAGAGGACGACACACGTATCTCGTATAATACACTATCAGGACTACAAAGGAACACCGATGCCATATAATTATAATTATATATCTCAAATATAACCACCATGTAATCATATAGGTCTATTACATACAAAGACCAATATCTCGTCATTTTCCATCCTTTTTATAATCTCTACCAAAGACCAATATGAGGTTCAGTCACCAATCTAAGACCGACACCGGGTACGCTCACTAATATAAGACCGATACCACTCATCCAATCATATTTACCCAAGACCGAAGCCAAGGGATGTGGATCGCTCCGCACAATCGTACATGCTCGTCGGACGTGATCATGTAGTCAATCATGTACCGATCCCGTGCCTGATCATTATTAATCATATATAATTTGCTTTGCACTCGTGTTTGGATCTCGAACTTCATCATGCCTTCCACTCCCTCGAGTAGCCCGAAGTCTCCCCGAAGTTGTTCCAAAGCCTCACGAAGAACCACACACAAGACAGGGTAAAATCCCCGAAGCCTCACACCTGACCTGAGCTTATTGCCCAAGTCGATGCACCTTCAGTCAACTAAGGAGCCTTCCTAGTTGACTGGCCTTAGTTGATAGGTGGAACACATCAATCGACCGAGATCGATAATCCCTGAGCAGTAAGCCCTGGCCAGCAAGCCAAGTCGGCCATCGCCCGTTGATCCAAGCCCCGTTTCTTTCGATGCTTCATTCAATGAGTCGCCTAGCACTCCTAGCGTGCCTCCGCCCCCATCGGACCTCTTTCAGAGTTGATTGGTTGACGTTTTAAAAGTGGTTTCTTAAGTATTTAAAAATTGATTTCAATACCAAAATCCACTCTTTGCACGTGTAAAGTTCAACGAACGATTATAGTTACCCAACTTCTCTAACACCACAAAATGAACCCAAATGGATCGCATGCCATTTGCGTTGCTGATACGTGTTGATACACCCACTTGTGCACACACATTTACTTCACGAATCGCATTTCGAGCTTCACCGGACGATTACTCGACCATGTACTCTCCTAAGCAATTTAGCACATGTAGTGGTCGCTATAGCTACATGGGATTGCTCGTAGCATGCTTATATACATATACGAACATTCCCATACGTATACATAATTCATTACTCAAATGTTGATACATTTTTACATGCACAACTCTCATTAACAATTCTCGTTACTACACTAGGTTTGTTTTGATTATTGCTTAGCTCCAAATACACTTATACGTATACCCGCTCGTGTATGTATACACACGTATATTCAAATAAGACATTCAGCTAGTACTAAATGTAAATGTAAATGTAAATGGAAAGTGAATGAGAGAAAACGAAGGGAGTTAGCCACTTATAGGCAACCAATGGACTTAACCCAAATTTTCTCCATCCGGCACTATTCATTATCGAAAACTATCGACTTCAAATATAGTCAAGTGTATACTTATTTTTCTCGAGTCTCGAGACCCAACTCATCAATCTTTGAAAAATCGAGTATAACGGGCATTCCATTGATTAACAATTCACTATTTAAATATATCCGATTGTTAAATACAAAGGTTGTTATAATAGCACGTTAAGAAGTTCTAGTGCATAATGGGGAAAACGAGATTTTTGAAATTGCCTACTTTCATGCTTCCTTCTGGGTGCATCTGATCCAACTTCATCGTCGCTCATAGCATCATCATATGGCTGCGGACTACCAATGTAGAAAGCCGTCAACTGAGCCTGCAGCTGTGCAATCTACAACTCAATTTGTTGATATTTGTGTCGTGAATATTTGTATGTCTATAAATTTCAATGTATGGCTCAAAGGAATAAACAACACGTGATTGTTTGGTACATACATCTTTGTCCCACATACAATGCAGGAACTTCGGTTAATGTGTGTTAGAGCTATCATGCAACCCGTGAGACAAATGTGAAAGAATATGAAATGGAGTCGACAAAGGTAACAACCACATACAATACGTACATGGATGCTTGAACTTATCCTTAAACGGGATATGCGTACCCTAACAAAATTGTATCTCTTATGTATTGGTCAACATGTAGAAGTTAACTCAAAATCAAGGAAGTGAAAGGTATGGATGGTTGGCCTCCATCTGTTTATCAAGACTAGAAGAAGACCGTGGACGTTGGACCGGATAGGTCTAATTGATGGAAACAAACCAAATGAACTCTCTTGAACCCTTCCTATAATATGACATAGTATGGTCTGTATGACAAAGAACATTACAGAATTAATATTTATTTAACCTAACATAGTATGCTAACGACTATCATTCACGATTAGATTACTGTTTCACGGTTATATTCAAGCCTATCCTATATCTATCTTAAATGACACGCCTGGCAAGAAATTAGAAAAATCCTATCTATTACAACAAAACAAAGTAAAGAAAAGAAAGCGAAAAGATAATTTTTGATCTTTCTCAAACAATAGGAACAGAGAAAAGTCTTTTTAATTTTATACGTTAAATTCATTATCTGAATTGACCATCTACACCACCTTCTTCTCTTTCTATCTCAAACCGAAAAAGCCTCGTGTCTTGGGTTTTGTGTTTTCAACGCAGATTTCAAAATGCGTGGAAAGAAAGAAGTGGAGAATCCTAACCGCTATATCAAAGAGGAAAACTAAAAGAAAAAATATAGTTCCTAACATGTCGCAAAAGGCGGAAAATAAAAAGTTCGTTTAAAAAATTAACTGGCATTTGCTTGTTTTAAAATGCATATAACGCAACTATACAAACATCTACGTATTACGAATGAGTCAACCACCATTAACATCGAGTTTGAAAAAGTTTCCTCTGTTATACCAATCGTGCCAGTACGACTTGTCTAAATATTACCATAACAATCCTATGCTAAAACGTGGTAAACACAAAAAACATAGATACGTCTAGTGATCAAAAGAAACACGGAAATAATGAAAACCAACGCATAAAAATAAAATAAACATGGCTCCATGTTTTATATTCTATGCTAAAACAACACCAATAAAAATTATGAACTGGCAATTCAAAACAATTACCAAAGTGTACAATTTTGTACAAGTGTTTGCTCTACAGAGTAACAGAGATACATCCTCTTGATGGAAATAAAATTCGGAAAATATTTGAAGTCGCTCCGTAGGTAGGGTTGCTTAAACAAATCAGGGCCCTTCATTATTTCATATATTTTGGGATCATTACTTTGTTAGGCTTAATGATGAACAATAATAGAGTGGGATTTGCGACTATCATCAGTGGCATAAATGTACAATTGTTCACATTTTAACAAAGTTAAAACTAACTTTCGCAGCAAAAAAAGATTTCTTCAAATATTTTCATGAACATGATCACAAAACAAAAGGTTAAAAAAAACAAAGAGAAATAACATGTTGCTACTAAAAGAAAGAAAAGATTGATCGGTAATTGATTCATACAAAGCCATAATATAAACAAAATGTGAAGGATACTCTTCACCTCTTCCTTTTGCCGCCTCTTCCTGAACTTTGACTGCCTTTCTCAGCTGAAGCAGATGCTCTGGGCTTGCTTGCAGGCGTCTTTTTGGTTTTTGATTTATCATCTGTTTTTAAATTAAGCTGCACTTGTATTCCTGATATCAAAAATATAAACTGTAATTAAGAAAGATGTGAATATCATATAAATATAAAAAATATGGGAATATTATATAATGAAATACTATGGATTAAAGGCAGAAAGATTGCTGAACCTTTCAGCTTGCTATTATCAAGCTCCAACTTCGGTCTTCCCTCTCCATCAAGTTTGATGTCATCGCCTGAAAACATCAAAGATATACAAATTCATATTTCATTATAGAATAAAACATTAAAGATGTACAGATTCATCTTTCATTATAGAATATAAAACAAAACAGGGTTTAACTTAATTTGTCTGCTTAGGCGACAACTGTATCTATGAAAATGGCAAGTTTCTCCTGGCAGTTAATAAATTACTAAACATAGATGATGACTTACGATTGAAATAACTGCTAATTAGCAACAAATAATAATTTCAGCACCTATCTAAACTTGGTCTTAGACCATAATACATGTTGTGATCCACTCAAATTTTGAGTTTATGTAAAGTTGATTAGAAAAATTGATACGAGTTGGGTGGGATTGTACAATGTCCGCATAAATAGTGAAGTACTGCAAGGGAAATTCTAGAAGTGGATTGATTACAATGTAAAGTAAACTTAAATCTATCCAACAGCAGTAATTCAACGTTTGAAAACAAATATTAAATTGCACAAAGCTTGCATCAGCACAAAAGATGAATTGTGTAGCTCGAGAAATTTTTTATTTAAGATGATATGGAATTTTGAACAATTACCAGCACCCTCTGTGTCCGATGAATGCTCTTCATCACTTTCACCCAATTCATCTCCATTTTGTTCAGGCAAATTGATATCCACTTCATCAATTGGGTCAAGTATTGCTGCTATTTTCTTTTTGGGAGCTTTCTTGATGCCAGGAAGATTGATCATATCCGCAACACGCACAGTTCGATGTTTGCTTGCTTCTTTGTATGCTCTAGTTAATGCAGATTTAACGGCTGGCTGAATTCCCTCTAATAGGTTTGGATGTGACTAAAATTAAAAAAATGAGCATTCTTAAGAGAATTTAAATAATCAAAGATAACAAAGGGAAATAAAACAATAAGAAGTAGATGAAAATAACAAAGATGTACACAAAATTATAATGTCGGATTGAGTTAACAGGAAGTACTGAGTTTACATATATGATAGTGTGTGTTTCTATATAATTCTTCCAGAACACATGCCTTCTAAAGAAAGACTATTAAACAATGAGCAGACAATTTTCGCACAAAACAGGTAAATGTTAGAAATCATTAGAAGAGCAAAGAAAAGTCAGATGCAATCAAAACCTTATACTTGGAAAGCTCCACAATTGTGTCAAAGTGTTCTTGACTTAAAGAATAAGTGTTCATGAATTCCACAACCGTTTGAACAGCAGCATCCTGATATTCATGAATTTACTATATTATTCCTACATTCTTAGATTAAAAATAATCACAAAATTAATGTGAAATAGAAAAAACCTTAGGCATCACTTTAAGAGGTTCCGTCAATTGTTTCAGCAAAATAGAGAAGTATTCCATCCGCAAAATAGACCTGCCAAATTTACAGCTTATGTATATCAAATACTAGAACGGTTATGTAACAAAGATATTCACATTCTCACGTAATCAACTTACTCGGAAGTTCAACTGGAACTCGATAATAGACGCAACATCAATGAAACTAATATGTATCAAAATTTAGAAGCAAGCATGCTCATCCAGTAACCACAACTGTGTTTAAGCAGTGCAATTTCATTACATTTACAAGAGCACGCTGCTTCAAATACAGTGATTGGAAATCAGTTCACTTGTTTGATTTGATCCATGAATTATTTACTTGGTTCATTGTAATTGCAACATCATGTAATTTTTCTGTTGTACAATGAAAGATTCCAAAGCATACAAATATTTAGAACTTGGAACACTGGATTGTGTTGCCAACACCATGTCTTGAAATTTTGTTATGTTGCTTCTATAACATGTTTAGCTAGTGAATACTGGCAACCAAACAATGACATCAAAGAAAATTTGGCAATTGTCAAATACATTGTGCTCTAAATACCCACAACTAAACAGACCATAACATCATTATAGAAAATTGTGCCCCTCCCCCATATGTTTAATAGATACCATATGATTTTCTTCATAGCTCTGTGTTTCCAATAAAAATTATTTATATATCGGTTAAATATAGGTTTTACACATTACTCAACTTAACCCGCTTCTTTTTCATTATAAAGAACCAATACGAATAATTTGATGGATAAAAGACACGAAAAGTACACAATACTTGGGAGTCTGTACTTTTGCAATTTCATTATCTTTCTACCTACCAAAAAAATTGCAAAGGGAGGGTATAATGGATAAAAGATAATTAAGAGAAACAAACCTGTTCAAGTAAGTTCCCTGAGAAGCAAGGATGTGCACATGAACATCCTCCAAAAGCCTCAAATTTTTCCCCATAGTTGAATTTTTTCCCAACCATCCACCAAATCTGTTATAATTACGTTCTCCCTGCAAAACCAGGAAGACTGATATAATATTCCTGTTTGCATATTTTGAGCTAAAGTATAGCAATGATTCGAGTTCAAGTCGACATATTTTCCAGTGTGATAATGATACATGAGCTTTATTCGCAAACCAGCATGTAATGCATACTCTAGTTTCTTTGGGGATCCTTATTATTAGAGTTAATGGAAAATGGGAAAGGAAAAGGATTGTTTAATCAAACCTTGAGCAGCACGTAGAGAAGAAAAATATTTTAACATCCATCATTTTCCACAAATAGAATTACTCATTGCGTACCTGTTCAAGAGTCTGCCTCGGTCCATGCATCAAAGCAGCCCTATTTGGAGATATATGAAAACATCAGGCCCAACACACACATAAAATATGCGTGTAACAGAAAACAACACATATACAGTTATATGATATAAAATCTTGTCAATAATAACATACGGGATAATAGTAGAAGCAAAAGTAGCAGCTTGTGAGAGCTGCCACTGCCGGTATCTACGAATCTGTACACCAACTATGTCTCCATCTGCAATGGACTCGGCAGCACGTGCAAGCAAATTCAATCTTTTTACACCATTTTCATCCTTGCCACAAGAAAGTGGTCGATAATTAATGTAATTCTCCTGCAATTTTAAAGCATAAAAGGTATAAAAAAAAGTTAGATGTTATATATGCATGATAGAAAAACACTATAAACAACAAGCATACACTTCAGTTTAAGAAAATACTGTGTATCCATGTCACAATTAGTAACCAAACAAACATAAGTTCTTCAGAGAAGAAATTAAATTTTTAGGTACTATGGAATATAATGGCAAGATTCTAGATTGTTGGTCTAGAGATTTTAGGTTCAAATATTTAGATATCAATTACCAATTGCCAAGAGAAAGAGACCAGAGTGCTTATCAATTTACATGGTAATTACATTCGACAACTACCTCGCTTAATGACATTGCTCAGATAACAAACATTTCAGATTCAGAAATTTCTCAGCAATTATGATCAGAATATTTTTTTGCCGTAAATCTTCGAGTAATAATACTCCTAATTTAGCTTTTACTAAGCGAATCAAAGATTTCTCACATGTCACTGTTTTCAAATTCAGAGTTATGGCCTGCCTTTATACGACCAATTATGGATTGTTCACATTTGACTCATCTTTCTCTAGTGCTAAAGACTGGAATATTTGATAATTTATCAGCAGATACAATTGCTCTCCAAATATTTTTGCAATCAAATGAGAGTTACAGTTTTCATTCCTTTTATTGTTTTTTACTCTTGTTAATCAGTGAAGATAACTATTGCTTGTGTGTGCGTACATGACAAGTATATTGTAATAACCCGTTTTTTTCAATAATTAAAAATAAATAAAAGCAAATATTTTGATCCGAAGGGTAAAATCGTTATTTTTCAAACTTTTGAATATGGAAATGAAACTGACGTCATTGAGACTGTCTCGTTTTCCTAACGCGCGCCGTATATTGGTTTTTCCAAATCGGAGTCCGGACGATGAAGTTATGGACGTCTTCGTAAATCAAAATTTTGAATTTTTAACGGGCTAAGCCCATTTAAAATGAAGAAATACTTACCTTGGCCCATAAATAGGTGTCTGATCAGAGAATTTGAATTTCATTTCTCTTTATGTAACTTCTTCCTCATTACTCAAAAACTCTTTTCTAATCAGAATCAAAATTCTCTCTTAAACCTTCACGGAATTCAACAAATCAACCACCAAATCGAAGAGCAGGCTGAGGCCTTCGCTCTAATACCATTCAGATCGCTGCTACGCAGATTTGGAGAGGAGACTAATTCCGGACATGAAGCAATTTAGAGCATTTGGGATCTTTATGTGTGGTTTATGCCTAATCTATAATCTATTATATAACTAATGTTTTCTCATGATTCTAAGATGATTATAGATTGGGGTTTGAGTTTGGGGCAAATATGGATAATTTCTGAAATTATACGGTAAATAAACTGGTGTAAACATGAAATAAAAATTTGACTTATATAATCAAAGAAAATGATAAATTGATGAAAATAACCAAACCAGTGATTAATGATGGATATTGGAGTGAAAGCTTGAAGATATTGGGTTTGCATTCATATGAAATGGATGAACTGATGAAATCTGAATTTAGAAATGATAAATTATATATAAATCAGAGTAATAATTTCGAAATTAATACTATATATATATAGCGATTTAAATAAAGAGGATGATTGAAAAGGAGTGTTTGAGACGTATATATCGATAATATATGTAAATATTAAATACTATGATAAAATCATACGAATATGTTATGAAATAATTTCTGAAATAAGATGGGTATATTTCAAAGATTAAAAATAATTTTCATATGAAGTTTTAATCATTTATATGAATCATATAACAAAGATTAGAAATATCGAGTTTAATTGAAAGAAACCAATTTCTATCGAAAATATGATATAGTGTGTGTGTGTATAAAATGAATTGAAAAGTCCAAATGATCAACCCTGCAATCAGTTGTTAGAATCAATAGGTGTTCAAATCGTTCATTTGAACAAATTGAAACTCTTCTTATTGGACGGTCCTGTTACTTTCCAAAGACCGAAATTCGTGATCAATGGAGGAACAATATTACCATTTTTGTTCAAAAAGATACCAAAGTGGATGATTGACTCATTCCATACTAGAAATAGTTGCAGAAAATTCTTTGATAACACGGCTTCCTATTTCTCAATGACATCCCACGATCGAGACAATTGGTTGAATCCCGTGAAACCATTTCATAGAAATTCATTGATATCTTCTTTTTATAAAGCGCGCACACACATATATATTATGTAAAAGTGTTTATAAAATTTCATATGTTGTTTCATGTCATATTATATTTTTATTTCGAATTTATAGTGATTTTTAAGTGTATTTTAGAGTACATATGTAAGAAAAGTGTATTATTAAAATCATGAAACTATTTTTATAAACAACAGCCTTTAAAGCAATTCTGTAATAATTTTGACACGAATCTTTTGGTGTATTTGAAGTAGAACGAGAGTAGAAGACCATATCAAAATTTCAAAGAAAACGGATTTGAAAACAAATTAAAAACAAATAAGAAATGAAGGAAATAAACTCAGAAGAAAAAATATACATGCACTGAAATTGACAGGAGCTCCTGCTGCTGTCAAACCCATTCACCACCGATCCACCGGTGGTGGAGTCACCGCTTGACAAGTGGCACCAGTTGAGCGATGGCAGCCTGTTGGGTCAGGTTTGCCTTGACCCTACATGGCCGGTTCGTATAATTTTGCTCGATCGATTCAGGGCTTTGAAATTTCAGGATAACATTTAAACTGCACTATAATGTGATTCTCCTTGTTTGATTGAATGATTTGGACATATATATAGAGATATAGATATGTGTGTATGTGTGTGTGCATATATGGATATATACATATGGATAGTCGATTTCTATTGGTGATTTGTTTAACTATTGATATTTGATACTTCAATTGGTTATCATGGTAACACAATCGTTCAATCATCTGAATATTTTCTAAGATGTGTGTTGTAGAACGAAAATGGATCCGTAAGCCATATATGGAACTGCATCCATTCGGTGATTCAACCATATGTTAATACAATAGGGTGGGCTTGACTTTGTATATGGATTAGACCATATCATTGACCATTGCAATTGTATTGAACCAACACCTTGTTTCACGAGTTGGATATGTTTGTTTGACTGACTTGTTGGATGCATGTGAAACAAGACTAAGATATGATGATTACCATATTTGTCTTGGTATTATTTAAAAAATGATTAAAGTATGTAGTAAAGTAGATGTACATCACTTATCAGACGGTGGTATGCCCTCTCTATAATTTTTTCCCTTTTTGTTTCATCACTTAGTTAATGGAAATTGGTATGCCATGACAAATAACGTTTGAAGGTGCATATGATGATGGCATTGATTATGTATATAAATAATCGTTTGACACTCATATTGACTTAAGTAGGTGGATGGATCTATTGGTTTGAAATATAATATTATTTATTATATTATATATTGTGTTACTTTCTGTTGTGAGTTCAGAAAGAGAAAATTAAAATATAGTTGTTGTTTGTCTCTTGTTATCAATCACCAGCGACATGTCGTTTTCGCTTTTTGGGGTTCGCACATCATGAGCTGTGTTAAATCAAATGATCGAAAATAATGGGTTGTTACATATATTCTGTGTATATGTGTGTGGGGTACATGTATATATGGAAACATGGTTTTAAATCTCTTATATCTCGCCCAAGATCTCCTTCGAGGCCTCCTTTTCACACTTAGACGAAACAAGACATCAAACTTTCTTCATATCTCCCTCGACACTCATTTCATTCAAGATATTCAAATATCATCTGAAATATGCCGAGATCTCCCCCGAAATTATATATTTTTCTTCTTTTACATAATATTTTTTCATTTTCACATAGATTCAGAAGAAACTACTCAATCTAAGTGCGATGCACCAACTTCTTGAACATATCTTTTATTTTCTTATCTTAATGTGTCACAACAAAAGACTTCATTTCTTCTTATCTTCAAATAAGATGATATTATTCAATCATTGCCAAATAAATTAAGCTAATAAAACTCCACTTTTCTTCAAAACATTAATTTCAATTCTTGTTTCAATGCAAATCAGATATGTTACAATTTTATTTTTACTCTGAAAATCAGTTAAAGTCATTAAAACATCAATTTTAGACACATAAGTTACTCCGGGATATTCCCGAGATGCACTTTAAGATCCGAGATGTCAATCCGAGATGTACGTCCGAGATACACTCATCTCGTCCGAAATCTCCTCTGATACGAGATATCTTGTGTGAAAATGTCGAGACGAAACATGATCGAAATCCGAGATTTAAAACCTTGTATGGAATGTGACCTAGAACCCCCTCATTATGTAGTCTCCTTCCGTCTTTTAATGTCAAAAAAATTTGAAAGGGAATAATTTATGTTGATAAAATTTACTAACTGTCAAGATCAACTATACAAAGCCTGAATCATTTTCGAAACTTCTAACTCGTTCGACGTCACATCTACGGTAATATATACATATACACAAACACATTTATATTATATTATATATATACACACACGCACGCATATATATATATATATTTATTTATTTATTTATTTAAATGCATCGTATTGAATTGCGATTTCGAATGAGTTAGAAGTTTTAAAATGATACATTTCTTTGCGTAGTTAATCTCGGTAATTGGTAGGTTATTATATCTACAAAAAGTTTACTTCTTTTTAAATGTTTTGACACAAAGATGTAAAGGGGCTATGGATTCCACATGTGTGTGTCTATGTAGAAAGCGGGGTGGGGGAATGTCCATCATCCATTGCTTAATTCTCCTGAAATTCCCCGTTTTATAAAAACTACATATTTTGGATTTAGATAATTCTTTGTAAATATGATGTTTTTATCGTATAGATCATCTTTGCGAAATTTCGAATCATTATGGGGCATTCAACCCCTCAAAAACTACATTCTAGACTACCGATCGAAATAGACGTTTTTCACAATTCATGTTAACTTATCATTCTGAAGGGGGTTAAAAATCTTGGAATGATCTAAATAGAATACTTGACGACCGGGCTTTATCTTCATTCTACCAATTCTTCGTCTACCAGGCCTGATCTTCATTCGCCATAAGGACTGGGGCTCACGGCAATCCTAACTAGAAAATGAAGTGGAGATGCGGATAATGCGGGTCTTAATTTATTGTATTTGTCACGATAAGACCACATGTACAAAAAAAATTAAGCCAAATCCGATGTGTGGATCAAAAAAATTTAACGAGGAAACTAAGTAATGTGGGATCTTTTCATCAATAAAATAATGTGGGATCTTGATCCTTCCTTACGCACATACATGCTCATTATATGTATATCTATATGTATGTATGTGTGTGTATGTAGGATCAATAATCCCTCTATTTTTAGCTCTTTTATAACCTTTTCATGGTTGTCATTGGATTCCACAAATTAGTGGATGTATTTGAGTTGAGTAATCGATGCTCTCTCATACTTTATTCTTTTTCTCCTCCATTTGTATCAAATCCATCCACTAATTTGTGAAATTCAATGACCAATACGAAGGGGATACAAAAAAACTAAAAATAGAGGGGTTTGTGTGTGTTATCTTTGCGAGAGAGATGATTGATCCATAGCCCTTTATTGTTTTTTCCCTCTTACATCCTCACTAACCGCACCTATTATCTATCATATCCAATGGATGACATGAAGTATAAAGGTGCTCAAAATGAAAGGGATATAGATCCCTCTTATATGTGTGTGCGTGTAAGGATTGATCATCCCCTTATTTTTAGTCCATATGTAATACTTTTATATGAGTCATTGGATTTGATTTATAGGTGGATGGATTTAATGATGTGTGAAAGAGAGAGAAATGATATGAAAGATAATATAAAATATTGACATTAAATCCATCCATTAATTCATCAAATCCAATGGCTCATTTGAAAGGGCTGCAAATGGGTTAAAAACCGAGGGGTTATGGATCCCTCCAAGGTGTACATCCGTGCGTGTTTGTGTGTATGTAATATATTGTATATGTAATCATACCTAACCAAGGGAATTGATTGCAAGCCCTGCTTTCGCTCAAGGCTACCAAGGCAGTCGCCCTAGAACCCAGAATTTTGATAAAATTTAGAGTCTTTAAGGTGTTCATGATTTTTTACAAGTTCAAATTTGCTGTAGTTATGCATAAATAATGCAGAAAATGCATTTTGAGCCCTTGATCACTAATCAAAATTATGTCCCTCCCAAGTTAATCTCATTCGCTCTATCTGAATCCATTTAATTTTCTGAAATACGATAACTTTACATAAGTTGGATTTAAGATTTGATTCACTATCAAATAACGAATTTTGTATAATTTCCAATGGTTGTTTATACATAAAAAAACAATTTTTTTAAAACACATTTTTTTTGTACAATTTTAATATTCTTTCATAAAGACAATTAAAGTTTTAACTGCCGTTAACAAAGACGATCAAATTTCTAGCTGCAAACTCATTAGTTTTCCAGTATATCTTAAGAGAATTTTGATTAACTATGTAAAAGTTTTTAGTTTTGAAACATTATGTTTGACATTGTAAGATATAGTTAAAACTACGTTTGAGTGATGTGGTTTTATTTACATCATCCTTACGTAGTTTTACCTACATCTAAGAGATCTAGTTATAACTACATTTATAGTATGATATTAAAAGTGCATTTGTGTGATGTGTTTTTAACAGAAGAATGTCTTTGACTGTTGTAAACTTTAAGTTGAGTTTCCAAGGACATATTCCACTTATTGTTAATCTACTAAACAATATACAACTTTTTTATTTAGCATAGAGGCGTTGTCATCTCAATCCGTATGAGGTGTGACTTCCCCTCGACCCTATGAGGTTCAATTTCCCCTTGACTCCAACAACTTGAGTCGTCAAATCAACCACAACAAAGAGGTTGTTGCACCTAGACATTCGTAGCGAGCGACAATATTACAAAATAACATTTATTTTCAAATGTATAATATTTAGAAATATTTTTTTGAATGTTTACACCGCAATGCATAATTTTTTCAGCCTAGATATGCAACATTTCCATAATTCTTTTTTCATTATGTCATCTCGGAGCGCATTATTTTCCTCTCAAAAAATTTCCATTTTTTGACAATTAGCAAAGACTCAAGCTTACAAATTAGCATTGACCAGTCAAAGTTTACCAACTAGGCTTCAGTTCAAACATAATATGAGAAGGCTTAACACAAACACTTTTCGCTATGTAAATTAAAATAGGGATTTAGGTGTTAATAAAGGTGTGAGGAACTGAGGATGCATTGGACACGAATTAATATAACTGTGTGGGTCCTATTTAGGCCAGATGCTAGTAGGTTTTATGCATAGCGGAGCTATATAGCTATTTATGTGTAACAAAAGAGAGGGAGAATGGCAGCAAAGGCAATGGAAGAAACGGTTTTGAAAATTGAATAGCTAAAGAATGATCAAAAAATTTGGCACAGCATACACACCAACCCAACCACCCCACCCCCACAAAAACAAAAAAACAAAAAAAAAAAACAAAAACACACACACAGAGAGACACACCCCCAAGGGAAAAACGAAAAAAACTGATTGCTCAAAAGTAAACATGATTCAGATCAAACCTTAGCATATACTTATCTAATAATATATCCCTGATTGGACCGGAAAATAGTGTATAGCACAGCGCGACTAAAAGGAAATAAATTTGGGCTCTTGATTTAAAAGCTTGCAAATTAGACAATTAAAACAAAAAACTGCCACGTGGAATCTATTCCGGTATCCAAATGTAGGGACGTGTCCAAAGTTAACAAACCAAATTAATAGGCCATTTTAATAAGAAATAAATTAACAATGCTGACAATAGTTAAACCTGTATAATGAGAGGGATTAAGTCAGGATCACTCATGCTTAAGTTCATCCTCTCATCCATCCGTAACTTTCCACCATTCACACCAAGCAATCTTGAAAACAAATATGGTTAGTTTGATAGTATAAAAAATATTAATATACATTAAGGTAAGAGCAATGATCAATAAAAGAAAATTAACTAAACAAAATTCCCAAAAAATACTGAAAAAAAAATTACAATAAACATGGTAGAAAGTAATTATTTTCTTCTTTTCACCTCATTTCTTTTCTATAAAAAATGCCTTCAATATAATGAATATTTATGTGTACTATTTTTAGTATATGATAAGTTAGTGCTTATTAAATGATACCTTCATTGGAGATTGTGAGTCTGATGCTTGTTTAGTAGGCAAACATTGAATTCTAAGATTAACAATGTGTGGTATTTACATATATTTTTAAAAGACATGTTTACTTAAACTCAATGCCTTGACATTTCATCGATGATGATAATGTCTCTGTTTGTTTTTATTTAGAAAATACTCCTGCTTCTGAAACTTAATCTAGGATAAATCATAGATGTCAGAAGAAAGATATACCAATATATCTTCCATCACTTTTGAATAAAACTGCATATAATTAATGCGGACTGGGAATCCAGCCGTTGTTAAATCACAATAAAAGGGGGTGCAGATCAAACCTAGATGGAGTGAAATTTTATTAATTTGTATGATGGAAGGAGATTTTATGAATCCTTAATTAATATAATCAGATCTTACAATAAAACCATATTACTTAATACCAGAGATACACAAATTAACAAGAATCTTCCTAGAATTCATCTTTTCCATACCCACTGAATTTCAATACACCTGTTTTAATTTAATTGGTTGTTTGACAAAGTTGCATTGGTCCTACTTAGGGCAAGAAAAGCAAACTTAGATAATAACCATAACACAAAATCTTCAGGATGAAAGAATACATCTACAAAGAATGTCTTCATCAAAACAAAAGGATAGGTTCAGGGTAGAAATATACTTGTCAGCTGCAGTAAACGGTGAAATATCCTCATCTTTTGTACTACTGTGGAGGCGCTCTCGTATATCATCATAGGTGATTACATTTTGTGAAAGTTTCATGTACTGCAACTGATTAATCGCCATTCTCACATCTCCGTTAACTCTATCAGCAAGTTCCTCTAGTGCAATCTGTTCGGTTGTAAGTCAGCTAATGTAACAAAAATATATTGTAACAAGTAAAAATACTACCCAGGAAAAGAATCTCTTGATTCTTTGTAGTACCTATTAAGAGAAATGATTCAATCACAACACGTGCGCGCGCGGAGAAGTTCTTTTCTTAATAAAAAGTAATGAATAAATAATCTAGTGTAACTGCCAAGTATACTTTTGCACAAATTCTTATTTTGAAGTAATTCTTTACAAAAGTTTTGGGTAATCCGAACCGTTTGTTCCCATATTTGTGGTTCACACATGGAACTTGAAAGAAACATGATTTGATTATCATCTGAATTTTCATCATATTATGGTGTAAATTACACTATATGAAGTTGCAAATAAGTCATCAGTTGCAACTTACAACCATCAATTGATGGCTTAAATGATGTCCAAATTTGTACAAATGTATTAGAATATGGAAATCAAGTTGAATGGTTATCTCTAATCATTCCAAAGAAAGCACGTTGTAAATAATAATAATAATTGTATGAATAAAAATTAGCTACAGTAAATAAATTAATAAATTAGTTGCTAGGTAAAATAAAATAACTAAAGCAGATCCAATGATTGAGCATGATAATATATAGCATATAGCAAAAATGCCAGATATAAAACTGTGATTAGAATGGAGCATACATCGTTAACTTTAAGACCTTCTTGAGTTGCAATTTGCATCAGCCTTTTTGCCATCTGTCATGTTTATTCAACAAATCAGTGATTAATGTTGCATGCAAATAACACATACTTGAAAACATCAGAAGTTGGTTTAATGTATAGCAAATTTATACATGTTAAAAAGAAACATCAAGGCATATAGAAACATAATTTCAAGGTACAATGTTAGTATCATAGACTAAACAAAGACAATCAGTGTATAGCCAATAACACATCGATTCAACTGAAAAAGGCTATCCTAATAATCAAAATCCATGTATTAGATAAATCAATAGCCTCATAAATACAGTTAAAACAGCTAAAGAGGCAAAAACAAGAACACCAATAAATATTTATAGAAGTAGTGGCATCATCATCCAAAAGCATAGTCATCTGCAACAGTATAGAATGTGCACAAAGAAATTTGAAAACATACAGTATAATTCTTTAGCAGTTACACAATAATCATATTGATCCACAAACTTACACTTTATTTTATTGCATTTCTTTGATAAATTAAGTGACACTGAAAGTTTCATACTATGATAACATGTTATGGTAGGTTGTCTATAGCTTAAACTGTACATGTATTTCATGTAATTAGCACTGATATACTAGATGCCAGTGACAGGTTTTCACTGAGGTTTGAGAAATTGGTTGTGGTCTTTTGATTTTTGAAAATTTCGACTTGTTTGGTTAGTTTTCGAAATTTCGGTAAAAGTTTCAATTTCGGATTTCGGTGAACAAATTAAAAAAATGGATTATATTCTTTTATTTCTATTATTATAGAGTTCGGTAGTTAAACTTGCTTAATTGTCTTCTTATTGTATAATTCTAACTGCAATTTGTTGAGCCAAAAAATGGCACAACACCCCAAAGTAGATAAATCCAAATCAAACAAGCAAGCATTCAAAGAAAATAAGAACACACAAGCACTTTTTTTGGTGGTTCGACGAATACTCCGGTCTACATCCACTTTAATTATGGTTATTGATTGTTTTCTCTTTTCATTCAATCAGATCCGACCACTAGGATAGGATATTGGATTTACAATGGAATTTCTTGAGTTAAAAAAGAATAAGATGGCACTTAGATCTGAAAATGACCCTAGTCCAAAAAGGAAAAAAAGTCCTCCTCTGTTGAAGTTAGGTTGCTATTTATAGGTGATTCCCTTCTTAAGTCTCACAATTGGACCAGAATTCCTCCAAGTCTTCAAGATCCGCAAATCCAGACATGAAAACCGAGCCATCATGCATGATCTCCTAGTAGAAAATCAACTCGGTACCGACCACTTCTAGTCGGTACCAATCTAATTTTTCCATCATCCTTTAAGTTTTTCTTCATGTCTTCGCTCTCCTCATTGATCTCTTGCCAAATCATGTTTTCATTTCAGATCGATGGTCATCATAAGTGGTCGGTACCAACCTAAATTTTTACGTCCAAAATTCATTTTCTCTTCATTTAGGCTCCTTTCATCCATCTAATGTCATTCCAAGTCTCAGAATCAACGCCAACCAAATCAGGTCAACCTGATTTTGCTCTTTAGAATTCCTTCAAACCTTCCGTACTTCCTCATATCACCATTTTAGATAATTATAATCATTTTGGAATGAATCATGTCACTGAAAATCATGTCGGTGAAAACCATGAGTTCTAGGTCGGTACTGACCTGACTTGGTGCCCGACCCGAGTGTTTTGTGTGTCCTTAACCCCTCAAAGTACGCCTTATGAATGTAAGATGTGTTTTGCTCAAGAACAAGCTTCAGCAGTAGCAATCAATCATTGGCGGTCGAGCTCTCCGGTTATCCATCGATCCAAGTTGTGATGAATCATCTAGTTTCTTTGAATTCACATGCAAAACCAAAGGTCGTTCTAAACCATTATGGCTAAGGACTCTAGTCATTGCTTAAATGTTAGTCATAAATCATAATCAGACCGTTTTTATCCGGAGTTATCATATCAAATATCAAAATCATCTCGTGTCCGTTCAGAATTTATTTATTCTAGTCTAATCGCAAGGCGTTCAAATCCTAAGGTCAAGTCAATGTCCATTCTAGAGCCCGATCTCTCCGAACCTTTTAACATCCAATCTAGGGTTTGACCTCTCCGAATCATTTAACATCCAATCTAGAGTTAAACTCTCCGGATCGTTTAACATCCAATCTAGGGTTTGATCTTTCCGAATCCTTGCTAAGTCTAATCCGCTTGCTCTCCGGTGAGGGGACTCAACGTCCAAACAACTACATCCGCTCACTCTTCAGTGAAGGAAATTACTTTCGTACAAGTCCAATCTACTCACTCTCCAGCAAGAAGACTTGTACCTTATGGTCATCGCCCCATATCTTCGGACAGAACTACCATGTTCAATCAATATCAGTCATCACGTTCAAGTGGCTTTCAAATATCCAAATCAAAGCATCAAACAAATATCTTAAACATCCATCTTGGACATCCAACTCATAACATGCCTAGAGACCAATCGAGGTCACGTACACGTGTAAGCGGCTCGAGGTCATTATTGTGTTATTTATTCAAAGCAAAAAAGCCAAGTGAGGGAATCGAACCTGACTCCTATCCTCCCGATCATGGGGTAATTATTCTTGATCAAAATTCATGGCCATATCCAGATATATCCACTATAGATGGTGGTCACTCATGCAGCACCACTGCAGTTTTTGCTGCACTGATCCGGTCTTTGGCATATCATCGTGAGTAGTTGCACCGAACCTGTTCTTCGATTTAATCCTCCGTCATCCCCCTCGGTTCCCATAGGGACTTTCTAGTTCTAATCTTTGTTGTTGTCACCCGATGAAAGTCTCTCGATGAAAGTCTCTGATCCATGATTTCACTCTGCCTCATGTTTCTACGATGAGCTTCCGTTCATACTCCTTTGGTTGTTGTGCATTTGCATTCTGATTCACGTTTCTGGCTCTAGCATCGTTCGCTCCGGACATCCTAGCTCGTTTAAGCCCAAACCAACCGTGCCCCCAGTATATTCATGTTGATACCGACCTGATTCGGGTCGGTACCAACCTGTTCTTGTCATGGGGGCTCGGTTCCTGTTGGCTCTGCTCCAATTTCAGCTGCTCCTGCATTGGTTTCTGGTCTTTGGTACTGAATTCCAGCTGCTCCTGTTCGTTGTTGATTCGTCCTTCTGAAAAATCCATCTTGCATTTTCTACTACCGAGCCATCATCCCATCTTGCATCTCTTCCACCATCCTCTCCATCTCTTCTCCGATCACATAGATGGATTGATTTGAACTAAAGGATACCTCATGGTTGTCCCATGCTCTGTTTGACTTGATCATGCAATAGCCCTAGTAAAAGACCTCTTTATCTCTTTCAAACTTCAGATCCAAGCTTTAGGTTGTCAAACCTAACTCTTTCCAGTGGAAGTACTAAAAATGTTGCACCAAAAAATAGCACAACACCCCAAAGTAGATAAATTTGAATCAAGCAAGCAAATATCCAAAGAAAATAAGCACACAAGTACCTTTTACAGCGGTTAGACGAATACTCCGGCCTACGTCCACTTTTATCCTTGTTATTAATTGTTTTCTCTCCGGATTAAAACGAATTCAATTAGATCCGACCACAATCTAGTGAATCTCGGATTTACAATGGAATTTCTAGAGTTAAAGAAGGAGATAGCACTTAGACCTGAAAATGCCCCTCCCTTAAGTCCAAAAGAGGAAAAAGTCCCCATCTAGTTGAAGATAGGTTGCTAGTTATAGGTGATTCCCTCCTTAAGTCTCACAATTGGACCAGAATTCATCCAAGTCTTCAAGATCCGCAAATCAGGGCATGAAGACCGAGCCATCCCGCACGATCTCCAAGTAGAAAATCAACTCAGTACCGACCACTTCTAGTCGATACCGATCTATTTTTCCATCATTATTCAAGTTTTTCACCATGTCTTAGCTCTTCTCATCGACCTCTTGCAAATCAAGTCTTCATTTCAGGTCAGGTCGGTGGTCATCAAAAATGGTCGATACCAACCTGAATCACGTCAGTACCAACCTGAATTTTTACATCCAAAATTCATTTTGTCTTCATGTTTAAGCTCCTTTCATCCATCTATTGTCATTTCAAGCCTCAGCATCAGATCAACGCCAACCAAATCAGGTCGGTACCAACCCGATTTTGCTCTTCAAAATTCTGTCAAACCTTCTGAGTTTTCTCATATCACCATTCTAGATAATTATAATCATGCTGGAATGAGTCGTGTCAGTGAAAATCATGAGTTTCAGGTCAATACCTACCTGACTTGGTATCCGACCTAAGTGTTTTTATGTGTTTGCTTCGAGTCATGACTTGGGTTTTTCCTAGGGTTGTTGAGCTTCGAGTCTGATCCGAGATTTTTGTGTGTCCGACCTGAGTTCTATTCGGTACCGACCTGAGGACCCCGACAAAAAATATGACTTTTCAATTTTTCAACTTCTTTCGACTATTTTTTTATATTTCTTTTTTCGTGCCTTTTTATGATGTTTCCAAAGTCTTTGGATCAATTCTTCATCGTTTGTTCGTCCAATTCACTCATTTAGTCCGTTCGAAGACTGCGAAAAATTTGATTATAACACAATTCAAATTAAATATAACACGATACACATATTTATAATTAGTTGATTGATGTAATTAGTTAACATACTCAAATTAGTTAATAACATAACAAAGCACATTTAGAACCCATCCAAATTATTTAGTTATAAATCCTAGACCACTTTAAAATGATACCGATATTATGTAATATAACCTAATTGTAAAAATGCCGACCCGCTATTTATCAAACTCGATCTGTCGAATAATCAGGTGAGAATACCAAGAGTAATTATCATATTCTTCATCTTTCATGAGATGGCAAACAAATTAGGTTTTCAAAAAATGCTGGCGGCAAGAAGAAAGAGAAAGCTTAATGTCAAATAAGAAGAGATAAGAACAAAACTTCTCAATATGTTTGCTGTAATGTTTAGATATTTTCAATTTCAATTTTCATTGTTTTGTATGCTTTGATATTGACTTTATTGCTTTTTCTTTCTTTTTACTTTCTATTTTCTTTTTCCTTTGATCTACACAAAATTCTCTTAAGTATCAATTACCGCCGATCTTTTCTTTTTGCAGTTGATTGGCCGGAACCGGGAATTTTGTCGGGTTTCATTCTGGTTCAGACTGGAACTGACGGCCGGAATCTGGAGGTTCCAGGCAAAACCTTATACCTTGGATTTCACACAAGGCTTTTCATCTTGAGTTTATATGTTCTAATTCAAAAGGAAAACAAGTGCACAGTACAAACAGGCAGATACAAACAAAAACAAAAACACAATGGACTTGGTTTTCAACTAAAATCAGTGGACCTACCATAGAAGTAACGTGTACTAAAAATGCAAGGAACAGCTTATTCAAATTTAGTTACGAGAATAGTACAAACATGATACCTGCTGCTTTGTGGGCTTTCTGAAATTGAATGGTACACAATAGTTAATAAGACTCTTGAGCTTCTGACTATAGCGATCATTGCATATGCAAATGATAGGAACCTTTGAAATTTTTATACTTGCAATAAGATCTGCAACTCCGCCTCTGTCTCCAGCAGACATGCCATCAACCTCATCCATAATCAGAACAGTTTTGGGATGTTTTGACCTAAAACAAAGATAAAATTATGTAAAGGTTATCTACAAGTCAGTGCAAAAGTATAAAAATGAAGCATACAACACAAACCAGTCCATATTTAAATTCAGTGATTGATTGCTTATAAGTTCTTTAATAGAATTTGAAGTACTTCCACCAATTCCTTTAACAATTTTTGAATCTGCCTTACCACGGCTATCACTTGCATTAACCTACAATCAATATCCAAAACTTTTTACAATATGCAGATCATGAAGAAAAACATGTATAGAAATTATATAGCACCTCGATTGTTTGAAATCCGAGCTCCTGGCTTATCAATTTAGCTGAAGTGCTTTTACCAATCCCAGGTGTTCCACTTAGAAGAACAGCCTTTTTTGAACTATCGTTCTGCTTTTTTCCTTTTCCTTTTTGGTCACTGTACTGCAGAAACTGTCGGTGCCAGTTTTCCAACCAATCATGAAGTTCTTTGACCTACACATGCAACATAAGGATGAAAATATTCTAAATAAAACACATCAAGACAAGAGAAGAAATGCGATGGTAAAATTTTCATACAATTGTTGGGTTGCCAATTATCTCCTTCACATTTTTTGGCTTATATTTTTCCGTCCATGTCAATGAACCACCTTGTCCACTTTGCGGTATTTGCTTGCGAGCAGGTTCAATTGGTAGGGAGCTTTTTGTTGTTCGAGTTGTACTTTTAGAGCCTAGCTGGTCGCCTGAGGCAATCAAGAGACCAGACATTGGACAATTAATTGACTTTTACAAGAAACAAAGGACAATGAAGAGAATCATGTATTTAAAAAACATCAACGGAGGACAACATACAAACATCACTGAGTGACATTGAAGGAACATAGGAGAGAGAAGTCTATCAAAAGAATTTTTGCATGATAAAACAATCTTGTGTCAATTCATGCTCGGATTATGATATGTTAAGTTTTTTAAATGCAGAACAGGAACAATGATAAATACATCACCACAACCATATAAGCAAATTTATTTGGCCAGCATCAATCTTGTTGCTTAAACTTTAAATAGAACACAATAAATTGGATTACTACAAGACCATAACAGGACTAGAATCATTTGGAGATAGATATCAATCGTATATGCTTGTGGATATCATGAAACAGTAAAGGTTTTTTTAATGATTTTTAAAATATAATGTCGATGCGTATAATAATCATGAGGCCACCACTCAAGCCAATAGAAATTTACCTTTGGCTCTGATCTCTGTTGCATTGCTCTTCATAGGACTACACTTTATTTGTGATTGGTTACTCTTCACATCAGGCTTCGTTTTCGTATCTTCTTTTACTAGGGATTTTGTGGGCTTTGATTTTCGGATCATGTCAAACAACCCATCCTCAGTTAAAAAGGGAGTGCTGATTGGGCATTGAAAGAAGTTTAACAATTGCAAATAAATAGTAAGATAAAGAACTACATCTGAACATACCCCAAAGCCTTGGCTTTCGCAGATTTATTTCCACCAATATCTTCATCGCATAAAAGGAAACTCTATAACCAGCAATTCAATGGTAAACCAGAGTTATTAACAAATAATGAAACAGTATCTTTGAACAATTTACCGTTTTGCTGCTGACAGATCCAGTAACACGCCCACCGTGACGTTTAATTAAATCCTCTGCTTCCTCACGTTCCAAGCTGAATATTTTTTACCAGATATTAATCATAAATTTGTTGTTCATTGAAACGAATACTATGACGTTATCAGCATGTTATCAAATCACAACAGAACACAGGTATATATAACTTATATCATAAATTGCATCCAGGGGAAGCGATGAGGATGCAATGTGGAAAGTTAACATAATACGTCCTTTGCTAAAATGAGTGACAACAAGGCAAGTAAACAGTGAATAATTAACATGGTTCTTTATGTCATTTATCTTTCATTCTGAAACGGAGGGAGAACTATGAAACACGTACCGTATCAGATTATCAATATAGGTGGTATGTAAAATCGACAATTATTGAAAGATTCTCATCTTTCCTGCATTATTTAGAAGGTTCTAAATTTTTATGTAATGTTCCAATATTAATATTGGATTTCAGAAAATATGAAGTTTTATACTAATTTAGCATGAATAATTTGTTTCATATATAAAAAAAACAGATAAAATCAAAAATAAATACACTTCCCGTACCTCTTACGCCCTTCTTTACATTTACTTCATTACTAATTTATTTATATCTTCAGGTAAAATGAAACTGTAAGAGACAAAATAAGATAAAAGGATATGTATAATCATGCTTCGTTAATAAAATAATTCACCTTTTTTTCATTAAAAGCATGCCTTAATTCAAATAGTGTTTCATAAGCTATCTTGACCAAAGACTAGCAGGTATTTCCAACTTTGCTCACGATATTTGAAAGGAAAAGATATCATTAATCCACCACCGATGATAACCTCAGTATCGTTGATTTACAAGTCAAAACAATGTCAATACACGCTATGATATAATCATAATGAAGTTTGTGTACTAGCTAGCTAAAAGTCAAAATGTTTACAAATCTAATATTATCCAAAATCATTATCCTAACCAATTCTTCATTTCTTACTGGACATTTGCTTGGCATTGGTAACTAAATTGGAACCAGAACTTTTCTTCATACTGAAATTACTTGCTTTGTTTCTTCATATGGAATATAATTCTCAAAACGGATGATAACATGCCTAGCATCTCTCATCCTGAAGAGATGTGAAATTATAAATGTGTGCCTGTGTTTCATGATGAGAACCATCAAGTAACACTTTAATTGAGACAACTATCAACTAATAGTTACAAATCTCTATTAACCCAAGTATAGGTCAACAATTGCAAAGCATGATGCCAACGGCGTTAGGAGTTTAGAAAAGGATAGTCAAGTCAAAGCAGGTCTAAATTTGAAACGTAACTCGAATGAACAATGCAGATGTATGTACCATGGACACAAGGCATACCTTCTTGGTATAACTGGATTGTATCCAGAAAAATGTATACTGGTCCCTACTTCATAGTTTTCAATACTGATTGACACCATAATAATTTAGAGTGAAGTCGAGACCACTAGCACAGTGGTAAGGGTTTTAAAGTGTGAATCTAAATGTTTTGGGTTCAAATCCCTTGGACACTAGTTACCTTTTTTTCAAAAGAATAACAAAAATAAAAATTAAAGTAAACTCAGATTTGAAAGTCAGCTACAAACATATAACCACAACAAACATTCAGTTAAGATCTAATCTCAATTAAACATATAATTGCTTATCAAAATACACTCGTATTGCAGTTTCTATTGTTTGGAGTTTACCAAACAAACAATTACTTAATTGCTGCTGTAGTCCATGTAACCACGTACAGCTAGCAGAAACTAAAGTGACTGTGAAGGGGGAAAACGCATTTTTGGCAAATGTGGGATGATTTTATGTCGTACGACAAATAGAATGCGATGAAAGATTAAAGGACTACAATCTATGCCAAGGCTTGAGACTCTCTGGTTAAGCAGATTGCAATGGGGCATAGCAGTTCAAGTGGCGCTATATCTTGTGTAACGCAAACTTCTGCATGTCCATTGAAGAATGGATTCTAAGTTATATCTGGGAAAGCTGTTGGTTTGGCATAATTGTTGGAAGGAAAAAAAAAACATAACTTGCGGAATAAACTATCTTATAGCTGAGTAATTAGACATTTAAAAAATCAGTTGTGATGGAAGTCTCCTTAACACGCATTGAAAAGAAAATGTTAAGATAATGAATTCCATAATGTGAAGTAAAACAGGGAAATTTTGCACAATCAAATAACTGTATTATCTCAGATCCTTTTGGCGGACTCCTTCACAATCAAATTCTTGTACTTTTTACAAAGTCGTTTTCATTAACATTCATACAAGTAATATATGCAACTACTAAAACTGGGATGCGACAAATTGGGTTTCCATGTCTACATTCTACAATACTATGAAGTTGGTTGAACAATTAATTAATTAAGTTTTTAAGTAAAGAAGTAGTTCTTCACTCTTTCTCGCATTTAATTATCTAATTTACAAACACAAAGAACAAAGTTCTTTTCTCTCATGTTATGTTTTTCCCATTACCCATATTTTGCACCCTAATGAAAATGCATACAAGTTAGAAATTTAAGTTCTAGTTAATGCATATACCGGAAAACAGATATCACATAGAAAATAGATATCACGATATACCTATCAAGTGTTCCACTTATAACAAATGTAAGACCAGCCAAACAATCTGGCGCACCCTCAGGCATTTCCTAAATCAAAACAACATGAAGAATCATCTCTCACCATAGTTCAACCATATTTATTAGATTCGATAAAATTCATCTATTTATACCTTTTCTCCTTTATGTGGAGGATCTTTCCGCTCTCCAAACATAAACCCACCTCTCCCACCACCACCTCCTCCTCTTCCTCTTCCTCTTGCAGGTGTGCCTCCAGCTCCTCTTCCACCTTTTCCTCTCCCGGCTGTTTTACCAGGTGCGGTTACTTCTCTGTCCTCGTCCAAATCATCCTCCTCATCATCACCTTCAACGGCTACAGGTTCTTTCTTCAATCTCTTACTTGGATTAACCGTTGCCTTCTTCTTTTTCTCGCCGGACCCCTCAAAGTCATCATCTTCCTCATCCTTAACTTTTTTCACAGGCACAGTCTTCCTCTTTGTTGGCGTAATCTTCTCCCTTTCGGGTTCTTTCACAACAAATTTACTGCTTTTTCTCTTTTCGGTGGTTTCTACCACCTAATGCGCCACATTACATGGCTTAATCTCCAAATCGCTTAAAGAAAAAGAATAAGAAAGAAAAAAACTATGAAATAACATGCATACCGATTTTTCTGCGATTTCTTCTGCTTTCTTCGATGCAGTGCTGCTGCCATTCTTTTCGTGCTGCTTCATGAACCATTTCCGAATATCCGACTTGAATTTCAAAGCAAGATACAAATCAGTGCAATTTTAATAAAAAGAGAAAAAAAAACAAGGTAAAACCCTAACTTACCATGTTTACGAATGTTTAAGAAAATTCAAATATTATTAAAATGGAGTAGCGAAGACGACAATATTTGATAGAAATTTGATTATTTTGGTTCGATTATTTATTTCAGTGACGCAAAGAAAGAGAGGGAGCGAAGCGGAGATGATCAATCAATTGTCGTCTGCGATGGTTGGGACGTTGGGTTTACTGGGAAATTGTTAAGACCGGCAGGTTACAGCTGATAACCTGTTTTTGCAATATAAGTTAAAAGGTCGGCATGCATTACAAAACCGGACAAAGTGAGAGTCTATCCCTGTCGTCGATTCATCTTCGTAACCGTTAAGAATTTAATATTTTCTTTTCTGCTATCTTGTTAAATTTGATAATGCAGCTTAAAAACTCAAAACACAAAACTCAAAATGATACCAAACGTACTCTAAAATTTAAAACACAAAAATCTAATTGACAAAAAAAGACAAATGCTACGAGGGTATCAAAAAAAGTTCGCTGTAACAACCTGGTTTTTAAGAGTTATTAATAATAAATATTTAATTAATTAAAATGGATTTTTGAAATTTAAAATGAATAATTTGAATTTATTTTAGAATATCGGAATTTTATAACAAGGTAATTAGTGATGAAATTAAATAGTTTTGAGAATAAATATTTGTTAAAGAACTGTGAAATAAAATTAATTTGGAAATTATTTAATATCGGGTTTAAAATGAGAATATTGGATTCTAAAAATTTATAGTTATGAGTAATAATTGAGCGTTGTGAATATAAATTTTATTTTGAATTTTATTATAATTTGTTTTAAATAGAAAAATAGTTTATACAAGAATAAAATTACACACACACGCACTTATTTATATTTTACAAAGCCCAAGCCCAAGTAACCCAAGCCTAAACAACGATCATATATTCATCTCCAGATTTTTCTTTCTTTGGAAAGTTCAGTGTCATCTATATATACAAAACCCCACGTTCCTTTTCTTTAACTTCAGAAAAATCAAAAATCTAACCAAACTCCATCACTTTCAAATTCACTATAAAATATAATAAATTGTTTTAAATTCTCTACTTCGGATATATGCATCTCAACACTGATATACACTTGCGTAAGGAACAGATTTGGGTGTTGTTGAGGCGATGGGTTTCTTGGTGCATGCGTTCAGGCATGAAGAGGAAGAAGAGGAGCAGGTGAGTGATCGCACTCACAAAATCTATACATATATCATTCATATAATGTGTTTGGGTTGATCTTTGCTTGTGTATGTTGCTTGTGCTTTGAATTGGAGGTGATAACGGCGAGGAGGAGGGAAGAAATCGCCCGAAACTGGCGATCGTTTACACAAATAAACAACCGACCGGTCGACCGTCTAGGGCAACCGGTCGACCATTTATATTTGTGTTTGTGTGTTCTGTTTAATTATTTTATTATTTATATAATTAATAACTTATATAATAAAAATGTTTATTAATAAAAATATGTTTTTTGTGTGTGTATATATATCAATTTAATTAGAGTAAAGTCTTATTTAATATTATTATTATATAATTACTTTAAATATTGATTGTTTAATGGAAAAATTAATTTTTTGATTTTAATAAATCTATGTAAATCCTATAAAATTCTAGAAAAATATAAAATGGTTTCTAATTGTTAGTTTATAATTTTCAAGGTATATTTCATGAATTTAGAATATAATATAAAGTTTTGGAAATATATTTTTTGGAATTGGGATATAATATATTGATTTGGATGTTATAAAATTATTTAAAATTAGTATTTAATTATAGAAAATTACGAAGTAGTTGTTAAGCGTAATATTTAACTTTACAAACTATTTTTGGGGTTTCAAAAGAAAGAAATAAGTTCTCTAATATTACACCGATAGGCCAGTAAGCTTCGGGTCCTTACTTGCTTTCCCTCTTTGTCCAAGACTGTAAAGCCATGTACTCATTTAGAGGAGGAGGCGAATTTAGCAACAGCTCTATAAGAGCAACTGCTGTTGGAACCTCCATTCTATGATTTCAATGACAACAACTATACAATATCATATATATATACATATACACTAACATATGCAGGTATTCAAGATACTCATCACGTCAAAGAAACTATGATTTGAAGATTACAAGAAGAGTATTTATGAAAGTAGTATATAGAAGTATTGTACAATCTCCAATGAAGAGACACACACAAGAATCTAGAATTTACATACTCGGACGTCTACAGTCAATACTCAGACGTCTGCAGACAGTTTTAGAAAAATTTCTGAAACATACTCCAGACGTCTGAGGTATACTGCAGACGTCTAGTTACGGATATTTTTTTTACAACGGCTCTATTTTTTGAAAGATTACGAAACTTTAAAACAAAATTTATTCTTCTACAAATAGTTGCAACCTTTCACCAATGGTTTCCAGTCACTTCTCTTTAATCATAACTCTTCAAATCCTATAAATAGTATCAAATTGATTTGAGAATTACTTACTTAACTTACTGATTTCTATTCTCTTGAATTATCATTATCAAGTCGATTTCTGAAACTTAATTTCTAACATTCTCAAATCAAACTATAACCACTATTTATATTGGTTATATTCTTCCTCAAATTTGCGCTCTCACACTTACACAATTACTCAAAGGAGATTATAGGAAGTTGTGTATTATCAGTCAATATCAGTGTTGATCAAAACACAAGATTGTCAAAAACTTTATTGTAAAAAGACCTGTTCCTTCGGGTGAAGCGAGGGTATTTGGGTAGTGAAATACCGAAGGGGAGCTTCGGGACTGGATGTAGGACGGGAGGTCCGAACCAGTATAAAAACTCGGGTGTGATCGTTTTTATTTCTATTTACATTTACATATCTGCTTATATCTTTGCTATACTATTAGTACACTTGCACATTAGTAACATATATACGATCCGTAAGACTTTCATTTGGTATCAGAGCTTAGTTCAATTCAAGTTACAGTAACACGTAGTTGAATTATCACTAATATGGCAAGTACTTTTCAAGAAGGACAATCTACTACACGTCCTCCATTATTCACTGGTTCAAATTATGCATATTGGTCTACACGTATGCGTATTTTTATATAGTCTACCAGTCTAGATGTTTGGGAAACAACTCAAACTAGATATGAAGCACCAACCACTGCTAGAAACACATGGACAGAAGAACAAAAACTTTTAGCTGGAAATAATGCAAAAGCTATGAATCTTTTATTTTGCTCACTTGATAAAAATGATTTTTCTAGAGTTATGTTATGCACCACTTCATATGATATATGGCATACACTTCAAGTTACTCATGAAGGAACTACCAAAGTTAAACAAACAAAGATTTCAATTCTACAAAATCAGTTTTCATCATTCAAAATGAAAACCAATGAAACTATAAGTGATATGTACATGAGATTTCAAACTATTCAACATGATCTTATGGCTCTAGGAGTAAAATTTACTCAATTTGAACTAGTTACTCGAATTTTAAATTCTTTGACTACTGAATGGGAAAGAAAAGTTTTGGTTATCGAAGAAGCTAATAATCTTTCCGAACTCAAAGTTGAAGAATTAATAGGAAATTTAATGTCATACGAAGCTAACCTACAGGCACGAAAAGAAGCAAATCAAGAAAAGAAACATATTGCTTTTCAAGCCAATAATGAGAATTCAGATCTCAAAGAAGATGAAATTGTATTCATAGCAAAGAACTACAACAAATTCAAGAAATTCAAGCAAATGACAAAGTTTCGAAACGGAGGAAATTCAAATTCAAAAACAACTGATTTAACTTCAATCAAATGTTATGGATGTGATAAGTTCGGACATATGTAGAAGGATTGTCCTCAAGGTAACAATGATAAAAGAAAGAACAAATTCGATGTCAAGAAAAAGAAGAGAGCATTTCAAGTAACATGGGACGATTCTGACTCATCATCATCAGATAGTGAGAGCGATTCTGAACAAGCAAATGTTTGCTTTATGGCTAACACTGATGAGGTACTTTCCGATTTATCTTATAACGAATTACTTGAAATAAGTATGGAATTAGACGATAAATTTAGAGAATCAAAAAAATTGATCAAAGAATACAAAGGAAAATTTGCTCGATTAGAATTAGAAATCGGAATGTTAAAAGATGAGAAAACAATTCTAGAAGAAGAATTAGAATTAGCTCAAGATGAATGTAAAAAATTGACTACAAGTAATTCTGATTTAATTCATGAGTTACAAAAAGTAGTAACTACAAAGGATGTCATTCTAAAAGAAAATATTGATTTTAAAATAAGGATAGAATCTGACAATATTGAAATATCTAACTTAAAAAATAGTTTAGAAAAAATAACAAATAATGTTTCAAAATTTAATAAAGGAAAACAAAATTTAGAAAGTTTAATTAAGAATTCTAAACCATCAGGAAATAAAAATGGATTAGGATTTATTAAAAATCAAGACAAAACCAAGAAACAAAATTTGAATGCTACAACTAATTATAGTTCTCTCTACACTAAATTCGAGAAATCTAGGATATGTCATAAAAACAACGAATCTAAAAATATTAAAATCTGGATTCCAAAAACAAATAATAATTTGATTAGAAAGAAATTTATAACTGAATATTTGGAAAAAGTAGTTCATAACAATAATTATTTGTTTAAAGGTCCCAAACCATCATGGGTATGGCTACCTACCCCTACTAACCCTTAGGACCCTAACGGAAGAAGTGGGTACCAATTAAATTTTTTTTATTTATTTTTTACAGGTACTCAAAAATAAAAGTAAGGGAAAAGAGAGGTGGATACTAGATAGTGGATGCTCCAAGCACATGACGGGAAATAAAGCCATGCTTACAAATATCAAAAATATAGATGGCGGAACAGTAACATTTGGAGATAACTCCAAAGGATTTGTGATTGCCATTGGAGAAATCATCAATCTAGATATATCTACATCCCCTATAATTACAAATGTTTTACTAGTAGAAAATTTAAAACATAATCTTCTTAGTATTAGTCAATTATGTGATAAAGGTTTTAAAATTGATTTTGAAAAAGATAAGTGCAACATCTATGATCAAAATAAAAGTTTAATATTTGAAGGATTTAGAAAACAAAATATTTATATTCTAAATATGAATATTAATCATAAAGATGATGTATGCTTAGCAGCTAATCATGATGATCCATGGTTATGGCATAGACGTTTTTGTCATGTAAACTTTAAAAATATCAATAAATTAGCTAAACATGAATTAGTTAGAGGTTTACCTAAGATCAATTTTAAAGTTAAAAATCTTTGTGACGCATGTCAAATAGGAAAATTAACTAAAAGTTCTTTTAAATCTAAAAGGGAAATTTCCACTAAACAACCACTTGAATTACTTCATTTAGACTTATTTGGACCAACTCAAGTACGATCTATAAACCATAGTAAATACGTTTTCGTTATTGTGGATGATTATTCAAGATATACTTGGACCTTATTCTTAAAACATAATAATGATACTTTTGAAATGTTTAAAATTTTTGCTAAACGAATTAAAACCTCAACGGATTTAAAAATTAAAAATATACGAAGTGATCATGGTGGAGAATTTGAAAATGAATTATTTACAAATTTTTGTAATAAAAAGGGTATCAGTCATAAATTTTCATTTCCCCGAACACCACAGCAAAATGGTGTTGTTGAAAGAAAAAATCGTACTTTTCAAGAATGTGCACGGACATTATTAAACAGTAGTGATTTACCAAAGAATTTTTGGGCAGAAGCAGTCGCAATGGCATGCTATGTTTTAAATCGTGTAACTTTAAGGCCTATGACTAAACACACGTGTTATGAAATGTTTTATAAAAGAAAACCAAAAATAACATATTTTAGAGTATTTGGTTCAAAATGTTTTATACTAAACACAAAAGATAATCTTGGAAAATTCGATGTAAAAGCCGATGAAGGAATATTTATAGGATATTCTGATAGAAGTAAAGCATATCGAATCTTTAATAAACGAACAAATCTAATAGAAGAAAGTTTACATGTATCCTTCGATGAAGATTTTTTTGTTAAATCGAAAAATGACGATGAAGAAATTCCAACATTATTACAAAAACAAGATATAAACTCAGAACAAATTTCAAATGAAAATAACGAAATTAATATATCAAAATCACCGCCACGAATTCTAAAAGATCATCCCATGAATAATATTATAGGAAACTTAGATTCTAAAGTAACGACTAGAAATCAACTAAATCAAATGAGTCAAGTAGCGTTTATATCTAACTTTGAACCTAGAAACTATAAAGAAGCATCTAATGATGATTCATGGATTTTAGCAATGCAAGATGAATTAAATCAATTTGAACGAAATAATGTTTGGGAACTTACACCCCGACCAAGTGATCAATCTGTAATAGGAACAAAATGGGTTTTCAAAAATAAAGCAGATGAAAACGGTAATATTGTTCGAAATAAGGCAAGACTAGTCGCACAAGGTTACAACCAAGAAGAAGGAATTGATTATGAAGAAACCTTTGCACCAGTAGCTCGTCTCGAAGCAATACGGATCTTACTTACTTTTGCGTGTCATAATAATATCAAACTTTTTCAAATGGATGTTAAAAGTGCTTTCTTAAATGGGTTTATAAAAGAAAATGTTTATGTTGAACAACCCCCGTTGTTTGTTCATGAAAAAATCCCGGATCATGTTTTTAAACTTAATAAAGCACTATATGGTTTAAAACAAGCTCCTCGAGCTTGGTATGATCGTTTAAAATCTCATTTATTAAAATCTGGTTTTCAAATTGGTAAAATTGATACAACATTGTTTATTAAGAAAAAGCAAAATGATATTTTAATAGTACAAATTTATGTTGATGATATAATTTTTGGATCAACAAATGAACTTTTATGTAAATAATTTTCTCAAATAATGACTAACGAATTTGAAATGTCACATATGGGAGAATTAAATTTTTTCTTAGGATTGCAAATAAAACAACTAGAAAATGGATTTTTTCTAAATCAAGAAAAGTACTGTAAAGATTTATTAAATCGTTTTGGTATGAGTAAAACGTCTAGTAAACCAACACCAATGAGTACCACTACTCACTTGGATAAAGATGAAAATGGTAAAGATTTCGACCAAAACTTTTTAGAAGTATGATAGGATCTCTTCTTTACTTAACTGCCAGTCGACCCGATATAATGATGAGTGTATGTTTATGTGCACGCTTTCAAGCACAACCAAAAGAATCACATCATCGTGCAATAAACCGTATTCTCTGCTACTTAATAAATACAACGGATTACGGCCTATTCTATCCGAAAAATAATCCATTCGAACTCATATCCTATAGTGATGCAGACTTTGGTGGATGCAAAACGGATAGAAAAAGTACAAGTGGTTCATGTCATTTTTTAGGTCAATCACTAGTTTCATGGTTTAGCAAGAAACAAAATTGTGTGTCTTTATCTACTTGTGAAGCTGAGTACATTTTTGCCGCTCTAGCATGTGCTCAAGTAATATACATGCAACAGACATTACAAGATTACGGTAGTCAATTAAATAATTCTATAATTTATTGTGATAATACAAGTGCAATTAATTTATCTAAAAATCCAATAAATCATTCTAGAACAAAACATATTGATATAAGACATCATTTCTTAAGAGATAATGTCGAAAAAGGAACAATCAACCTAGAATATGTAAGTACCAAAAATCAAATTGCAGACATTTTTACTAAACCATTGAATGAAATAACTTTTATTAAACTAAGAAGAAACTTAGGAATTTGCTCATTAACCGAACTAGAGTAGAATATACCTTTTTTTACCTTAAATGTATATAAACATTTCTTTAAAAACTAAAAATTTCATTTATAGTAAAACAGTTTTTTTTGGTGGTTTAAATTCTCTCAAATATATTTCTAACAAATGGTTAGTTTTAATTACGTAAAATATGGTTCAACAATTTTTTTACTTTTTACTATTTTTATATCACACACATATATAAATTCATGCTTCATTCTTATATTACTATATCTATCTTACAACTACAATGTCTTCCCACGAAGAAATTTATAACTCTGCTTCATCTCCAAATGAATATTCTTCAATTAATCATTCTTCATCCGCTTATACCGTTCCATCACCACCATCTAACTTTCCTGATGTTCATCACCCGGACCGCTATATTATTCCACCTGGATTCACCGTTCAATATCCGGATAATGCTCCGCCTCCGCGCTATAAAGGTTCTCTAAGAATCTCGACCCCTCCAAAAGAAACTACAACTGGATATTCACCTAAAGGAAAGAAAGTAAAATCTGCAATTGAATTTCAAGGAACAATCATGAAAACCGATGACTATCAGATTGATGATTTACATCATTTTCAGCGGGAGAGCCTTGGTCTTCAAAAAGAAATGGCCTGGGAACAGCGACGCCAAGGAGAACAATTGAATTTCTTAACTCGTCACATTGCAAAAATATGTGGTCATTCTCCAAAGAAAGATACAGTTAATAGCATTCAACGTACTCCTTCTCCTGTTCACCCCAATCGTTGGTCGCCCATTCAACCAATGTATGATCCTATCATCAAGGACGAACCAAACTCATGGGAGCAAGGAGGTCCATCTGGAAACAACTAAATCTCTCTATTATATAATTTTGTAATCTGTGTATTCATCGTCCTATTTCAAAAAAAAAATTGTATATTTATATATGTTTGAATAAAATTTTCTATTTCTTGCATTAAATTAACAAGAAACGTATAACAAAATTCAACCGGATTACCAAAATACAAAAATAAACATTACAAACAAAAATCTGTTACCCCAGACGTCTGCAAGAACTCTCGGGGCAAAAAAAAAATTCTGCCAGACGTCTGGCCCTATGCCTCAGACGTCTGCAGGAACAATCGGGAATTTTTTTTTTACATCTGAAAATCACTATTTTTGCCCCTCTATATAACATGTTTTAACCTTCACATCTCATCTTAACCAGCCACCATTTTTCTATCAAAATCCTAGCAACCCTAGCTCTCTAAATCCCTTCAAATTCTAATCAATGGCACCAAAGAAAGTAGCTTCCAAGAGACAAAAGCAATCTCAATCATCATCCTCAGCAAATCTCGTCTCCGAAACACAAATTCTTCAATGGATGAGACATGAAAAAGCAACAATCAAAAGATTTGAATCCATCAAGAAGAAAAAGATTCACAATGGCCCATTTTACAACATTCATCATCCGGTAGAATACAATCTTTATCAATTAACTCAAGCTTCCGGTTGGTCTTCCTTGATTGACATTGAAGTAAATTCGGTAAATATAGATCCTCTATCTATTTGTCTATTTTATGCAAATCTTTCAAGTGCCGGTTTGTCACAAGAAGAAGAGAGTAATGATAGTCTTTGGACATCCGTTTATGGGAAATTTATAAAACTTGATATTCCAACAATTGGAGCAATTCTAGGATGTAGTTATGAAGGTATGGTATTTGATGATATACCCAATATGCTAGGAAAACCTAGAAATAGAATTACACACCTTATATGGGAAGACAATATGAAATGGCGCTCAAACTTCTTACGACCCCGAGCTAGGTTACTAAATCGAATGATAATCAACACTATTATTCCTAGACTTGGTAGCCATGAGATAGTCTACGAAAATGATCATAAGGCATTGTATGCCATCTTTGGTAATACCTCGGTAAATTGGGCACAATTTATCTTGACTCAAATAAAAGATTTTTGGAATAATCCCAAACCAACCATTCCATATGCCGCATACATTATGCGAATTTTAACGGCATTTGAAATACCTTCATATCTATCTTCCTTTGAAGAAATTCCAACAAAAGACGGAGGAAAAAGATTTATTTCATTAATGAAACTCCCGAAAACACCACCTCCTATCATATCTTTCCAACAATGGGAGAACCGGCCGCAATCTTCTCCACCACAACAACAACCGGCTTCCTCTTCACAACCAACCACACAATACTATTCTGATTCCGAAATCTTGGAAATCCAACCAACACTTGCTTCAAACGAGTCAATTAATGATGTGTTATTACGCAACCAATCCATTTTAGCACGAAACCAAAAGAAGCTTGAAAGGTCTTTTTCTACACGAATGAACAAAGTAGAGAAAACTCTTGACAAAGTAGTTTCGAGCTTAGGGAAGATAATGAAGAAGTTTAGAGGTCGGTCTAGTTCAAGTTCATCATCATCACCGTCTCCTACTCCTCATGCTCCTACTCCACGACAAGGATTACGTCATTCTTCTTCAACCAATAGAGGTAAAATGGTTATCAACGAAGAAGAAGAAGAAGATTACGATGACTCAACCGAAGAGGATAGCGTTGACCATGATGAGCCTACGGAATCATATCTACCATATAAGGCTATGCAAGGGCTTTCAATTCAAGAAGAACCTTCATCTCAATATCAACAATGGAATTCTTCTTCATATGATCCTTATTCATCCTATGGTTCATCCTATGGTTCATCCTATGGAGGATATGGAGGAGCATTCTTCTATGAAGGAGAATAATATGTCTCTATATTTCTCTTATTTATTTCTGTGTTTCATATGTACTAACTATTTTACATTATGTCATATGCATTCATTCTGTTTTGATTATGACAAAGGGGAGAAAAATATAACTTGCACATATTCAGGGGGAGATAACATAATCAGGGGGAGTAAAAATATTCATATCTCTAAATATTGTATAGTTGTCATCATCAAAAAGGGGGAGAATGTTGGAACCTCCATTCTATGATTTCAATGACAACAACTATACAATATCATATATATACATATACACTAACATATGCAGGTATTCAAGATACTCATCACGTCAAAGAAACTATGATTTGAAGATTACAAGAAGAGTATTTATGAAAGTAGTATATAGAAGTATTGTACAATCTCCAATGAAGTGACACACACAAGAATCTGGAATTTACATACTCAGACGTCTGCAGTCAATACTCAGACGTCTGCAGACAGTTTCAGAAAAATTTCTGAAACATATTCCAGACGTCTGAGGTATACTGCAGACGTCTAGTTACGGATATTTTTTTTACAACGGCTCTATTTTTTGAAAGATTACGAAACTTTAAAACAAAATTTATTCTTCTACAAATAGTTGCAACCTTTCACCAATGGTTTCCAGTCACTTCTCTTTAATCATAACTCTTCAAATCCTATAAATAGTATCAAATTGATTTGAGAATTACTTACTTAACTTACTGATTTCTATTCTCTTGAATTATCATTATCAAGTCGATTTCTGAAACTTAATTTCTAACATTCTCAAATCAAACTATAACCACTATTTATATTGGTTATATTCTTCCTCAAATTTGCGCTCTCACACTTACACAATCACTCAAAGGAGATTATAGGAAGTTGTGTATTATCAGTCAATATCAGTGTTGATCAGAACACAAGATTGTCAAAAACTTTATTGTAAAAAGACCTGTTCCTTCGGGTGAAGCGAGGGTATTTGGGTAGTGAAATACCGAAGGGGAGCTTCGGGACTGGACGTAGGACGGGAGGTCCTAACCAGTATAAAAACTCTGGTGTGATCGTTTTTATTTCTATTTACATTTACATATCTTCTTATATCTTTGTTATACTATTAGTACACTTGCACATTAGTAACATATATACGATCCATAAGACTTTCAACTGCGCTTTGTAATTCAGCCTTGATCAACCCTCCCGGCATAACAGGAATAAAAGACAAAGCCTACATTATGAAGGATCCAGCTTTAGGTGGAGTATATGTGTCATCATCAGACTTGAAGTAAGGAGATCGTCGAGTCAGTCTAGAAAATGAAACTTGACCTTGAAGTTTTATTTTGAAAAATTAAAACCCATGTTACCAATGCCCATAGTCCAAAGGATGTCGATGTATGTCGATCAATCGAATTTCGAGCATTGACCGGGGCAAGTGAGAAATGTCAATCTATGCAATATGAGTCATGTGTCCTTATGCGACGAACAAACCATCCAGTGTATATACCCTGCTCGTGTTAGAAAAAGAAGCTATGTTGAACCGTGATATTATATGTCGGAACTTACTCATGATCGATGAACAATCGATAACGGAACCGCTGTCCGAAGCGATAAGAATTTTTTTTTTCAGGAACACAGGAAATGAAGCAAAAGGAAAAGCATAGCGGTGGAATCATCCAACTTGATCGTTCTTGAAGTGAACCGTCTTAATGGAATGCAAGCGGCAATATAAGAACAACCGTGCATCGATAGGAGTTAGCTGAAGACAAAGAGTCGGACGTGTCTCCGAAGCGACGTGAATACGAGCTAAGACAAGCTTGAGATCCATCATAGCTCAAGCGCAACTCAAACTTCGACTATCTCCACTAAAAAGCAATCAACTGCACCACCACCATCATCACCGTTGCCACAACAATCGCTATTCCTCCGACCTTAGATGAATTTCACTCGATGGCAAGTATAAATCAAGGGCCGAAAATCCTCGACGACGACTTGAAGGATTCGGCAATGGAAGGTCCCAAAGGCAAAGCTCTCGATGGTAATAGAAAAGAAAAAATGGAAAAAAATATACAACAAGGAGAGAGCATACTCGTCTAAGGCATGGAACAATCTTTAGAGCACATATCTTGTCCTTAGTAAGAAGAATGAATAATGGAATTCTAACTATTCAAAACGATTGAAGGAATGTCTATCAGACAAAAGCAATGCTTCGAGGCAGTTTCTGAATGACAATCCAAAATCAAGGGATAATAAATCAAAACTTGTCTTGATCCAGAGCACGCTTTGTTTTTGACGAAAGCATACTTTGGGGGGCAAGTGTTAATTGGGTTTTTAACCAAGCCAATTTCAATCGGAAGTTAAAACGTTAAAAGAAAGACAAAATGGTTCAAGGACTTTGGAAACATCATAAAAAGGCAAGAAAAATAAAATATCAAAAAATGAGTGGAAAAAGTTGACTTAAGTTTTTCAACTTGGCACATGGGATCACGAGTCATACCTGAGCTGAACCTAGAAAAAATGAAGGAAAATCTAAGTTGAGAAATAACACGGCAAAATAATATGATTTGGAGTCGGGCCCCAGTCAAACTCGAGAGAAACTCGAGTTAGACCCGAGTCAACTCGGTACCAAGTTATAAGTTACAACTCGGGACCGAGTTATGATTTTCTCAGGTCGGACTCACAAAACTCTCAGGTCGGACTCGAAGCAATCATTACAGAGCAAAACTTGGGTCAGACTCACAAAACTCTCAGGTCGGACTATAAGCAATCATTATGGAGTAGAATTCGGGTCAGACTCACAAAACTCTCAAGTCGGACTCCAAGCACTCCAACCTTTGGATGACTCCAAGCAAGGCCTGAAGCAAACACACAAACCACTCGGGTCGGACACCAAGTCAGGTCAACTCCGACCCAAAGCTCATGATATTCACCGATATGGTTTCACCTCCATAATTCCCTCTAATGTGATTAGAGCTACCTAGAATGGTGGTATAAACCAACTCAGCAAATTTCAAAGAAATTGGGGCCGAGCCAAAGTCAAATTTTCACCAAGAATTGAGCTAAGTAAATAACTCGATACCAAGTTGCCTCGGTACCGAGTCATTTTTCTTCCCCATTTCACTTCTCCAACTTCATACGACTCATTTTCTACCTCTTCTATTCATGACCAAGCGTTTTTTAAAAGTTTGGATGATCAATTCCAAGGTTGATGAGAAGAAAACCAAGCACACAGGATAACTCAAGTGATAATGGAAAGATCACTAGAATCAACTCAAAATCGATGAAAAGAGCATGGAACACATCAACTTGAAGTTAGAAAAGTAGAGCAAAAGAGTTGGACTGATTTTCACTTAAGGAAATAACTCGGCACCGAGTCAAATAACTCGGTACCGAGTTATTATTTTGACTCGGTGGACCCCGCAATCTCTTGTGTGACATTGGACAACCAAAAAAGGATCTTCTCCCTGATCTTTTCTCTTCACTCTAAATTTGGAATTCCACTACTCTTCGCCATCTTCCTCCCTCGCAATAGTCACCAAGGTGACTGCTCTTGCTATAAAGTGGACGTAGACCAGAAATTGCCCAACCATTATAAAAATCTTGTGTCTCCCTGTTATTTTTCTTTGATTTCTACCGTTATATGCTAGATCTAGGTCTCACAGGTTCCCTACAACTTAATCTTGGGTGTTGATCCATTTTTGACGTCAATAGAATCGAATTCCCAAAAGCATAAAAACACCATTTTTTAGCACTTAGAACAAAATCTTCCAAAAACATTTGAACTCAACTTTTCAAATCTTACACCAACTTTTCCAAATTACTTGAAATTCCTTTATACAAAATTTATCTAACATATTATTTTCTAAAACATCCATTACTTTTCAAATTACTTCCAAAACTACCTATCAAACAATTATTAAATTCCCAAATCCCTTTTTCATATTATTTCATGTCACTTCTAAATATGCCACCATCATTTCATAATTTTCAAATACTTCGAAACTAATTTTTTAAAAGTATTTAAACAAAAAAATTCAAAGCTTTTGAACACAAGATTTCTTTCCAAAAATTTGTCACTTTATCCTTGAAAACAAATCAAGTCACTTCTTAAGGAAATCGGGACTCAGTTAATGAGTTAATGCATATGATTGACCCTAGTATTGTGCAGTTAATCTTAGATTAGAAAACCTTTTCTAAAACAACAAACTACCTACAAGCATATTTATAAATAAAAAAATTTGTGGGCATAGGGATAGTGATCTGTGATTCCGCAACAATCTTTACCTTTCCTCCACTTGCTAAAATTTATCTTCACAAACTTCTAAACTTTTGGGATCTAAGTATTTTTAATTTTTAGTTGCTGACTTGATTTCTTAATTATTTTATAAACTTCCAGTCTTACCTACATTTAATCGCTAGTTAAGTGTCCTTATGAGATTTCTTTATTTACATTGTTTCTCAATATATATATATATAGCAATCTTATCCCATCCTTTAAATTAACACGTTGATAAAATAAGAATATATCTCATACTATATCGTACGCTTTTCCTAAATTTAAAGGGAGACAACTAGCAATTACAACCTAAAAACCCTAAAAGAAAATTGTTGGAAGCTACACTTTATCATCAACTAGGACTAATGATGTTGTGATCCTAACACTCCTTGCTAAATTAAGATGGACATTTCTAATATGTTATTCAACTATCACCCACCTTCCTTAACTCTCCTTCTTGGCTCCTAATAAATGTGGTTCATCTGTTACTTCAATTATTCATAGCTTAACACATTTACCCCATCTTATCTAGGAAGTGATCCATATCTACTTCATATTAAAAACTTGGTTTGGTTTCCACCATTCTTTATAAAATTAAAACTTCACGATCGTAAAGTACTTGATCCAAAACTTTTATTTTTTAAAATATAAATTTAGAAATATTTTTATCAATTCAAAAATTACTTGGTTCCAAAAAGGAACCATGAAAATTTTTCCTTTCCTAACTGATTTTACCTTTTTAAGAACTTTCTACGACATAGATTTACTTCTTTTAAAAGTAGGATTTTTAACTCAAAGTAGTAAGAAAACTCAATTATCATAAAAACCCATTTTTTTTCAAAAACATCTTCTATAACTTTAAACAATTAAAAATGGGGCAAACAAAGATAACTTTCATCCTTTTTCTATACTCATGTTATCTCCGCTTCCACCTTTGATGAAGATTTTCATAGCACAAGAGGGAGGCTTATAAAAGATACGTGTCATGGCAACATCTATCCAAGCATCCATCTAAAGTATACGCGCACACTACACATCCGTAGAATTTTTCCATGCTTCCTACCTTATTCATATCATTTTTCTACTATATTATTTCTAATTAGATTACTAATCCTATTTTTATATACACATTCCTAATGTTATTTCTATCTAGATTGTCGGGCGTTCTTACCCTTCTATATCCCATTTGCATCAGGTATCATTTCCATTTATGCACTTCTTAAAAAGAATTTTAAAACAAAAATTCCAAATTTACAAAATAGGAAAAAACATCGACACTAACCTACGCTTTATTTTACTTTTATTTCAAAAACGAAATATCCCTTTATAAAAAATCTTTAGATCCAATTTTTTTTGACTCGGTCAATTTTAAACTAAGAATTTCAAAATTGAAAAAACCTCTTTACCAAAAATCTTTAAATCGGAACTTTTGACTCAACAAATTCTCAAATTATGAATTTCCAAATTTTTTTGCTTTTTAAAAACAACTTCCTACTAAATGCTTTGAAAAACCCATTCAAAACATTTCAAGTAATTCCCAAAAATATTTTTGTCAAATTCTTTCACATGGGGTTGGACTTAGAAATGTACTTTAATTGCCATTTCTTTTTGGACTCTCCTTCTATTCCATTCATCCTTAACTCATCTTCATCCATAAATTTGACTTATCTTCTTATGGTAATTAGTACACACCTTCTTATGAGAACTTGCTCCACTCCTTCTTCACATCTTGCTCCACTCATATCATTCCTTACTTCTGGATTCTTGCAATATATAAGTTCTTTTCTCCAATCGGTCTAGATGAAATGAATATCTTCAATCGACAATCCATCAAAATCCGGAATCATAAGGCATCCTAGATCTAATAAAGAAGTCAAGTATCATCCAGCTTCTATATGTCGCGGTCATGCTCTTCTTGGTCCACTCCTTATGATATGACCTCTACTTGTGGGTCAATTGGGGTATGAGTAAAATTCAACTCTATTAATTTTTCCAACTCATAGTTGCCTCACCCATCCTTTCGGAATATAGTCGCAACTACTTCTATAGTCGAAATTTATAGAGTTAGGCGTATAATTTATATATATAATTATATGTAAAAATACAAATGCGTTCTCTCAGCGTATCCTAATTCCTATGATCGACCAACTTAAGCTTTGATACCAAATGCAATAACCCACACCTTAATGGGTCCGAATTTGGACTAAATCGAAACCCAAGTCCATTAGGGTATGGATCGTTGGTTTTGGTAACCTATAATAAACATAAGTATATCAGAGTGCGATCAATATAAACTCACCGCGTACTTGAAAATATAGTATAACATACATATTGACTAAGGCCATTAACTCATAATATCATTCCTTGGATATTTATTTGCCTTGTCAGCGCCAAACTTGAATAAGAAGAATTCATCATCTATCATTCACATCTTACTCTAGTATATAGTCCTTCTAAATCTAACATGTGGGTTGTTATGAGGAGAGGGTCAGAATAACGTTCTGGTGATTGGAAAATTACATAATTTACTCATTTCATTAATTTATGCTGATTGATTTCCATTTAAATATTATGTCTATTATTTACAGCTAATCCGTTAATTCTTATGTGCACATACGATAGGCCTAACCTAACCTTCTTCAAGGTATCATTGTGTGTGTGTATCTGTATTCATATTTATCTAAACATTTCACAACCTAAAACCCCGACCACTTAATACTTCTTAAATAGGGAGGAGGCAAACCCATCGGCCATTTACTACCTCAAGTCCCTAAAGTGGGCCCTTCGCAACATCAATGCTAGTCCATCGGTTCTAGCCATAGAGACCGATGATCCCTATATACGGCTTTGTAATATAATATATAATTTAATTGTCGTACTACTAGCTCAACTCAAAGAGTCGTCTAAGGGTTAACTAAACCACCTCCACTAAACTAATTTTTCGTCTAACCATCTACTATGAGGTCTATAAGTCTCCTATATATTAATCATATTTCAATTATAAAATATCCCAAACCAAGGGAAAAACAATAAAATATCGTTCCAAAAACCGTAATCCAAAAACGTACCTATCTGTCGGGCAAACAAACTTTATTTATGAAATAAAAAGCAACAACTATTGCTTCCATAAACCTGTATTTTACTTACACAATCCAAAAGAGTAAAAACTATGTAAAAGAGTAATATATCAGTTGTTTCAATTAATAGCACAAACAACACAACAATATGAAATAGTCATATGCAAACAAAAGCAGTACAACCATCATATGTAACAAAAGAATCCATCACGCATCCATCGCAACAAAAACTAATGGTTTGTCCAGGTTCAGAAACATTCCATCATACAAGGATGATAAATAACTACCAAGTGTGCCTTACGCTCAACAGCCTTAGATAATTACCTAATAGATTATTCATACAACCTTAAACAATTTGAAGTATCATTTCCCAAACTTTCCATAGGCCAAACAACATAGAATTTAAATATTATTTAAGTTTGTACGATGTACATATATCATTTATACACAATATCAATTTTTGATCACTTGCTTGAATACACAAATTTCACTTTCGAACTAGTATTGTTAACCCAACTACTCTAGTGCGGATGTTGATCCGATTTCTTGTTAGAAATCTCCATTCCCCTTGCATAGCCATAAACTATGATGGAAAACTTCAAAATCATATCAAAAATCTATATCAAATGTTTGCTGTAAAGAATCGAGCGAAAAATCCTAATTCGAACTGGAGTGAATTTCCATAAATCATGTATTCGAATCTGGATCAAAACTGTTATACGAATAAAATGATTCTATGCACAACTTACATATCTTATTTTATTGGTTTCTTTAATACATCATTTACTTTTCATTTATTTTATTTCTTTCATACAAGGTTATCTCATATTAATTTATATTCATTTACTTACATTAATTATTTCCCATTCAATATTTAAAATCATCAATGAATAAATTCTTAAGGTATGACATAAGTTTCTTGCAGATTGATTCATAATTATTTGCTTATATAACTTGATTTCCATTTAATATTAATATTCATTAATAAATCATTTCATACTTAAGTTTTTTTCTTTTTAATTCAAATTTATTTTCACAATAGTATTTCTTTTAATATTAGATCTATTTATGAATCATTTCAACATTTCTTAAGTTTATAATCATTTACTTTATATAGTATTCACTCTTACTATTCACTTTAATTATAAATAACTTCAAAACATTAACTTAAGTTTATAATATTCTTGTACAACTTATTTCTTTTATTTATAAACATATGTTCATTTTTGAAGCATTTTGTCATTAACCCTTTACTTGTATAATATTCTATTACATTTTCATATTTGACATTACAACTTTTAAACATTTCCGGTAAGTTTTATATATGTTTTTAGAAGGTAATTGAGTGCTATTCAAATTTATCTTATTCATTTTAGTTAACCAACAATGTTCAATAGTTTACAGCTTCTTAATTTTCATTATCTTTTAATTTACAAGTGACAAATCTCCAATTTCTTTACATTTTATTAAACACTTAGCTTTTGATTTCTTATTTCTCATTTAGAAGTTTCCAATTATTAAAATTTCACTTTATTTCTACCTTTGAAAATCATTAATTAACTGAACTTAAGAATTCAAATACCCTTTAGGTACCATACTAAAAAAATCGTAGTGGGCGCGAATAAGGATAAAGAGTATGATAAGGCACGTGAGGCGATGCCCAAGGTAGGATACAACCGTTTTGCGTTTCCTGACTGGTGGTAACCCCTAACGGCCCACCACGTCCAACACCCCTAAAAAAATCAAATCAAGGTGCGTCGATCAAGCCAACCTCAATATAGTAATAAGAAAAGGTGTGTCCACTAGAGGTAGCTAGCCTCAGTGGTTAGGTATGGCTCCTGTTTTAGTCATTTCAAATTGACACAAGTGTCGGGGTCATCCATCATCGTTCTCTTTCTTCAAATCCAGCAAATGCCTCCAATTCAACCTGTACATTCTGGATATCATCCACCGCGTACACATTTTTAAAGTGGTTCCAATATTGATAGAGGGTATGCCAATATGAGGCCCCAGTCTCTTTAATAACCAAACATCATTTTTCACACCGGTTGGTTCTTTTACATTTCAAAACTGATTCGTATTTGATATCAAAATATCATATTCACTTCAAAGTATCCTTTATTTCAAAATTATCATATTTACTCAAAATATGTCATTTCCAATTGAAAATATCACTTCAAATTCCAACTTAGGTTATAACTTTATTTAACCACATCCGCATTAAATCAACGATTTAAATATAAACATTTCAACTTTGCACAGTTTGAAATTCTAGAAAATAGTTTGAATAGTTATAAATAGTTTCAAATAATTTATATAGTTTAGAGATCTAAAACAGTTTAATATAAAATGGTTTGAGTATTGAAAATGTTTTATATAGTGAAATAGTTTTGGGAAATCTAAATAATTTGAATATTAAAAATAATAGATTTTAAATAGTTTATATGAAAAGTAAGTTATTTTGAAAATAATATCAAATCACTGTTTCTTTCCATTTCAACAATCTAGACTCATGTCCAACTTTAAACCAACAAAACTCAATTTCCAATCTTTCAATTCAATTGACACAATTTCAATTTAGTTTTAATCAACTTGATTTCAGTTTCAATTCGAAATAACTTCAATTCCGAAACATTCATTTTTAACTTCAAATTCGATTTAACAATTCAATCCAGTGATTTAAATTTCAATCCAATTCTTATTTTATACCATTTCAGTTCATATCGATTTCAAGTCCAATTTCAATTTACTAATTTAAAACACTTAAATCAAAATAAACCTTATTGTTTAATTTTAAGACCAAATCTTTAAAATAATTCAATTTCTCGAATTAAAGTCATATATCGATTATAACTTTACATTTCCAATTCAGTTCTTTAAAACAATATCTTTTAACCAATTTCAATTTCAACATTTCGAAACTTGAATTAGAAATAATTCAATTCATATAAATTCACCATTTATTTCCTTTAAAACAATATCATTTAATCAAAAATCCGAATTCAAGATTTTTAAAACCATTTAATTTAACAAATCCGGTGTCCATATATAATTTCGTACCCTATGGCCAAGTGATCAGTTATTTTAATTTTAATTTCAAGGATGGATATATATCATTTCAATCCAAATCAAAGTGTCATAGATATGTATCATTTCAACCTATTTCTTAATTTATTCGAAATAATTTAAATAACAGTTTATATGCTTTTAATTAATATACAGAGTGATAACAGGGATATAAATAAATAAATAAACATCCAATCATCCAATATGTCAACAAATAGACATCCATCACAGTCAACATCCAAATCAGCCAATAAATCACAACAATTAACTAGTTATCAATATGAGGTATTTAACTAGCAATTCAATTTCAATATTAATTTAAATGTCAATTTAATTCAATATAAATTCAAATTAATTTAAATGACAATTTAAATTACCAAACAACAAATCAATAAATTTCTTATCACTTCATAAATTTAATTCAACTAACATAAGAAGCTTTAGTATTGCATGAGTGGATTAAATCACTCACCTTTGATTTATAATCGATTTAAAATCCAATAAAAGCCCAAAATATGAACAATCTCCAAATTTAACCAAACTAGTTTCACGTTGTCCAGAATTTCGATACGATCCCAGGAAGAAACCGCGCGTCAATTGGAGCTCGTATGAAAAAGTTATGCGAGTTAGAACATTCAAAATTGAAAAATTATATCAAAATAATATTGAGGGAAAACTCATAATTACCTAATCATCTCCCTACCCTACTCGAGATAGTCGAACCCAAAACAAAGCATAGCCACCACCTTCAATCACCGTCGCCGCCACCTACAAATGTAAGGACCCAGATTTTCCGTGGTTTATTTTAAATATTTAAATGGTTTTAAATGTTGGATTTGGAATATAAATTGATTTTTAAATATGAAGATTTTGGTTGAAATTATAGAATGAATTTAAATTTAAAATATAGTGATTTATCGTAATAAGGAAATAGTGAATAATTGAAATTTGAGTTGAATATGAATTGAAACAATTTCTAATGTTAATATAAATTCTATTTGAATTAGAATTGAGTTAGTAAGTTTATAAAACTGGTATTTCAAGTGATTTCGCCAATTTTTGAAATCGTCGATTTAATCGATACGTTAAAATAGCGATTCAGAGCACTGTCTCGGAATTCGACAAAACTGGTTCTATTGGATCTATAATAGTGTATTATTATCGGATTTCAAATTTCATAGCAATTGAATTTACCGTTTGGTCGTGCGAGTTGAAAACGTGCAGAATTAATCTAATTTAAAATCGTCGATCTAAAAAAGCTATCTTCCACATACGATCGAATTGGTGTTCGAGACTTATTCTATTGGGTCCGGAATCAGGGTATAACGTTAGGAATGTCAGGCAGCATGCATCCATAGGTGTTCGGGATTTTAAGTTATTATAAATGAGATATTTTTTGAAATTTAATAATATTATTAAATCCAAAGTCAACCCCTCTTATACAGCCACCCTACCCTGAACATAGACCACGCCTTATTTGATTTCCTGTACCCTTCCTCTTCCGTTTTCATTTCAGTCTCCAGGCCGATTGAAATAAAAAAAGGAAACGAAAGTCTCGATCTAAAAAAAATAAATAAATAAAAGGAAGCGCGATCGGACCTGGGAAGAAGGCATGCATTGCGAACGAGAAGAACGGCAGTGAGGGTAGTCGCATTCATCAGTTAGGGTTTTGTCGCTGCTCCGTGTTGTATCGCGACTATCGCGTTCACGCGCGCGTGTAGGGGGTTGGCGGTGGCGTCAGGGCGGCCCGGCTGAGGAAGTCGAGGGCTGGGGCGTACGATGGTGGGGGTTGCGGTGGTCTTCGATGAAGCAAAGAAGAACTGCGATCGAAGGAGGCGATGTTGTTTGGTTCGAGGTCGTGCCTGGAAGTGTTGAAGCGACGAAGTCGCGACTAGCATTGTTGCGGAGGATTAGTATTAACCTAGGTAATTAGTTTAACTAATTACTGTATTTTAGGAGATTAATGTTATTTATAAAAAAAATCCAAATCTCATAAATATTTTAACCTTCTATTTCGAGGTCGAAATCGAACGAAGCGAGCGACGTTGAATTCGTAATGATATGAACTATAACCTGGAATTAATTTGGAACGATCAATAAATTAAAAATCAAGGTGAGTAAATCTCACTCAATTTGGTTGACTGGTTTAATTTATAACAATTAAAAATTAATTATTGGATGATTGGTTGAGTTGATATATTATTATCAATTGAATATTATATTATATATGGTAGTATATGTATATAGTAGTAGTTGGGTATATTCCCGCCGTTGGAGTGGATGAGACACTATGCACCTCGCATAATAGCGGATGATCCTATATTATCGCGATATCCTGCCTCGAAGCGGGATTGGTATTTTATGTTATATAACATTCTATGGATGAAGGGAAATAGGTTGGAGGGTCCAACTAGATTCCTCAAATATATTAATTATTTTTCTTATATAGCGATATACGATGTGATTGAATAATCTGTTATGGATTGTTGTGTATTTGATTTATTGGATGCTATTGTTGCACTGGCCTTAATTTTGGTATTTTAAATACCATAAATATTATTTTTGAATTTGAAGGAATTAAAAGGAGATTTGGATATAAAAATATTAATATCGAAATTTGGATTATATTAAAGGAAATTGATTTGGATAAAACAACGATTTGATTTTGGGTTTGTACTTAACCATTCGTAAAATGTTTTAAATAGAGATTTTAAAATAATTTATATAAGGGATTTTTAACAATGGATTTTTAAATGATATTTATGAAAATATGGATAAGGAGTTGAAACCAATATTTAAAATAGATTTGAAAAATAAATGGGATTTATAAAGTGGTAGATTTAAAAATGAAGTTTATAAATGAGAATGTTTTATAAACTAGTGGAACCCAAATGAGTTTATAAATTTATAAACGATGTTTATAAATAACGTGAAATGATTTTCATTTGATAAATTAGAGATATAAATTCGCAGTGAGAATTTATGATGAAATATAGAAATCGATTTAGAAAGAAATAGTGGATTCTATTTTTGAATTTGGAAATAGTTATGAAATTGCGGAAGCATGTCGATTTGTGATAAATCGAGAGAGATTTATAAGTGCTAAAATGGTTATATTGAATATTAATAATAGATTTTTATCGAGAAAGTTAAGTTTTTTTTAGAAAGGGGTTTTTATTTATTAAACTGTGTAATTTTAAAACTGTTTTAGTATTGAAAATATTTCGAAAAGTGGATTATTCAAATATTTAATACTTACTGAAATGAATTCAAATTTTTATAATAACTTTGGTAAATCAATTAGTATTATTTACAAATGAATTGGAAATGACTTATTGTTGTTATTTAAAAGGGGTTTGATATTTTAATAATTAACTAAAATGGTTTGAAAATTTATTACTATTCTTTTAAAATACTTATTTTATAACATAGAGTTTTGGAAATTGATTGAAATTATTTGTAAATACTATCGAGATTTGTAAATCGGTTTTTATTCAATGGATGTGATTTTATAAGAGAAAATCTTATAACGGAATTTTGGAAACTTGAGAAAATTTCCAAAATGTTTAGATACAAGAACTTCGAAAAATGAATCTGAATTCATAAAAGAAGTTATAAATTGGTGAATGAGATTTTAAATAAGTAAAATCGATTTTGGAAATTGTAGAAGGGATTATGAAAAATTCTGGGGATTTTTAAATGAGTTATAATGAATTGTGACTTTACAAAAAGGGTTGTAAATGGTTTTATGAAGTGGGAATAAGGGGAGATCTCCTCGTTTGTGAATATACCTAAAAAAATCTATAAGTGATTAATATTCCTAAGTGTTGAGAAGTAAGTGATTTTGTAAAATATATTTAAAAATATTTTCCTAAGTATTGGAATAAAATGATTTGGAAATGTTTTGACTATGGGAGGGTTATACAGAAATATTTCTAAGTGTTAATATAGGTTGAATTCCTGTTATGGATATAAGTATTTGAAATTGTTTCCAAATATTGAATTATTGAAAGAGATTTGAATATATATCCGTGTAAAGATATTTGAAATGAATGTTTTGAAAAGATTTAATAAAATATGGGCCTAGTGACTGTTTATGTGTGTAATTTGATAGTTAAATAACCGACTATCAAATGTGGCCAAATTCGTTGATCGTTTCGAAGGTACCAGGATCAGATTTAATTATCTGAAAACCACTTCGACCCGATTTGTGCATTACGAATTATGATATCGTGAAGATAATGAAAACGGTGATTTTGGATATTCAGTTTGTTCAAACCCAGAACAACTTGTATGGATGAATGCTATCATTTTATCGTTGTATGGAAGACAGTATTAGCATTCCAAGTATGAATGCTATTCTTAAGGTAAAATGTAGCCTCAAGCCTCATCAACCGAGAATGACTAAAACAGAGGAGATGCAGCAAGGCTATGTGGGTCGCTCCCATTAGGGTATGATCATCACTCATCTAGAGTGGACATTTATCATCATCACTATTTATCAATTGTCGTGTTTCGGGGCTCATTATTGGTGATCATATTCGGTACTATCCAGTAAGGGGTAGGCCGGTCTTGTGTTGGTAGGGATCGATAGGTTCGATCTCGGTACATTTTCTAGAGGTGTACTGTGGTGGGCGGTACCCCATTAGCCCTGTCATTGTATGGAATCCAATATCCACTACGAGCCTGTACGCTTTTAGATGTGCCCAACTATGTTGAAATGTGAGATGCAAGCATTTCAGCTATTTTGTAGTTTATTTTCTATAGACACTATTATAATATCAGACGATCTTGATATAAAATGTTTTGGTTATCGTACGGTAAAAACCCGTCGTATTTGTGTGTGGCGTGGTCTTACGAGATACCTTTGTTTTCAAAGGATTTTGATAACGGTAATAATTCAAAATAAGTGTGTTTTCTCATGCTGGTTTTCCAAACTGACTCGGGCTGACCCGAGTATTGCAGATTCAGGTTAAGATGTTATGGAGCACAGGAGACGTGCTGGGGATTCTTAGGCGTATTACACGTACTTGATTATATTCCGCCGTGTGAGTCATGCTGTATATTCAGTATTTGTGGGGACAAGTTATTATAACTGTCCATATTAATTGTTGATTGTTATACTCTGATGATCGTGTGTATATTAACAGCTATAGATTCTTTTGTATAAAAATCTACTATTATCTATTATATATTGTTTCGCTGCGATTTGTGAGATTCTATGTGTTGTTTATGTTTTCTTCTATCACTTTCTTCTTCACCCATAATGATCCGGTATTTCCGACACTCGATTACTCGGTATGCTATACAGTGAACGTATTGATGTCGATTTTCGAGGGCCGAAAAGCCTCTAGTTCGTTGCAACGAACGTCCAACCCCAGATCGGCCATCGCCACTGCCATGCACTCCTCCGGCCGCACCTCTACATGGCTGCGTGGCCTCTACCTTCGCCAGAAAATGAACGGCCGCCTCCTCCATAAGTTCACCAGATCTGGCGATCTCGTGCAACACACACACAAACCAACCGTATAGATGGACACCTTACATCCTCCTCTACGCGTCAGCGCTTCCCGATCGTCGATTGGTCAACGATCCACCATCGAAATGCAAACCCTACAATGGACGGTCGAGAATGTTTCACCCAATTCTGGACAACTGGAACCTCCAATCGAAAAACGAATTGCATACGCAGAATAAGTTCATTGAGAGCTTCACGATGATATATTATATAACATGATTTGAGCAGTTTGAATTTTGGAGTTTGATTTGGAATTGTAATTAGGGTTTGAGATGTCTACCATTGAAAAGGAATAGGTGAGATAGAAATTGTACGTACAGAAAATCAAAATAGAAAGCTGCTAGGGTTTATAATGGCCTATATATAGGCAAAGATGGATAAGAATGGATGGAACAAATCGAATTGGGTCGAAGCGATAACGAAGACCCGAAAAGCCCGTTTCGTTCCCGAAACGAAAATAGGTCATCCAATATATTGAAATACAGGTTTTTAATATTTTTAAAATCAATGGAACTAATTTCAAACCCTAATTCTACCAGATATAGAAGTTAGCTTTCAAAATCAAATTATTTAAATTAAATTCCTTTCATTGATTTCTACGCATTTCGAGCTCGCACGATCAAACAATAAGTCCGATCACTACGAAACTTGAAATCCAATAATAATTCGCTATTACGGATCCGGTGAAGCTGGTTTCGTCGAAATCTGAGACAGTGCCTAAAAAGACTAATTTTACACGTTAATTAAATAAATTATTATTTTAAAGTCAATTTAATCACTTTTAAATTCAAATTTAAAAGTTAACAATTTTCATCACTCCTGCTTACACAGAAATTTAATGATCTTTTGAAATTCAATTTTCCATGTTAATTTCAAGATTTAAATATTAATTTAATTACAACGTTAAATTACAACAGTAATGAAATCCTCGTTTATTATAATTTATATTTCAACTAATTCTTTTATTTGATTTTAATGTCCTTTATATTAATCCATAATTACCTTAAGTATTTAACAATCATAAGTTTCTATTTATTACACTTATTACTCTATAATTAACATCTACAATATTACAGTTGCATTAATTTCATTGATTTCCATATTATTTTCAAACTGATTTAATTAATGTGATGATAATAAATCAATAGTTACATCTTAGTAATTTTAAACACATTAATAAAATTATTGTTTACAAACAAGGTTAATAGATTTATTTACTAACTAATTGATTTCATATTCTATATTAAAACCAAATTCAATTAAATACATATTATTTCTATTTTTAATACAGCATTTAATTTATTTCTTATTAATCTAAAATTATTACCAATAATTGGAATTACATTAAAACGGTTGTCAATTACATCCAATCAACATTATTAAATTATTCTAATCAATTTTTTTCAATTTATAAATCATAAATTTTAATTTCTGACAATATTAATTTCCAAAATATTATCAAATTTAATATTTTTAATTATCAAAATACGGGTCGTTACAACGCTCTTGCCGTATTTTGAGCATAACTTTTGTAATGACCCGCAAAATTACTACTTGGATAAATTATATTTGTTTTTAAAATATTTAGATATGGGTTTAAAAGTAAGAAATAATCATATTTTAAGTGGTAAATAATAATATTTATTTTTTAGGAAAAATATTTACAGACAAATTACCGAGGTAAAATATTGATAATTTGTAAATATTGTCCCAGGTAAAATATCGATAAAACAGCCGGAAATTGTTTTATCAATAAAACTACTTTTAAACAATAAGGACCTAGCATGGCTTTGGATTCATACACAAATATACGTATTCAAATGAAATTATGAAATAAAATATTCATTTTTATTTTTGGAAAATAAAATGTATTTATGACATCGACCGTTGATATCATCGGTTTTATATATTTCTTCGAGAATTTAGGTTAAGTTTAAATAATATATAAATAGAATTTTATTAACAAATAAACCTATTATAATTATTTAATAATGATGATAAAATCATTTTTAAATTTTATTTACCAAAATAGATAGTTCGTAGGAAAATAGAAAATGTGACCGAAGAACGTTTTCCGGAATTTCGACTTTTCAACACCGGAAAGTTGTCGGGAATATTGTTCGCCTTTATACACTATGTATACACATATATAGTAGATAATTTACCATATAATAATATACTTAATAATATATTATCTTATGTTAATTATGTTTAGGAAGTGATGTGACAAGTCATGGTTTTAAAAATAATCACTTATATATATAAGTATATATCATTATCTCTTGTCATATCTTAGCATTATCATCATTATCCATCATGACCTAGAGGATGTCACTAGAGAGGGGGTGATGTGATATATGAGGGGTAGGAAAGTGGTTGTAACGACCCATAAAATTTTAATGGTTTTATTTACGTAGTTAACTGAAATTTTGTGAAATTTTAAATAATTGAAATTGTAAATGAAAATTTTATATTTGAAATGCGTCTATATAAACATTGCTAATGGTGAATTTTCATCTGATAATATGGAAGTTTATTTTATTGTGTAATTTTATTTTAATTCAAATCAGTTAATAATTGATGGTAATAAAATGTTTTCCAAATTTGAATATTTTTATACAATAAATTTGTAAATCATCTTCTGAGTGAGACATCATATTTTGTTTCTTCAAATTTGGACTGCTATTGCTCCGTCTATCTTATTTTCGACAAAATAGCAGCATTTTCGGTACCGATCATCGACTTTTGATCGGATGATCGTACCACTGATATCTATATACCATTTTGATCGTCTCGTCGTGCTGATCTCCGCAGTACATTTATTTCTATATTTTGAGGTCCGGTACGCGACGGAAGCAATAAACTGTTCATTGTAACGTCACCTTTAATTGTGACCGTTAACTTTCCTTCGGTTTCAAAAAAAATAATTGAAACTTGCTGCCCAAACAAATATTTATTGCCTTTAATTATTCCAGCTGTTTACATTTGTATTTGCTATTCTGTAGGCGTGACTTTCGATCTCATACTGTTCACTTTTCAACTACTCACGTTCACTACTTTATGCCTTTATATTTTTCCCGACCTTTATTCTTCCCATTCCTCATTTCTCCCTCCTTATTTTCTTTCTACTGCAAACAAGTTCACTCTCTTCTCATTCCTCTTTACATTTTCCACACTTTTTCCTAGCTAACCTCCGCCGCATAGCCTCGCCTCCAAGCCCGCATCTGCCCATCGGTCTCAAGCCTCACCGGATCCGCCCTCTCCTCTTTCACCCACGCGCACCACCCATTCACCGAAGCTCCTCCCCATTTCAGCTTGCTCGGCCTCACCACAACAATCCACCTCATCTCCTTTATCTGCCAAACCCAATACCCTCCAGCTCGCACGCCTCTATCTTCCCTGACATCTTACCGCTCTACCGAGCCTTCCGGCTATTCATCTCTGGCCGATGCTTATTTTATATATAGGTATATGTGCTGCTGCATTTTATATATAAGCTTGTTTATATAATAAGATTTAGTTATAGTGTATACGTTATTTATATATTGTTTGTATATATATAGATTTATATGTGATATACATATGATCTATTAGTATGTGTTAAAAATTATAAGAGGTATATACTATATATGTTAGTAGTTTGCATGTTACATGTTTTGAACACACACACACACACACACACACACACATATATATATATATATATATCGTAAGTTGCATATATGATTTTATTTTAAAGTTATACGTTATATATATTAGTTTATGGTATATATTTAATGTCAGATTGCATATATGTTAGTCTATATATATATATACTTGGTTGTATATATATTTGTTCATACATGGTTCTGTTTGTTAAAGATATAATATTGTTTTATATTAAATATATACGTTACTTTATATTTTTATAGGTTGATTTTTGTAACTTACTTTAGTCAGTTTCTGTCTTGCTTTGATTCTGAAATTATAAAGTATATATTATATAAAGCAAGTCTGCATAAATGTTGGCTATAAATCTAAGTTCATATCAGTTTATGAAGTATGTTTGATGTTTAGATATATAGTATATATAAAGTTTATGGTACGTATATGACATTTCATATGTTAGTATGTTATCTTGATTCTATAATAAACATTGGTCTTTAAAATGTAATATACAAGGCTAGATATAAACATTTGTCTTAAACTGCATTATATATTTATACATATACTCAGGTCTGCATATAGGTTATCATATGTCGGCTTGCATATTTTAAGTTGGAGATGTGTCATAGTTATTATATGTTAGTTGTGTCAGTTGTAGTTTGTTTTGCTCATGTGTTATCAGTATACGTATATAGTAGTTATTTTGTTTTGTTGACTTATGATTCAATGTAAATTTTTAAAAAAGTTGTATATGAATCTATATAGTTCTTTATAAGTTATGAACTATGTACGCCAATTTGTATATATTAGTAATATATACGTATTATATATTGTTGATTTCAAAGCATATATATAAGTATTATTTCAAATTTTATTATATCTGATTTTAATATATGCGTTTTAATTTAAAACAATGATTTTTGAAATACATATATACATATGTATATTAAATTTTAAAAGGTTTTTGAATATAGAATATGGTTTTTTTATATAGTTATATATAAGTTCACTTATATAACGGATCTTTATCAATCTAGTTCTGATTTGAATTCGTCAATTCTTATTTATCAGCTTTGTCCATCGAACTCGTGTCCATCATGCTTTGCTTTGAAATTCGTGCGTGGATTCATAACTCAGTTCGTTCTCATTCTTCTCTAACCTCGAAAGGTGAGAAATCACTCACGATTAACGTTTTTGTATTTATTAAATTTGATTTCAATTGAAACAACAATTGAAATATGCTGCTCTAGTTATTCAAATTGTTATGTATGCTATTATCTGAAACTTTTCACCTACGGGATATGACACCATATCCTATTGTTTATATCATATTTTATTGTTACTGATGATATATGCCTTTTATTATTATTATCATATCTGTTATCACTCTGGAAGTTCCCTGTTAGTATAGAATTCCCTATGGGTTGAAATGATACATACTCGAACGATCTGTAGAATAGGGGAAAATCGTTATGGGTTGAAATGATAAACTCAAGCAATTTTCATTGATTTGAATATGGGATTGCGGGTTGAAATGATATATACCCGTATATATATTTAAACTACGGATTAAAATGATAAATATCTGTATCACTTGACCATAGTATAGAAATTTATATACAGACATCGTCGGTCTATATATAAATATTTTGAAAATGATCTCTATGGTTTTGAAAGGAAATCTATATGGTTTTATTTAATATTCAAATATTTTATATATAAATAAGTTTTAATATAAAGTAGATTTAATAATAAGTTTTAATTTAATAAAGTATGATTTAATTAATATATAATATGTATAAGTATTTATTTAAATTTTTATTTAAAAAAAAGATCTTTATAATGATTTTATAAGTTAAGGTTGGGAAGATAAATTTGAATATATTCGGAATTGTATTTAATTAAGAATTTTTGTTTAATTAAATTGATTTGGAACTTAATGAATTTGAGGGTTTTAAAATATGATTTTATAACTTGATTTTTGATTTAAAGTGATTAAATGGATATTTCAAGTTTTAAATAAATCGAAGGAAATATTTAGTTAAATGTAACTTAAGGTTATTTAAATGATAATGGAACTATTAAGTGAATATTTCAAAACTAAATAATAATGAAGTTAAAATAAGGTATATATTAAATTATCAATTTAGTTTTGAAAGTGCTATAATTTGGAAATATATATATATATATATTTGAGATGGAAATGATATTTTGGTTTTGAAGTATAAATTATTTTAAAATGACCACGGTGTTATAATGACGTTTGGTTGTTAATGACGTGTATTTCTACATAGTAGATAGTTCCACGGATCCTTAGAGGATGGTTATCCCAAACATCCTTTAAGTTACTTGTATTTCAGTTGATATTTCACTTGAGTTGGATTTATTGATATAAGAATGTTAATCCTGGCTCGAGTGTTTTGTGTTTTGCTTTATGCTCGGGTCAGACTGAGTGATACAGCATTTGAGACTCACCTTTGAAGTTTGGAGCTTCGCTTGGAGATCTAACTATCGATTCAGCTCTCAGCTTTTCCAGTTGATTTGTTCAGAGATGTCATCAGTCTGTATTTGAGATATTATGTGTATTTTATTTTAAACTCTGTTGTTTACATAGTAGCTTCATGAACTACTATTTATCTATTCCGCTGCATTATTATATTACTCTGTGTTTGTGATTCTGTGATTGATTTATTTACTGTATATGCTGAGTTTTGCCAAATATAAATTAACAATATGATATTTTGAACAATTCAAGTCCGACATGTGCAGATGCGAATGGTTGAAAATACCGGGTCGTTACAGTGGTGATGTGACTTGTCAAAATAATGATATGTTAGGATATTTTAAAACTAAGGTTAAAATGGTAATTTTCCTATATTCTTTCATCTATAATTACACATCCATGTCACCATATTTTCATTTACTTCTCCATTTCGATTTTCCAAAAGCTTTCTTCATGTTTCATGGTTTTTTATGTTAGTTTTGAGTTTTTTTTAAATCAAAAGATTTAAATTGTTTAAAAGATGCAAACTTGTTTTTAAATTCTTTCTTCTCCATTTTCCTCCACTTTATTCGGCCATAACTTCCTCTATTTTAAACCAAATCAAGATTTTCTTTTCTTCAAATCGTATAAAATTTCAGTAGCTACAACTTTCCTTTTTACCACTTTTTCAAATTTTAAGCTTAGGTATGTCAAAGTCTTATTTCTTTGCGGTGTACTTTTAAACTCAGAAATTCAGGTCCGAAAATAGGTCTCCTTCTTTTGTCCATATCTACCTCAAACGAAATCTAATTCGAGTGATTTTTTTTAAATTGTGGAAAAATAATTTTCTAAAACTTTCTTTTGATCACTTTCCAAAATCCAAGAGTAATATGTCCAAAAATCAAGTGGAAGTTAACATATTTTTAGGGTGATTTCTGATGCATCTAAGGCATTTCAAGTTTCAAAGATTTTCGGTGAGTAAAAATACTTTGCTTGGGAAAGGATTTTGACTTTATTATGATGTGTTATTGTGGTGATAATATGAAGATAAAATTAAATGGCTATTATATTGGTCGATGGTGATTTGATGGATGTTATGTTTGGTACTGAATTTGAGATTTGAATGTGATGTTGTCGAGTTTGTAAGCATATAACCTTACGTTTATCTGTGTGTTTCGTTGTGATGTTAAAAGTATGGTAGTATGGATGTATAGCTATGATCTAAGAATCAAATTATGTTGACTTGAAACAAAGTTAACAACTTTGTGTGTTGCGACAGATGTGTGATTCGATTTGAAATCAAAACTATGATTTCTAGTTTCAAAGTTTGGAAATGGTTTCAAGTTTTATCTTGGTTTAAGGTTTTAAAAACTTTCTAAATATTATTTCAAAACATGTAGGAGCAAGAAATTAAGTGAAGTATTTCACTTGAAATAAGATAGAGCAAACTACGCTCATAGCGATAATCGCTATGGATGAAGTTCGACAAAAATTCACGATTTCCATCTTTACGTGATTCATTTTGAAATGGTTTTGCAAAAGTTTTCCAAACTTAATTAGTAACATAAAAAGAGATTAAGTTTATTTAAATTAATATTTTATTATTTAATAAATTAATTAAAAGTAATTAGTACTTAATTAGTAATTAAGTAAGTGATTAGAGGTTAAGTAACACTTAAGGAAGGTTAATGATTAATTAGTGACTAATAAGGTTTTAATTAGTGATGAATGAAGATAAGAAGTAATTAAATAGTTAATTATTATTTAATTAAGTTAATTAGTTGATTAATTATTATTTAATTAAGTGATTATTAAATTAATTTTTAATTAATTAGGATATAACTAATAATGAATTGTTTAAACCTTAACTAAGATACATTAGGAAGTTAATTAGGAATTAACCATGTTCATTTGGTTAATTAAAGTTTAATTATGAATTAATCTTGATTTAATTAAGATATAATTAGGTTTTAAGCTAATTGAATATACTTTAATCTTCTCAAAGCTATTTTAAACTTAGTCGGTTATATTTTAAATCGGTTTTCTTTTTAAGGTTAATTGATTTCAAATCAAAGGATCTCTCGTCAGGACCATTAAGTAGCCAAATGAATTAAAGTAGTGATTATAAAACGTTGACACGTTTTATGGGAAGTAAGTTGACTTGTGTTTAGCACAAATGTTGAATATCGGTAACGTGAGAAACACAAGGAAGTTAATTTCAATAAGCTGGTCATGATAACTTAAGCATATAGGATATACTTCTATATGTACATTTTTTTACTGATAATGGATGTATCTATATTTGTAACTTGGACATCCATCTATGATTGATTGTATGTTATGTGTGAATATCTTATATATCTGATGTTTGGCAATACCCATGATATAACTTTGATAAGTAAACCCAAATTTAATGATCCATTGTAGTCATTAAGCCTCCGTTTGGTTTTGGAAAGTTAATATTTCATTTTTTTTAAATGGTCTTCAAAGTTATTCTATTTTGACAAGATATTTAAAGAATGATTTGACAATTGTTTTGAATATTATATAAAGATGTTTGTGAATAATTTTGGGGTATTCATAAAAGGATTTTTAGTAATAGTTTTGAATGTTTATAAAATGATTTTATAAATGGTTTTGGATGTCTATAAAGGGAAGTTTTATATAAGCTTTGAAGGTTTATAAAGAAGTTATATAACCAGGTTTGAATAATTATAAAGAGTTTCATAAATGAGTATGGAAGTTGATAAATGTTTTGTAAACGGGTCTGGGTTAAAGTAAAGAGGATATCATGGATAAAGAAATTTATAAGAATATATTAAAAATAATTACAATAGGAAATTGAAGTTTGGGTTTCTTGTGGCTGACCTTTTAAGTGGTATGGAACATCCGTTCCACACTTTACACCAAAGGAATAGTGCTTAGAGTTATCCTTTTCTCCAATTTAAATAATGTAAGTAAATCCTTTTTAGAGATTTGGTAATGGGAGATCTTACAAATGTTTTGTGAATATACTTATGTCAGAAAGATAAGTATATGATTGTTTTTGAAAGATATTTATTAAACAAAGATCTGTTTTGAGGCTTAGTGGTTGTTATGGATAAATAAATCTCAAATGAAATTGGTTGTTGTTCGTTTATTTGATAGTTAAATAACCGACTATCAAGTTTGACCCAATCTAACGTAGGAAGTATGAATGTAAAATTCGAGTTTCCGACAAGGACTCGAATACTTACTTCCAAAAGAACCGGGAATGAGTCAACCGAAAATTTTCGGTTGTTGGTACGGAGAAACCAGGATCGAATTTATTTATCCGAAAACCACTTCGCACCAACATGTACGTTCGAATGTAAGACATCTTGATAATGATTGAAGACAGTGCTCTTTGAAGTGCAAGGGCTACTGCTACTAATCTTGAGGGTGATTCCAAAATGGATGTAGTAGAGTTAGTGCATTCGGTTTCGTTCAAACATAGAACGTACTTGTATGGATGAATGTTGGCATTGCATTGACGCCTGAAGGGCAATGTTAGCATTCCAAGATGGATTTCTATTTAGAAAGGTAAAACGTAGTCCCAAGCCTCATCAACCGGGAATGACTAATATAGGGGATATGCATCAGGCCTATGTAGGTCGCATCCATTAGGGTATATCATCACCCTTCTAGATATATTCACAGTCATTAATGAATTCGTGTACGTGGGAGCGCTCGGTTAAAGGTTGCAAAGCAACTAGGGTGATGATATATTCGGTACTATCCAGCAAGTGGTAGGCCGGTTCTGTGTTGGCAGGGTTCGTTAGGGACGACCTCGATACATTTTTCTAGAGGTGTGCTAATGCGGGCGGTATCCCAGTAGCCCAGTCCTTAGTTGGAATCCATTCTCCAATACGTGCCTTACGTTTCCGATTGTAGAGCCTAGTATGTTGGAATGTGAGATGCAAGCATTTCAGCTATTTTATCTATTTACTTTAAACCTAGACACTATGATAATATCACTGGATTTTGATATAAAATGTTTTGGTTATCGTAAGGTAAAAACTCGTCCATTTTTATATGCGGTGTGGTCTTACGAGATACCCTTTGTTTGAAAAGTTTTCAAATCTAGAAAACAGTTTGGTTGTTACTTGTTATCGAGTTTTACTCACGCTGGTTTACCAGACTGACCCGGGCGTTATTCCGTGTAATGCTCGGGTCAGACCGAGCATGTTTTTCCTGGGTTTGGCTAGATATTTTGGAACCGGAGAGGAGTTGGATGGGCAAGAAGTATTCACATATTTTTACTTTCACTTTATTATAGGGTCTATATGTTTATCAATGTGAGGATAGGTTTCTTTAACTGTCCAAAAACTTAGGATAAGTCCAATGTACACTGATGTTGTATATATGAATAAAGATGTTTCCTTTCTGTAAAGATCATGGTTGTATTATAGATTATTCGCTGCATTGTGAGATTCTATATTGTTTTAGTTTTCTCTATCTTCTACCTTCTTCTTTCACCCTAACAGATCGGTATTTCCGGCACTTGAATGTTCGGCATGTAATACTGGACGTATTAGTGTCGCTTTTTGAGGATCGAAAATCCGGTTCATTACAAATTTTGATCCTACAAACCTAATTAGATACTTTTTGGCTTTCTATAATATAACTAAAATATCTAAAACTTTGTTTTATGAACTTTTCTAGAATTGAATGCTTACTATCTTGAAATTTTGTTGTAAAGTTGTATGTATTTTCTAGCTAATTTGTTATAAGTACAATTCAAAATTCTGGATGTATTATAAGAATAAATTTTGATTCCCTATTTAGATAACTTCTATTTTTCTAAGAAGATTACTTAAAGATATATAATTTTTACTTTATACACTTCTCCAAATTGAGTCGTTCACTGTTTGAAAACCTTATTACAAAGTAACAATTGCTTTTGATTGGGCTATCAGAACTTAGTCTAAATCCTTTACTGTATTTAAGTCATAAATTTTTATCAGCTTAATCGTTTTTGATGATTTTCGATGTCCTTAAAAAGCAACAAAACCATGTACATTTTTTCTAACACTTTTCTAAAATCTAAGTTTCATTGCCTTCAAAATCCCTTTCAATGTTTCAAATGCATTTTTAGTTGTTATAAAATTTTAGAGTTAACTTTTTTGTATGAGAGCTATAACTTTTGACTAAAAAATTGTAACGACCCACCTTTTCGGCCATTGAAAGTCGACACCAAATACATCCTCGGTATTCCATGTCGAACATCCAATTGCCGAAAAGGCAGATTGTTAGGATAAAAAAATAAAAGAACAAAGAACAAGGGAAAACAGAATCTCACTGCGCAAACGACAACATATAATATAACAAAGACAGTATAAACTGTCACTCCAAAATACAGAGTACATCAGAGTTAAAATAAACCTTATCAGCTGGACAGTTATAAAATCCTAACCTTACAATTGCTGATAGGAATACCGTATAATACAGCGGAAGATATACACTACGATATATGAACATCCGGCTCTTCTCTAAGAACTCCATATCACCAAAGCCAACCTGGTAAAATACTCTGTCTAACCCAGGCATTATAGTCGAATAACACCCGGACCAGTATGGAATACCAGCGTGAGAAAACTCAAGTAATAAACCTATAATAGTTTTGTGAGACCACGCCGCTAAACATGAAACGGGTTTTTACTTCACAAGAACAACACCCATAGATGAAAAAATGGGAAATAAATCACAACAACAATCCAATCAAGAAAGAATGGAAATAAATAACAGAAACAAATCCAAATAAAAAGGTTGGGTACCAGTAAGAACAAATCCCATACTTAAGGAATGGGCATAAATAATATCAAAATCCAAACTTAAATGAATGGAAATAATCTGAACAAAATGCAAACTGGAAAGAATGAAAAAACAAGGTGAAATTCCAAAACTTTAAGAATGGACACAAATAATTAAATATTGAGAAGAGTGCGAGGTAGTTTTCAATGCAATTAAGGGGACCATTCAAAGATTTGAATTAACAACAAGGAAAAAGAGAAGTTTTTCCAATAATGACTAGGCAGGTGCACCCCTTTACCGGAAGTATACCTCTAGAAATATACTTGAGAACTTTGATGGCTCTCGGACACGTCCGAGCCGGACCCCGCCAATTATTAGAGGGCATCTAGTATTTCATTTCTCTATTCGCAAAACTGAATCCAATCTAAAGTGGATGTGAAAATACTCTAATGGAAGTAACCCCACATAGCTTGGCTTCCACTCGCTCTTTAGGTTTAGTCATTTCCGACAAAGGATAATAAAGCTCAAAAGAGCAACAAATCGTCCTGAATAGACAAAACACGAAGAAGAAAGCGGAATCAAAGTCGATGGTCGATAAATCAACTACCGGGAATGATAAAATGATTGTTCACAATTGCGCTTGATTTTCACATCACAATACCTTTAAAGACACTTTAAAAACACTCTTTAAAATATTCTTTTAAAAGGGCAAATTATATTTTCTAAGTGTATTAAAACAAGGGTAAAAAACAAATATAATTAATTACTATAAACCCAAAACAATCTACACTCGGCTTTATTTTTGAACAATTCCTTTTTAAAGGATTTTCTCATTTATGAATTATCATTTAAAAATTTAAAACAATATTTATTATCCCAAAAGATAATGAATCAATCAAATTACTTTTATAAATTTTTATTCAAATGTTAATCATCTCGAAGGATAATTTATATATCCTTTTTATAACTTTAAACCCACATTAATTTGTCAAAAAAATAAATCAGACTTAAAATACCTTTTATAAATTTAAACCAACATTAATTATCTCGAAAGATAATTAATCCCATTTATAATCTTTTATAATTTTAAAAACAGTATTAATTACCCCGAAAGATAATTAATCAAATTTATAATCTCTTTTAATAACCAATCAGTTATCTTTATTAAAATAGTTAATTATCTCTACAACACTTTTATTTAATAAGTAAATTAACTTTAAACCTTTATTAAATCAGTTAATTAACTTTAAAATCCTAAATCGGTTAGTTCACTTTAAAACGCTTTTGTTGAATCAGTTAATTTACTTTAAAATACCTCTAGTAAATCAGATAATTAACTTCAAATATCATTTGTTAAAGCGATTAATTAAATTCAAACACCATTTAATTGAAATTATTAATTAAATCCAAATATCATTAAATAGATGGATTAATTATATGCAAACATCATTAAATTAAATGATTGACTAAATTTCAAATATCATTAATTAAAATGATCAATTAAATCCAAACATCACTAATTAAAATGATTTATTATTTTCAAATATCATTAGTTAAAATGATTAATTAAATTTAAATCTTAAGTTAAAATGATTTATTAACTTAAATCATTACTTAAAATGATTAATAAATTAAAATATCATTAATTAAAATGATTAATTAGATTCAAACATCAATAGTTAAAATGATTTGGTAAATTTTAAACATCATTAATTAAAATGATTAATTACTTTGAATGTCATTAATCAAAATGACTAATGAATTTAAGTATCTATTTTGTTAATATACAAGCTCAAGACAACGCACAGAGGTTTTACGGAGATGATATTCAATGAATGTCGGTATAGTGAAAATCGCTATAACAAAACTTAAACAATTTAAATAAAATATCATGATTAATTTCAACTAAACATCAATATAAGTAGCATAAGGATGTAAATAAAATTTATATTGGCAAGAAACCCCATAGGGTCTCTCTACAGATGTCCCTTGCAAAACAACGGTTACAGATAGTATATAATCATATAGGTTCCCTACAAATTAAATAATATATCATCCGTTTTCTAAAACGGGAATCCAATCCAAACCATCAATTAAACAACAATTTAAACTATCATCCAAACATTCAACAATAATTTATAGCATCATAAATTTATATATTTTATTTAGAGGTAAGTTACTTACCGAAATTCCAGTCATCACCGAAGCGTTCCGATTTGAACTAAAATCGAACACCATTCGATTTTAACAAAAAATTATACAAGCTCCAAATTCAACTAATCTAATTCCAAAATGTAGACAATGCTTCCATGAGTGTAACACAACTGACCTCGTTCGATTTGGACCTCGTATGAACAAGATATTTAATTTATAAGTTAACGGGTTAAATAATATAATTAATTTACAGATTATCCACCGATAACCTTTGATTACCCCTGCCTAATGAAGATTAAACCCTAATTCGCTTTCTAAATCAACCCAGGCTGCAAAATCATGAAGCCGAACTTCCTCGACCTTCCAGCGCCTCCACTGACTTCTTGCCACCACTACAACTACACCATCGACTTGTTTGACTTCGATAGTGTAACGACTCAAAATTTCACCGCTTTGATTTGTGAATATTTTATTAATATTAAATATTCAAATAATAGGTTTTATAGTTAAAATAAAACTCTTTTAAATAATAACTATTGATGGTGAAATAGTTTTTCAAATTAGTTTACTTAAATAATTAGTTCGAAGAAAAATCGAAAATGTGATCAGAATTCGTTTTTTGAAATTTTGACTTTTCATTGGCTAAAAGTTGTCGAAAACATTGTGAACTCTAGTGTAAATATATACATATACATTTATAATAAAGTTAGGTTTATATGAGGGAGAGAGTATGTGTGTGTGTGTTTACTTAAGTTAGTATACAAGTTCATGTGACCTATGCTTGAAAAACAAATTAAAACATAAGTGTTTAAAAGGAAGATGCCTTAGGAAACATGTCTAAACACACAATACACATGTATTAAATGTATGTTGGGCTAGCAAGTGAGGGTGGAAAAATTTTCAAAAATTGCATGAGGTGGAGGAGACAACATGGATGAGGTGGCATGAGATGAAAGGAGGGCATGTACTTAAGGCCATTTTGGTAATTTACCAAATGCATTCTATATAAAAGTTTTTCTATTTTCTAATTTTCATTTTTACCTTCACTTCTTCATTTCAAACTTATTTCTTCTTCCCTTAAACTTTTCATGGATTCCTAAAGTTCTAAGTTAAAAATTCTTAGTTTCATTCACCTTTTAAATTTTAAAACCTTGTTTAAACGCTCTACCTCTCCTAGCATTCATTAAGCAAGCCTAGCCTCCTCCAAACCATCTAGGCCGTGCACCATACCCATCCAACCAACCATGGCCGAGACATGTTTGCATAGTGTCCAAATTCATTAAGGCTTTTAGCCTTCAAAAATCAAGTATTTTTTTAGGCAAAGCAAGTTCTAGGTTCGATGCACAAGTTCTAGTGAAGTTCATGTGTTTTGGTTAGCGTTAAGGTGAGAAAACTAAACCCTTTATTTAAAGTTATTAGTTTGGATTATGACGTATAGATTGCTGTTAAATCATTTGCTTGTTGGTTGGATATTGATGCTCTTTATATGTTTACATACATGCTTAAATGTGATGTTTAGTTCAACTTAGAAATCAAAGTGAAATGTATGTATGTATGGAAAGTTGCGATCTTGCTTAGGAAGTAGCATATAAATTATATTGTGGTGATATACATTTTATTATATGTTCTAAAAGTTAGCACTTGAGTATGTTATTATATGTAAAGGGAAAGGTTAGTATTTGGAATCGTAGTTGCAATATCGAAATCCTTTGGCTTTAAAAACTTGTTTTCCTTACTTTTAAAAATGTTTTATTTAGTTTCAAAAACCTTAGTTTGTTTTTAGGACATTTATGTAAGGTTATAAGGTAGTTAAAGTACAGAGGATAAGATTTTGAAACTATTTAATATGAAAAATCAAGCTGTGAAAATTATTGGTCATGTAGCGATAGTCGATATATGTGTAGTATATGAAAACAGACTCTTTTGAAATTTAAATTTATTTTGCACTTAAGGATCTTTTTGAAAAGAATTTTCAAACATATATCAAGAAGTAAAAGGTAATCATTTAATTATTTGTTTATTTAATGATTAAGTAATTAAGTAGGGTAATTAGTACTTAATCATTAATTAAGTTAAGGTAACTATTACTTAAGTATTAATCAAGTAAGTTAATTATAATTAGTTAAATAATTAAAAATCTAATTATTATTTTAATTAATTATTAAAGATTACTTATTAATTAATTATTTATTTATAACAGATTTAATTATTTATTAATTACTAATCAAGTTAAATTTAGGTTAAGATTTAATTAAAACTAAATTATGATTTAATTATTTTAAATAAAGGTTTAATTTATTATTTATGTTTTAACTAAGTATTATTTTAATTAATTAATTGAGATTAATTAATATTTAATTATTATTTAAAAGTTTAAATTATTATTTAACAATTAACTAAAGATTAATTAGGGCTTACTTATTTATTTAAAAGTTAATTATTGTATAATTAATAATTAAAGGTTTAATTATTATTAAATTAAGGGTTTAAATGTTATTTAATTATTAAGTAAAATTTTAAATTTCTAAACAACTTTATTTCTAAAATTGGTTTTGTTTTTAAAGCAACTCTCTTTTAAAGAATATTTTAAATCCAAGGGACTTTCTTGTCGACTACCCTTAAGTAACTTCAAATGGATATTTATAAAAGAGTTTTATAAATAATTTTGGATATTTATAAAAGAGTTTTATAATTGATTTGGATATTTATATAAGAGTTCCATAAATAAACTTAGAGATTTATAAAGTGTTTTATAAATGGATTTGGAATTTAAGTGAAGGAGATTTCATAAATGAAAGAGATTTATTAAAAGGATTTATAGAAGTAGATTATAAAAGAATTTGAGATTGGAATTGGCCTTCTTAATTATGGTGGTGTGGAACTTTCATTCCATACTTAACACTGAAGGAATAATGTTTGAGGTTATCTTTATCTAATTTAAATAATATTTGTTTGATTCTTTTAATATGATTTTGAAATAAGAAACCTTTCACAATGTTTTGTGAATATACTTATGCAAGTGAGATGAGTATATGAATATTTTGAATAATATTTTGGAAAGAGATTTACATAAATGAAATATTTATTTTGAGGCTTAATGAGTGCTATGGGTAACTAAATCTTTGAATGTTGTTGTTTGATGATGTATTTGGTAGTTAAATAACCAATTATCAAATCTTGATTTGTTTTAACTCAGGAAGTATGTTGTGTATATTCGAGTTCCCCGATGAGGACTCGAACGCTTGTTGCATACTTCTAAAGAACCGAAATTGAGTTAGTCAGGAATTACCGCTTAGTTTGGAGGCATTGGTTTCTGGATTTATCCGAAACACTCCAAATTTATAACGTTCATGATGGATCGTTTATGAAGTATGTATGAAGTTGTATTATTCTTTCTGAGGGCGATTCCAAAATGGAAGATAGAAATTATTGAATGTTTGTTCGATCCCGGAACAACTTATGTGGATGAATGCTGGCACTACATTGCTACCTGGAGGGCAGTGTTAGCATTCCAAGTGGGTTTGCTATTTAAAAAGGTAAAGCATAACCTCAGGCCTCACACCCCACAAATAACTAAACCAGGGATGTGCAAGAAGGCTAAATGGGTCGCTCCCATTAGGGTATGATCATCCCTTATCTAGAGTCGATATTTATGTATACTTCGGGGTTCATTATAGTTGTTTGTTAACCTAGGGGCGATCATATTCGGCGCTATCCGGTAAGGGGTGGGGTCGGTCCTGAGTAGCAGAGGTGCAACGTGTTGTAGCCTCCAGTGCATTTTATCTAAAGGTGTACTGATTTGGTGGGTAAACTCTTACCTTTCATAGTTGGAATCCAATTTTCAATACAAGCCTTCAGACTTTATTGTACATCTACTATGATGGAATTTAATAATGTAATAATTTCGGCTATGATTCAATATGTACTTGTATCTTAGACATTATTATAATATTACAAATTTTTTATACAAACTGTTTTGGTTATCATATGGTAAAAATCCATCTGTGTTTATATACGACGTGATCTTACGAGATACCTTTGTTTTTCAAAAAGGTTTATAAATATAAAAAATCAATATGATTTGATAGAGTTTTCTTATGTTGGTTTACCAAACTGATCTGAGCATTATTTCCTTATAATGCTAGGGTCAGCCTGAGCATATTTTCCAGATTTAGTTGGATGATTTGGAGCTTTCCGGAGACGAGCCAGATTCTTCAAGACGTATTCACGTATCTTATATTCTTCCATTGTTCTATTTTTTTGTCTTTATTCATCATCAATTGTAAGGACAGGCTGTTATAACTGTCCAGACTAATAATATGATAGCGTACTCCGATGTTGTGTATAAATAAAGTTGTTTTCTTTTTGTAAAGATTTAGTGTATATTATATATTGCTCGTTACGATGTGAGATTTTGTTCTGTCTTCTTCTTTCATCACCCCAAATGGCCCGTCTTTCGGAAACTTATATGATCAGCACATGAACACCGAGGATGTATTAAGTGTCATCTTTAGGTGTAAGAAAGGCAGAACATTATAGGTGAACTCAACATCCCTAGCCTCACCTCCCCTCGACGACCAGAGCTCGCCAGCGAACCCCAAAACTCTGTTGCCTTGTAACCCAGATCCACCGCACCCTCGGCCATCTCCAACCAATCCCACCGTACACTATCTTCATCTCACTAAGACGAACATTTCTCCAGTTAATACCATCTCCTAAATTGCACTCTGGTGGCCGTAGTTGATAATGGCCATTGGATGCGATGTTTAGATTAGAGCATGTTTTTTTAGGGAAATAAAGAAAAGTGAGGTCCTTATATAGAAATTCTAACCGACACTATTCACGCTTGAAAATCTCAAACTCCAATCGAGGCGTGCTCCCTGACGTTTCTGGCCAAATACCCCTATTTTGAACTCAATCAAACTATTTTCGGGACCTAATTTCATCATATACAAAATTTATCTTTTAAAATCCAATTATATTATTTTAATTCTCTAAAATTAATTATTACACGTTTCGAGCTCACTCCATCATACAATACATCCGATCGTCACGAAACTCATCGGTGTATAACGATTTATTATTCTGGATCCAATGGCAATTGTTTCGTCAAAATCCGAGAGAGTGCCTCGGAATGATAATTTCACACATTTAGAATATTGTTTTATATTTTCGATCCAATTATCAATATTTATTCGATCTATTTATTTTTTTGTAACTAAATTTACAAATTGAATTCACTAATATTATTTATTAATTAAAAGGAGTTAAATAAAATTATTAAATCCGTTTAATCAATATTTAATTCACAAATTAAAATATTCAAGTAATCTCTATTTGAATATAAGTTATTAAATTTCACAATCCAATTATTTAAATATTTAAACTTAATTAAATATTAAAAATCTAATGACTAAAATTATGGGTTGTTACATTCTTCCCCCTTAATAGAATTTTGTCCCCGAAATTCCCAAGGAAGAAAATGACTCCAAACCCTTAAGTTTAAAACTATTAATTAAAATGAGTTATTAAATTCTTAAAGTTCCTTAAATTATGGAAAATTTTGGCAGCACCTCCTTTGCGCGGCTTGATCGGAAAAACTACAAATCACCACTACGAGTCCCAAATCAATAAAAGCCAAGTAGCCTCCTATATCTAGGGCATAAAATCATCAATCAATTTCAATTTCCAAATCTATTATGTACCTTTTTACGTATGATTTATATTTTTGCAGCAACTTATTGTCTCGATGCAAATGCAGGCGTGTAAGAAATCAAGTTGAAATCTCTTGTTTATCTGTACTTACATAATCCAAAAGAGAATCAGGCTAACAAAAGAGCAATACACTAGCTATTTCTATCATAAGCTCAAACAACACAAACAATGTAACAACCTGTGCAACATGGCAATATGATGCAACTAATAATAATAATGTAACTCTTAATGCAAAAACTAGCATGATATAAATCTTCATGCAACTCTAATGAATAAAGCCACATGCAAATAAAAGCAACATATCAACCATATGCAACAAAATACAGAGATTACTCTGAAATCAAAACCACACATTTAATCTTTTCTAGAGATAAAATTAGAACTAAATGCTCGGGTTTTTCTTTATTCAAAAATATATTTTAAAACTCCTTCAAAAAGGAATATATCAAAACTTGATCCGACATGATAAGGAGGGTGCACCCTTCCCCCTTTCGAGCATGGTATAACTCTAAACAAAAAATGGAGCTTCGAGTGGTATTCTGGTACCTCGTAAACACAATAGAGTAAACAAATATACACGGCAAGTACCAAAATGAGAAACTCCTAATCGCCTTTGGTTTTAGTCATTCACCACAATAAATAAAAATATTTGTAAAACACTTTGCAAATATTTATTGGCACAAATTCCAAACTCTTATCGAAATAATAATATTTCTCAAATACTTCAAATCATACTATTATTAATTGTTTCCACAATCATTACAAAAACTCTTTTCAAAACGATTTCAAAACCATCGGGATTTAAGTCCTAATAAACAACAATCCAAAAACCTTTATTTATAAATTCAAACTTTATAAACAATGATATATAAAATCACACAATCAATCAAATCAAATTCCGTATCGGAATAAACTAACACTTAACATTATTTAAAATGTTAAAGAACTAACAAACAAATCTTAGCTTAGGTTCAAAAACTATTTTGATTTCCTAAGAATATAAATAATTTCCTAAGCGTACTATTTTGCTTATCAGCCTTTGGTTATTGCTTAGAAGATTATCTAAGTTCCCTAGGATAAAATTGAAAGTCTGTGTAACATTCCACTATTTTGGACCATTCAAATCGACAATGAATCCACACATGTCAGACTTGAATACTTCAAAATAGTGAATTATCAAGAAAATTTGGAGCAAATAAAATCAAACACCGAATCACAGACATAGAATATCAGAATAACTCGCAGCGGAAATAAAATACCATAGTAGTTCATGAAGCTACTATATACAAAATCTCATAGTCAAAATAAATATAATAGAAGTCAAGATACATAAGTCAATAATACAGAGACAATACTGAATAGGAAATAACTGGAATAGAAGTCGATGAACCGATAGACAAATAAGCTCCAAGAAATCTCTAGCTCTAGAAGGTGAATCCAAAGCTGTGATTCTCAGGCTGACCCGAGCGTAAAGTAAAACACAAACACTTGAGTCAGGACATACATACTTATACAATGTAAACCAACTCAAGTGAACTGTAAAAGCAATGCACAATAACTCAAAGGATGCTTGGGATCGCCCATCCTTTAAGGATCCGTTAAACAATTAAGCAGAAATAAACGCTATCAGAGAAATGTCCATATTAAAGTAAACAATGCACATAACAGTGTAAATGTGACTAGGGTAGCGCAGAGCTGCGGTAATCGCTCACCTCTAGCCACACTCTCAAATCCAAGGTGTGTATCAAAACAATCATAAGGAAATAAAATAGCATACAGAGCAGTCTCCCCGTGGCTATAGATTTCAAAATGGTTTATAATTTTGAATTAAAATCATTCATTAAACCATTAAAGGATGAAGTCATTGTACCTTCAAATTAAATATTTAATTCCCAAAATTTAGCCTTTTTTGAGTTCATTTGTTTACTTAAATACATTAAAACATTAAAATTCCAGCTTTCACAGCATTTAGAAAGTGCTGCGGTAAGTTATATTTGAAAAAAATTCAATTCAGCAAAAACATCATTTATAAACTGCTGTAGTAGTTCAGAGTTCAATTTAAAAATTTCTAGTTCAATTCAGCAAAGACAGCACTTATCAAGTGCTACTGTAGTCTTTTTATTAGTTTTAGGTTTTAATTTAAATTCAGCCACCACAGCACTTACAAAGTGCTGCAATAGCCCTTAGTTAAATTAGCCTTTAGTTCATTTGTATCAACCACGGCACTTACAAAGTGCTACAGTATCATTTACTTCAGATTTTAAGTTAATTCCAGAAACGATAGCATTTCTGAAGTGCTACTAAAAGAATTTCCAGATTTTTACCAGAAATTCCAGAAATAATTAAACTTCAATTTTAACCATTTTTACTTATAAAAATCATATTTTTCCACTTCAAAATGTACATTTAAATACCCTTTAAATTAAAATTTTATAAAGGAAAATTTTTACAATAAAAATCAAATTTTCACAATTTCACTTATTAAATTCTAGTGTACCATTTTCCCATTCTTTTCGTTTTTAAAAATTTACTTTAACCCTTAAATTTAAATTTCCAATTCATAAATAAAACTTAATTTCCATTTTTATTTAATTAACTTAAACTTCCATAAAAAAATCAAATCACAAATTTCCAAATTAAGTTATGTTTAAATCACAATTTTTCTATTCGTTTATTTAACATTTTTAAAACATAGAAAAATCCTTAACCCTTTATTAAATCATTTTAAATTTAATTTAAATCAAATTATCATATTTTTACATTTTAAAATACTTAAAATTTCTAGAAAAATATATAAAATAACCACGGATTTGTATAATATGTTATAACCTAAGTCAAGTGGTACGGATAATATATCATTTCAATATGTAATTTACAAAGAAAAATCCGAGTTCTATTATTTCGAACCCACAATCCCAAGTTAATAAAATAAATAAAAATCGCTCAGGCCTATCATTTCAGCCCATAATAATTTTTCCCTATTCTAAAGTCCGTTCGGGTATGTATCATTTCAACCCATAGTGATTCTATTCTACTAGGAACTTGTAGTGTGATAAACAGTAATAAATAAATAGTATAGCAGAATATAACATAGCAGATGATGTGACAAGTTTATAACAGGGTTTAACATCATATAATTTACATCACAGGCAGGTATAACATGATATAATAGTTTCTACACATTCTCTTATTGTCACTTCACAAATTATATAAGTATAAATGTCAAGCATGAATAACTCACCTTTTCAAGCTGGAGTTCGCAAAACAAAACACAAATCCAGAAGGCACGATAAAGCATGAATTTTGATTCAAGTGGAGAGAGAGCCAAGATATTAATCTTGTATACAACAATAAAACAAAGCAATATAAATATAAATTTAAAATACAATGATAAATTGAAACAAAGATGGAATTTGAATTGACAAAAGAGACAAATGGCTTAACCTTGCTTCCAAATCACAAATGCTTGACCATGACTCATCATGGGCTCGGCCATACATGTTTTAGAGGTGGAAATGGTTTGGGTTTGGCACAAATAGGCACAGCTACAAAGGAATGTGAAGAGGTTTTGGAGTTACAACATGGAATACAAAGAGGTTAAGGCCAAGAGATGGGGTGTTAGGTGCACATATGCTCTCCCTATGCCATATTTGGCCCGACCATGCACTGGTTCAGGTCAGGTCAGAGGAGAAGTTGATGGCCAGAGGTCATGTCATGCTGGTGGTGGAGCTAGGGGTGGTGGTCGAAGAGAAAAATGAAGGGAATGGTGACAAAGAGGCTCGGCTATGCAATTTGGAAGGGGTTTGAAATGTTTTTGTGGTGCTTGTTCAACCTAGGGCTCACGGCCAGATCTGGTGTAACGACCACGACTTTCTCTCCACAGAAAGTCGCATCGTTAATAAGAAAGAAAGGGGTGAGAAAAAAAGAAAAGAAGAGAAGAAAGAAAGAAACAACAACAACGATCTCACAGCGGAACGAATAAATTATATTAATAACATAAACTATTACATAGTATACAACACTTATCAGAGTTTACACAACTATACAACATATGCTAGACAGTTATAAACATCTGTCTAGATATTACAACTCAAATACAATACAAGACTCTAACACAGATATCAACACAGCGGAATACTATATCTACGAACGCCGAAGCCTCCTGCTCCATTGCTCCTCCAGAATATTCGTCAAAGCTAAACCTGAATCCCTTGGCTACTCGTAAAAATTTGAGTACCCAAGAGTTTATAAAACAGAAATAAACACTTGGGTCAGACATGGGTCTGGTGTGAGTAACAGGTTAAACTTGCTTAACTTCAAAACCTTTAGAAACAAAAGGTATCACGTAAGACTCCCCACAAATAAACATGGGTAAGTTTTTACCTTACGCTAACCAAAACATTTGATAGGAAATCTGATTTTATTATAATAGGGTCTAGGGTTTTCAAGTAAAATATAGAAATAGCTGAAATGCTTACATCTCACATTCCAACATAGTTGGGCACAACTAATACGTACGGCACTTGTTGGAGTTTGGATTCCATACAATGGCAGGGCTACTGGGGTACCGCCCGTCACAGTACGTGGCCTAGATCACCGTACCTAGGAGTACGCCCGCTCCCCTGCAACACAAAGCCGGAACCATCCCTTACTGGATAATTCCGAACAAGATAATCCCGTAGTTGGCGCGACCAACCACACACTAAGCCGAATAAAAGAAAAGGGACCTCTAGACAGGGATCTATCTTGCTCTCAGTGGGTGCTACCCACGAAACCTTGCTGCACCTCCCCTGTTTTAGCCATTCCTGGTTGATGAGGCTTCAGGTTACGATTACCTTTAATCAGAACATATCACTTAGAATGCTCATCGTCCGCCTGACGATGTGCTGAAAGCATTCAATCCATACAAGTTCATTCCGGGTTCGAACGAAACCGAAGGCATTATCTCGTTACACTCGTTTTGGAATCACCCTCAGAGTTAACGACAATAACCCTTGCACTCTGAATCTTCATCTTCACTTGAGATTCACGACCTATCGTTAATTTGGATCGATGTGGTATTCGGGTCTCCAGACCTGGAATTCCGGTATACGGAAACCCGATCCCGGTCTCATCGAAATCCAAAACGTATCTTTTAAGGCCAAGTTGTTTAAAGGTTTAAACAATTTAACTTATCTATATACACAAAGATAGATAATTCAATAGATAATCTACATTATCATCCCAAACAGATAATTCACATTATCATTATAATTCAACCAAACATCCATATCATATATCAATCATATCTCATCAGAGATATCAAACAATGAAATACATTCAATCTCATTCATCCATCCTTAAGCAATGATTTATATCATCTAATTAATTTAAAGTGAATTAAACTAATTACTTCATTCTATAAATCCTGCTTACTTAATTATTAATTAAACCAATTAATTAATCATTACTCTAAGTATCCATCTTAATTAATCATTCCTGATTAATAATCCTTTAATTACTTTAAGTAATTAATACTTAATTAATTTCACAAATTAATTATCTTAAACCATTCAGTAATTAATCTTTAATTACTTCATTAATTAATTAACTATATTTAATTACATTAATCCTTAATTAATTACAATTAATTAATTACTTTAATCACTAATTATTTATTAATTAATCTTAATTAATCAATCCTTAATTACATCATTAATTTTATTAATTAATGATCCTTAATTATTCTTAATTAATTATCTTATTTAAATTAATAATTAATTAATCATATTTATTAATCACCTTTGATTAATCTCATTTAGTAATTAACTACTCTTAATTACTACACTTCATAAATTAATTACTCCTTAATTAATTATCCTTTAATTAATCCCTTGATTAATTTATTTAAAGTAATTAACTCAAATTACTTTTATTAAACCATCTTTAGTTAATTACATCTACTAATTAACTTTAATTACTTTCCTAAGTAATTTATACTTTCACTAATTACATTTAAGTAATTATCAATCACCAAGTGATTATCTTAAATTAATTAAACAAATTAATTTAGACTTATCAAATCTATTTAATTAATTACCTTAAGTAATTAATTTCTTAAATTACTTCCATTAAGCAATTATACTTAACCAATTTCATAAAATGATTATTATTAATTAATTAATCTATTTGATTATCAAAATTAATCCCATTCATTAATTATTTAATAATCCTTAATTAATGATCCCTCATTAATTTTTATCAATTCTTTAATTATTTCTTTAGGTAATTAATCTTTAAATCAATTATTTATTAAAACAACTTGATAAACTCTTACTTACCAATTAATTAATTAAATTATCAATCATTCTTTAATTACCTTATTAATTTAATTACTCCTATATAATTGAATCTTAATTACTTTCTGAACTAAAGTATTAACCTTTAACTACTTTAGTTATTATTAACAAAAGTCTTTAAACATTTTACTTTAAAATCTTTTCTTTTAATTCATTTTAAATCAAAAGATTTAAAAATAGATTACAATTTAACTTTAACCAATATTTAAATCAAATATACAAAATCTATTTAAATCAAATGTTAAGAACACTTAACATTTACAAAAGAAATTTTATAAGATTTTTAAACCAATTCTTTTATTCAAATCTTTTTAAATTATACTTTCAACCTTTTATATTTGTTAAAACATTAAAAATAGTTATAACTTATTTAATTAACTAGGATATTAATAAACTGAATCCATACCTTTAAAATCTGATTTAAAACTTTGTTTTAAATCCTACTTAACATTTTAAACTCAATTTAAAATTTAAAAACTCTGTCTGGGTTTAAAACTGCAACCTCACAAATGACCCGTGCCAATCATCAAAATACCCGAGAAAAAGTTGAAAAGCCCCGAGCCTGACTTCGAGTTTCCCTTCCCCTTTTATTTAAAAACTTTGTTATGTTTAGAAATTTAAAAACAGTTTACCCACGCGAGTTCCCTTGAACGACCCCGAGCCAGAACCTTATTTCCTTGATCATGACTTCGAGTCACTCATCAATTTGCTCGAGTACAACTGCACCTTCTTCCTCTAACTCAACTCTTCCAGATGTTCGAAACATTCATGTGCACGTGCACAGGCGAAACGCTCGCCTTCGATCACCGCCGATGATCTCCTCAAGTCAACATTCACCTTCGTATCCAAATTCGATCACCAAAACTTCAACATCAACTCGTATTCGAAAACGAGTATCTCATCACCATGAAGAACAGGAAACCAAAGCCTGGAAATCACTCGAATTCATCTCTTCGATCGCCTGAGCGTCTGAACGTTTGGCCGCGACTTCGACTACGTCCCCACTTCAATCTCCCAGGGTCTGGTGGAACTCGATCCACCAGAGCTTCCTTGACCACCAATTTCTCGACCATGCCAAAATCTAGGGCTACAGCCTAAATCAATCACCAGCCACCACTCCGGTGATTTGAATACCTTTCTGGCATTTTTTCCAACCTCACCCATCAATTAGCTATCTCCAGGGAGAATCACGCCTTCGACAACCAGCTAGATCATCAGAGATCAACCAGAATTCAAATTCTGGTCAAACCCAAACTGCTCGTACCACACCCCTCTAAAAATTGTGATTTTAATTCTATAATTCATGGTTTAGGATATGATTTCAGATTATATGCCTGTACCTTTGAATTAAGATATTTAAATTTTAACAAAAACTAAAGTTTCCTGTTCCACTATGTTTTCCAGAGCAATTTCCTTTTTATTCAAACTTAAATAAAATTTTAAACACAAATCCATGATTAAACAAACAATTATTGTTTTTAACTTAAACCATAATAGTGACAAAGTCAAAAGATACAAGATTTAAATTAAACTTTGAAATTGAAACTGGGAACAGAGATATATATACATAACAGACATGCACACCAATTTACATCCATATATAAAGATATACATACATATCAAACATTTTAAACAACATGCAGGCATATTACATCATAGATTCAAGGATTTATAGCATGCAAACAGATATACTTAAGTTTTTAAAAATGTAAGTTACTCACCAGATTTCAAATGAAGAACAGAGTTTGAAACAGATACTTGAAATCTGGAATGCTACTTTGTTTTGATTTAAAACTTGAAAACTGGAATGCTAGCTTTAGTTTGAAAAGATGCAGTTGCATGCAGAGATGACTTGTTTGGACATGCTTCCAGGCTTTGAAGAAGATGCAGTCTTTTGTTTTCAGATTGAAGAAATGGTTACAGTCTTATGCTTTTAAAATAAATTACAGTTTGAAGAAGAAGCTTTTCAGAGGATTGATGAATCTCTGTTTTATGAGGAAGATTTGATTATAGATTATTGTTTTGAGGATTTTGTTTTGAGATTATGGTTTGAGGAGTTTTTGATTACAGATTTGTTTTCTGGGAATTTTGTTTGAGTATACTTCAGATTTCGATTTTGAGAATTTTGTCTCAGGCTGATGTTTTCTTAAGTTTTTTAAAAGAATAGAAAAGGAAAGTGTAGATGAGAACATATGTTTATATAAGTGAAAATGATTTATTCAAAAAGAAAAACAAAAATACAAAACTTTGACATTTGTCATTCTCATATCTTAACCTTAGAACACATGTTATAATGATGCCTTAGGAATTTACACATGTCCTTTTAATTAATTAATATTTATTTTAAATGTAAAAACCTTTTTCTTTATTTATAAATGCTTGTTTATATATATATAAGTTACTTTAAAGAAAATAAACTAATTATACTTATAAATAAAAGCTTATACATATATTTTAAAATCCAAATATTTAAATATCTATCTTTGAATTTCAAAACTAATTTACATTCAAATTCAAATTATATTTAAAATCCAATTTAAAGTCAATTTATATACATACATATATAACTACACATTTAATTTGAAAATAACAATCTTATTTTATTAAAGTCTATTTATATCTATAAATAAAACAATACACTATTAATATTGTATTTTAAACTTACCTATATATATATACTCTTAAATCTTATTTATTAAGCAATATCTCAAAAAGAAAATAACCTTATTATTAATCTTATTTAAAACCATATAGATATTTTGTTTAAATAACTTTGAAAAGCAAATATTAAAATTTCCAAACTATCAATATATATATATTAGAAATTTAAAAACAAGATTTTATTTATTTATTATATTTCAACCCAAAGCTAATCTATTTACAATATATATATACTTATATATATATACATTATATATAGAAATCATTTTATTAGTTTTAAAAGATAAATTCCACTAATTAAATATTTATTCAATTAGATTATTAAACTAATTCAAATTTTATTATCAAAAATTATCAAATCAATTTAATTATTTAAACAGATTATTAAATTGATATTGTCCAAAATTCCGGGATATTACATTCCTTCCCCCTTAAAATAATTTCGTCCCCGAAATTTAAAACAAAGGTAATTTAATAATCTATTTAAATCACAACCATATATTATCATCCATATGCTAACAATCATAGCAACCAATCATCCAAACAAACAATTCTAACTATCCAGCGAAAAATTCTGAATAGAATTTCCCCGAGTTTCCCCAAATATAAATACCGGGATACTCGCTCTACAGAATCCAAACAATCAATACTACTAAGCTATAGAGCTCCTACTCATCTAGATTTATAAGTCTAAACAGAATATCAGACTACAGACGAGTCTGACTCAACTACCAAACCTCCAGAACTGCAGATTCCTAAACCAGAGATAGATCAAACACGTATTCCTTCAGAGATACGTAAAACACAATGAATTCCAGTTATCCAAACTGACAATTCAATCCAGTAGATCAAACTCTTATCCAAATCAGAAATACAGAAAAGATCCAAAATAACTCGGAGCTAACTTCCCAGACTTACCTAATCTTATAGCTCCCTTTAATCAGAGAAAAACTTCACAACAACGAAGTCTCCAACTTCGAATTTCAAATTCCTTCGTCTCTTATCCACAAAATCTTCAGACGATCTCGGCTTCCTACAAAACCTTTCTGATCAGCTCAACCTTCGCCGATGCTTCTAGAAACAAACTAGACCAAAAATAACTCGACAAAATGATCCTCTCAAAATCTACCCATAATCCAAAACACAAATCTACTCACAACATCAGAAGACCGAACTAACTTCTCCTATCTGGAAAAGACAAACAGATGCACTCGCCAAACTACTTCCGCTGCACCATTCTGATCTGGAGTAGAATGAAAATGCTGATGAAGAACACAAGCACAACTGGATAACACATCCCAGAAAATCTCAGATAACTCAAGAGAATACTCAGACTATCGCAAGTCACTTTTGCGATCAACCCAGCCAACATGCAAAGAAACTGTTCTCTCTTTACCAATCAGAACAGCTTACACTTATCTATCCTATCTATCGAAGAAATGGATCCACTTTGCTGCTTCTGAACTCCACTTCAGAAAAACTGCTCAGTCAGAAAATTTCCTGTCAACACAAAGAATACTCCCGAGCTGCACTGCTGCCACAGATGCCAAAGACTTCTCAATCCAAATCTCTTCGAGAAACTCGGACCCAAACTAAACAGAATCACCATGCTGAACTCAGCCACAACACTGAAATATACACACTTCATTAACTTGTTCCAAAGAAAACATCTTCGGGAACATCCATATTCACTGCGTCTCATCACACAGCTACTATTACCTGAGGTATCAAGATACCATCACTCGCTTCTGTCTAACCGACAGATCCAAATCTACTCATCCAACTTCAAAGATAAACTCCGAACCATAATAGGTTTCCTTCAGAGATTGTGAAATCCTTACACAACTGTAAAGTTCACTCGAGAAAGACTGTAGACCCAACACCGTCCCGGCAAATACACTTCCAACCTCAACACTCAGACTCCTAATTCTAGATGATAAATTATTATCATCTCAACCAATCATTACAAATACCATATACATTTAAAATGATACTTTTTATATATAGAAAATATATCTGGTAAAATTATTTCACCTTCCCCTTTTTAAAACAATATTGTGTCCGTTGGCCTGGTCCAAGTGTTTAGAGATCCCTATCAATAACGTTAGCTACTCGTATTGACCAGAATCCATATACCACTCAACCGATCAATTAACACAATATAAAACCATTTTATATAACTAACAAATACGCGCTCTCGTATATATATACACTCGGACTCAAACAGGTTGTTACAGATCCTATCTCTAATGAACAATCCTTCCGAACCTAGGTATTCACTCAACCTAGTGCTCTGATATTCACTTAACCAAAAGCTTAGGCATTCGCTCAACCTATGCTCCGATACCACTGTAACGACCACGACTTTCTCTCCACAGAAAGTCGCATCGTTAATAAGAAAGAAAGGGGTGAGAAAAAAAGAAAAGAAGAGAAGAAAGAAAGAAACAACAACAACGATCTCACAGCGGAACGAATAAATTATATTAATAACATAAACTATTACATAGTATACAACACTTATCAGAGTTTACACAACTATACAACATATGCTAGACAGTTATAAACATCTGTCTAGATATTACAACTCAAATACAATACAAGACTCTAACACAGATATCAACACAGCGGAATACTATATCTACGAACGCCGAAGCCTCCTGCTCCATTGCTCCTCCAGAATATTCGTCAAAGCTAAACCTGAATCCCTTGGCTACTCGTAAAAATTTGAGTACCCAAGAGTTTATAAAACAGAAATAAACACTTGGGTCAGACATGGGTCTGGTGTGAGTAACAGGTTAAACTTGCTTAACTTCAAAACCTTTAGAAAGAAAAGGTATCACGTAAGACTCCCCACAAATAAACATGGGTAAGTTTTTACCTTACGCTAACCAAAACATTTGATAGGAAATCTGATTTTATTATAATAGGGTCTAGGGTTTTCAAGTAAAATATAGAAATAGCTGAAATGCTTACATCTCACATTCCAACATAGTTGGGCACAACTAATACGTACGGCACTTATTGGAGTTTGGATTCCATACAATGGCAGGGCTACTGGGGTACCGCCCGTCACAGTACGTGGCCTAGATCACCGTACCGAGGAGTACGCCCGCTCCCCTGCAACACAAAGCCGGAACCATCCCTTACTGGATAATTCCGAACAAGATAATCCCGTAGTTGGCGCGACCAACCACACACTAAGCCGAATAAAAGAAAAGGGACCTCTAGACAGGGATCTATCTTGCTCTCAGTGGGTGCTACCCACGAAACCTTGCTGCACCTCCCCTGTTTTAGCCATTCCTGGTTGATGAGGCTTGAGGTTACGATTACCTTTAATCAGAACATATCACTTAGAATGCCCATCGTCCGCCTGACGATGTGCTGAAAGCATTCAATCCATACAAGTTCGTTCCGGGTTCGAACGAAACCGAAGGCATTATCTCGTTACACTCGTTTTGGAATCACCCTCAGAGTTAACGAAAATAACCCTTGCACTCTGAATCTTCATCTTTACTTGAGATTCACGACCTATCGTTAATTTGGATCGATGTGGTATTCGGGTCTCCAGACCTGGAATTCCGGTATACGGAAACCCGATCCCGGTCTCATCGAAATCCAAAACGTATCTTTTAAGGCCAAGTTGTTTAAAGGTTTAAACAATTTAACTTATCTATATACACAAAGATAGATAATTCAATAGATAATCTACATTATCATCCCAAACAAATAATTCACATTATCATTATAATTCAACCAAACATCCATATCATATATCAATCATATCTCATCAGAGATATCAAACAATGAAATACATTCAATCTCATTCATCCATCCTTAAGCAATGATTTATATCATCTAATTAATTTAAAGTGAATTAAACTAATTACTTCATTCTATAAATCCTGCTTACTTAATTATTAATTAAACCAATTAATTAATCATTACTCTAAGTATCCATCTTAATTAATCATTCCTGATTAATAATCCTTTAATTACTTTAAGTAATTAATACTTAATTAATTTCACAAATTAATTATCTTAAACCATTCAGTAATTAATCTTTAATCACTTCATTAATTAATTAACTATATTTAATTACATTAATCCTTAATTAATTACAATTAATTAATTACTTTAATCACTAATTATTTATTAATTAATCTTAATTAATCAATCCTTAATTACATCATTAATTTTATTAATTAATGATCCTTAATTATTCTTAATTAATTATCTTATTTAAATTAATAATTAATTAATCATATTTATTAATCACCTTTGATTAATCTCATTTAGTAATTAACTACTCTTAATTACTACACTTCATAAATTAATTACTCCTTAATTAATTATCCTTTAATTAATCCCTTGATTAATTTATTTAAAGTAATTAACTCAAATTACTTTTATTAAACCATCTTTAGTTAATTACATCTACTAATTAACTTTAATTACTTTCCTAAGTAATTTATACTTTCACTAATTACATTTAAGTAATTATCAATCACCAAGTGATTATCTTAAATTAATTAAACAAATTAATTTAGACTTATCAAATCTATTTAATTAATTACCTTAAGTAATTAATTTCTTAAATTACTTCCATTAAGCAATTATACTTAACCAATTTCATAAAATGATTATTATTAATTAATTAATCTATTTGATTATCAAAATTAATCCCATTCATTAATTATTTAATAATCCTTAATTAATGATCCCTCATTAATTTTTATCAATTCTTTAATTATTTCTTTAGGTAATTAATCTTTAAATCAATTATTTATTAAAACAACTTGATAAACTCTTACTTACCAATTAATTAATTAAATTATCAATCATTCTTTAATTACCTTATTAATTTAATTACTCCTATATAATTGAATCTTAATTACTTTCTGAACTAAAGTATTAACCTTTAACTACTTTAGTTATTATTAACAAAAGTCTTTAAACATTTTACTTTAAAATCTTTTCTTTTAATTCATTTTAAATCAAAAGATTTAAAAATAGATTACAATTTAACTTTAACCAATATTTAAATCAAATATACAAAATCTATTTAAATCAAATGTTAAGAACACTTAACATTTACAAAAGAAATTTTATAAGATTTTTAAACCAATTCTTTTATTCAAATCTTTTTAAATTATACTTTCAACCTTTTATATTTGTTAAAACATTAAAAATAGTTATAACTTATTTAATTAACTAGGATATTAATAAACTGAATCCATACCTTTAAAATCTGATTTAAAACTTTGTTTTAAATCCTACTTAACATTTTAAACTCAATTTAAAATTTAAAAACTCTGTCTGGATTTAAAACTGCAACCTCACAAATGACCTGTGCCAATCATCAAAATACCCGAGAAAAAGTTGAAAAGCCCCGAGCCTGACTTCGAGTTTCCCTTCCCCTTTTATTTAAAAACTTTGTTATGTTTAGAAATTTAAAAACAGTTTACCCACGCGAGTTCCCTTGAACGACCCCGAGCCAGAACCTTATTTCCTCGATCATGACTTCGAGTCACTCATCAATTTGCTCGAGTACAACTGCACCTTCTTCCTCTAACTCAACTCTTCCAGATGTTCGAAACATTCATGTGCACGTGCACAGGCGAAACGCTCGCCTTCGATCACCGCCGATGATCTCCTCAAGTCAACATTCACCTTCGTATCCAAATTCGATCACCAAAACTTCAACATCAACTCGTATTCGAAAACGAGTATCTCATCACCATGAAGAACAGGAAACCAAAGCCTGGAAATCACTCGAATTCATCTCTCCGATCGCCTGAGCGTCTGAACGTTTGGCCGCGACTTCGACTACGTCCCCACTTCAATCTCCCAGGGTCTGGTGGAACTCGATCCACCAGAGCTTCCTTGACCACCAATTTCTCGACCATGCCAAAATCTAGGGCTACAGCCTAAATCAATCACCAGCCACCACTCCGGTGATTTGAATACCTTTCTGGCATTTTTTCCAACCTCACCCATCAATTAGCTATCTCCAGGGAGAATCACGCCTTCGACAACCAGCTAGATCATCAGAGATCAACCAGAATTCAAATTCTGGTCAAACCCAAACTGCTCGTACCACACCCCTCTAAAAATTGTGATTTTAATTCTATAATTCATGGTTTAGGATATGATTTCAGATTATATGCCTGTACCTTTGAATTAAGATATTTAAATTTTAACAAAAACTAAAGTTTCCTGTTCCACTATGTTTTCCAGAGCAATTTCCTTTTTATTCAAACTTAAATAAAATTTTAAACACAAATCCATGATTAAACAAACAATTATTGTTTTTAACTTAAACCATAATAGTGACAAAGTCAAAAGATACAAGATTTAAATTAAACTTTGAAATTGAAACTGGGAACAGAGATATATATACATAACAGACATGCACACCAATTTACATCCATATATAAAGATATACATACATATCAAACATTTTAAACAACATGCAGGCATATTACATCATAGATTCAAGGATTTATAGCATGCAAACAGATATACTTAAGTTTTTAAAAATGTAAGTTACTCACCAGATTTCAAATGAAGAACAGAGTTTGAAACAGATACTTGAAATCTGGAATGCTACTTTGTTTTGATTTAAAACTTGAAAACTGGAATGCTAGCTTTAGTTTGAAAAGATGCAGTTGCATGCAGAGATGACTTGTTTGGACATGCTTCCAGGCTTTGAAGAAGATGCAGTCTTTTGTTTTCAGATTGAAGAAATGGTTACAGTCTTATGCTTTTAAAATAAATTACAGTTTGAAGAAGAAGCTTTTCAGAGGATTGATGAATCTCTGTTTTATGAGGAAGATTTGATTATAGATTATTGTTTTGAGGATTTTGTTTTGAGATTATGGTTTGAGGAGTTTTTGATTACAGATTTGTTTTCTGGGAATTTTGTTTGAGTATACTTCAGATTTCGATTTTGAGAATTTTGTCTCAGGCTGATGTTTTCTTAAGTTTTTTAAAAGAATAGAAAAGGAAAGTGTAGATGAGAACATATGTTTATATAAGTGAAAATGATTTATTCAAAAAGAAAAACAAAAATACAAAACTTTGACATTTGTCATTCTCATATCTTAACCTTAGAACACATGTTATAATGATGCCTTAGGAATTTACACATGTCCTTTTAATTAATTAATATTTATTTTAAATGTAAAAACCTTTTTCTTTATTTATAAATGCTTGTTTATATATATATAAGTTACTTTAAAGAAAATAAACTAATTATACTTATAAATAAAAGCTTATACATATATTTTAAAATCCAAATATTTAAATATCTATCTTTGAATTTCAAAACTAATTTACATTCAAATTCAAATTATATTTAAAATCCAATTTAAAGTCAATTTATATACATACATATATAACTACACATTTAATTTGAAAATAACAATCTTATTTTATTAAAGTCTATTTATATCTATAAATAAAACAATACACTATTAATATTGTATTTTAAACTTACCTATATATATATACTCTTAAATCTTATTTATTAAGCAATATCTCAAAAAGAAAATAACCTTATTATTAATCTTATTTAAAACCATATAGATATTTTGTTTAAATAACTTTGAAAAGCAAATATTAAAATTTCCAAACTATCAATATATATATATTAGAAATTTAAAAACAAGATTTTATTTATTTATTATATTTCAACCCAAAGCTAATCTATTTACAATATATATATACTTATATATATATACATTATATATAGAAATCATTTTATTAGTTTTAAAAGATAAATTCCACTAATTAAATATTTATTCAATTAGATTATTAAACTAATTCAAATTTTATTATCAAAAATTATCAAATCAATTTAATTATTTAAACAGATTATTAAATTGATATTGTCCAAAATTCCGGGATATTACATCTGGACAGGAGGAGGGGAGATGGTGGCTGCCATGGATGATGAGGGGATGTGGTGGTGGTGGTTGGAGGAGATGGTGGTGGCTATGGCCGAGCAAGGCATGAAGAAGTCAAGGCAAAAACAATGGAAAATGAAGAAGAAAAAGTAGAAAGAAGGAGGAGCCATTGCTTATTTTTTTCTTTCAGAAATGATGATGCCGTGAGTTGTGATAGGAATGAGATGCTTATCACGTGAAAAGCAAAGAAAATACACGACCACAATAAAGAAAAGAAACGGCCAAAGCAATGAAGACCCAAGCAAATGGAAAGTCACAAGTTTAAAGTTTTTTAGTCTCTTTGAATTTTCAAATTTCATTTACACAAAATAAACAAATAAAAATCAAGTAAATAAAATAAAAGATAAAACAAAATAAAGTAGAAATGAAAATAAATAAATAGTCTTAGGGAAAATAGAAAATAAATAAAGAAAATACTTTATTTAATTGAAACTAGAATTAAAAATTGTAAACAAAATACAACTAATATTGGAAAATTCCAAACACAACAAAATTCACACAATTAAATCCAAAGCCCAAAACAGAATAAGAAATAGCAAATAAAATAGAAAATGAAAAATAAAAATGCAGATAAATTTTGTGTGTAAAATGCTGAATTCATCAAATTCTAAAAAGTTTAAAATGGAATTCGACGAAACGAATAACAGAGCGGATATCAGAACCAATTATTGTTTCAAAGAAAAGATTAAAATTTAAAAATTCAACTTCCAAAATTTTCAATAAACAATAAAGGTTTGACAAAATATAATATTTCCAGAAAATTAATATTTAATTATATTTGGAAAAATAAAATATAAACAAAAATCCAAAATACATAGGAAAAATTTCAAACTTCAATTAAAAATTATTTAAAAATCAAAGTTTCAAAATAAAAAATTAATTAAAAAATATTTATTAAAATTATGGGTTGTTACAGTCTCTTTCTAGAATTATTGGTTACTTAACTATACCAATTTTTATAAATCACTTAAAATTTTCATGTATTATTTTATTCAATACTAACATTGCTTATGAACTATTTCATAAAATTTTCACCTAAGTTTATAAATATTCTATAAAGATATTTCTTTATAAACAGCAATTAAAAACTTACTCCACTATCTAATTGTATAATACTCTTCTATATCATAAGAGTACATACAAAACACTAATTAGGTTTACTTTTCAAAAATTAAATGGAGACCTAATCAAAATGTGGGTCTTTTAAAACTGAGTCGACCTTTCGACTTCTTTAACATAGAGTGTTATAATGAAAGATGTTTATGGGTTGACCTAAAAATGACAAATAGTTTACACCACTTAATTGTTTTAACCAAAAGCTATTGTTTTAATAAAACAATGTCTATTAAAACCTCCCTATCTATTTAATCCATTTAAAAATTTTAGTCAAAATATCTCTTTTTTATCCAAGAGTTTAAATTTTCATTTATCAAATCATCCTTTTATATCAAAAATACCTTTTTATTTTGAAATCAATTCCCTATAAGGGAACTTTAAAACTAAATACCTAGTTTTTTCTGTTTTTTTATATTTCAAAACTCATTTTTTTGAAAACATACTACATATATTTCTATTATGAAATAACTTTAAACAATTTATTTACTAAAACTCACTTTGGGTTCGTTCGGATTTGAACTTATTTCGATCGCACAATGATAAGGAGAATATTTACTAAGTACTCCACAACGTTCGCTCAAGTAAACATCTGATCGTCACTTAGAAGATTATTCATATTATCACAAAAATAATTGAAATGTTTTTCTCCATACCACCCTAAAGAAAATGCAATTCATTTTAAATTTCTTTTACAAAATATTTATATTTAGAAATACTTCCAAGTAGTACTACTATATTTATTTTTTTCAAAAACCTTCTGAAATTATTTCTGTAACGATCTAGAATTTGACTACCTCAAAATATAACATTTAAAGTGATTTTAAATATAATATATAAAAGGTTTTATGATCTTAACAATATTAGATAGGATTTGAAAATATGAAAATATATAAAAATAGTAACATTTGCTTATATCAACAAAAGTGATAAAATCTTGATTTCAGAAAAGTAAGTTTAAATGGTTTAATAAATTATTTTAATTTATTTATAAATGTTTATATTTTTAAATAATATTATACAAATTTATTTTTAAATTTGGTTTACATAAATAAATAGTTTAACTAAAACGTCAAAAAGTAACCGTAGAACATTTTGTCAAAAAATCAACGTTTTATTGATTTAAAGTTGTCGCAACGTTGTTGCATCTTTATTTTCTTATATATGAACATATATTCAAATAGTATAAGTATTAATTAATTTACCAATCAAGTTTACTTTTACTAAACATACGTAGAAAATTCTAGAATGTAATTAACAAAAAGTAAGTATAAAAAGACAAAAAGTGTTATAAAAGTCAAAAAGTAAGCATCAAATCAATCAAACATAATTATTATATTCTTTATTTAATACTTATGTGAAAATGACATGAATTAAAGATTTGAAATTTGATGTTAAGTGTCGAAAAACTTAGTTTGCTTAAAGTATAAGTAAAAGGTATTTTGGTCATTTTACAAAATATTATTTTAATCCAAAGTTTTTTCTATAAATACACACTCACTTTCTCTCATTTTTCACATATTTCTTCTTCATTTTTCATGCTTTTCTTCCAATCTCTAATGGCTTCTTTTCATAATTAAATAATGCCAAAATATTCTCAAAAATAAAACAAAGAAAAATATCAACAAAACTCCGTCCGAACCACCTCAAAACTCCTCCATTTCTCTTCCTCCACTCACGGCCCTAGCCTCCACCATCAAACCCAAGCCAAGTCGAGCTATCCAAGTCCAAGCGTTCAAGTAATCTTGAGCTAAAAACGTCGAGTAGCGAAGCTATAGCCGATTTTCCGTTCGCCAAAACCGAACAAAGTGAGAACCCCTAATTTATATGTATATATTTGATTGTGATATTGTGATATATTTGTTTTAATGTTTGGTTACGATATTGATTTCCATATGTTGTTTACTACATGAAAATATTGAAACAACTCACGATATACACGACATTAATTCACAAGGAAAACACTTTCCAAAATAAATTGAAAAGTGATATGAAATCATTTAATACCTTTAAATATGATTAAAAATGGTTTAGAAATGTTTTATAAACATATAAACTTGTTTTAACAAAGTTTGAATGAAAAACTTAAAATATGTCAAAACTAGGCGCGTAGCGCAACGAAAGATCGCGATTTCGCGCCAAAAAGTTTAAATAAGTATACGGAGTGGAATTTAGCTCAGAATTTTTTGAGATAAGAATTTTCCGAACTATTATATCCATATCTTTCAAACAAAGAAAGAAAATAAAGATTTCATTAAGAAGATTTTAAAATACGTCCAAAACAATTTTCCAAAAAATCGTGCTTTTGTAGTAAAATGACAAAAGTTTTAAATCGATAATTTAAAGTATTTAAAAATATGAAATAAATTCTAAAAATCTTTTAAAATGTTTTAATAGTGATTTAAGTTGAAAAGATGGTTTTCTAATGATATAAAAGTCGTTTTGAAGAATATAGCTTTTAAAGCACTTTTTGCAACACCTTTTCGCAACTCTTTTCTATAACTTTTGAAATAAAGGTTAAAACTTAACAATTCTTTCCCAAATCCTTTATAAATGTTTTTAAGTAAATAATAAAGTATTTTAAAAGAAATTTGAAAAATTTAAAATTATTTCAAAGATGGTTAAACAAATAATTACGTGATTTAAAAAGGGAAAATGAGCATGCAGAAACGATTAGTACATTTGTCCCGCCTGTGAGAGCTAAACGGTAAAACAAGGTGTGTAACTAAGGTTAGGAATGAAGCAACTAGTGCCCTGAACTTACTTGGCTTTCGCTTTATCTTTTAGACGAGGGTTGGAACAGATCGAAGGGAAAGCCCGGATACTCAACTTGGATTTTACATAAATAATCTTCTTATACTCATTATTAAAATCCGAAGAGAGAACTTGTACTATTCGTGGAATTTAAAAGGTGATCTCACCATTATTCCGTCCATAGCACTTGTTGAATACAGAAGTTGGCATTGAATAAAAGTAGAGTGATTTCTATAATTCTATTTTCTCAAAAGGTACTCTATAAAAATGATTTGAGAAATATTCAAAAGAGAGGTTTAAATGATTCTGTATTTAAAGAAGAAGATTTTAAAGATATATCTCGTGAAGATATATTTGATAAAGAGAAATGTATGAATCAAAAAACAATCATCTAATTACATCATTTTTTATCGATGATTGGATTTCAAAGGAACCGGGGTCGGATTTGGGTGATACCTATCCGAAAACCACTTCGAACCAATTTACGCGTTCGAAAAATCAAGCTGTTTGAAGACGGAGATATTGAGACGAATAATAACGAAGGACTACTTGTTGATTAATTGGGGATAGAATCTCGATTTACTTATTGTAGCAGTGGTCTCTTTGTTATGAAAAACCTCAGAAAATCAAGGTCTTCTCGCCTAGAATGGCCAAGGAAAGTACCTTCGGTTTCGTTCAGTCCCAGAATGAACTTGTATGGATAGAGTCCGATGGTGCATTTTCTGAGATTACGTACATTGGTTTTTACAAACATACATCTGTGGTGGCGGAGAAGGCAACTTCTCTTAGCCTAACACCCTCTTTGAGACGTACGAGCTCAAGGGTTGTATTTTTGTAGAAGGCAATTAGTAGTCAACGGAAATGGCAATGTGGCATTCAAAGATGATGTGATGTGTGAAAAGGTAATCGTTGCCTCAAGCCTTATCAACCGAAAATGACCGAAACAGGGTAAATGAAGCAAGGCAAAGTGGGTCATTCCCATCAGGGTAAGATCATTCCTTCTAGATAGATTTCTACCCGCCATAAAGTTTGGGTATCTAATCATTGTGGAAAGTATGCTAAGACATGTCTCGGTTAAAGGTTGGTAATGATCGGGGGATGACATATTCGGTACTATCTAGTTATAGAGATAGGTCAGTCTTGTGTTGGTAGAGGATCTTTATGATGGATCCTCGGGACATCCATCTAGAGGTGTACCCATCGGAAGGTAGTCCCTTCACTTGGTCATTTGTATGGAAATCTATTCTCCAATAAGAACTTGCGGTTTTGTTTGTCTGGCGTAATGAATAGCCCCAAAATGCTATATGGGTAACCATTTCGGCTAAGATTAATAATTTTATTTTCAAATGCTTTCAAAGAATGTCATTAAAGTAATATCCCCAAATTTTACGTAATAAAGAGTTTTGGCTATCATAAGGTAAAAACCCGTTCCATGTTTATGTGGGGCATGGTCTTATGAGATACCCTTTTTTTTCAAACCATCGTACTTTGAGTTCGCACACCAGTCCCATGACTGACCCGAAGTTTGTTTTTTCCTTTAAACTCTGGGTGCCCTATTTTTCGAGCAGCCGTGTAGTCAGGATACTTTAGGAGCATTTTGGAGCATGTTGGGGAGCATTTTGGAGAAGTCTTTTTAGAGCTATGAAGCCGAAGAACCCTATGTAGATACCTACCTATATTCCGCTGTGTTATGTATTTAGTGTGTCCCAGCATATGTAAGGATAAACAACTATAACTATCCCAGCTAGATTTGTACTTAACTCTGATAATCACTTATGTATAATTAAATATTGAATACGATGTGAGATTCTATTATTGTGTCGTCTTCTATATTTATTTTTCTTTTACACCCTGATAATTTGCCTCTCCAGCACTTGGATTTACGGTACGTGAATACCGTGGATGTATTAGTGTCGATTTCTGAGAGTCAAGGCGACGGGTCGTCACATTTGGTATCAGAGATGAAGGTTAAGCGAGAACCTTGGCTTTGATGGGGTATGACTCATTAGAGATAGGATTAGTAATACCATAGAATGAGTTTAGTCTTAGAGAGCGCATAAGTAAAACTTTAACTTGAATTAATATATCCAAAATTTATAACATTCCCTATGATATCTCGTTTATATATCCCAAAGATTCTTCTTATTACCCACAGATAGTAGGAAATGAGTGGAAAAAGAGGACGAGCTGGGGAGGAAGTAATACCACAAATGGTCGAACTCCCATAGCAACAGTAGTCGAAGAAGTAGTAGTTCCAGTACAACCCTTAGTCAACTTTGCAACTTTATGCAAGAACTATACCAGCCTTGGTGCTAAACCTTTCAAAGGAATGGAAACCATCATTGAAGTACAAGCTTGGATCTGCTCTTGTGAAAGAATTTTTAAAGGGCTTAATATTGAAGACAATTGGAAGAGATTCTTAGCTTCCTGGCAACTACAGGATGGAGCTCTAGTTTGGTGGGAATCTGTTACTCAGAATGAGTCAGAAGGTGATTTCTCATGGGAGCGACTCAAAGAAGTTCTAGGAGAGCAGTATATGCTGGACGTTGGAAAATCATGTCTTTATCGAAATTTTATGGATTTTAAACAGGAGGAGGAGATGTCATTTGAGGAGTATGCTAACAAGTTTAACGAATTATCTCGTTTTGGGCCTGGATTGATAGATACGCCCCTTAAGAAGAATGAAAAGTTTATCTCGGGAATGAAGAAGCAATATCATGAAGAATGACTGGGCATGTGAAAGTACCCTTTGTAGACTTAGTAGACATGGGATACAGATATGAAGCTTTGGATAAGATAGATCCACCCGTAGTACAAGAAAGCAACAACAATAATTAGAAGAAGAGGAAGTTCAATGGCAAGAAGCCATGGCAGGGAAAACCTAAAGGAGGATCTCAAGGTAACCGCTCTAAAGATGTCACTTGTTATAATTTCCAATAAAAGGACCACCTATCAACTCATTATAGAAAACCCAGAACTCAAGGAACCTAAGGATCAGCACCAAGAAGCTGCTTTAATTGCCATCAATCAATATACATGATAAAGGATCGTCCCCTAATGAAGAAAGGAGAACAAGCCAAAGTGTATGCTATCAAGGATGAGCCTTTAACCTCCCAGGATGTGAAGGGCAAAGGAGTGTTGGAAGGTAATGTTTATATCAAAGATGTTTTAGTTAGAGTATTATTTGATATAGGAGCTTCTCATAGTTTTATTTCTAAAAAAACTATAGAAGAATTGAATCTTTAACCTAAAATTGTTGACGACCCTATCTGCGTAACAAATCCTATAGGAGGTTCCACTAATCTTTGTATGCAATGTGAAAAAGTCCCAATTTCCTATCATCCCCATCACTTTCCTTCTGATCTTTTCATCTTAGATTTTATCGGATTCAAAATTTTACTTGGTATGGATTGGTTAACTGAAAACGAAGCTATTTTAGATTGTATGAAAAGAACGATTTAAATAAAAAAAAGTTAGGGAAACTCATAGAAACACCTTGTGAAGATCCTAGTCCAAGAAGGGATAGTTTTCTTTATGCTTTAGATACATCCCAGACAGGATTTGAAACAGTACCCATTGTTAAAGAATTTCCAAATGTCTTTAAAGAGGTAAAAAGTTTGCCCCCACATAGAGAAATCGAATTCCATATCGATTTAATTCCTGGTGCGATGCCAATTAAAAATGAGATAGAAGGATGGCTTCGAAAGAAAGGGATGAGTTGAATAACCAAACCCAAGAGCTATTAAAGAAGGGATTAATAAGACCTAGTCATTCAGGTTGGGGATCAGCAGTAGTTTTTGTAGCCAAGTCCGGTGGATCTTTGAGATTATGCGTGGACTATCGAGATCTGAGCAAGCAAACAATCAAGAACAAGTATCCTCTACCCCGAATAGATGATTTGTTTGACCAGTTACACGAAGCTCGAGTTTTCTCTAAAATGGACCTAGCTACAGGATTCCATCAGTTAAGGATCGTAGAAGATTGCATCTATCTAACTGCATTCAAAGGTCCGAATATTTTCTATGAGTGGTTGGTTATGCCTTTTGGGCTGACTAATGCACCCACTTATTTTGTTGACCTTATAAATAGAGTGTTTAGAGATGTGCTAAACAAATTCATGTAATTTTTATCGATGATATCCTTATCTACTCAAATACAGAAGAAGAACACGCAAGGCATCTAGAAGCTGTGTTGGAGATATTGAGGAATAATGTGCTTAAAGCCAAATTCTCAAAGTGCCATTTTTGGGAGAAAGAGGTAAGATTCCTTGGACATATAATATCTAAGGATGGAATTTTAGTAGATCCAGGGAAGATTGCAGCTATTCAAGATTGGAAGCAGCCACAAACTCCTAAAGAGATTCGTAGCTTATTAGGTTTGGCAGGATATTACCGAGGATTCGTTCAAGACTTCTCTAAGATTGCCCATCACCTAACGAAGTTAACAATGAAGGATGCTAAATTTATCTGGACTCCTAAATGTGAAGAAGCATTCCAAGAACTAAAAAAGAGGTTGACAACCGCTCCAGTTTTAGCAATTATAAATGGAAATAGTGGATTGACGGTTTATACAGATGCTAGTTGAGAAGGAGTTAGTGCGGTTTTAATGCAAAATGGGAAGGTGATTGCTTATGCAAGTAGACAGCCGAAGACGCATGAGAAGAATTACACAACACACGACTTAGAATTATTAGTCGTTGTGTTCGCTCTAAAGATATGGAGGCATTATTTGATGGGTAAGAATTCTTCATAGTTTACTTTAAAATAAAACTTTGAATTGACCTTAGTAAATAATATTCCATCTTTTAGGTGAAAAATTCGAACTCTTCACGGACTACAAATCTTTGAAGCATCTTTTCACCCAGAAGGACTTAAACATGAGACAGCAACGCTGGCTAGAATTTCTCACATCTTACGATCTAGATATTTTATATACACTCGGGAAAGCCAACGTAGTAGCTGATGCATTGAGTAGGAAGTTAGCTATTATTTCTTATTTGGTAGTTACTCCAACTCTCCTAGAAAAGGTCATCGGCAAACAAAAGAAGGATTTATTTCTCAAGGAGATCTTTAGGAATATACATCAAGGATACAGTTCAAGCTTTAAAATAGATAACCATGGAGTATTACGGTTAAATGGAAAAAATTATGTTCCAGATGTTGAAAATCTTAGGCAAGAAGTACTAGTTGAATGCCACACGGCCAAACTTAGCATTCATCCTGGAATTCATAAGATGTACAAGGACATGAAGCGAACATTTTGGTGGAGAAGTATGAAGAGGGACATATCTATCTATGTCAGCCGTTGTGAAAATTGCCAAAGAATCAAAAGTGACCAACAGAAGACTGCAGGATTACTTCAACCTTTGGAGATTCCAGCTTAGAAGTGGGATCAAATACCATGGATTTCGTTGATGGCTTACCCCGAACAAGGAAAGTAAATGAAGGCATTTGGGTTATCATAAATCGATCAACCAAAAGTGCACACTTTATTCCGGTAAACCCAACAAGAACTGCAGCAAGCCTTGTAGAGATATATATGAAGGAGATTGTCCGATTGCATGGAGTTCCAAGCAGTATAGTAAGCGATCGTGATCCAATCTTCACTATTCAGTTTTGGGAAGCACCACAGACAGCTTTGGGAACGAAGCTGAGTAAAAGCACTGCATATCACCCCCAAACCGATGGACGGACGGAAAGAGTCAACCGCATATTGGAAGATCTTTTGAGAGCATGCATTCTAAACTTTCGAGGCTCATGGGAAAATCATTTACATCTAGTAAAGTTCTCCTACAACAACAACTATCAAGCTAGTATCGGCATGACACTGTATGAAGCTTTATATGGTCATCCATGTAAATCGCCAGCATGTGGGATAGAAACCGGATATCGATTAGTGCTTGGCCCAGATATGATACGAGAAGCTTCAGAGAAAGTTGGGATGATCAGAAAGAAGCTAAAGGAAGCACAAAGCAGGCAAAAGAGTTATGCAGACAAAAGGCGTAGAAATTTGGAATTCTCAGTTGGAGATTCAGTCTTTTTGAAAGTCTCTCCGATGAGAGGAGTAGTAAGATTTGGAAGAGCAGGAAAATTAGCACCTTGATATATTGGACCATTTCCCATTCTCGAATGAATCGACCCATTGGCTTATCGAGTACAATTGCCTGAAAGATTGTCTGGTGTACACAATATTTTTCACGTATCTTATTTACGGAAGCATGTATATAACCCAGAACAAATCATAGAAATGGCTGCTCAGGATGACTTGAAGATAGAACCAAACTTAGTGGTTATTAGAAGGCCCATTTGAATCGTTGACCAAGATGAGAAACGATTAAGAAGGAAGGTCGTACAATTGGTCAAAGTTCAATGGAGCAGGGATGCAGAGGATTGCACATGGGAAACAGAGGAAAGGATGAAGAAAGCATATCCCGAATTTAGGATTGATGTATAGACTTTATCTATCGATTTAGTTTACTCACCGCCTGTGGTGTGGTCACTTATTGTATATATTCCATCTTATTGAATATATATTTCTTTTTGAGCTATTTTCTTCTTATATAATTTCGAGGACGAAATTCTTTTAAGTGGGGGAGAATGTAACGATCCAGAATTTGACCACCTCAAAATATAACATTTAAAGTGATTTTAAATATAAAATATAAAAGGTTTTATGATCTAAACAATATTAGATAGGATTTGGAAATAGGAAAATACAAAAAAACAGTAACATTTGCTTATATCGACAAAAGTGACAAAATCCTGATTTCAGAAAAATAAGTTTAAATAGTTTAATAAATTATTTTAAATTATTTATGAGTGTTTATATTTTTAAATAATATTATACAAATTTATTTTTAAATTTGGTTTACATAAATAAATAGTTTAACTAAAACGTCAAAAAGTGACCGTAAAACATTTTGTCAAAAAATCAACGTTTTGTCGATTTAAAGTTGTCGCAACGTTGTCGCACCTTTTAATTTCTTATATATGAACATATATTCAAATAGTATAAATATTAATTAATTTACTAATCAAGTTTGCTTGTACTAAACATACTTAGAAAATTCTAGAATGTAATTAACAAAAAGTAAGTATAAAAGGACAAAAGATGTTATAAAAGTCAAAAAGTAAATATCAAATCAAACAAACATAATTATTATATTCTTTACTTAATACTTAAGTGAAAATGACAAAAAGAAATGATTTGAAATGTGATGTTAAGTGTTGAAAAAATTAGTTTGCTTAAAGTATAAGTAAATGGTATTTTGGTCTTTTTACAAAATATTATTTTAATCCAAAGGTTTTTCTATAAATACACACTCACTCTCTCTCATTTCTTCACACCTTTCTTCTTCATTTTCCATGCTTTTCTTCCATTCTCTAATGGCTTCTTTCCACAATTAAATAATGCCAAAATATTCTCAAAAATTAAAAAAGAAAAATATCAACAAAACTTCACATAAACCACCTCAAAACTCCTCCATTTCTCTTCCTCCACTCATGGCCCTAGCCACAACCATCAAACCCAAGCCAAGTCGAGCCATCCAAGTCCAAGCATTTAAGGAATCGTGAGCTAAAAACGCCGAGTAGCGAAGCTATAGCCGATTTTCTATTTGCCAAAACCGAACAAAGTGAGAACTCCTAATTTATATGTATATATTTGGTTGTGATGTTGTGATATGTTTGTTTGGATGTTTAGTTATGATATTGATTTTCATATGTTGTTTATTGTATGAAAATATTGAAACAAGTTATGATATATACGACATTGATTCACACGGAAAACACTTTTCAAAATAAACTGAAAAGTGATATGGAATCATTTAATACCTTTCAAAATGATTAAAAATGGTTTAGAAATGTTTTATAAACATATAAACTTGTTTTAACAAAATTTGAACGAAAAACATGAAATATGTCAAAATTAGGCGCGTCGTGCAACGGTAGTTCACGATTTCGCGTCAAAAAGTTTAAATAAGTATACGGAGTGGAATTTAGCTCGGAATTCTTCAAGATAAGAATTTTCCGAACTATTATATCCATATCTTTCAAACAAAGAAAGAAAAAATATTTCATTAAGTATATTTTAAAATATGTCCAAAACAATTTTCCAGAAAAATCGCGCTTTTGTAGTAAAGTAACAAAAGTTTAAAATCGATATTTTAAAGTGTTTAAAAATATGAAATAAATTCTAAAAATCTTTTAAAATGTTTTAAAAGTGATTAAAGTTGAAAAGATAGTTTTCTAAATGATATAAAAGTTTTGAAGAATATAACTTTTAAAGCACTTTTTGCAACACCTTTTCGTAACGCTTGTCTATAACTTTTGAAATAAAGGTTAAAACTTAACAATTCTTTCCCAAATCCTTTGTAAATGTTTTTTAAGTAAATAATAAAGTATTTTAAAAGAAATTTGAACAATTTAAAATTATCTCAAAGATGGTTAAACAAATAATTAAGTGATTCAAAAGGGGAAAATGAGTATGCGGAAACGACTAGTACATTTGTCCCGTCTGTAATAGCTAAACGGTAAAACAAGGTGTGTAACTAAGGTTAGGAATGGAGCAACCAGTGCCTTGAACTTACCTGGCCTTCACTTTATCTTATAGACGAGGGGTGAACAGATCGAAAGGAAAGCCCGGATACTTAACTTGAATTTTATAGAAATAATCTTCTTATACTCATTATTAAAATCCGAAGAGGGAAATTGTCCTATTCATGAAATTTAAAAGGTGATCTCACCGTTATTCCTCCCATAGCACTTGTTGAATACGGAAGTTGATATTGAATAAAAGTAGAGTGATTTCTATAATCCTATTTTTTCAAAAGATACTCTTTAAAAATGATTTGAAAAATATTCAAAAGATAGGTTTAAATGATTTTGTATTTAAAGATATTTTTGATAAAGATAAATGAATGAATCGAAAAACAATCATCTAATTACATCATTTTTTATCGATGATTGGATTTCGAAGGAACCGGGGTCGGATTTGGGTGATTCCTATCCGAAAACCACTTCGAACCAATTTACATGTTCGAAAAATGAAGTTGTTTGAAGACGGAGATATTGAGACGAATAATAACGAAAGACTACTTATTGATTAATTGGGGATAAAATTCCGATTTACTTATTGTAGCAGTGGTCTCTTTGTTATGAAAAACCTCAAAAAAACAAGGGCTTCTCACCTAGTAATGGCCGAGGAAAGTACCTTCGGTTTCGTTCAGTCCAAAAACGAACTTGTATGGATGGAGTCTGACAGTGCATTTTCTGAGATCACGTACATTGGTTTTTACAAACATACATCTGTGGTGGCGGGGAAGGCAACTTCTCTTAGCTTAACACCCTTCTTGAGACGTACGAGCTCAAGGGTTGTATTTTTGTGGAAGGCAATTAGTAGTCAACGGAAATGGCAATGTGGCATTCAAAGATGATGTAATATATGAAAAGGTAATCGTTGCCTCAAGCCTCATCAATCGAAAATGACCGAAATAGGATAGATGCAGCAAGGCTAGGTGGGTCATTCCCATCAGGGTATGATCATTCCCTTCTAAATAGATTTCTACCCGCCATAAAGTTCGGGTATCTAATAATTATGGAAAGTATGCTAAGAGACGTCTCGGTTAAAGTTCGGTAACGACCGGGTGATGACATATTCGGTACTATCTTGTTATAGAGATAGGTAGGTCTTGTGTTGGCAGAGGATCTTTGTGATGGATCCTCGGGACATCCATTTAGAGGTGTATCCATCGGAAGGTAGTCCCTTCACCTGGTCATTTGTATGGAAATCCATTCTCCAATAAGAACTTGCGATTTCGTTTGTTTGGCATAATGAATAGCCCCGAAATGCTATATGGGTAACCATTTCAGCTAAGATTAATAACTTTATTTTCAAATGCTTTCAAAGAATGTCATTAAAAATAATATCCTCAAATTTTACGTAATAAAGAGTTTTGGTTATCATAAGGTAAAAACCCGTTCCGTGTTTATGTGCGGCGTGGTCTTATGAGATACCCTTTTTATTCAAACCATCATACATTGAGTTCGCACACCAGTCCCACGACTGACCCAGAGTTTGTTTTTTATGCATTTTGGAATTAAAGGGTTTGTTTTTTCAAACTATCTTGTTATGAATTTTGGAATTAAAGTTGATTTGAATCGATTTGTGAAATTGGAAGAAACTATATTTTTTATGTATAAACTATTTTTTATATATAAAGTATTTTATTATATAAACTATTTTAATCTATAACCTACTTTAAATATAAACTATTTTTAATTTATGACTATTTCAATATATATATAAACTATTTTCAATATTTAAATTGTTTAAGCTGGAACCGTTATGATTTAGATTTTATGGATTTAAATGCGAATATTTTGATATGATGGTTTAAACTATTCTGTGAATATGATTTCGAAAGTGAATATAATTTTTGAAATGAATATAATATTTTGATATGGAATATGAACTGTTTGAAATGTAAAATGACCACGGTGTGAAATAAGCATTTGGTTGTTAAAGAGACCGGAATCAGATATTGTCATACTCTCTGCCAATACCAATTTAACAACTATGTACGTGGTGGAGATTCCAGAACGAAGTAGGATTGTTTGGCAACGATTATGTATGAGGTATTAATGCAGCCCTGACTCCCGTGAGTCAGCTTGATGTGGCTAAAACAAGAGCCATGCCGAGCCAAGTGAGGTCGCACCTCCGATCGGACACATTTCTTCGATACCATTCTTTACCTTATGATTTGATTGGGTGCACCTTTGATTTTGGGAGTGTGTCTCGAGGTGGGCGGTAGTAGCTGCTATGCGTTACCACCAGTCCGGATCCGCAAAACGGTAGAATCCTACCCTGGGCATTGCCTCGCGTGCATTGTCACATGCCTTATTGCGCCCTCTACGAGTTTGGTTTGTACCATACCTATGGAGTGCCCTCTGATAGTGTAATGACCCAAGATTTTAGGAATTTATTCTGGAAAATATAAATAAATTTAAAATAATTTTTAAATTAATTTTGAAGGAGGAATTGATATAGCTTGATAGTGTATCAGTGTGTGTACATGTGTGCACAGGTAATGCACATGAATATAAGCTAAAACCCTGAACTCCAAGAATACATACATATTGATGTGTATGGAAATATATATATATATATATATATATATATATGTAGATTAAATTCTTAAAAGTAGTATGCATGGGTAAATGTATATATGAATGCTACTGAATATTTTTGAGTATACATGTGCATGTGTGTGTCAGTATAGAATGATGTATGAATATATAGGTGGGTGTACTAATTATTTCAGTAAGACTTATATAAATATATATGTGTTAATAAAATACTAGAGTTTAAACTAGTAAAATAAAATATACAGACATATTTTAATATAAGCAGAAATAAAAAGAATGAAGATATAAAAAGGAATAATCCTCTTATAAATAAATGAAGGAAGTACATACCATTTGCATGAAAGCTAAAAATAGAAAAAATAAGATAAAACAGGGAAGTGCTTGGTATAGGCAGAATTAGAAAAGAGTATTTAATAAATAACAAAATCAAGTCACATTTTTAGCATGATTGTAGACAAGGGGAAAAGTATTTTTCTGAAAAGCAAATTTCTGAAAAAAAAATGTGTAACCACTTTTCTCTTCACCCAAATTAAGCCGGGAAGGGTAAAACTTTGGGTTTAAAATGCAGATAACATGATTTTTCTGGTGGGCAAAAATGGCCTTAGCCAATACCCAAAACCCTAAGAGAGACCCTGTATATATATACATGTATATGCAGCAGCCTCCTCTCCTCCTCAGAAAAGAATTTTGAAAAAAAACAACACCATAGAAATCATAAGACAAGGGAAGGAAGAGAGCTTGAGGCTAAGGGTAGAAGCTCATCAATTAATTAAGGAAACAAAGAAGAAAGCTAGGTGAGAAAACTCACTCAAAAATCTAAGGCAATAAGTCCTAATGTAGGCAGCCAGTTAAAAGTATTTTTCTTAAAAGAGTATTTTCATATATGAATGCTTATCTGTGAATTTAAATCTGAAAATGTTTTGATTCTCTTTGGTTGATCACTTGTTTTATTATAACAAAGTTTTATGTGTTGTTAGTATACATATCTGTTTTATACACTCAGATCTCTGATATGTTAATGTTTAAGGATATAATCAAATACCCAGAAAATAAAATGTTGAGAATAGGCAAGTAGTATTGGTTTTGGCTCAACCCAGAAAGATGTAAATAATGTTGAGCTGCAATATACTCATGTATAAGTGCTGAGGCTTGAAATAGAAAGGAATTAGGGGTGCAATAGGGTTGCCTATGTGCTGATGCTCCTGATTCAATAAAATGCATAGCAAACAAAATTTTGTGATTCAGTGAAACTAGGTCATCCTGGGTTTAACTCAAACACAAATGTTTGCAAAAGAAAAACTCTCCCAGAAACCATAAGCCAATGTTAGTTGCCTAAACTCCTTTTTAAATACCAGGATGAATATATATATATATATACAGAACCTTATTTTATAATCACTAATGGTTGTTTGCTTGTTTACCTCTGTATGGTCATGGATAATATGAGATGCCATGTTATGGATGTTTTTAGCTAATGAAATGATTCACTGAATGGTTTTGTCATGAAAAATCAAAAGAGTTATTATTAACTTAAACCTGATTAGGAAATTGGGGTCAAGAACACTGCAGGAATGACTTGTGTGCTTGAGTAACACAAGTTGACACATGGCTTGTTTAAGTCCTGAGATCTTTGTGTAATGGAGTGAATTAGTTCATTACAGTGTGTCCATTGATTCATAAATATTGCAGATGAGACCAAGGATAGATAAATATACCCAGGGAATAATACTTGAGATGATGAGAAAACTAGAGTTTTTCCCAGATTTGAAATATGAGAATTGAATAAATGATTTAACTCATATTGGTTATCTTCCTGTTTGGTATGAATGATTGTTTGACTATGATTGAATTGTATGCTTGAATGTATGTGCCATTTTTATATATGTAGTCTCTGGAGAGAAAATTTAAGTGTGCACATGCACAATGACACAGAGCATGCACACAAGTATTTGCCTGATTCCAAAGGGCCGAACTTTCTGTATATGTACTTAACTTGACTTTAACCTAATTAACTAATTATTTTTGTGAGCTTTCTCATACCAGACATGTGTCTGACCCTAGTGTGCTAATGGCATCTGGGGTGTCTCATTTAAAATGAGGCAGTTTCAAATGCTTTTTCAGGGATTGCAGCAACTAAGTAGGAGTAGGAGCAAGGCTTTGAGAAGAAGATATAGCATGCTAAGCTTAGTTAGATAAGAGCCTAAATGTTGAAATCTGCATGTATTGACAATTTAAATTGCTACTTGTATTAAGTGATGAATATTGGATGGATATTTTGTTAGGTGTTTTATTAAGAGATTGACTTGTACCTGGAATCTATGAACCAAGTTAAATATCTGTTATGTTTACAAAAAAAATTTAATCAAATCTTGTAAGTGGATTTAGCAAGAACACCATGTTAAAATCGAATGACTACATTTTATAAATGTATTAATCAATCTTGAGTCTTTGGAAAGGATTTAAGTTTTGGAAAATCTGGATAGTTGATTCTCAGAAAATTAAATGGTTTTATTTTCTACCATGGCATATGTATACAAAAGAAAATAGGCATAGGTTGAATGTTTTATATGGCTGCAAGGTTCCCATAATTAAACTTGTTTCATACAAATGTCTCATGTCCTAATTTTTTTAAAAGAAAGGATTTGTAATAAGGGAAGTGTAAGCCAGATCCAAATAGTTGCAGATATATATGCACATAAACATGTTTAGTGCAAATATTACCACACCTTTTCCTTTGTATTTGTAATAAGAATCTGAATTTCACTCAGATTCTAAACAAATGCATTCTTAATTCCAGACAGATTTGGTGGGAAGAAATTCAAACCTGGATAATGATAAACACTTCTATCATTTACAAAACCCAAGTAACAGACCCTTAATTTACATCAATCATGAAGCCTTCCAGGTTGTAGGATTGAGTTTCAAATATAATTAAGCAAGAATTATTGTTTTGTGTGGTAGGATATATGCAAAAATAAAGTAAATATGTGCTGATATAGGTAGATAACAGGTTCCAAACTGTACAGGAGAAAAATGAAAAAAAAACAAAAATTGTGTTTGAACCAACCAGCATAGTACTCGAACTCGTGACCTCTCGTGTATAAGTTAGGCGCGTTTCCATTACGCCTAGATGTTGCTTGTGTTCTCTTATGACCCGCTTTCTTTTAGCCTGAGTTTGATACTTTTCAGACTTTAACACAAACACCTATATTAAAAGCTTGCTTTCCACTGATTATTACTTGATCACTTCTTAGTTAGGATAAACAGACTAAAGTATATGTTTCCAGTGGATTGTTTGGTCAAAAAAAAAATCAGCAATCCAATATCCTCTTGTTTTCCAGAACTCTGATTCAAACAAGAGAGGCATATACATCCTCACATGTATGTGCTTATCTTTGTGAATGTACTGATATATTTATATTGGTTGATTATTGTGATCCTGGATATATTTGGTTTATTGGAAAAAGATATTGACCCTGAGAATTATAATTGCAATGGATGATATATCTATCTATATATATATATCCTCTTTACCTTAAAAAAAAAATCCTTATGGAATTAGAGTAGAAATAGGAGGGTCATTTCAGTTGGTATCAGAGCTATGTTATTTAACATAGTAGAAGTAAGGATCAAGTTCTTAGATAGAAATAAAATTAAAAAGGAACTATATATATATATATAACAATGTGTTCAGTGAAAAAAAAAACCCACTGAAACAACCAAATTACCAATCAAACTAACCAGCTATGTAAATTATTATTAGCAAACTATGGTAGGGAGACCACCAAATCAGGGAGCAGGATCTTCCCATGCACCACCAATGGTCAATCTGCAAGACTTGGTGAGAGCATTTAGGGATGGGGCAGGACAAAGGCAAGAAAATCCCTATGAAGAACTGTCAAAATTACTTAAGACATATACTCATTTAGGAGGCAAAAGCTTTGAAGGGACAGAGAGTATCATGGAAATTCAAACATGGTTGAGAACATTGGAAAGAATTTTCAATGACATGCAACTTGATGATCAAAGAAAGAGGCAAGTGGCTTCAAGACAGCTAAAAGGAGTAGCTTTAGGCTGGTGGGAAGTAATCATTGCAGGAAGGAATGAGAATGAAATCACTTGGAATCAATTCAAAGAGATGTTGGAAGCAAGGTTTGTACCAGCATCAGCAAAGACTACCTTGCTAGAAGAATTCATTAGACTTAGACAAGGAACCATGACTGTCACAGAATACACTCAAAAGTTTGAGGGGCTTTCCACATATGGAGCAATGCTTGTGGCAGATGAGGCATCTAAAAATGATAGGTACATAAAAGGTCTGAACCCAGGACTTAGCAGAGCCATGTTACCCTATGCAGACAAGACTTTTGACCATGTGATAGACTTAGCTTTGAGGTTGGAGCAGCATGACAAGGAAAGGGAGAAGTTCAGAAATTTTAAGAGCAATAATATCAAGAAAGGTAAGGGGAGGTATCACCCTTATGATAAGAAGAAAGAAGAGGCTAGTAACAAAAGCACTGGAGATGTCAAAGCTAAGGAAAACAAGAAGAAAATTGTGTGCCATCAGTGTGGAAAGGAAGGGCATATCAAACCAAGATGTCCAGAATTGAAAGGAGGAGCTTTCAAATGCTATCTATGTGGGAAAGAGGGGCATATGAAGAGGAATTGTCCTGAGTTTAAACAGCAAGGCAAATTGGAAAATTTGGAAGGAAAAGGCAAAGCCACAGTGGAGAGTAACACTGTAAACCATAGCCAAGTGGAAGGTACATTACTTATTTGTACCATACCCATAACAGTAGTATATGATACTGGGGCAACTCACTCTTTAATTTCTTATGAATTGGTTAAAATGCTAAAACTGAATTGCATATTGGTTGAAACCCCATTGCATATACACAGTCCATTGGGGAGTTCTAGTGTTTTAAGTATGATTTGTGTGGATGTGGAATTAAACATAGGAGGAAATATTTTTATTTCCAATTTATATGTTTTGAATTACCCAAATATAGGTGTTATATTGGGGGTAGACTGGTTAAGGCAATTTAAAGCCATAATTAATTTAGACTCATCCACCATATCATTGCAAAGTTCTAGAGGCCAGAGAATCACAGTTTTATGTGAGGTAGCTAAGGAAGGAAAACTATATCATTTAGTTGACTCAGAGAAAGATTTCAGTGAACTAACCATTGAAGAAATTCCCATAGTCAATGAATATTTGGATGTGTTTGGTGAGGTCAAGGGTATTCCACACCATAGACCAGTAGAATTCCAGATCAATCTAGTTCCAGGAGCAAGCCCAGTGATTAAAAAGCCAACTAGAATGGGGCCAAATGAACTAAAAGAATTAAAGAAACAGTTAGAAGAGTTGGAAGAAAAGGGTTTTATAAGACCAAGTAACTCTTGCTGGGGAGCACCAGTGGTATTTGTTAAGAAGCAAGATGGCTCCTTAAGACTCTGCATAGATTATAGAGAATTAAACAAAGTAACTATTAAAAATAAATACCCATTGCCAAGAATAGATGATCTTTTTGATCAATTAGCAGGGGCAAAAGTATTTTCTAGACTAGACTTAGCATCTGGTTTTCATCAAATGAAGGTGGAAGAATCAAGCATCAAGTACACTGCCTTTAACACTAGGTATGGGTTGTATGAATTTTTGGTTATGCCATTTGGCTTGACCAATGCACCATCTTACTTTGTAGATTTAATGAACAGAACCTTTAGAGATTGTTTAGACAAGTTTGTGCTTATTTTTATAGATGACATTTTGGTTTATTCCAAGACAGTGGAAGAACATAAGCATCATTTGCACCTAGTTTTGTCTAGATTAAGGGAAAAAGATTTAAAGGCAAAATTTTCAAAATGTGTGTTTTGGAAAGAGGAAGTACATTTTCTTGGCCATGTTATATCTGCCAAAGGAATTTCTGTGAACCCCAATAAAGTAGTGGCCATTCAAGCATGGAAGAGGCCAAGCACTGTGAGTGAAGTGAGGTCATTTATGGGGATGGCAGGGTATTATAGGAGGTTTATAAAAGATTTTTCAAAAATTTCTACACCACTCACTAACCTAACCAGGAAGAACCAAGCTTTTGTTTGGTCAGAAAAATGTGAAAAGTCTTTTGAACAGTTGAAGGAGGCATTGGTGAATGCTCCAATTCTAAAGGTACCACATGGAAATGAAGAATTAGTGGTATACACTGATGCTAGTGGATTTGGCTTGGGTGCAGTATTGATGCAACAAGGCCAAGTCATTGCATATGCATCCAGACAACTTAAACCCCATGAAGTAAGGTATGCCACACATGATCTCGAATTAGCAGCTGTGATATATGCTTTAAAACTTTGGAGACATTATTTGTTAGGTACTAAGTTTGAACTTTACACTGACCACAAGTCTCTAAAATATTTGTTTTCACAAAAAGATTTGAACATGAGGCAACATAGATGGGTGGAGTTCTTAGCTGCCTATGACTTTGACATACTTTATACACCAGGAAAAGCAAACAAAGTTGCAGATGCTCTAAGTAGACAGCATGCTAAATTGGCTATGATGATGATAGAAGAATTTAAAAACTTATTTTTGCTAACTGAGTTAGAGATTGGGGAGAATGGTTGTGTGCACATTAATGAGCAGATGCATGGTGCACAAGAAGACAAAGGGAAATTAAGCTTAATGACACTTCAACCAGATTTAATTCTGAAGGTAGGAAAAATGCAAGAACAAGATGCTCACTTATTAGAGAAGAAAATGCTCCTCTCAAGAGGGGAGGAAGTAATGAATCACCACATTGATAAAGATGGTTATATGAGATACCAGAATAGGATGTGTGTACCAGAGGACATAGAATTGAAGAAGGAGATATTGAATGAATATCACAGAAGTAAATACTCCATACACCCAGGTAACACAAAAATGTATCAAAATTTGAAAAGAGACTTCTGGTGGAAGGGGATGAAATCTGATATAGCTAAGTACATTGCCAAATGTATGACTTGCCAACAAGTCAAGGCTGAAACTCAAAGACCATCAGGGTTGATGCAACCTCTTAGTGTACCACAGTGGAAGTGGGAAGACATATCTATGGACTTCATAGATGGACTGCCTAGATCTAAGAGAGGTAATACAAGTATATGGGTGATAGTTGATAGGCTAACCAAGGTAGCACACTTCATCCCAGTTAAGTCAGAAAGAACAGCACCAAAACTAGCTCAAATTTTTATAAAAGAAGTAGTAAAGTTGCATGGCATTCCCAAAACCATTGTGAGTGATAGGGATACCATCTTCACTTCAAAATTCTGGAGAAGCTTTCAAGAAGCAATGGGAAGTGAACTATGTTTAAGTACTGCCTACCATCCTCAATCAGATGGGCAGACTGAGGTGGTAAACAAAGTTTTGGAGGACATGTTGAGGGCATGTATACTGGATTTTGGGGGCAACTGGGAAGATTATCTTCATCTAGTTGAATTTACATACAACAACAGCTACCAAAGCACCATAGGAATGGCTCCATTTGAAGCCTTATATGGTAAACCTTGTTTGTCACCTGTTTGCTGGGTAGAAGCAGGAGAAAGGTCTATTTTAGGACCTGAGTACATATAAGAAACCAAGGAGAAAATTGAGTTAGTAAGAAGAAGAATGACAGCAGCTCAAGATAGGCAAAAGAAATTTGCAGACATGAGAAGGAGGCAGGTAGAATATGAGGTGGGAAATTTTGTTTTCATCAAAATCTCACCCATGAAAAATGTGCTGAGGTTTGGAAAACAAGGCAAATTAACCCCAAGATATATTGGACCATACAAAATTCTGGAGAGAATTGGTCCCTTGGCATATAAGTTGGAATTACCAGAAAACATGCAAGGTATACATGATGTTTTTCATGTATCACAATTGAGAAGATGGGTCCATGACAAGGCAGAAATTCTTGAAACCCCAACCCAAGTGCAGATAAATCCTAATTTGATTTATGAAAAGGATCCAGTGGGAATTTTGGCAAAAGATGTGAAGAAGTTGAGGAATAAATCTCTGAAACTTGTGAAGGTACAGTGGAGTCTTGATCCTAGTGATTGCACATGGGAATTAGAAGACAAAGTTAGGATGAATTATCCTAAGCTATTTTCAGATTAAGGTAATTCTGATTTTTGATTGTTTTCTTTATTTTGGATGAATATATTTTTAGTTAGTATAGAACTAAGAATCTATTTGGTAGAGAATATATTTGTTCTCTGAATTAAGTTTAAAATTTATTTTAAGCTTAGGAAAATTGTGGGACACAATTTCTAAAAGGAGGGGTGTATGTAATGACCCAAGATTTTAGGAATTTATTCTGGAAAATATAAATAAATTTAAAATAATTTTTAAATTAATTTTGAAGGAGGAATTGATATAGCTTGATAGTGTATCAGTGTGTGTACATGTGTGCACAGGTAATGCACATGAATATAAGCTAAAACCCTGCACTCCAAGAATACATACATATTGATGTGTATGGAAATATATATATATATATATATATATATATATGTAGATTAAATTCTTAAAAGTAGTATGCATGGGTAAATGTATATATGAATGCTACTGAATATTTTTGAGTATAGATGTGCATGTGTGTGTCAGTATAGAATGATGTATGAATATATAGGTGGGTGTACTAATTATTTCAGTAAGACTTATATAAATATATATGTGTTAATAAAATACTAGAGTTTAAACTAGTAAAATAAAATATACAGACATATTTTAATATAAGCAGAAATAAAAAGAATGAAGATATAAAAAGGAATAATCCTCTTATAAATAAATGAAGGAAGTACATACCATTTGCATGAAAGCTAAAAATAGAAAAAAATAAGATAAAACAGGGAAGTGCTTGGTATAGGCAGAATTAGAAAAGAGTATTTAATAAATAACAAAATCAAGTCACATTTTTAGCATGATTGTAGACAAGGGGAAAAGTATTTTTCTGAAAAGCAAATTTCTGAAAAAAAAATGTGTAACCACTTTTCTCTTCACCCAAATTAAGCCGGGAAGGGTAAAACTTTGGGTTTAAAATGCAGATAACATGATTTTTCTGGTGGGCAAAAATGGCTTTAGCCAATACCCAAAACCCTAAGAGAGACCCTGTATATATATACATGTATATGCAGCAGCCTCCTCTCCTCCTCAGAAAAGAATTTTGAAAAAAAACAACACCATAGAAATCATAAGACAAGGGAAGGAAGAGAGCTTGAGGCTAAGGGCAGAAGCTCATCAATTAATTAAGGAAACAAAGAAGAAAGCTAGGTGAGAAAACTCACTCAAAAATCTAAGGCAATAAGTCCTAATGTAGGCAGCCAGTTAAAAGTATTTTTCTTAAAAGAGTATTTTCATATATGAATGCTTATCTGTGAATTTAAATCTGAAAATGTTTTGATTCTCTTTGGTTGATCACTTGTTTTATTATAACAAAGTTTTATGTGTTGTTAGTATACATATCTGTTTTATACACTCAGATCTCTGATATGTTAATGTTTAAGGATATAATCAAATACCCAGAAAATAAAATGTTGAGAATAGGCAAGTAGTATTGGTTTTGGCTCAACCCAGAAAGATGTAAATAATGTTGAGCTGCAATATACTCATGTATAAGTGCTGAGGCTTGAAATAGAAAGGAATTAGGGGTGCAATAGGGTTGCCTATGTGCTGATGCTCCTGATTCAATAAAATGCATAGCAAACAAAATTTTGTGATTCAGTGAAACCAGGTCATCCTGGGTTTAACTCAAACACAAATGTTTGCAAAAGAAAAACTCTCCCAGAAACCATAAGCCAATGTTAGTTGCCTAAACTCCTTTTTAAATACCAGGATGAATATATATATATACAGAACCTTATTTTATAATCACTAATGGTTGTTTGCTTGTTTACCTCTGTATGGTCATGGATAATATGAGATGCCATGTTATGGATGTTTTTAGCTAATGAAATGATTCACTGAATGGTTTTGTCTTGAAAAATCAAAAGAGTTATTATTAACTTAAACCTGATTAGGAAATTGGGGTCAAGAACACTGCAGGAATGACTTGTGTGCTTGAGTAACACAAGTTGACACATGGCTTGTTTAAGTCCTGAGATCTTTGTGTAATGGAGTGAATTAGTTCATTACAGTGTGTCCATTGATTCATAAATATTGCAGATGAGACCAAGGATAGATAAATATACCCAGGGAATAATACTTGAGATGATGAGAAAACTAGAGTTTTTCCCAGATTTGAAATATGAGAATTGAATAAATGATTTAACTCATATTGGTTATCTTCCTGTTTGGTATGAATGATTGTTTGACTATGATTGAATTGTATGCTTGAATGTATGTGCCATTTTTATATATGTAGTCTCTGGAGAGAAAATTTAAGTGTGCACATACACAATGACACAGAGCATGCACACAAGTATTTGCCTGATTCCAAAGGGCCGAACTTTCTGTATATGTACTTAACTTGACTTTAACCTAATTAACTAATTATTTTTGTGAGCTTTCTCATACCAGACATGTGTCTGACCCTAGTGTGCTAATGGCATCTGGGGTGTCTCATTTAAAATGAGGCAGTTTCAAATGCTTTTTCAGGGATTGCAGCAACTAAGTAGGAGTAGGAGCAAGGCTTTGAGAAGAAGATATAGCATGCTAAGCTTAGTTAGATAAGAGCCTAAATGTTGAAATCTGCATGTATTGACAATTTAAATTGCTACTTGTATTAAGTGATGAATATTGGATGGATATTTTGTTAGGTGTTTTATTAAGAGATTGACTTGTACCTGGAATCTATGAACCAAGTTAAATATCTGTTATGTTTAAAAAAAAAATTTAATCAAATCTTGTAAGTGGATTTAGCAAGAACACCATGTTAAAATCGAATGACTACATTTTATAAATGTATTAATCAATCTTGAGTCTTTGGAAAGGATTTAAGTTTTGGAAAATCTGGATAGTTGATTCTCAGAAAATTAAATGGTTTTATTTTCTACCATGGCATATGTATACAAAAGAAAATAGGCATAGGTTGAATGTTTTATATGGCTGCAAGGTTCCCATAATTAAACTTGTTTCATACAAATGTCTCATGTCCTAATTTTTTTAAAAGAAAGGATTTGTAATAAGGGAAGTGTAAGCCAGATCCAAATAGTTGCAGATATATATGCACATAAACATGTTTAGTGCAAATATTACCACACCTTTTCCTTTGTATTTGTGATAAGAATCTGAATTTCACTCAGATTCTAAACAAATGCATTCTTAATTCCAGACAGATTTGGTGGGAAGAAATTCAAACCTGGATAATGATAAACACTTCTATCATTTACAAAACCCAAGTAACAGACCCTTAATTTACATCAATCATGAAGCCTTCCAGGTTGTAGGATTGAGTTTCAAATATAATTAAGCAAGAATTATTGTTTTGTGTGGTAGGATATATGCAAAAATAAAGTAAATATGTGCTGATATAGGTAGATAACAGGTTCCAAACTGTACAGGAGAAAAATGAAAAAAAACAAAAATTGTGTTTGAACCAACCAGCATAGTACTCGAACTCGTGACCTCTCGTGTATAAGTTAGGCGCGTTTCCATTACGCCTAGATGTTGCTTGTGTTCTCTTATGACCCGCTTTCTTTTAGCCTGAGTTTGATACTTTTCAGACTTTAACACAAACACCTATATTAAAAGCTTGCTTTCCACTGATTATTACTTGATCACTTCTTAGTTAGGATAAACAGACTAAAGTATATGTTTCCAGTGGATTGTTTGGTCAAAAAAAAATCAGCAATCCAATATCCTCTTGTTTTCCAGAACTCTGATTCAAACAAGAGAGGCATATACATCCTCACATGTATGTGCTTATCTTTGTGAATGTACTGATATATTTATATTGGTTGATTATTGTGATCCTGGATATATTTGGTTTATTGGAAAAAGATATTGACCCTGAGAATTATAATTGCAATGGATGATATATCTATCTATATATATATATCCTCTTTACCTTAAAAAAAAATCCTTATGGAATTAGAGTAGAAATAGGAGGGTCATTTCAGATAGCCCTTTAGTTTACGGAGGAATTACGGTACTGTATAGAGTATGAGAATATATAAAATGTGTTAAGGGGGATATAGGTAATGCCTTAATGCTATTTTAATAGTTTACTTTACTATAGACATTATCTATGTAGCATATTGTACTATGTATGTATATAGTTTAACGGATCCTTAGAGGATGGTTATCCCAAACATCCTTTAAGTTATATTGTATTTCAGTTGACATTTCTCTTGAGTTGAATTTACCGGTATAAGAATGTTAATCCTGACTCGAGTGTTTTGTGTTTTGCTTTATGCTCAGGTCAAACTAAGTGTCACAACATTTGAGACTCACCTTTGGAGCTTGGAGCTTCGCCTGGAGATCTATCTGTTATATGTTCAATTTTCAGTCATTTCAGTTATTCTTAGTTGTTATGTTCAGATTTGTCAGTTGTTGTTGTATTTGAGACTACTTTTTTGAGATTTCTATTGTATCTTATTTTAGACTCTGATATTATAGTAGCTTCATGAACTACTATTTATCTATTCAGCTGCTTATTGTTGTATCACTCTGTGTCTGTGATTCTGTGATTGACTTATTTACTGTATATGCTAAGTTTTGCCAAATATAAATTAACAATATGTTGTTTTGAGCAATTCAAGTCCGACATGAGTGGATGATTGTCGATTTGAATATTTCGAAATAGCGGGTCGTTACATAAATCATAAATTTTAATTTCTTACAATATTAAATTCCAAAGCCTTATTTAATTTAATATTTTTAATTGTCAAAAATACGGGTCGTTACAGATTAGGAGGGTGCACCCCCTTACCGAAAGTATATCTCTAGAAATATACTTGAGAACTCCGATAGCTCTCGGACACGTCCAAGCCAGACCCCGCTAATTATTACCAAGTATCCGAGTATTTCACATCCCTATGCAAAACCGAACCCAATCTAGAGTGGATGTGAAAATACTTTAATAGGAGAAACCCCACATAGCATGGCTTTCACTCATTGGGTTTAGTCATTTGCGACAAAGGATAACAAAGATCAAAAGAGCAACAAATTGACCTTAATAAATGAAACACAAAGAAAAAAGCAGAACCAAAGTTGATAGTCGATAAATCAACTATCAGAAATGATTGTTCACATTGGCGCGTGATTTTCACATCACAATACCTTTAAATACACTTTAAAAACATTCTTTAAAATATTATTTTAAAAGGAAAAATTATATTTTCTAAGTGTATTAAAACAAGGGTCAAAAACAAATGTCATTAACACATTGTTTGCTATAAACCCAAAATAATTTATACTCGACTTTATTTTTAAGCAATTCCTTTTTAAAGGATTTTCTCATTATGAACTATCATTTATAAGTTTAAAACAATATTTATTATCCCAAAAGATAATAAATCAATTAAATTACTTTTATAAATTTTAACTCAAATGTTAATCATCCCAAACGATTATTTATATAACCTTTTTATAACTTTTGAACCCACATTAATTTTCCCAAAGAAAATAAATGAAATTTAAAACCCCTTTTATAATTTAGACCAACATTAATTATTTTGAAAGATAATTACTCCTATTTATAATCTTTTATAATTTTAACAAAAATATTAATTATCCTAAAAGATAATTAATCAAATTTATAATCTCTTTTAATAAACTAATCAGTTATCTTTATTAAAATAGTTAATTATCTCTGAAACACTTTTATTTAATCAGTAAATTAACTTAAGACCTTTATTAAATCATTTAATTAACTTTAAAATCCTAAATTAGTTAATTTAATTTAAAACAGTTTTATTAAATTAGTTAATTTACTTTAAAACGCCTTTAGTAAATCAGTTATTTAACTTCAAATATCATTTGTTAGAGTGATTAATTAAATTCAAACACCATTTAATTGAAATTATTAATTAAATCCAAATATCATTAACTAGATGAATTAATTAAATTCAAACATCAATAAATTAAATGATTAACTAAATCACAAATATCATTACTTAAAATGATCGATTAAATCCAAACATTAATTAAAATGATTTATTAATTTCAAATATCATTAATTAAAATGATTAATTAAATTTAAACATCTTTAGTTAAAATGATTTGTTAACTTAAAACATCATTACTTAAAATGATTAATTAAATTCAAATATCATTAATTAAAATGATTAATTAGAGTCAAACATCATTAGTTAAAATGATTTGATAAATTTTAAACATCATTAATAAATAATTAATTAACTTAAATATCATTAATCAAAATGATTAATGAATTTAAATATCTATTTTGTGAAAATATAAGCTCAAGACAACACACATACACGGAGGTTTTAGGGAGATGATATTTAATAAATGTCGATACAGTGAAAATTGCTATAACGACACTTAAACAATTTGAATAGAATATCATGATTAACTTCAACTAAATATCAATATAAGCAGCATAAGGATGTAAATTAAATTTTTATTGACGAGAAATCCTATAAGGTCTCTCTACAAATGTATCTTGCAAAACAATGGTTACGGTAGTATATAATCATATGGGTTCCCTGCAAATTAGATAATATGCCATCCGTTTTCTAATACGGGAATCTAATCCAAACCATCAATAAAACAACAATTTGAACTACCATCTAAAAATTCAACAATAATTCATAGCATCACGGATATTATATATTTTATTTAGAGGTGAGTAATCTTATCGAAATTCCAATCTTCCCCGAAGCAATCCAGTTTGAACTAAAATCGAACGCCTTTCGATTTTACCACAAAATTCTATAAGCTCCAAATTCAACCAATCTAATTCCAAAATGTAGATAATGCTTCCACGAGTGTAACACAACTGACCGCATTCGATTTACACATCGTATGAACAAGATATTTAATTTATAAGTTAACAAATTAAATAATATAATTAATTTACAAATTAACCATCATTAACTCTTAATTACCCCTGCCTAATGAAGAAAACCCTAATTCGTTATCTATCAACCCAGGCCGCAAAATCATGATATCAAACTTCCTCGACCTCCCAGCGCTTCCATCGACTTCCTCCCACCACCGCTACTACACCATCGACTCATCTGACTTCGACGAACTCAACGTCCCTAGCCTCGCCTCCCTTTGATGAGCAGACCTCTCCAGTGAACCCCAAAACTCCACCGCCTTGCGACCTAGATCCACTACACCTCCAACTGTCTCCAGCCAATCCCACCATATATTGTCTTCATCTTACCTAGATGCACATTTCTCTAGTTGACACCATCTCCTAAATCGCCCTCTGGTGGCCGTAGTTGATAATGGCCATTGGATGCGGCATTTAGATTAGGGCATGGATTGTTTTTAGGGAAATAAAGAAAAGTGAGGTCCTGATATAGAAATTCTAACTGACATTATTCACGCTCGAAAATCTTGAACTCCAATCGAGGCGTGCTCCCTGACGTTCCTAGCCAAATACCCCTATTCCAACTCAATGGACCAAATTTCAAAACCTAATTCCATTATACAAAAGTTATCTTTTAAACTCCAATTATATTATTTCATTCTCTAAAATTAATCGTTACGCGTTTCGAGCTTGCTCGATCACACGGTACGTCCGATCGTCACAAAACTCGTCGGCGTACAACAATTTATTATTTCGGATCCAATGGCACTAGTTTCATCAAAATCCGAGACAAAGCCCCGAAATGGTAATTTCTCACATTTTAAATATTGTTTTATATTTTCAATCCAATCGATATTTATCCGATCTATTTATTTTTTGTAATTAAATTTACAAATTGAATTCACTGATATTATTTATGACTTAAAAGGAGTTAAATAAAATTATTAAATCCATTTAACTAATATTTAATTCACAAATTCAAATATTCAAGTAATCCCTATATATGAATATAAGTTATTAAATTTCAAAATCCAATTATTTGAATATTAAATTAATTAAATATTAAAAATCCAATGACCAAGATTCTGGGTTATTACAAAAATATTTTTAAAATATATGTCATGATTTAGAAAGGTGATTTGGCGATTTAAAACTTTCCATTTGAATGATCCTGTTAATTCCATGATTTATAGCTCTAAAAGCTTGCATATGAACTACTTTCACTTTCATGATCTAACCTTTACAAAAGCATTTATACATAACATTTAAAGATTTCACTAAAGCAAAGCAAAAATCATCATCATAACCTTGATTCTATTGAATTTAGATTTCATAGTAAGATAACATAGGGTGCACGAAATGTTAGCAACATAAATGAAGCTTGGACATTTATGTTATATAGGTATAACTTGAACTTATGTATGTGATAACTTATGTTTCCATAAGGTATGACACTATTTTGTGTGACTTTGTAGTGTTATAATAATGATTAAAAAACAACCGGATGTATAAATAGATTTCTCCAAAAAAGATTTATTGCCTTATGACTTTGCGGATTATATTGATTCAGTCCAAACGATCTTGTTAATATAATCATAACCATTTTTCGATGACTAGAGTGATCTTTATTCAAGTAAAGCACTCATTTTGATGTCTGAAGGGTTCAAACCCATGATCTCTAGGACCTCGGTCTATATTGTCATACCACTAACCATTTGCATCAGTGGTCCTTGATTAATATAATTGTAACATTGATTTTCATTGGATACTTTGTATTACCACTTTAGTACCGTTATGTACTTTATAAAGACAGTGTGATTAACCATTTTTATATGCCCTTTAAGAATGATAGGGTTGATTAACTTGGAAGAGTTACTAGATATAGTATGAATAATAATGAAGAATGAATAAGAACTTCGTTGTATGAATACCTTATCGATGAAAGAGTATGGATAATAATGAAGAATGAATAACAAATTTGTTGAATGAATGACTCATCATAGTAGCATTTTAATAACAAGAAAGAATGAATGATAAATTAGTCTACCTTTTGCTTTATGTGGACTAGCCAAGGGTGATGAGTTGGCTTTTGTTGAATGAAAGACCGTGTGACCTTAATAAAGCAAATAAGAGATCATGAAAATGAATGAAGTGCATGACTGATGCCAATGGCTCCTTAGATCGTGGCTCTTTTCCTATAGAGTCGCAACTTCAATGCTCTTTAGCATATGGACAATGTTAGACCAAAAGATGGTATAACACTTTAGATGCCAATTTGTGATAAATTAGCTCTTGATTTTGGCATTTTACGAAAACATGATCAAGTATAAGTTGACCAAGATCGCTTTAATGGTGTATCAAGAACAAACTCATCATTTGAGACTAGTTTAAAATTTTGAATCATTATTGAATGGATGACATTAAGTCTTCGAGGTATATTATACAAAGACCATCGGTTGTCCTAGAATCATTATGCTCGAAGTTCATAGTTCATTAAGGTCTGCTCGGCGTCCTCTAAGGTCATAAGAGTCATTATACTCGACGTCCTTTAAGGTCATAGGAGTCATCATGCTCAACATCCTCGTATATATGTATGCTCATTTAAGATTTTAGACGAGGTAATTCAAAAGGCCTATGTCATATCATATGTTTAATAAAGACATATAACATAAGTGACGTGTTCGGGTTGTAGTCCATTATGCACGATAATGGGCGTATAGTTATGCACAATACAGTCCTAATGTCCGAGGTCCATGATTTATATAATTATGCATGTAGGAGTTTATCATAGTCCAAGGCTTCTCGACTATATTCATATCGAGTTTGATCATGATGAGCTCATATATATCCAGATCCATACTAATAATGTCAAAAAAGGTCATAATCGAAGTTAATATGCATGTTCAAGTCCATATTTTTATCAAGGGTTATAAGGCTTTGATTGAGAAAAGAGAGAGAGAAATAAAAATTCATCCCCTTCCACAGAGCCCCTAGGTCTATATTTATAGGGTTTGGCCAATGGTAGGCTACGGTGCCCATTAGCTTTGGCATTAATTGCATCGTCGAGCATCAAGTTTGGTGCTTTAGTGGCTTTGACATTAGCAGTATTGTCGAGCATCAAGATTGGTATTTTTGTGTTCTTATAGTGGGACTTCTATACTTGGTGCAATAGAGTTAACATTCGGCATCATTAAGCTCGACGTTGATAATTCCTTCTTTATCGATCGACTTTCACTATATCCATATGTTAACATTATTGGAAGGCAACGTTATCATACTATAGCTTCGACAACCCTTTTGGATGTATTGTTGGTTCTTGACATGGCTAACAAATATCGACGACAACGACTCCATATCCTGTGACCTTCTTTGATTGATGGCTGGCGGCATTGTGGGTATTAAGAAAAGGTGACATTGATGATCCTCGATATCGATGTTCAGTAGCTTGTGGTTCCACTTTCGAAATGATATCAATGAACGACGACGTCGCAATGAATTTACTATCATTATTTGACAACTTCAATCACACGCGATGCTAAGCATGGATGACATTAACAGCATCGATGTTGATAAGAGATGGCTGTATTCAACATTGCCTTCAAAATCATGACTCTCGACGTTAATCATAGTACCATTCGGCAATGAACGTGATTCATGGAAGACAATGTTATTCTTCTATCTTATATCGCATGTCTTCGAAGACAATGTTGGTGATATTAGCCTTGTTAGTAAAATGTGATGCTGATGAATTGTGATATGGTAGGATGCTGTGTAGATGAAGGGAAGTTCGCATGGAATTGATGCTGCATTGACCAAGTTTGACACAGATGTTTATGACATGGAAGAATATCGATGTAGTCGAAGCATGATATGATCTTATGGTCTTTGACATTGGCTCGGTGTTATTTCTCCAGTGTTGCTTCCTTTTGTTTTATCATCCATTGGTTCAATGTTTATGTCTTCAATGTTGACGGAGACCTTGAAGTCGATATTGATTCCTTAATGCTACCTAGCATCTAGGGCTTTGAATTTTGATGTGATCGTTTAGCCTCGATATTGACTTTCCTATTTTGTATCCTTTGAAAATTTTATGGATAATATTTAGCCCTCCTTGTGTGAAGGAAGCCTTTTACTCTTTAGAGTAAAACTAAGAATTCCTTTGTATTACCCAATCTTTAATAAGATTTCCTTGCTTGCCTTGCTTTCATTTAATAATAAAATGTCCTTCTGGCAATGAGAGGAGACTAAAAATCCATATTAGACTATCATAAGAGAGGTCAAGAAATCAATGTCTGATAATAATAGAATGCCAAAAATCTTTATCTGATAATAATAGAAGACCAGAATTCGTTATCCGATAATGATAAGAGAAGACCAGATATCCTAACCCGGTCATAATAATTGAAAACTAGAAATCCTCATTTGGCATTAATAATGGAAGACTAGAAATCCATATCTGGAATTAATAACCAGAAATCCTTATCTGGAAATATAGAAGGAAACCAAAAATTCAAATCTAACAATAATAAAAGAAGACCAGAAATCCATATTTGAAAATAATAATAGAAGTCCAGAAATCCATATCTGACAATAATAATAGAAATCCAGAAATCCATATCTAGAAATAGTAAAAGAAGACTAGAAATACATATTTGGCAATAATAATAGAAGTCTAGAAGTCCATATTTGGAAATAGTAGAAGAAGACCAGAAATCCAAATCTGGTAATAATAATAAAAGTCCAGAAATCCATATCTAGAAATAGTAGAAGAAGACCATAAATCCTTATCTGGAAATAGTAGAAGAAGACCAAAAATCCATATCTAACAATAATAATAGAAGACCAAAAATCCATATCTGGCAATAATAATAGAAGTATAGAAATCCATATCTGGAAATAGTAATAGAAGACCAAAATCTCTTGTTTGGTAGCTAAGAATTGCATTTGTTAGAGGACATAAATAAACCATATTTTTTGAACCTCCCTTTAGAAAATTTAATTTGATTTGAAGCGCTACTTGGCTCAGATTTTGATCATCTTGGGAGCACTACTTAGCTCTGATCTTGATTGACTTGGGTGCACTACTTGGCTCTAATTTTGATAGACTTGGGAGCACTACTTGGATTTGATTTTGATTGATCTTCCTTTTGAATATTTCGACGCTTTAATGAGGCCTTTGATGGAGGACACTAAAGGCTTACCCCGTCCTCCTTCTAGGAGTTGCTTTAACTAGACCATGTAGGTAGAGACTAAAGGCTTTCCCTGTGCTTTAGTAAGGACTTTATGATGGCACTAAAGGCTTACCCGACCTCCCCCTAGCATGCACTTTAGTGAGGCCTTTGATGACATCGCTGAAGGCTTTCCTGGTGCTTTAGTGAGGCCAAATGATGGCAGGCACTAAAATCTTACCCGACCTCCCTCTAGAAGGCGCTTTAGTGAGGCCTTTGATGGCAAGCACTGAAGGCTTAAGGCCTTTGATGGCTGGGACCTCTTGTGGTCAAGCCTTTGATGGCTGGGGCCTTCGATGACCGAAACCTCTTGTGGTCAAGCCTTTGATGGCCGAGACCTTTTGCCGTCAAGCCTTTAGTGGCTGGGGCCTTTATTGGCCGGAACCTCTTGCGGTCATGAGCCTTTGATGAATTTGAGAGAATCTTACTCCTTTTCAACAAATTCTTTTTATTCATCCATTGTCGGAAAGTATAGCCACAAACTTTTGGCATTCCATGTTCTTATTAGGACAATGCCATCCGGGTGGTAAAGTTTATAAGTTCCTAGCGGGATTACTTTGTGCACTATTAAGGGTCCTTCCTATTTTGGGCCTAACGATCCATCCGTTGGATTTTCGGTATTTTCCTTGACGCGTCGTGGCACTAGATCTCTCTTTTGAAATGACCGTTCTCTTACTCTTGAGTTATAGTATTTGGTTATTCTTCATTGGTACTTAGCCATTCAGACGAATGCTTCATCTCTTAGCTCATTGATTAGGTCTTAAGACTCTTTCTTTAGCTCTTGATTTGAGTCAAATGCATATGCGATTCTTCGATGAGAAGGAACCTCAGCTTCAACTAGGAGCATGGCTTCACATCTGTATGTAAGGAAATATGGGGTATGCCCTATCGCTGTTTTGGTAGAAGTCCTATATGCCCATAGAACAAGGGGAAGCTCCTCTACCCAATTCCCTTTTGCTTTGTCCAACCGTTTCTTCAAAATAGTCTTTACAGTTTTGTTAGCTGCTTCAATAGCTCTATTTGCTTTAGGATGGGCTACTAACGAAAAACTTTTGATAATTCCATTTTTGTTGCAGAATTGAGTGAATTCCTCACTTTCGTTTTGAGTTCCATTGTCGGATATTATCTTGTATGGGATTCCAAATCGACCGATGATGTTTTTGATTACAAACTTGAGAACTTTTCATGAAGTGATATTTGGAAGTGGTTCAGCTTCCACCCACTTTGTAAAATAATTGATAGTACCACCACGTATTTAGCTCCTTCTTTGGATACAAGAAGTAGTCATATTAAGTCAATTCCCCATACATCGAAGAGCCATGGACTCGAATAGAAGTCAATTTGCTTGGAGGCAAATGAGGGATTTTAGAAAAAAATTGACATTTTTCACACCTTCTTACATAGTCAATAGCTTGAATAGTCATCTGAGGCCAATAGAAGTCTTGCCTCATAACCTTCTTAGCCAGGTTTACTCCATTGGAGTGGTCTCTACAAAATCCTTCATGACCTTCCTTTAGTAATTTGGCTCCTGCTTCTAGACTAACATATTTCAAGTAAGGAAGTAAGTATCTGTTTTTATAGAGTATTTCGTCTGTCATGATAAAGGTTGGAGCCTGGCGTTTTATCCTTCTTGCTTCTTTTTTGTCTGTTGGCATTTTTTTCCTCTATTAAATACTCGACAATAGGAGTCATCCAATTGTCCTCGTATTGATCATTGGCCCCTAATCGAGGGGGTTCTTTTTGAGGAACCCTAGTTTCGCCTCCCCTCTCTTTTTGTGTGCTAGAACCTAAGACCTAGTCAATACTTAGATTTCATTTTATAAATTAGTTGTATTCTCCTCAATGCTAGGATTTTCCTGATATCGTACCGGCACAATTCGAGCTTCGGGCGCTCCTCATGCACCAACCAGCTTAGCTAAAGAATCGACTTAGAGTTCTTGTCTCTGGGCACTTAGTGTATTGAAAAATCTTCGAATTGAGTCAATATCTTCTTGACATATAATGTTAACTTGGGATCTTTCGTCTGATATTTTTGGTCTATCTGGTTTACCCTCAATTATGAATCACTAAAGATTTCAATTCTTGGGATTTTCAATTGGAGAGCTAAGGTAAGTCCTGCTAACATAGATTCATATTCTTCTACGTTGTTGGTGGGTGGAAATCCTAATTTCATTACATAGTGCAGGTGATGTCTATCAGGAGTTATAATTACATATCCCGCTCCAGCTCCTTGTTCATTTGAAGCCCAGTCTACGTATAATTTCCATTTAGGTTTTATGTCTTTTTTTCTTTGACTGCTATTTAATGAATCCGGTACATTAGTTGACAAAATTAGCTAGTGCTTGCCCTTTAATTGACGTTTGGGGCAGGAATTCGGTATCGTATTGGTTATGTTCAATTCCCCATTTAACCAAACTTCCTGAAGCTTCCGGTATCCTAAAACTTGCTTGAGTGGGAAACCGATTAAGACATTGATTCGATTTGCTTGAAAATAAGCACTTAGCTTGTGCGCGGTAAGCATTAAACAGTATGCCAATTTCTCTGTAACTGGATACCTAGTCTCTACATATTTAACTATTTTATTAGTGTAATATGTAGGAAGCTGAATTCCCTTTTCTTCTCTTATTAGTATTGAGCTAACCGCATGTTTGGAAACTGCCATATAGAGACAAAGACTTTCTCCATCCACAGGACTAGAGATAATCGACAGCTTTTCCAAATGATCTTTTAGTTCTTGGAAAGTCCTTTTGCAATCCTCACTCCATTCGAAGCCTTTCTTCTTCCTAATCATGTTGAAGAAGGGAATGCATTTGTTGGTAGCTTTGGAAATAAATCGATTCAATGTTGCCACTTTTCCATTCAAGCTACTTGTCTTTGGTTCAGCCATTCCTCTCATAGTTTGAATTTGGACAGGGTTTGCTTTAATTCCTCTAGCACTAACAATATATCCTAAGAATTTTCTGGACCGAATTCCAAAGGAACATTTTTGTGGGTTAAGCTTCATCTGGTACCTTCGCAATAAATTTTAGATGATCGTTTTTCTCTTGGGACTTGACCAACATGTCATCCATATATACTTCCATATTCCAATCGATTTGTTCCTTAAACATTCTATTTACCAGTCTTTGATATGTTGCTCCAGCATTCTTCAATCCAAAGGACATCACCTTGTAGTAATACATTCCCAAATCAGTTGTAAAACTGGTGTTTTCTTCATCTGGTTTGAACATTGGAATTAAATTATATCCACAATATGCATCCATAATGGATAAGAGTTGATGTCCGCTCATTGCATTGACTAACTGATCTATCCTCAAAAGTGGATAGCAGTTTTTTGGGACATGCTTTGTTCAAGTCAGTGTAATCAACACACGTTCTCCACATTCCATTGAACTTCTTGACTAACACCGGATTAGCTAACCATTTCAGGTAGAAAACTTCTCTGATAAACCCATTCTCAAGCAGTCTTTAGACCTCCACTGTTAAAGCATTGGACCAGACTTTATCAAACTGTCTCTTCTTCTGTCGAATTGGTGTGACATTTGGATTTATGTTCAAGGTGTGACACATGATGGTGGGATCGATTCCGATCATATCCAAGTGAGTCCAAGCGAATACATCTTTGCTAGATTGAAGAATTTGGATCAGCTCTCCCTTGATTTTACCATCTAACTCTTTTTCGATCTTAACTGTCTTTGTCGTATCAGCCAAATCTGGGAATACTTCTTCAATATCTTCTGTTTGTTTCATTCTTTCCTGCTCATTTTTGCAATCTATTTCGGTGTCAATCTCTTCATCTTCTACCAAGTTTGCTTCTTTCCTTTTCATTTTCTTTTCGGAGAAGTTGAATTTCCTCGGTGCATATTTAGTTATCTTATCCGGTTTTACCTTTGCTTTAGGTGATAAGTTTAAAGAATCATTATCCAAAGGCTCTTTTATATCAGACTGGGTAAATTTGTTTTCCTTCGAATCGTAACAAGGAAGATAACTTCGTTCATTTTGTTCAACAATTGTAAAATACATCTCTCGAGCATTAAATTGCTCACCGAGTATTAAATTGCTCACCCCTTATAGTTCCCCACCCTTTTTTCGTTAGAAACTTCACCATAAAGTATTTTGATGACACAAAAGCATCACTTCATCTAGAGTCGACCTTCTGAAGAAATCATTATAGTAGAATGGTTGATCCATAACAACAAAGAGGGTTTCAAAAGTCATGCAGCATGGAGGAACTCCCATCTGTGTCAGAAGCTTTAGTTGCCCCATCGAAGTTGACCTTTTATTGTTGAATTCAAAGAGAGGCTCTAAACATGGTTCCTACTTCTCCTCTAAAATCCCCATCTGGTCAAAAGCATGTTTAAAAATTACGTTAACCACGCTGCCTGTATCCACTAAAATCTTGGTGACCATAGAGAGTCAGAGAGTCTAATCTATGCAGAATCATTAGCGGGTCATTGTATGGATGGCGAAATCCTCTTAGCTCTAATGGAGTGATCATTAAAGTGTGCATTTGGATATGAAATCTTGGGATCTTGAGTGGTGGTTCTTCCTAGTTGGAGAAAATTCCTTCCTTTACTTTCCTTACATATCAGCTTCTAGCCCCTTTGCTCTCCCAACCAAATGTGGGCCTCCGTGGATTACATCAATATAGTTAAGAGGTGGAATGAAGTCGGAATGAATATCATCTTCCATTATATTTGCAACGTTGCTTAGTAGCCTCTGATTGTTGTTTCCAGAACGTGGAGCCTTTTGTCTATCTTCGATAAATTCCTTCAGTTGTCCAGTGCGGATCATCCGTTGAATTATGCCTGCTAATACCCAGCACTTAACCGTTTTGTGCCCATTCGATTTGTGATAGGCGTAGTAATCTCCCCTCCTTCTCGATTTAGAGTCAGTTTTAGCCTTATAAGAAATTGGGCAGTCATCCTTCTTGGCTTCTTATGATTGCGGTGTTGTTAGACTTCCCTGTTTCCTTCTTAATCCGAGCCTTCTTTCTAGCGTGGTACATTTCATCCATGTGGATGAATTTATCGGCCTGGAAATGGAAGTCCTGTAAGTCTTTACACCCATGGATGTAGAGCTCCCACCAGAATTGAGTCTGCTAAATTAATCTTGAATGTACCGCTACTAATTTGTCTCTATTGGTCATGTTTTTTTTGCCTATAAAGCTATTGTATTGGATCTTTTGGGACAATCACCTAGTAGTTCCCTAGGTCTTTGCTTGATATTAACTACATAGTGTAGTCAATAGTAGGGTCTTTATAGATGCAGAATTGTGCTGAGAACTCGTAAGAAAATTGGTTTCAAGAATAGATGGTCCTATCTCGATATTGCCGGTACCACTTGGCTGCTGCTCCTTGAAATGTGGTTAGGAAAAGTCTACAATGGATAGCTCCGAATGCATTATATAGATCCTTTGACTGTTAAAATCTAATAGATGGTCATTTGGATCGGTGGTCCATTATATCTGATAGAAAGAATCTTGATATAAGATGGAATCTTCTCGGTCATGATCTTATCTGTAAAAAGAGCCTCTCATTGGTTATTGTTGGCCTGATTATCTGAAGTCCTCTTCTCCTTTAGGCTGAGCATGTCTTTTGCCACTTTCTCTACTAAGTCTCTTAAGTAAGACTCATCATTATGGTATTTGTTTCTTTCTAGTTTGTATCCCTCAGAAGTTGAGCTCCCAGATTATTCTCTAAGTTTTTCCTTCATTCTACCCTAATAATCTGCCCAGTTTGTTGATCATTTCTCTCTTTTTGTGGAGTTTTGGTAAACTTACTTTTGCCTTTATTTCTAAGTAGGGAAGCATTCGAGTTTCTCCTTGGAGATTCCACCTCATCTCCTCCAGTTACCTTAGTAGTCTTGAAAGATTTCTAAGCAAGCACCTCTTCCAGTAAGTCTCTCATCATCAACAGTTGTTGCTCCAAGTTTTGGATTTTGGCCTTGCTGCTAGTTGGTTGCACCGGTTGTCCGTGCTTTGTATTTTCCACATTGAAATAGGGAATTATATTCTCTTCTAGTGTCGTTGTCTGTATGACTTCTTCGGTCTGAGCATTGAGTCTTTATGATCTCATTTTCCTGAAATAAAATTCACTTAATTAGTCTAGATAATGAGGAAATTAAACAATTCGAAGGTTCTAACCCTCTTTCTAGTGCCAAAAATGTTAAAAAAAAAGATGATATAAGACTTTAGATGCCAATTTGTGATAAATTAGCTCCTGATTTTGGCATTTTACGTAGACATGATCAAGTATAAGTTGACCAAGATCGCCTTAATGGTGTATCAAGAACCAACTCATCATTTGAGACTAATCTTATGACTTGAATCATTATTGAATGGATGGCATTAGGCCTTTGAGGTATATTATACAAAAGACCATTGGTTGTCCTAGAATCATTGTGTTCGAAGTGCTTAAAGTTCATTAAGGTCATTATGCTCGATGTCCTCTAAGGTCATAGGAGTTATCATGCTCGACGTCCTCGTATATATGTTCATTTAAGCTTTTAGACGAGGTAATTCAAAAGACCTATGTCATGTCATATGTTCAATAGAGACATAGAAGATAAATGATGTGTTCGGGCTATAGTCCATTATGCACGATAATAGGCATATAGTTATGCACAATACAGTCCTTATGTCCAAGGTTCATGGTTCATATAATTATGCATGTAGGAGTTCATCATAGTCCAAGGCTTCTTGACTATGTTCATATCGAGTTTGATCATGATGAGCTCATATATATGCAACTCCATAACAATAATGTCAAAAAAGGTCACAGTAGAAGTTAATATGCATGTTGAAGTACATGTTTTTATATCCAAATATGATTAGAGTCAATGGAGGTTTGTTCCTAATTTGATTCAAGGTTATAAGGCTTTGATTAAGGAAAGGGAGAGAGAAATAAAGATTCGTCCCCTTCCACAAAGCCTTGAGGATCTTATTTATAGAGTTTAGCTAGTGGCAGGCTTCAACACCCATTTGCTTCGGCATTAATTGCATCGTCGAGCATCAAGTTTGGTGCTTTATCAGCTTCGACGTTAACAACATCATCGAGCATCTAGGTTGGTGCTTTTGTGTTCTTATAGTGATACTTATGTACTTGGTGCAGTAGAGTCAACATTCAGCATCATTAAGCTCGGCGTTGATAATTCCTTCTCCATTGACTGACTTTCTCTACATCCATATATTAACATTGATGGAAGGCAACATTATCAAACTGGGGCTTCGAAAACCCTTTTGGATGTATTGATGGTTCCCAACATGGCTAATGAATATCGGCGATGACTACTCCATATGTTATGACCTTCTTTGATTGATGGTTGGCAGCATTGTGGGCATTAAACAGTGGCAACATTGATGATCCTCAATGTTGATGTTTTGTAGCTTGTGGTTCCTATTTCGAAATGATATCAATGAACGACGACGTCTCAATGAATTTACTATCATTATTTGACAACTTCGATCACATGCGATGCTAAGCATGGATGATATTAACAGCATCGATGTTGATAAGAGATGGTTGTATTCAACGTTGCCTTCAAAATCATGACTCTCCACATTAATCATAGTACCATTCGACAGTCGTCGTGATTCATGAAAGATGATATTATTCTTCTATCTTATACCACATGCCTTCGAAGACAATGTTGGTGATATCAGCCTTGTTTGTAAAATGCGATGCTGAAGAACCGTGATGTGGTTGGATGTGGTGTAGATAAAGGGAAGTTTTGCATGGAATTGATGCCGCATTGACCAAGTTCGATACATATATTTACGACATGGACGAATGTCGACATAGTCGAAGAGCGGTATGATCTTGTGGTCATTGACGTTTGCTCGGTGTTATTTCTCCGGTGTTGCTTCCTTTTGTATTATCATCCATTGGTGCAATGTTTATGTCTTCGACGTCGACGGAGACCTTGAAATCGACATTGATTCCTTAATGCTATCCTAACATCTGGGGCTTTGAATTTCGACGTAATCTTTTAGTCTTTACATTGACTTTCCTAGTTTTTATTCTTTGAAAATTATATGGATAAAACACCCGATCGAAATGAGTGAAAAAATGAGTACACGGAGTAGACTGAATGAGGACACTCACTGATGTTGGAATTGGACTTAACTCCAATGGACGTAATAGTTAGGCTTAACTCTTGTAGGAATGAAATAACTCTCAATTGGTACAAGCCCAGTGATATGTCTTTGTTTCTTTAGAAAAACCAATTCTATGAATGAAACACTAAATAATGATGTGTGGTTAAAATATGTAACTTGGGAATATATTTTATTTGTGAAATGCTAATATAAACACTTAATAAAATGTGTAGGTAAGAGTTAAGGCCCGAGAACACATTATACTGATAAAGTGTTAGAAATTGATAACATGTTAAATTGTTTAACCTTAGCATATATGTTACGTGCGTACCCTATTCAGTGAAATATTTATATTCATGTAAAACGTAATCATATACCTATGCTGTGTTGTGATTACAGGTTGCAAGTCAAGTTTGATTTTCTTACATTAGTTTGGTAGAATACCAATGATAGGAAAACCTATTTCGTTCCGGGACGTAATCTCACTATGTATCATATAATTATTCATTATTGTTAAATTTACTAATACCGGGCTTATATCCGACCCAAATTTTTTATTTTATCTCTTAAACTCTCGGTTACTCTTCGGAGTAGATTGAGAGTTTGTTTTAACTATATTACTTTTAGAGACACCATAGGAAACATGATATGTAACGCCCTACTCCGAGAGCCTCATTAACAAAGAGTATTATATGGATAATACCGTCTGCTAATGCGGACAATAGAGTATAATGGAAGCGACCATGTGTAATCTTACTTTAACTATCTACTGAATACGTCGAAAAGTGGAATCTATATTTTTTTTCATCTCATGTGGTTCGACATATTCAATAAATACTTAAAGCAAAACTACAATGGCTAAAAGATCTATCAGAACAAAGTATAATAGCAAAATGAACATCATCACAGAACAACATCAGATAATAAGCAAATAGTCTCAGCACAATACAACATCAAGTACAGATCCAAATATAAAAGTGGGTACAAAGCCACTACTCACACATCCGTGAGTCAAAAGAATATACACAAGATAGTCATAATATCAGAGTATCATAAAGGATGGATAACAAGTAAAGCTATCTATAGTATAGCGGATATATTCAAAGCGGAAGCACCGAAGCAAGCTAAGTCCAAAGCGACCTAACCTGAAACAACTCGGTCTGACCCGAGCAAAAAATACTCGGGTCAGGCTAGCTAAACAAATCAGTTAGATAAACTGAACAATAATCATGATAAGATAATGGGGCAACATATAACATAATAATCTCCAAAAGAGAAACATATATCATGGTAATAAAGACCAAAATTTCTCACATAGAGAAGAAACAAACATCTAAGTAGAGATGTATAACAAGCCTCATATCATCGACATAACATAAGCACAAGTGCCAGTGTAGGCATAAAACAAGTTCCACAAGGTAGTCGCGTTTATATCGTGTGGTTGCATAAAACCATCATCGAATGGCGCTACACGAGGGAATATAAATCACACAGGAAAACATTAGCACGCTAGTACTGTACTCAATCACACAGGAAATATACCCCAGTGACACACCCATCACTTTAGCTAAGGGGCAACACCTAAAGGAGACAGTCCGAAGACACTATCCAGAAGGTGATGAGCCAGCAGGAGACAGTCCAAAGACACTATCCCAAAGGCAAATAAACCCAAGGGAGATAGTCCGAAAACACTATCCCAAAGGTATCACTCAGGAAACACGCCGTAGTGGTAAAAGCTCGTAGGCCAAGTACTCGTTTACCACTAACGGTAGGAATGTGTCACGAACTCTTAGCAAGGAACCCGTAAAGTAGTAACGTGATTTCCATACCCCAACGTTCGCACTAAACGGTTTACTAACCAATCGTAAGCTTCCACACTCAAAGCAGTAAAAAGTTCACCTCATGTCATCGGTAAACTAGGCCAAAAGGCCAAAACGATCCATCGAATAGGTCGGGGATTAATCGGAAAGATAAACGCGCGGATTCATGGTCCGTGTTTTACCTAACCATTTAATCACCTTTCCACTTCGCTCGAAGTGCATAAGAGTGTATATTTTACTTAGAAAATAGATGGAGAAAGTGGATTTTTAATCGTTTGAAAACCTCTTTAGAAATAGTCTTTGAAATTCTCCTATTATGGAGTAATTAATTTAATATTTAAAATAATACTAAATAATAGTTTCAAAAGCCAATTTGATGGAAAATCACTTTAAAATGATTTATAAAATCCGTGCATGAAATCTAGAGACAAATCTCAAAGAAATCGGAAAAACTCAGAAAAATAATCGAAATTATACTAAGTATAAAATCACTGAAAACAAGTCGAAGTCACTAGTTCGACGGCATATTTGAACCTGCAAACCAAGTCCAAATGGCATGAAAATTGGCAAGAATGTAGACCAACATACCTACTCCAAACTTAAAAAAGAATCGGGCAATTCCGACTTGAAATGAAGAAACTGCATCGTCTCAAAGTCGGACAAAAATCACAAAACTTTGCTGTGTGAAAACAGTGCAAAAGTGCAACTTTGACGACATGGTCGAAGGGACATATGAACCCAGATCTTGATGAAAATTTTCAGGACCATAGTACAGTACTCCTACTTTGATATGAAATAAGAGTCGTTCGGTTCCGACTTGAAACGAAGAAATGGCAACGTCTCAAAGTTGGTCCGACGATACTGAAAATGATCACTGTTGTAAAACAGTTTCTGGGTGCTACTTCGGCAATAAAAACGAAGTATCAAACACACCCAGATCTTATCCAAACTTTGTAGGGTTGAATATCTCGAGCTCATATTTCCAACAAGACTTATCCAAACTTTGCAGGGTTGAATATCTCGAGCTCATATTTCCAACGAGACCAAAATCGATGAAATCCGACATCGGACCTGCTCGCAGCAAGGTCGCGAAGTTGGACTGTCAAACTAAAATTGATCACTGTTTTTTTTTCTCAAACAGTTTCTGGGTGCTACTTTGGCGATAAAAATGAAGTATCAAACGCACGTTGATCTTAACCAAATTTTGCAGGGTTGAAGATCTCAAGCTCATCTTTCCAACGAGACCGAAATCGATGAAATCAGACATCGTACCTGCTCGCAGCAAGGTCGCGAAGTTGGACTGTCAAACTAAAATTGATCACTGTTTTTTTTTCTCAAACAGTTTCTGGGTGCTACTTTGGTGATAAAACTGAAGTATCAAACGCACCAAGATCTTAACCAAATTTTTCAGGGTTGAAGATCTCGACCTCATCTTTCCAACGAGACCGAAATCGATGAAATTCGACATCGGACCTGCTCGCAGCAAGGTCACAAAGTTGGACTGTCAAACCAGAAAACAGGGGTTTCTAGCCAGCATTTATTACCTTTCACCAAGCAAGAGAATGATCAACCACCAAGATTAGCAATCCCCAAGCAAGAAGATGAAGATCAATGAGCTTGAGTCAATGAAAATGCATAAAAACAATGATTACTAATTTATTTCAGAAATCAAAGAATGAATTAGAGGTGGGTTTTGTGATTGTTATTACCTCTTTTAATAGTTTGGATTAACTCTCTTTGATTTGGTGTAGATTGGAGTTTTTCTTAGGAGGCCATGGCTAGGTTTAGGAGCTTTCTAATTAGGGTTTAGTGGTTATGAAATGAAGTGTTGGCTGAAATGAGAGAGTAAAAGATACTTTATAGGCTAATGGTTAGGGTTATTGGGTCTAATACCCATTAGGACTTTGTATTATTCATGTGTATATAGATAGGCAATTTTCTCTAAGTACAATCTACATACAAATTACTAAATACATTTCAAACCATAGAAAATTATGAAAAGATGTTAATAATTATTTTTAGCCATTTCATAAAATCCTATATCAACAATATTTTACATTTTAACCCTTAATTTCCCCAAAACACCGTCTATAGTTAATATTAGCCAAAAATCACCATTTTGCAAATAAATTGCAAATTAAATTCCCAAATCAAATATTGCACTATTTTACACATATAAAATTTTGCAATATTATAAATTACAAATTTCCCTAATTAATTTCCATAAAATGCTCCATTTTACACTTAAGCCCAAAAATATTAATTTATTCAAAATAACTGAATTTTGAACAAATTAGCCACATTAAAAATTCATTAATAGCTCCAATTAAATCAAAATCACAATTTTAATTTATTATTTGGTAATTGCAATCACGGGTTGTTACAGACTCCCCCTTAAGAAAATTGCGTCCCCGCAATTCCTTAAATATGGAAGTTATCTATAACATCTAATCCTCAAAATAAATCAAACAAAGGTGAAGTAAAGATACTTACCAGAAACAGATGAAGATAGAAAACCAGGATAAGTACGCTCGATAAATTCTTTGGTCTCCCAAGTGCAGTCCTTAGGATTAGACGACCATTGAATTTTAACAAGCGGGACCTCTTTGTTTCGAAGGCGTCTAACCTCCGAATCAAGCACTCGAAGAGGTTGCTGGTCAATAGATAGATCAGAAGAAATCTCTAAATCCGGTATAATAAGCGGATCAATAACAGAATCAGGATCGCGAACACACTTGCGAAGCTGAGAAACATGGAACACGTCATGTATTCCGAAAAAATGAGCAGGTAGAGCAATACGATAACCTACGGGGCCAATGCTTTCCGTAATAGGAAATGGTCCGACATAGCGAGGAGCCAATTTCCTAGTGGAGTTGAAACGCACAACCCCCTTCATAGGAGATACCCGAATAAATACATGATCCCTAATCGAGAATTCAAGAGGTTTCCTACGGTTGTCTGCGTAGGATTTCTGACGGCTTTGCGCCTCTTTCATTCTTTGACGAATAAGAATAATCTTCTCAGAGGATTCCCGAACTGAATCTGGACCAAGAATAAGCTTCTCGCCAGATTCTAACCAACAAGATGGAGAACGACATGACCTTCCGTATAAGGCTTTGAAGGGAGCCATGCCAATACTCGATTGAAAACTGTTATTGTAGGAGAACTCCACGAGTGGCAAGTGGTCCTCCCAACTACCTCCAAAATCAAGGATACAACAACGAAGGAGATCTTCCAAGACACGATTCACTCTATCAGTCTGACCATCAGTCTGAGGATGATAAGTAGTAGAAAAATTCAGCTTTGTGCCCAAAGCTGATTGAAGACACTTCCAAAAGTGACTAGTGAATAACGGGTCATGGTCACAAACAATAGAACTAGGGATACCATGAAGTCGAACGACTTCCTTCACATAAAGCTTAGCCAAAAGAGGAGCAGTCCGCGTGGACTTAATCATAATAAAGTGAGCAGACTTGGTCAATCGATCAACGATGACCCAAACAGAAGTATGGCCCGACCTCGATCGAGGTAGACCATCAATAAAATCCATCGAAATCTGATCCCATTTCCACAATGGAATCTCTAATGGCTGAAGAAAACCGGAAGGGCACTAATGCTCGGCCTTGATAAGTTGACAAGTCATGCAATTGCTCACATAACTTGCAACATCATGCTTCAGGCCTTCCCAATAATATAAGCGACACATGTCGGCATACATCTTGCTAGAACCAGGATGAATGGTATACTTAGTACGATGACAATCGTCAAGAATGTCACGCCTAAGTGCAGAATCAGAAGGCACAATAACACGGTTCTTCTTGCGAAGGCACTGATGAGAATCAATACTGTAATCAAATGACGTCTCATTACTGGATCCAGTCTCAACAAGATGAATGAAAGGCAATAAATTTGGATCTTGCCGCTGAGCATAGGCAATGCGATCCAATAAGCTAGGTCGAGCTTCTAGACCAAATAATAATATCGGAGAATCAGGGGGCGGAGCTCGATCACGAATATCACAAATAGATAATGTCTCAAGAATATCCCATTCGGCTATCATCATAGAAACTACAGCCGAATGCTTGCGACTAAGCGCATCTGCTACACGATTACCCTTGCCAGGGGTATACTGAATGTCAAGGTCATATGAGGCAAGAAACTCAAGCCATCGCTGCTGCCTCATATTAAGATCCTTCTGAGTGAAGAGATATTTCAAGGACTTATGATCGGTATAAAGAATGAAACGTTCGCCCAATAAATAATGGCGCCATATCTTCAAGGCAAAGACAATGGCAGCTAACTCAAGATCATGAGTAGGATAGCGAACCTCATTCGGACGTAGTAGCCTAGAAGCATAAGCAACCACCCGATCCTTCTGCATGAGAACGACACCGAGACCGCTACCGCATGCATCAGTATAGACAACAAGATCGCGGTTTCCTTCGGGAACCACAAGAATAGGAGCATGAGTGAGAAGTTCTTTCAATCGCTGAAAAGAATCTTCACACTTGTCTGACCAGATATAACGGACGCCCTTATGAGTAAGGGTAGTCAATGGAAGCACAACACGAGAAAAGTCCTTTATGAACCGGCGGTAATAACCCGCCAGTCCTAGGAAGCTACGAATCTCATGAACATTCTTGGGTCGCTTCCAATTCTGAATGGCTTCGATCTTGGCGGGATCGTCAGATATGCCTTCAGAAGATATAACATGACCCAAGAACCTAACCCCATTCTCCCAAAAGTGGCATTTGGAGAATTTGGCTCTAAGATGATGAAGACGAAGTGTATCCAAGACAATCCTCAAATGATGGGTATGCTCTGTCTTGGATCTAGAATATATCAGAATGTCATCAATGAATACAAGAACAAACTTATCGAGATATTCTCGGAATACTCGATTCATGAGATCGACAAAGAATGCAGGAGCGTTTGTCAAACTGAACGGCATGACTAACCACTCAAATGAACCATATCAAGTGCAGAAAGCTGTAAGTGGCACACTATCATCCGCAACTCGGAGCTGATGAAATCCTGTGGCAAGGTCAAGCTGAGAAAAGACCTTCGCACCACTTAACTGATCAAACATATCATCAATCTAAGGCAATGGATAACGATTCTTGATAGTCACCTCATTAAGCTTGCGGTAATCAATGCAAAGCCTAAGAGAACCATCGGACTTCTTCACGAAGACCACCGCGGCACCCTACGGCGAAGAACTGGACTGAATAAAATGCTTTGCTTCGAGTTCTACTAATTGCTTCTTGAGTTCCTCATTCTCCTTTGTAGACATCCTCGTGGGAGGACGACTAACTGGATGAGAACTGGGAACGAGATCAATACGGAACTCAATAGCCCGTTTAGGCGGTAAACTCGAAACTGGCTCAAAAATATCGGGCTAATCACGAACAATAGGAATATGAGATATATCACAATCATCATCTCATGAATCAAGAGCACATAGAGAAGCTTCGGAGATATCTACATCCCGAAGAACAAGAGCTAACTGAGCGGAAGAGTCAGGGTGACTAAGAAATAGTACCCGCTCAGAACAAATGATCTTGGCATCGTATCGAATGAGCCAATCCATCCCCAATATCATGTCGAAACCCAAATAAGCCATAACGTGCAGATTCACACGGAAAGAAAAGCCACAAAGATCAATATCAACATTCTCACAAAGCAAGCTAAGGGTCGTGGTTCCGCCAATGGGATTCACAATCCTTAGAGAAGAAACCAAACAAGAAACATCCAAAGACATAATATCAACAAGTTCCTTTGATACGAATGAGTGAGAAGCACCCGTATCAAAGAGAAATCTAATAAACTGATCATGAAATAAAATAGAACCTTCGAGAACGGAAGGATGCGTACCTCGAGGCTGAGATGAAGATGCAAGAGCCTTGGCAACATTAAGCTTGCCAAATCTAGGAGGTGCAGTGGGACAAGCGGAAATAAGATGACCCTCCTTCTTACAATAGCGGCAGATAAGAGGTTTGGCACACTCTCTAACCATATGGTCGGTAGATCCACAGTTGAAACACTTCCGAATGGAAGGTGTTCCACTAGGCTGAGACTGAGGCTGAGGACCAGAACCAGAACTGATAAACTTCTTCTTCTTCTTCTGGGAAGAGGAAGAATTAGGCTTGTGGAAAAACCTCTTCTTGTTGGGGTGCTTGGGCACCTCAACATCATCATCACTATCCTTCTCCCTCTCAACTGCTTCAAGGTGAAGTGCCGAATCTACAAGCTCTTCAAATGAAAGCTTGAGTTGAAGCATCAGTTGCTTCTTGAGGTACTTCTTCAGACCCTCAACAAATTTGAGATTCTTCTTATGTGGTGTGCTAATGAACTCGAGGCCGTACTTGGACAGGGCCTCGAAAGAAGAAACATAATCTGAAACAGTGGATTTCCCTTGCTTAAGATCAATAAAGCGGCGGGCAAGAGAGATCTTCTCAGATTCTGGAACAAATTTGAGCACGAAACGCTCACGGAACTGAGCCCAAGTAAGAGTGGTCTCATCGACCTCGGAAATGAGAAGCTCATACCAATCCAAAGTGCAGTTCTAAAGCATACTGGAAGCTACAAGAACTCTGTCATGATCAGGAAGAGTCATGCGAGAAAAGATGCGCTCGCATACGCGGATCCATGCCTGGACCTCAAGAACAGACTCGGAGCCATTGAACGGCTTGCCCCCGAGATGTGAGAAATCACTGCAAAGGCGCGCAAAGGCAGACTTGCGCGGTGCATCAGAAGCTGGAGTAGGAGGCTGAGAGTTCCGAACAAGCTCCATAATCTGATCGGTAGTCATAAAAATGCCTCCCGGATGTGGGTCACCGGATTGCCCAGCATCCACAGAATGACGGGTCCTACCTCTTCCAGACATACTGAAAGTTAAGATAAAATACGAGTTAAGCACGATTCAAAGATTGATAATTCAAAGTGAAATACTACAGAGTATAAATGTATTCCTAAACATATTCCTAACTTATCTATCCAATGCCATGAGGAAAGGGCTTTGTAATATTTGAATCATACTAGGATGTATTGTACTAAGTGTTACTGTTCTGTGTTTATTATACTTAGTTCTGAACCTCGCTCCGATACCAAGCTGTAACGCCCCACTGCGAGAGCCTCATTAACAAAGAGTATTATATGAATAATACCGTCTGCTAATGCGGACAATAGAGTATAATGGAAGCGACCATGTGTAATCTTACTTTAACTATCTACTGAACACGTCGAAAAGTGGAATCTATTTTTTTTCATCTCATGTGGTTCGACATATTCAATAAATACTTAAAGCAAAACTACAATGGCTAAAAGATCTATCAGAACAAAGTATAATAGCAAAATGAACATCATCATAGAACAACATCAGATAATAAGCAAATAGTCTCAGCACAATACAACATCAAGTACAGATCCAAATATAAAAGTGGGTACAAAGCCACTACTCACACATCCGTGAGTCAAAAGAATATACACAAGATAGTCATAATATCAGAGTATCATAAAGGATGGATAACAAGTAAAGCTATCTATAGTATAGCGGATATATCCAAAGCGGAAGCACCGAAGCAAGCTAAGTCCAAAGCGACCTAACCTGAAACAACTCGGTCTGACCCGAGCATAAAATACTCGGGTCAGGCTAGCTAAACAAATCAGTTAGATAAACTGAACAATAATCATGATAAGATAATGAGGCAACATATAACATAATAATCTCCAAAAGAGAAACATATATCATGGTAATAAAGACCAAAATTTCTTACATAGAGAAGAAACAAACATCTAAGTAGAGATGTATAACAAGCCTCATATCATCGGCATAACATAAGCACAAGTGCCAGTGTAGGCATAAAACAAGTTCCACAAGGTAGTCGCGCTTATATCGTGTGGTTGCATAAAACCATCACCGAATGGCGCTACACGAGGGAATATAAATCACACAGGAAAACATTAGTGCGCTAGTACTGTACTCAATCACACAGGAAATATACCCCAGTGACACACCCATCACTTTAGCTAAGGGGCAACACCTAAAGGAGACAGTCCGAAGACACTATCCAGAAGGTGATGAGCCAGAAGGAGACAGTCCGAAGACACTATCCCAAAGGCAAATAAACCATAGGGAGATAGTCCGAAGACACTATCCCAAAGGTATCACTTAGGATACACGCCGTAGTGGTAAAGGCTCGTAGGCCCAGTACTCATTTACCACTAACGGTAGGAATGTGTCACGAACACTTAGCAAGGAACCCGTAAAGTAGTAACGTAAGTCCCATACCCCAACGTTCGCACTAAACGGTTTACTAACCAATCGTAAGCTTCCACACTCAAAGCAGTAAAATGTTCACCTCATGTCATCGGTAAACTAGGCCAAAAGGCCAAAACGATCAATCAAATATGTCGGGGATTAATCGGAAAGATAAACGCGTGGATTCATGGTCCGTGTTTTACCTAACCATTTGATCACCTTTCCACTTCACTCGAAGGGCAGAAGAGTGTATATTTTACTTAGAAAATAGATGGAGAAAGCGGATTTTTAATCGTTTGAAAACCTCTTTAGAAATAGTCTTTGAAATTCTCCTATTATGGAGTAATTAATTTAATATTTAAAATAATACTAAATAATAGTTTCGAAAGCCAATTTGATGGAAAATCACTTTAAATTGATTTATAAAATCCGTGCATGAAATCTAGAGACAAATCTAAAAAAAATCGGAAAAACTCAGAAAAATAATCGAAATTATACTGTATAAAATCGCTGAAAACAAGTTGAAGTCACTAGTTCGACGGCAGATTTGAACCTGCAAACCAAGTCCAAATGGCATGAAAATTGGCAGGCATGTAGACCAACATACCTGCTCTAAACTGCAAAAATAATCGGGCAATTCCGACTTGAAATGAAGAAACTGCGTCGACTCAAAGTCTGACAAAAATCACAAAACTCTGCTGTGTCAAAACAGTGCAAAGGTCCAACTTTGACGACATGGTCGAAGGGGCATATGAATCCAGATCTTGATGAAAATTTCCAGGAGCATAGTACAGTACTCCTACTTTGATATGCAATAAGAGTCGTTCGGTTCCGACTTGAAACGAAGAAATGGCAACGTCTCAAAGTTGGTCCGACGATACTGAAAATGATCACTGTTGTAAAACAGTTTCTGGGTGCTACTTCGGCAATAAAAACGAAGTATCAAACGCACCCAGATCTTATCCAAACTTTGCAGAGTTGAATATCTCGAGCTCATATTTCCAACGAGACCAAAATCGATGAAATCCGACATCGGACCTGCTCGCAGCAAAGTCGCGTAGTTGGACTGTCAAACTAAAATTGATCACTGTTTTTTTTTCTCAAACAGTTTCTGGGTGCTACTTTGGCGATAAAAATGAAGTATCAAACGCACGTTGATCTTAACCAAATTTTGCAGGGTTGAAGATCTCGACCTCATCTTTCCAACGAGACTGAAATCGATGAAATCTGACATCGGACCTGCTCGCAGCAAGGTCGCGAAGTTGGACTGTCAAACTAAAATTGATCATTGTTTTTTTTTCTCAAACAGTTTCTGGGTGTTACTTTGGTGATAAAAATGAAGTATCAAACACACCCAGATCTTAACCAAATTTTGCAGGGTTGAAGATCTCGACCTCATCTTTCCAACGAGACCGAAAACGATGAAATCCAACATCGGACCTGCTCGCAGCAAGGTCACAAAGTTGGATTGTCAAACTAGAAAATAAGGGTTTCTAGCCAGCATTTATTACCTTTCACCAAGCAAGAGAATGATCAACCACCAAGATTAGCAATCCCCAAGCAAGAAGATGAAGATCAATGAGCTTGAGTCAATGAAAATACACAAAAACAATGATTACTAATTTATTTCAGAAATCAAAGAATGAATTAGAGGTGGATTTTGTGATTGCTATTATCTCTTTTAATTGTTTGGATTAACTCTCTTTGATTTTGTGTAGATTGGAGTTTTGCTTAGGAGGCCATAGCTTGGTTTAGGAGATTTCTAATTAGGGTTTAGTGGTTATGAAATGAAGTGTTGGCTGAAATGAGAGTAAAAGATACTTTATAGGCTAATGGTTAGGGTTATTGGGTCTAATATCCATTAGGACTTTGTATTATTCATGTGTATATAGATATGCAATTTTCTCTAAGTACAATCTGCATACAAATTACTAAATACATTTCAAACCATAGAAAATTATGAAAAGATGTTAACAATTATTTTTAGCCATTTCATAAAATCCTATATCAACAATATTTTACATTTTAACCCCTAATTTCCCCAAAACACCGCTTATAGTTAATATTAGCCAAAAATCACCATTTTGCAAATAAATTGCAAATTAAATTCCCAAATCAAATATTGCACTATTTTACACACATAAAATTTTGCAATATTATAAATTACAAATTTCCCTAATTAATTTCCATAAAATGCTCCATTTTACACTTAAGCCCAAAAATATTAATTTATTCAAAATAACTGAATTTTGAACAAATTAGCCACATTAAAAATTCATTAATAGCTCTAATTAAATTAAAATCACAATTTTAATTTATTATTTGGTAATTGCAATCACGGGTTGTTACATGATATTTAGCTATTATCTATTTAGTACGTACTATTACACAACTCTGGTTGCCTTTTTTGTATAATGACTCTGATCATACATGGTGGCATCATCGTATGTTGATCATGTGGTACTATCTTTGTATATTATATTTTATCTCTAAATGTAATTTGATTGGGTAAATGTTTAAAAAGATATAATGTTGTAAGAGAAATATTTTAAATGGAACGAAAATTTAGTGTTATGTTTACTTTGTTGTTTGAAAAATAAAAAAATGGATCTTATTTTGTTGCTTAAAAATAAGACTAGAGCAACTTCATAATTTGGTGTTTATTTTTGGATCTCAAATTTGGGGATGTTATGATGAGCATCCCCATTTAACCCTAGGTAGTACTTGTCATATCGACTTTGTAGCCTATGCTAAAGGCATATCGTAACATTTGTGCAATTTCTGTTATAAAGCTCATCCTTCCTAGAGTCATTCGACAATTAGGCTCAAACAAATCGCAATTTAGCCATAACCCAAAGTTGCTAAATTTTTTGAGTTATTTATTCCAACGGGATATGCTGATGCCTTAACATCAGGAAAACCAAGGAACCTCTTGAGTGCAATTTTGTACAGCTAACAATCTATCCTTAGAATTCTCATATCCTTGGAATTCTCATCATCTTTTTTTCTTGTAAATGACTTCGCATGAGAATAATACTTCTAAAAGGTCATATTAAGGATTTTGAGTATAAATGGTACGTTTGTATTACCAAAACTTTTCCATTGGCATCTTTTATAAGGGTTAAGATCGCTCAATCCGACTGGCATATGTTGCCATTGTCTTTATATTAAAAGTTTCTAATTTTAAATGTAAAGCATATCAATCTAATGAAAATTCCAAGTTACTTTTCTCAAGTTCAACTTCGGTTTCAAATTCACCAAGGTATAGAAGGAAAAAAAATCCATGTACAGATACATGCATTATCCAAACCTGTATTTGGTATTTGTATGATATTTTTTCTTAAGAAATATGACAAATTTTCATTCTAGGCATTCGAAAAAACTTATGCCAAGTTTAGCCTCCGTTCGGAACTTATTATAAAATATGCCTCTTTTTCATTGAATGCCTTTTTTGTACATGCGTATTCTGAAAATGTCCATGTATAATTTTTTTTAAATACACTTGCACACTCTGAATTTGCGCCAATACAAAATTAAAATTTGTTCTTGCTCATTTTCAGAATGTGCAAGTCTGTGCAACTAAAGTCTCGCTAAATCCCCGCAAATTTCTCGCTATAGCGTATAACACTTTTCGACTGCTACACCTTTTCAGTTTAGCGTTATTAAACAGTAGATCCGCTTTAAGGCCCGCTATTTCCGCTACACATGCTAAAATCAATGATTTTTAGCGTTCTCTTTAGCAATATTAATATAAAAGGTTAATTTGACTAATTCTCTTTTAAACCAAATTAGCAAAGTTAAGGTAAATGCCATGTTATATATAAGCTAAAAATCTATTGTTGTCATCAAATCTAGACTACATAAAGCACGATATTCTTTGGTTTTCTTATATAAGATTAAACATCTTTTTCCTACATAAATTATGTTAGCATTAAAATAAATTAATTTTAAATATTTGGTTTTATATCTAATGAAGTTTTTACATATCCGTTACATTCCGGCTTTATCTCTTTTATAACTTTCTGCATCTTCTATAGCTTTAGCTAACAAAGTAGAACTGCTAAGAGCATCACCAACAGTGGAGGTCGGTCACCGCTGCCACGTTGGTCTAACAACAAAAAAATTACCAAGTTATTCAGAATTTATTATGCCGAATAACATATAGGCAAATGGATACCTCCACGGGATTGTTTTAATGAAATTAAGGCTACTAGTTTACCCGACATTATAAATGCCGGATAAACTAGTCTAAAATAGCCGGCCTCTTTCTTCGCCCGACTGTTCTTCTTCCCTCCTCCAAAATAGCGAGCAACCAATTTTTTATTTATAATTTTGCTTCTTAAACCAACTTACTCCTCTTCCACTCCAACCAACTTGCCCCTTTTCCACTCCAACCAACTTGTTCCAATTTTTCTCTTCCACTTCAACCAACATGAATCCAATAAAGAGATTGTTTTACTACTCTTCTTCTTCTTCCTCTTAGTCAACTTCGGATGATAGACACACACAAGAATTTTCTCAACAACAAGCACTAGCATCCAAAGCACTACAGCTCATTCAGTTACAGGAGATGGAGGAATCTTCCAAACAATATGATAGTGTTGTGTAGCATAAAGATATGAGAAAGAAAATAGAATATCAATTGGGCATGATCTAATTATGACAGATTACTTTAACGACGATCCTTGTTTTGACATAGGGAAGTTTGGACTAAGGTATCGAATGTCCAAAAACATATTTGAGTGAGTCATGACAGGGTTAGAGTAGATAAACTTATATTTTATACAACAACGTAATACGTGTGGTCAATTGAGTCTTTTACCGCATCAAAAAATGACAAATGCCTTACGAATGTTAGCGTATGGGAAAAGCGCTAATAGGTAAGACGAGTACGTCCGAATCAAAGATTTTACCACCAACAAATGCTTAAATGAATTTTGTAAAACTATCATCCTAGCATTTGGTGTGGAGTATCTTAGAGCGCCGAATGATAATGACATCAATCGACTACTGGCTATGGGTGAACAACGTGGATTTTCAAGTATGTTGGGTAGCTTAGATTGTATGTATTGGTGTTGGAAAAATTGTCCAATTGCAATGCAAGAACAGTACACCGGAAATTACCACAAGGCAATAATGATTTTGGAAGCTGTAGCTTCATTTGATTTATATATATGATATGCTTTTTCCAGTATCCTAGGTCTTTAAATGACATTAATGTTCTACATTAGTCTTACTTATTTAGCTCCTTATCTAACGATACTGCACCAACTTGTCATTATATGATAAGGGATATACAATACAATATGGGATACTACCTTGTAGATGGAATATATCCGGCTTGAAAACTTTGGTCAAAGGTTTCAAAAAGTCTCGTAATGATAAGGAATGCAAATTGACATTATAGCAAGCTAGTTTAAGAAAAGTCGTTGAGCGTGCTTTCGGGGTTCTACAAGGTAGATTCCAAATTCTGATAAAGGTGGTGTACTACCTTGATCCTGAAGTGATATCTCACATAATGTACTATTGTATAATACTTTACAACATGGTTGTTGAAGAAGAGAGAGGTGGTTATAAATTATAGCTGCGTAATTATCCAAAACAAGCATGTGCTTTCAAGAGACCTCTTTTTAACCAAACACCTTTGCACAATACATTAAGAGTGTTATGGGGATCAAAGATCCCGAGGCTCGTATAGATTTGCGTAGAGAACTAACGAAACACTTTCATCATTTTTTGGGTAATAGTTGAGTACGAAGGAAATTATTATTATATTCTTACTTTCAGCGTTGGACGTTGTACTAATTACAGTTGTTGTAACTTAATTGTATGAATTTACCTAGATTATGAATTGTTGTTGCATCTGAATTTAGAAGAATGTATCGAAGGGATAAATTAAAAACATACTAACTACCGACATTTTTAGAAATAGATACATCATGGTAATCATTCAAACATTATAATGATTACCTAAAATACATGATACTACAAGCATAAACAAGGATGATAATTACCTATGAAACATACTACTAAGCACACGTATTAGGTACGATTGTTAAGTAGAAGTTCTAATCTTCTCAGTCTCGACTGCATTTCAAATGCATACTCTCTTCCTCGTCAATAGAGTTGTGGATCAATCCACTGGAAGTAGCCACATCCATTCCAATTATCCTTGCATGCGAAGTATCTTCGACCTGCATTTTCACTTGATTCGGAAATGAATATGATCGCTTCAACTCTGCATTCGTGATAGACTCTTCTACTTTGAACTTGTTTGTTTTCTGGGTTATTAAAACCATCGATAATTTGAATGTTATCCGAGTTTGTGTTCGATATTATTATATTGATATTTTTAACAGAAACTAAATTGCGGTAACATTATGGAAAATCACATTTATAAATAATTACAATCGAAGGTTTATTTGAATTGTTTATGGTTGATTTGATCGATTACTAAAAAGATCTTAGTAGCACACTGCAGCATATGACAGAAAGCAGCACAATTCAGAGAGTGATGTGGTTGATCACTGAAAAGATCCTAGCGATATACTGTAGCGTATAACAGAAAGCAACATGGTTCAGGGAGTGTTGTGATCGATCACTAAAAAGATCCTAGCTGTACACTATAGCGTATGATAGAAAGCAACATGGTTCAGCGAGTGATGTGATCGATCACCGAAAAGATTCCAGCTATAGCGAACAACACGGTTCAGGGAGTGATGTGATCGATCACTAAAAAGATTCCAACTGTATACTGTAGCGTATGACAGAAAATAGCACAGTTCAGGGAGTGATGTGATCGATCACTGAAAAGATTCCAGCTGTACAATGTAGCTATAATAGAAAGTGGCATGGTTCAGGGAGTGATGTGATCGATTACTAAAAATATTCCAGCATGGTTCAGAGAGCATCATGGTTAATGGAGCAGCTTGGCTCAGAGTGTAAACGTTTGTGTAATTTTCATTATAAATACCTCTTATATAAATTTTGTAGTCATTATGCAACTTTAAACAACCAATTCTTAAGATGCCTATTTTTTATCAGAATTATACAATTATACTGATCCTTTGTATGGACCGTCAAATCCTAATCCATCTCCACCTAGAACCCCTACTACATGATACATTGAAATGGAAGAATGACATTGCGAGGATGTGAGACAAAGAGAGCTTGAATTGGGGATGCAACAATTGCAAATAGACCATCAATAACAACAACTACCTATCCACCCTATACAAAAGTTACATCAGGTAATACCACAAGTACAAAATGCGATTGAAGTTGATGAGGTACAATCCGCTAATGTTGCGTGCTTCTGTGGTTTTGAATCGATGATTGTAGTCATCCGACATGGGGATAATGTTGGTCGTCGATACTTCCATTGTCCACTTTACCATAATGGATGCGAATTTGGACAGTAGATAAACGACCAGTTCCCTTCTTGGGCTATTACTTACACTTTGAAATTGGAAGAAGAGATCAAGAGGCTTCGTAATCAACTCAATGACGTTATGCACTAGAACTATCATCTTCGTAATCGTCGTTCAACCTAGATATTTGTCCACTCTAGGACTAACTATATTTAGTCTGTGTATCTTTCATTTTTCTATGTATCTTTCAATTTCCATTTCATCAAAGTAGAAGTCATCTATTGAATTTTGAATTTTGAAATCATGTATCTTCTCATTATCTTAATATCGTAAGTAGAAGTCATATGTCGAATAAAGTATAAAGGTCAGAGGTAACTTTAGAACTAAAGGGACACAAATAGAGAAACACCGCATGGAAATACAATGATTCATGGTTAACCTAAAACTCGTAAGCCAGGTGTATCGAAGTTCGAATGTCTCATGACCGACAAATTCTGATTGGTATTCCAATATGTAACGCGAATCAAAAGTAGAACTTGAAATACATTTTTGTCTTCAACCTCTTGAATTATTTTACAATACCTATCGTAATTTCCATAAATTCACCATAATCCGTTTTGGTTTCCAAAGTCGAGCGCCTCTTTGTACAATCTGGATGATTGTTGTAAACCTCATTCACTAAGTTCCAATACCCTTCATGCCTTACATATACACTTCTACACAACCTCAATTCATGCCTACGGTCAGCCTCAATGTAGAATTTCACAAGTATCCGCAATTCTGAAGATGACCACATAACGCCGGATATTATAGTAATAGTTGAGCTTGTCTACTAACTTTGTATAAAACGTTCGGTTCAAAACAACTGAAGACAATGGTTAAAATAAAATTGCCTTTGCTTGTTATCTAACATGACAAAAGTAATTTTATTATTAACCACTGTCATTGTTTACTGGGCATTAATAATGCCAGATGGTTACCCGGCATTATTAACGTCGGATCAATCACTGACCGCTAAGTTCGTCAAAGTGTGACAAGTCAATGGTGAGCCCAAATGGGCTCAGTGGGGTTCTGATGGGGGGTCTGTTGGGATGCTATAAGCCTTCAGCTCTTCCGAGGCAACCTAAAAACAGGCCCATTTTGAAATAAGTTTTTTTTCCTTTTCTAAGGCAATGAAAATTTGTCCTCAGAAGTAACAATAGGATCTTCATCACCCCATAATTACAGTTATCACAGTCCACGCAAACCCCAACCGATTCATACTTTCACTCCATTCGCAACTCCTAATTTTGTTTCAATGGTGGGATCTTCGAGCACGTGGGCTCTGGCGCTGACGCAAATCTCGCCATACACTTTCGCCTCGATCGGAATCGCAATTTCAATTGGAGTTTCTGTTCTCGGAGCTGCTTGGTAATTGTCATTTCGTACGTGTAGTTATTCTCTGTTTCATTGAAATTTGTCTTTGATGTACGTTGGTGAATCAGGGGGATTTATATTACGGGTAGTAGCTTGATTGGAGCGGCGATTAAAGCACCTCGGATTACTTCTAAGAATCTTATCAGGTATGATTTTTCTCTATACTTATTATGATTTTATTTGATTTTTGTACAGATGAAAATTTATAAATCTAAGTTTAGATTGTAGTATTACTTGTAAACTAGGCGTTATCTGTGAACCGTCTTTTCTCCATTTTCAAATGCCAGACAACTAGCGGTATCAAACTTTTGAATGTCTAGGATGAGTGAGAAGCAAAACACGAGGGTAAAATTGGCTGGCTGTTAGGCATTTTAATGGGTGATATAACCGGTTATTTGCAAGGTGGAAATTTGAATCTTAGGAATACGTAATTAAGTATAGATGAATTATGCTGCATATGATTCGGTAATATTTATTCTTTACCTCACTGCTGTGGCATCTCAAAATCAGTTACATAATCAAATTTTTTTCTTTTGGCATTGCCTCTCATCAGTTCTCTGATGTTACTAAAAAAGCTTAACTGATGAATAAATATCTATTATCATATAATATTGGACACATTTTTATTACTTCTTTACACTCCGAACCTTAATAGTTCCAAATTCCTTGCATCTCCCTATACATCTGAATATGTGATGCACTATACAGATGCATAAGTTTTGACTCAATTTTCTTAAAAGATGCAAGTAGGTTTATCATCTGTATTCCAAAATTGTGAAAATGGATATACTGTCTACATGAAAGGATAAAATATCACCATGCATATACTTTTCAAATGATAAACTTGAAAGTCAAATAGCTGATAATATAATTGGACATGGACTTCCACTACAGCATTATGTGCTAGTAGTGTAATTTTGCTTATAGTATGACATGTAGGCCCATTATGGTAATGGTTACCATTTCCATTTCGCGAACCGTTACTGTACCGTTTTTACTGATAAACTAAAATTATTTACTGTTACCGATATGTTGGTATACCGATAATCCGGTAACCGTTACATCGGTAATGGTAAATTACATTTTTCTAAAAAAAAGTCAGTAAGTTGATATGTTTTTACATTATAACGCTGCTTCATTATACAATTTATAGTGTTACTTAATAAAATACATAAATGAAAAAGAAAAGAAGTGTATTTAACATTATTTCACCTGATTACTGAACTAAATTTAATCATTTGATTGGTTCTAAATGCCTGAAATAAAGCATATTACATGAATTTACATGTGTAATAAATTGATTGGTAATACTATAATTACCGTTGGTTTTGAAGGAATGTTACAGATGATTTACTGTAGAAAATGGTAAATTTACCATTATCATGCTGATTAAACTGATATACCGATTTCATTCAAAAATGATAACCGATTGACTGATAATGATATGGTAATATGAAATTTACTATTACCATAACAGTTCTAAGCATGACACCCAAGGTTTTACATGACATATGCTGAATGACCTGGTGGATAGTATAGTCAAAATCTAGTATTCTAGTAGAGATTCAAATTGAGTTAAAGCTTCAAAGATTCGAATCTTTGTTTGTGTTTGATTTAGGATCAAGGTTTTACATGGATCAAGGTTGTATCATTTCAAAATGTATAACACCAGTCATCTCGTATCAAAGCAGATCTTGAGTGTATCTTGAGTGTATCTTGGGCGTACATCTTGGATTGACATATCAAGTTGTAACATCTCATGAATATATGAGAGTGACTTATGTGTCTAAACTTAATGTTTTAATGATAATTTTCACTATCATAATTTTCAAAGCAAAAATAAAAATTGTAACATATTTGATTTGCATAGAAATACGAATTGAAATGAATTTTTAGGAGAAGAGCGGTAGTGCAATTAGTTTAATTGAGTTGGTAATGTTGAATAATACCTTCTTATTTAAGCATAAAAAAAGAAATAAAGTCAATTGTTGAGACTCATCAAGATAAAAAGAAAGAAAAATACGTTTAGAGAGTTGGTAAATAGTAATAGGATTGAGTAGTTTTTCTGAGCCTATATGAAAATGAAAAATTGTTATGTAAAAGAAAAAAATGATACAATCTCGGATGAGATTTCAGATTGAGATTTGATTCATATTTCGTGTGGATTTGAATATTTCGAACAAGATGAGTTTGAGACGGTGTATAAATGAGATTCGATGTCTATAAAAACAATCACTTTGATATGAATTTGTTTGCATATAAAACAGAGGGGGTGAAAGGGGATTCAAAGGACGGGGGATCTAAATCTCACACGCACAAAGATCACATACACACACATACATATGAGCTATGATCAATAGCACTATTTGTAGCCCCTCGATATTAGCCACAAGTTTATATTTAAATATTTGGTCATGTGATAGGAGAGAGAAAAAACAAATATTTAAATAGAAACTTGTGGCATGTGGCTATAAAATGGTGCTAAATAAAAGGTGATATATATAGGAAGGGGTGAGGTTATTTAAATTTTAACTATCTTAGTGGCAATCTTGTAGGATTAAGACCCAAGGGTGCACTAAGTAGATTTCTAAGTTAGGAATTAGAAACCTTAGTTTATGTTCAGAGTCTTCTAATTTTATCCTTAGAATCTTATAGTCTCTCTGTCCTTTTGAATATTTACCAATAGTCATTGTATGTGTGTATACAAAAATAATATGAGTTGTTTTGTTCTTCTATTTATTTTCGCTGTTGTTTAAGAACTTTACGATATTCTTCGCAAAACTTGTTAAAAGTTCTTTTGCTTATTGGTCTTATTTCTTTTAGATTATTTATTAATATATGTCTGTTAATACTACTGATAGTGTGATATAAATTTATTTCTGGATCATCTGTTAGGTCTATTAATTCTTCTGCATATTTTGCTTTGAATATTGTTGTTATTTCATATTGTTCTTTATCTTTTATATTTAGACTTTTCATTATAGAGAATAATTTTATTAGAAAATTTTCTTCCAAGTGTTTGCTCTAATATTTCCATTTAAGAAAACTAATCTTTAATGAATATTTTTGGCTTATAAGTGATTTTTAAAGGGTAAAAAGATCTGTTTTGTGAAGGTAACCAAAGCTTTCTGGAATACTCAAATAAGAATTATACTGTATGAAAATTGTTTTAACCAAAACATACTTACAAATATTACTTGTACTTATGGGTATTTATACTCCACAACAATATGGATCTTAAAAAGAAATTGTTAAAATGTATGTATAGGTGAGCGTGCACACTTATACATGTGTGTGTGGGGAAATGATTTTATACATAATTTTTTAACAATTTTGAAATTGCTGTATCATTTAAAAATGTATAACTCAAAATATGAAAAAGTAATATAAGGTTGCTACAAATGATTGGTGCAAAAGAATTTATGAAGGAATCCAATCCCCACTTCTAATCCCTCTTGCATCCTCATCTATTTTCCATGCAAAGAATGTTGTATGCAACTGAATTTTTGTAGATATGTTATATTTGTTAGCGAGATTATCTATGCAAAATTTAATCATTTTGAAACTTTTTCCCCTTTCAAAATTGCAGGTTCATTTGAACCATCAAAAATATTAATGATATATATCAGGTTGGAATATGACTTTTATTGGGTTGATAGTTTTGAAATAATTCAAATTTTTGCATAGATTATATCACTAACAAATTGAACATATCTACATAAAAAATCACTTTGATACAAATTTTGTTTCCACAATAGATAAGGGGGATGGAAGAGGATTTAAAGGATGAAGATCTAGATCGCTTCGATATGTGTGTATGTGTGCACACACACAACACACAAGACGCGAAAGCGAGCAGCAGTGGTCATTGCCATGATAAAGGTGTTTATGTTAAGCGTGCTCACAATTAAGTTAAACGGTATATTGCTTGCCATGATGTTATTGACTTGAATTTCAAGGGGCGTTTATATTTAGTCCAATAGCATTATGTTAACTAAATATGTTGCTTAATTAAAGTTTAAGCAGCTTTAACATTAACACTTGCGTATCACATGTGTACGGTCTTCAACACAAGCTAGTGTACTTTGGTAATGCAAGGTGGTCTTCAAGTAGCACTGAACTATGGAGGATGGAGCTCCTTTGAAAGCAGGATTTATCCAGCAAGCATTCACTTGGCGATAGGTTTACAACCCGATTCAATTATATTTTCTTGAATCATGTATAAACATGACAGAGCAATGAATTACTATAATGAAAGGAAAAAAAGAAAGAAAAAAGAGGAAGAAGCCGAGTTTGCCTTTTATTCTCATGTCATATATTAGTCTTTTTACCCACTTGGAATTTTAGTTTTTTTACCCACTTCCAAGTGGGCATAGACCAGAGCTCTATAGAGGATGAAGAGGGGGGGCACAAACCCTTTTTATCCTTTCAAACCTGAGATGTGGTAGCATACCGAATGCTTGTTCATAGAAAACTATTTCTCTGACTCTGTAATTTTGGTAATAACTCCGACCTTTTATCTCAGCGTAATCTTTTGTGAGGCTGTTGCCATCTATGGTGTCATTGTTGCAATCATTCTCCAAACGAAGCTAGAAAGCGTTCCATTTTCCCAACTGTATGCTGCAGAATCTCTAAGGGCTGGATATGCAATTTTTGCTTCTGGAATCATAGTGGGATTTGCCAATCTTGTTTGTGGGTATGTTGTCAATCAACCCATCATCAGTCTATTTTCATTATGTATGCCGACTTCAAACTAAACGAGTTTTTTACAGGCTCTGTGTGGGAATAATTGGAAGCAGTTGCGCTCTTTCTGATGCTCAAAATTCATCTCTGTTTGTGAAGATTTTGGTCATCGAAATTTTCGGCAGTGCCCTTGGTTTATTTGGTGTAATTGTTGGCATCATTATGTCTGCTCAAGCAACTTGGCCAACAAAGGCGGCTTCGTAGTCCTATCATCCCCTTAATGTACTGTTCTGTTCTGCTGCAAACAGAGGTTTGTTGTGTTACTTTTTGTTCTGCATGTTGTGTTGCATGCTTTATATGATTATTTTACTCTTCTTAAAGAAAGGAGAAATGATTAGTTCTCTGTTAATATGTTAATATAATTTTTGAATTTTAAGCTTCTTTAAATGAGTCTGTAAGCTACCTGGATTAGAATTATGATTGTATTGCTGCCACTGTGCCAGCTTTGGAATAATGCAGGTTATCATTATATGGATTGTAACTGCTTGTTTATGCTGGGTGAATTGTGAGCAACTTGGAGTATGTGATTTTTTTTCTATCGCATTGAGTTACAAATCACTTTACAAGTCGATTGTCGATGGTTATTTCTTCAAGCATATTGAGTTTACAAATCACTTTGTACAGCGTTGATTGTCAGCAGTTAGTTTTGTTGGATCCAAACTCATGTCTTCTTTTGGACCATGTCGTTGATTCCACTTCTTATTGGTTTAATTAGTCTGGGATTGATATATATATATATATATATATATATATATATATATATTTCAAATGCATCTTATTAAAGGTGTGTTTGCAGTTTCGTTTTTGGTTATGTTTACGTCTGCATCAACTTCGACGTGGCAGACGCTTCAGACAGGATCCTACATAATACATCGTTTGAGCGAACCGTTGGAAAATCAACGATTGACGTCAGACGCGTCGAACGCTTCTGACGTCACCGTCTTTTCCAATGTTCGGCCCATTTTTCCTATATATTTCCCCTCCATTTCCTCCCGCCTGCTTCCCTTTGCAGATTCGAAATTCAAGGATTTTTTTGGCAATTCTACTTTCAGTTTTTTGAGCAAAATTTTTTGTATTTATTTTTTTCATTATTACCATCTACCTTCTTTATTTTTCTGACCTTTTTTTTTGTAGAATGTCTACCCATGAATCCTCCATCTATACCGCCACATCGTAGATTGAACGAAGGAAAGAACGTTGGTGTTTATAGATATTTGCCGCGAACACATCGCAACTCAAAAAGGTCGTGTTGGGTAAGGGTACTTCGATATCGCTGCACTCTTCAGTGCACGAATGAACATCGATTACAAAGATAGTCAGATGAAAAACGAGTTTGACAATCTCAAGCGTGACTAAAACCCATGGAACCATCTGCTGTAGATTGATGGCGGGGTCTAGAATGTGGATAAGGACACCGTCGGAGGATCTGAAGAGTGATGGGACTTGATGGCTACTAGGTACAGGAAATTCAAAGTGGACTCGCCTCCGAAATTCAGAAAGCTGAATGTGATATTTGAAAGCTGCATCAGAACTCTAGCCTGTAAGTTCGAGATTCTGAAGGCTCCACTTGCCAATACCCCGTTCGACATCCGGTTGTATGCCAACTTTCTCATGGATGATGCTGCAGAGATCAACAACCATACTCCTCGATCAACACATCTGTATCATTCAGCTGCTACTTACTCTCGTAGACGTCAGTCGAGTGGAGCTTCATCTCGTCAGGATGAGATGAAAGAGACCATTAGGAGAATAATGGATGTGCGACACGAGAGTGGCTCATATTCCAAAATCACATATATTCTGGACAACATTGAGTCACACTACACAATTGTACGTCTGCTGATGAACAAATCCGAAGAGCTTAGATGACTTGTTGGCTATCTAGTAGCGAGAATGAGAAGAGATATGTGGGTTTTTATTTGTATTTGGAACTACTAATATGTAATAAAAATTGTTCCTTTTTATTGCATTTTTTCTAAGCATTTCATAGTGCATAAATAATCTAAATTCATTTAACTACATTAGTTAAAAAAAATTAAAACAACATAAAATAATAACAAATAATAACAAAACAACGCCTTGCAAAAAAATAATAACAAAACAATTAAAATGTCATTTTCAGAATGCTCCTTTCATATACAAGAACTCATTTCCCTTTTGCGAACCATTTTCCTTTCGTGTTCCTTTCAAATGCCCTTTTTGTGTTCTCCTTTCGTATCGTATAAGAACGCACTCTAAATCATTTTTCTATTTCAATTTTCTGAGCATTAGTTTCAACAAACTTTTAACTCTCTTCTAAATAAGTTACAAAAGACATTATTTGGATATATATAAGTTTGCTGATAATCTATTTTCATCTAAATAAATAATTTGAAACTTCTAAGAAACTTGTTGCGGTAAAAATAGAGTTAATGAATAATGTTGATAGGTACAAACCTCACCAACTCCCCGTTCCTAAAATTCTTAGCCTCCTTCAAATCTTATCATTTATTTTGAGTGTGGTTCTACAAAAATAATCAACTGCAGTGATTCTCTAAGCACATGGAACACACAATTTGGGGACAGATGAATTGAACCCTGAAACCTAAGTTTCTTATTTCGATCATAGTTCCTAGTTCCTTTCTGTTGTATCTATTCTATATTTATAAAAGTAGAACCTTGACGAGTCATTTACATTTTCTTAGAATTTTCAGCTTTTTATTCATTTTTGTAAAAGAAGAATCATGCTGACTCATTTACATTTTTCTTCGAATATTCAGCTTTTTATCGGTTTTCTCCTAAATCTACGCTAAATACACATTCCTCCATGGCTTTTTCTATTTCCAAAATCAAGTTCAATCCAACTAAAAATCACTTCATTTTTCCTTCCAATTCCTACATTTCAACCGCCTTCCTTGAGCTTGCACATTCTCTCTCTTATTCAGTGACCTAACTCTAACTATAATTACTTTTCAGTTGAATCTCAATCCTTTGAATCCATGTTGTAGTCGACTGAGACACTTCTTCTCAGCTTGTGTTATGTTCATAATGAATATTTGTGTTTTGTTCAAATTTTGGTAGCTTATGAAATCAAGAGTTCATTTTGTAAACTCGAGAAGATAACATATGCTATTGACATTAGAAAAATTGCTTCTAGCTACTATGAAATTTTTAATACATATCAATTTTTTTATATACTACTTAACACCAGATTCAATTTTCTCATTCGGCCATAAACAGCAGTGCGTCTTTGATTTCTAACAGCTGTTCACAGTCGTTTGGTGATAAACAACCGAGTGTCTTTAATTTCTGACAATCGTTCACTGCCGTACGGTGATAAACAGCCGAACAACATTTGGATGCCTATTTGATAAAATAGAAATAATGTATGGTATTAGTAAGCATGTAACTGGATTTTGTATGGTAACCATTAGTTATGGGAGCCAGAAGTAATTTTCTAGGTGCCTATAGTAATACACTAAAATAATTGCATGGGTATTCCTTTCGTATTCTTCATACATGTAAAAGATGTTTGGTTAGGCTGCTCCATTTTCAAATTCTAAAGTTCCATGGAACATTTATCTTAATCAATTTGTAATAATGTGAATAGCTATCTTCTTACGATGGCTAATAGATGTCAAAACCTAATCTTTAATTTACTGAATCGTTAACAAGCCACGACCTATACGATTTTGTAACAAATCGTATTTAGACAAATGAACTGCTTTGTATGTTAAAAAAGGCATGCAAATTTTTGCATGCAAGATGTTTGTGCAAATGTTTTAAAAAGGAAATAGAAGTGATCTACTCAAACACCCACATAACTCATTTATCTACCACCTCAATAGTTAATGAAATGATCATACACTACAATAGTTTCATGTAAAATTTTCAATTAGGTTATCTCTCTTCCACATTTTCATAATTCCATTCAACGTTCTTAGACCATGCAATCGTGTTCTTACGAAGAACAAACACTTCAAATTATTAGGAGTCCTGATGTTGTATATTTTCAACAGTTTACTGTGCATCAGTTGGTGCCACCGATCGACTGGTGTTACTACATAACACACGGTGAATGGTGGCCGCGAACAGCCATGTCCATTCGAAAAGGTGCAATTCCTGATTGATGTTGCTCTTCGTCTGGTACATATTCTAATGGTTTTTTCTGAAGAGAAGCAACCCCTCTTTGCATCCCCCATCATTTATATAAGCAATGTTAGTCCTTGCATTTGACAATCATCAGATTTTGTTGTTAAATCATTCTCTTCTTTCTCCACTCTTGGCAATTATCAAAAACATTTCTACTATGTTCTTGGCTTGTTCAAAGTGGTACAAAACTTTGAATCAAGTAATGTTGTTAGAAGGCTTTGTTGCATCCTGACAGGAATAGTTCGATAGTCTTTTCGTACTCGATAAGGCTGAACTATTTTCTGAAAGAATCTGTAACAGATCCTCAAAGTTAGAAGTACGAAAATGGTATCCACACTATAATCCAACAATCTTCAGAAAATATTATCAGCAAATGGAGGGTTCAAGCAATTATAATGAACTTCAATACATGAATCAACATTTAACAAGGTTATAACGTTTTAATGGCGAGAATTTTACTCATTGGCAAAAGACGATGAAGTTCTTTCTCATTACTATGAAACTTTTCTACATACTAGAAGATGACTTAGAAGAATTATCGACTGATACTCCAGCGGATACTATTGAATTAAAAGCTAAATGACATAAGCAAAAGGAGGATGACTTCATGTGTAGAGGACACATATTGAATGCACTGTCTACATCCGTCTACAATGCACATCGAAGCTTGGAAACTGCGAAGGTGCTATGGATTGCTTTGAAGAGTAAATACTTCATTTTCGAGGAAAGTAATAAGAAGTTTTTTATTAGCAATTTTATGGAATTTAAGATGAATGACAATTAAATGATCATCGAAAAAGTAAATGAGATTCTACTTATTATCAATCATTAAAGATGCCAATATAAGCTTCCTAAATCATTCATAGTTGGGGTTATTATATCCCAATTTCTCCCTTCTTGCAATGATTACAAGAGGAAACTAAAACACGCTGAAGTGGACTATGATTTAGAAGCTTTACAACATTGTCTTTGCAGAGAAGAAGACTCACAAAAACATGCACAAATCGATAATCAACAAACTGAATTTCATTCCAAGGCCAACAATATTGAAGAAATTCATCCATCAAAGCCAAAGAATGAAAATAAGAAAAGAAAAGTAAAGAATGACAAACATAGAGGGTGCTTGTTTCTTTTGTAACAAGCCCGGCCACTATGCTCGTGAATGTCATCAACGAAAGAAATAAAAAGTAAATGTGGTCGAAGAAAAGCTTACAACTGTAGTGCAAGAGGCAAACTCCATTAGTGACATAGAAAATGATTGGTGGCTCGATACTAGGGCAACCATACATATATGCAAAGACCGTAGTCTTTTAAGACCTACGTTGAAAAAAACGAAGAAGAAAATGAAGTTACCGTGGCAAATAAAGCTCGTAGCAAAGTCATTAAAAAGGCACCGTTGAAATTCCATTTACTTCGGGAGAAGTTCTTACTTTAATCAATGTATTTTATGTACGCGATATTTGTAAGAATCTTTTATCTAGATACCTCCTTAATAAGGTAGGATTCAACATGGTGTATGCGTCTGATAAGCTAGTTTTGTTAAAGAATGGCAGTTTTGTGGGTCAGAGATACTCGTGTAACGACATGGTATTATTGACTCCTTTAATTTGTGATATGCTAGATTAAGACATATTAACTATAATTCCCTTAAATCTATGCATAAGTTAGGGTTAATTTTTTATTGCAATTTTGAATCTACCGATAAATGTGAGATATGTATTCAAGTAAAGAATCATCGAAAATCCTTTAAATCCATTGAAAGGAACACTAGTTTGCTTGACGTAGTTTATAGCGATGTTGGCGATCATAAAAGTCATACAACATACGGAGGAAATAAATACTATGTCACATTTGTTGATAATTACTCTAGATATGCTTATGTATATCTAATGAAAACGAAAGACGAGGTATATGATAAATTAAAATTTTACCAGGCAGAAGTAGAAACAAAATTTGGAACTGAAATTAAAGTGTTGCATTCAGACCAAGGCAGTGAATATTTTTCGAATGATTTCACCTTATTTTGCAAACAACATGGTTAAGATTCATCAATGTATGGCTCCTTATACTCCACAATAAAATGATGTTGCGGAATGAAAAAACAAAACATTGGTAGAAATGGTCAATGCAATGCTTATTAGTTCTAAATTACCAAATTCATTATGGGGTGATGTTATGCTATCAGCCTGTAACATTTTAAATAGAGTTTCTTTGAAACAAAAGGATGTACCGCCTTATGAACTATGGTTTAATCGGAAACCAAGCTTATCAAAACTTAAAGTCTAGGGTTGTTTAGCTTATGTCAGAAAACCATATCCTAAAATATCCAAGTTAGGTAATAGAGCTTGTAAAATGTGCTTTTATAGGATATTCTCAAAATAGCAGTACTTAAAGATTCATTATTTTAGATATCTTAGAAGTTATAGAATCTGTAGATGTAGAATTTTTTGCGAATAAGTATATATCACAAGACTGAAATAGTGATGAACCATTAATATCATCTAGATCAGAACATGCTGAGACTAATGATGATATTGATGATGATTATATCTATAACCAAAACAATAAGGAAATTTCAGTACTTGAAGAAGATACTGAATGAAGAAGAAGTAAAAGAGCAAGACTAGAAAAGAATTTTTTCCCCGACCTTATTACATATCTTATCGAAGGCACTAAGGATGAAATCCATAATATCACTAAATATGTAATAAATTTCGATGATGATCCTACAAACTATTCTAATGATATGAGTTCCAGAGATGCAAATTTCTGGAAAGAGGCAATAAATGATGAAATGAATTCAATCCTGTCAAATCAAAATTGGTTTTTGACAAATTTACCTCATGGTGTTAAGTCAATAGGATGTAAATGGGTATTCAAGAGGAAATTGAATACAGATGGGTCCATTGACAAATTTAAAGCTAGATTAGTTGCAAAAGGTTATAAATAAAGACAAGGAGTAGATTATTTTGATGCATATGATCCTGTTGCTCGCATTACTTCTATACGTTGTTTGATAGTGCTAGAATCCATACATAATTTAATTATACATCAAATGGATGTAAAGATAGCATTTCTAAATGGTAATTTAGAAGAGGATATATACATGGAACAACCCAAAGGTTTCATATTGCCAGGCCAAGAAAGAGAAGTTTGCCAATTAGTCAAAACTTTTTATGGTCTAAAGCAAGCTCCCATGCAATGGCATGAGAATTTTAATGAAGTAGCATTATCATATGGACTTAAAGTCAACGATGTAGGTATATGTATATATAGAAAATCTGATAAAAACAGTTATATTAGACTATGTTTATATGTTGATGATATGCTAATTTTTGAGTTTGATATATCTTGTGTGAACGAAACAAAGAAGTTTATATGTCCTCGAAATTTTGATATGAAAGATTGAGGAGAAGCTGATGTTATCTTAGAAATTAAGATTCTAAGAAAATCGGGGGAGTTTATGTTAACACAGTCTCATTATATTGAGAAATTTCTCAATAAATATTGTCATCGTAATAACAAACCAGCTCCGACTCCTTTAGATCCTAGTATTAAACTGGAGAAGAATACTGAACATACTATTTCTCAACTAGAATATTTTAGTATTATTGGGAGTCTTACGTATGCTATGCATTGCATAAGACTTGACATAGCACACGCTATTAGCGTATTATGTCATTTTACGAGTAATCCAGGTATGGAACATTGGAAAGAAATTTCAAGAATTCTAGCTTATTTGAAAGGTACAATCAACTATGGTCTTTCTTATAAAGGATATCCTGCTGTATTAGAAGGATACAGTGACACTACTTGGAATAATGTAGAATCTAAATCCAAATCTATGACTGGTTGGATATTTACATTAGGAGGAGCTATTTCTTGGTGTTCCAAGAAGCAGGCCTTTGTTTCTGACTTAACTATGTTGTCAGAATTAATCGCATCGGTAGATGCACGTAAATATGTGGAATGACTAAGGAATTTTTTTAATATACATTCCTGTATAGACTAAGCCATCACCGGAAATCATGATTAATTTTAATAATCGGGCTATGATATATAATGTGTCTAAGAAAACATATAATGGGAAGTCTAGACATGTGAGTCTAAGACATCAGATAATAAGACAATTACTCAAGCGAGGAGTAATTACAATCGATTACATAGAAATAAAGAAGAACTTGGCTGACCCGTTTACAAAGAGTCTTCCAAAAGCGAGTGTTTCCATAAAATTAAGAAAAATGGTATTAAGGTCTATAAATGAAGGTTGATCATCGACTAACGACAACCCAACTTATGGGTTGAAAAAGATAAACAAAGTTCAATTGGTATCAACAAGTTAAAGGAATGATTATGGAACACTACACCAAAATTCTTATAAGGTAGTCTTGGGTATTCTGCATGAATGATGATGGATTAAATTCCTTAATAAGTCTATATACAAGTGTATCGTATAAGCACTTAAAGACTTACCTATATGAGGTCTGGAAATCAGGCTATTTCCAAAGAATGTAAAATCGCTTTCTATGCAGACTCATGAAATTTCAAGGTTAGAGCACATGGCCATTAATGTTTGAAGCATACAGAACATTGTAACATATGAAAGTCAATATGTGTGAATCTTCCAGTCATATCACTAGGGGTACTTGGTTCAAGACTCGTTCACCATTAAACCTCCATATGGCTTTAAAGAGTTCACTAAGTGAAGAGTTCAAACCCGAAAGGTACTCATCACCTAGGTGTTGATTTTCACGATAATGCCAATTTTATCCTTGAACTACGTCGGCTTGATCCCACATGGGTACATAGGCAGTCACTCAAGTGATATAGCCATTCCAAAATTTTTAAACTTTGAAAATAAGAGGAGAATGTTGTATATTTTCAACAGTTTATTGTGCATCAGTATGTGCCACCGGTTGACCTGGTGGGATACCACTGGTCAACCAATGGTACTATAGAACGCATAGTGAATGGTGACCGCGAACAGCCATATCCGTTCGAAGAGGTACAACTCTTCTTGATGGATGTTACTCTACGTTTGGTACCTGTTCTAACGGTTTTTCTAAAGAGAAGCAACTCCTCTTTGCATCCCTCATTATTTATATAAGCAGTGTTGGTCCCTGCATTTAAAAATCATCGAATTTTGTGATTAAATCATTATCTTCTTTCTCCACCCTTGGCAATTATCAGAAACATTATTACTGTGTTCTTGGCTTGATCAAAGTGGTACAAAACTTTGAATCAAGTAACATCGTTAGAAGACTTTGTTGAAACCTAACGGAAATAGTTCGATAGCCTTTTTGTACTCGGTAAGGCTGAACTATTTTATAAAAGAATCTATAACAGATCCTCAAAGTCAGAAGTACGACAATGGTATCCACACTATATTCACCTGACACTCATATATTATCACATGGATCTTTATAATTTGTAGCGAAACCTCTCAATAAAGACATAGGAAGTATTTATTGCTACATCAATAGTCCAGTATTAGATTTTAGATTATACGCTATAGAAATGTGGCTTTATTATAACTTATGTCTCACTTGCCTAGAATTTGGATATAGTACTAAAAATTATGAATAAAGCAAGTTTCTTCATTTCAGTACAACTCGGTATTTGTACCCATGGATTGGTTTTATATGATTTACTACTTTTTCCTTTTGTATTCCCTATAAATGAGTCACTCACATCAAATGATTGATTTTTTCTTTAAACAAAATAATTAGAAGTTCAACTAACTAATTGTTAATTTTTACATTTTGTTGGTGAATGTATCTCTAGAAGTTGTTAAATCATTAAAGGATTATTGGAAAACTGTAATGAATATGCAATTCGGTTATTAGGCATTTCGTTCATTTCTACGTGTATATATAATGTATTCTAGGTAATGTTGAATTTCGAAAATCCATCCGTAGACTCCATACATCTCTCCATAGGAACAACATAGAGTTTGGTAAATATCTTTCAACAGAAGGAATCGCTTGTTGTTACGTGCGATCAAACTTATATATATACTGGTCCACCTATATTATTTTTCATGACGTGTGGCCATTATTTCCAATGTGCATCAATTACCTACATTCAATGTGAGATATCCCAACTAATTTCCACCTTAGCTCACATCCATTCATGCATCTTCTACTACACCAACTTTGATGCCCGCACCATATCTACACATTGTTCATGTGTCATTCTACTAGACCTTACGTACAATGGTCTAGCTCCACCTTAAGTGTGACTACTTAAGCCTACATTTAAACCACCATGATTTATAGATCTCTTGCACATTATCCTAGGCATTACCATCGGCTGTAATACCATGTTGAAATTTGGGGATCCATCCGCACATCTCTCCGTGGGACAACATAGAGTTTGGTCAACATCTTTAACTTATTACATTCGATCAAACTCATATATAATGTGGTCCACCTCTAGTACAACTTAACGATGTGGAACTATTATTTCTAATATGCATCAATTACCCACATACAATGTGAGACATCCCAGTAAATCCCCACCTTGGCTCGCATCCATTCATGCATCATCTACAACGTTACTTTGATTCCTGTACCATATTGAGACTTTGTTCACATGTCGTTCTACCAGAACCAACGTACCATTGTCTAGCTCCACCTTAAGTCTACATACTTAACCCTACATTGCTAACCACCATGATTTACAAATCTCTTGCACATTGTCCCAGGCGTTACCATCGGCTATAATACCACATTGAAATTTTAGGATTTGTACGCACATCTCTTTGTGGGGCAACATAGAGTTTGGTAAACATCGTTAACAAAAAGAATCTCTTATTGTTACATGTGGACCAATATTATATATATATATATACCAGTCACCTCTATTATTTTTCACGATGTGAGACTTCTATTTCCAATATGCGTCCATTACCGACACGTAATAAGAGACACCCCAATAGGTAATACACAAATATTAAATTTGTTCATACAATGATTTTATTCATTCTAAATATGGAAGAATGACCTTTAACATCATAATAATTATAAAATCTTATATTAAGCTAACAAAGTTGTAACGATCCGGAATTTCGAACACTTCGTATTTAAATATATGAATTATTTAAATATTTATGTCCAAGATTAATTATGATTAAATACGATTTTATAATCATGTTAAACACTTTTTAATTAATAACCAATGATAGAAAACTTATTTTTGAAATGTGTTTACAAAAATATACACTTTGGATAAATACTGAAAATGTGACCGGAAAACGTTTTGTTAAAAATCAACTTTTTATTCAATACAGGTTGTGTAAATATTTTGCAACTTGTATAGTTTTCATATGAACACATTAATAAGAATTAAACATCTCTCTTATATTAACTAAAGATTAATTAAACTAAGTATTTAATTAATTAAAGAAAGAGTACATAAGGACCATTAAATCAAGGAGTGATTTAAGGAAATATGGTGTGTAAGAGGTATGTTTGGGTAAGAGTATGGTGTGCATGTTCTTAAGCATGGAAGGATGAGGGTATTAGAGGTCTTTTACCACATTTCCTAAGTCTATATAAGCATATGCAAGGCTCTCTTCATTCTCATAATTTGAAACTCCTAAGAAACTTTACACTCTTACTCTCTTTCTCTACACAAAGTTCTTAAATCAAAACAACTCTAAATAAATTCAAACTCCTCCAAAGTCACGCTATCATCCTAAAATACCATAAAACATCACTCTACCACCTCAAAACCAAAATAATAGGAGCCATCCCCTTCAAACCAATCAAGGCCGTACCCAAAATAGGGTAAACCAAGCTTGACCGTGCACTTCTTGCCCCTCTTCTCTCTTATTGTGCTTGATTCTTAGCTGATGCGTTGAAAGAAGGAAGTGTAGTGTGGTTTGATTGAATGTTGATAGGAAGAAAGTGAAAAAATTTCAAATAAAAGTGAGTTAATCTCACTTTGAATGAAGTTAATTATCTAAATTAATAAGTGTAATATTGCTTGATAATTGCTTGCTAAATCCCATGTTAATATTGCTTGATATTAGTCATAATAATACACAATAACAACTTAAACTTACACCCTTGATTATATGCTTTGTTAAGTATGTAAATTGGTAAAGTAGTTGCTTATTAAACCATTGCATTATGATAATTAAGTTAATTTGGACATTTAAAATGGACAAGCGATTTGAATACATATGTTAAAATACGTTGTAATTAATATGGTTTGAAATTAGATGTCATATATGTGTATAAAATGAAATGACACTAAATATGGAATTAAATACGTAATTGTCCGTATAGCGATAGTCGCTATAAACGCACTTTGAAATCCCTTTAACTTTAAATTATGAAAAATGGTGATTTAATAACATATTTTTAATATAAATTATTTTGGTTGATTTGTAAACTTATATAAGTGTTTTGAAAAGAAAAGGATGTGTTCAAAAAGTTATAGAAAAAGCAAATCAATATTGTTAAAAATTGAAGTAAAAAGTTCGCTACATCGAAACACTTAAATAACTTGTTTTTGGAAAATAATGTTTATTTTTGTAGAAACTTTCTTAGGGTTTTCTTTATATTTTTAACAAGTTAATAATATGTTATTCTTATTGAGAAAATTTTGAAGCTTAAACCAATCGATAGCTAGTTGAACGAAGAAGCAAAAGTTTTAGCGAAATAGTCGCTATACGAGCACTTCAGTAAAATACCCTGTTTTCGAAAATTTCTATAAAATAAGTAAAAGATACTCTTTGGTATTTTTCTTCATGGTTTTCAAGTACCAAAAGTATACTAACTATTGTAAAAAGAATGGATCTAAAATCAATTGTTAATGTATTGAAAACTAGATGCAAATTTGTAGCAAATGTGTGTTAAAACTTGTAACAAAACTTTAGACAGCATTTCAAGAAATGCTATCTTTATTATTTGAAACTATAAATTGTTTAAAAATGATATTTAAATTATGTATTTTTATCTAATCCTTTTAGAGTTGTTTTCTAACTTATGATAAAGTATTTAAAATTGGTTTCAAGTTTAAACATATTTTTAGCAATTGATTATGAATTTTTAAACTATGAGGCTTGTAAAATAAAACATGTTTATTTTGATTTTTGTATTTATTTCAAAATTCCTTATTTTTACATAATATCCTATATAAATAATTATAATATATTTTAAGTAGTTTTAAAAGTATTTTAACATATTAATATGTATTTTAAAGAGATATATATATATATATATATATAAGTTTTAAATATTAAATTAAGTATTTTATAAATGTAATAAAGGAGATTTGGGTTTTAACACGTACGTTAAAATAAATGGTTTTGTAAAATTAATTAAAAGTGTATTATATTAATTAATAAGTGTGGACATGCTTATTAAAATAAATGTTTTAAAGTTAAAGTTGGATATAAGTATAAGCTTTGGATTGTAGTAAACATTGTTTAGTAACAATTGTGTTAAAACCCTTATTATTAATTATACTCAGGGATATAATTAGATATTTAATAATGAATACTTTAAGGATAAGTATTAATGAATGTTTTGGGTTTGTTGTGATAATGTTTTAAACAACACCTGCCTTTAACCCTTAATAAAATTAAACCTTTAAAGGAGAATTTTAAAGAGGAATGTTTTTAAAGCATGAAATGATTTGGGTCTGTTGTGACAATGTTTAAACAACATTTGTATTAAGTCCTTATAAATGCAATTAAACGTTTAAAAGAGAGTTCTAAAGATAATGATAATTGATGAAGTGTATTGGGTTTGTAGTAAACAATGTTTTAGTAACATTTGTTTTTAAACCCTTGAATTATATTTTAAAGTGGAAAAATATTATAAATATAATTAGATCTTTAATAATGGAATTTTAAAGAAAATAACTAGTACTGAATTTTTTTATAAAAAGATAGAAAATGTTATATGTTTAATTTATAAAAGATAAGGGGTTTATAGTAACAATGTTTTAGCAACATTTGTTTTTAACCTCTTTGATTATATTTTAAGTAAGGAAACTTTGTCAAGTATTTGTGAGTACACTTATACCGTTGAGATAAATATATGAATAATTTTTAAGTATTTAAAAGAGTGTAAGTGAATAGTTATATATAACACACATGCACACAGGTAAATATTTTTTATAAAGAGAAATTATACACACACACAAGTTTATAAAGGAAGTTTTATCTAATAATGGTGTATTAATCTATAAAGGAAGTTTTGATTAATGAAAGAAGTTTTATTAGGTGAAAAGAAGTTTTACTAATGAAAAGGGTTTTTAATTAATAAACGACAAATTAATTAAAAAGGGAATAAAAGTCGTTTATGTGACTTGATCATGCTTTTGGATGAATTGATAGTTCTTGTATGTTTACTTGCTTATGGAGAGTATACGGGAATTAGTTCCCTTATGCGATCGTTCACATTATTGTTGAATAAGACCAAATTCATTGATTCAGTCTCGGAGAGACCGGGATCGATAAGTGTTCTACTTATCGAAAACCACTTCAAGACTGAGATACGGGTTCTATGTTTTGAAAGTGAAATGATGGAATCCATATATGGTTCTGGAATCTATTCAGATGATGGAATCCATGTAGGATCCATTATTTGTTCGAGTATTAAAGACTCGTGTAAAGATGCCGAACGTAGCCTCGACATTGAAAAAATGACTAAAGACAGAGTAGGATGCATAATCCAGGGGTTTTGCAAACCCAGAGGGGTGTCTCAACTCCATTATCTAGAGTATGCTTATCGATATATTGCCCGACAGGAGTTGATAATGCTTAGGTTCCACGTGGTTTGGGTTTGCTCATTTAGGCATGGGCCAGTTGTGTTTACCTTATGGTATATTTTATCTAGAGATATACGGTGCTCGGAAGGTAGTTTCTGATCCTTGTCATAGGAGACCCGCTTCAATTTTTAAGTTAGAGGCGTCTCCATGGAAAATCCATTTATACAAATGCCCTTAGTGGTTTTGTTTATATACTAAATACGCTGTTGAATGTAACAAATGTAACCATTCCAGCTATGATTTATATTTATTTGAAACCCTAGACATTATTATAATGTCATTGGATTTTCTAATAGAAATGTTTGGTTATTGTAAGGTAAAAACCCGTCTGTGTTTATGTGCAGCGTGGTCTTACAAGATACCATTATTTGGAAAGGTTTTATAACATTAATAATCCAAATGACTTGAGTTTTTCACGCTGGTTTACCAGACTGATCCAGATGGTATTTTTTTATAATGCTCGGGCCAGCCACATATATATTTCCAGATTCCGTTGATGTTCATTTGGAGCTCTTGGAGAGGAGCTGGATGATTTCCTACCGTATTTTTTATTTCCGCTTTATTACTTTATTTATATATCAGCAATTGTGAGGACAGGCAGTTATAACTGTCCAGGCTGATGATAAGATAGTTTGCTCTTTGTATTGTATCCATACAGTTTTCTTTATAAAGATCATTTTGATATTATATGTTATCGTTCCGTTGTGAGATTCAGATGTTTTCGTTCTCCTCTTTGTTGTTCGTTTTATTTTCTTTTCTTTCTTTATCCTAACATTCCGTCTTTCCAGCACTTGGGTGCTCGGCATGTGAATTCCGTGGATGTATTAGTGTCGACATTTGAGGGTCTAAAAGGCGATCGCGTTACATCTTGGCATCGGAGCTGAAGGTTAAGCGAGAACCTTAGCTTTGGTTGGTTCAAACTCATTAAGAGATAGGATAATGGAATATACCTTATTTTGAGTTTGAGTGTATTGAATATACGAGAGTACGTATTTGTTATTGTTATAATAATGTTTTGTATTGTTTTGATTGGTCTGTTGAGTGCTTATGGATTTTGGTCACGCGTCTGATCAACGTTGTCGGTAGGGGTCTCTAAACACTTGAACAAGCCAAACCGACATAGTATTGTTTTAAAAAAGGGTAAATGAATTTATTTCCTAGGATTATATTTTATGTATAAAAAAATAAATTTTCATTAATTGATATAATTATTTATGATATATTTGGTTGCTAGGAAATGATAATATTCAATTTTGATTAGTCGTGTTCGGCCAGTTTATGAGCGTTGACTATTATTTATTAGTTAGTTTACCTTTTTACAACATGGGTTGGGTAGATAGAAATTTATGGGAACATTTAAATGAATGCCTTGTGTATTAAGTTTCACAGTTTGACTATAAGGCATTCGATGATAATGTTGGGTTAAAAAGTTAACTCAAATAAAAGTTGTTATTATAGTTTAATAAGAAAGATAAGATATTGTAGAACGATTTTATATAAGAAAGTATATAAATATAGTTATACAAATATAACTATTGATTATATAAATATGGTTTATATAAATATGACTTGTATAAATATGATTTATAATCAAAAAAAGATTTAATTTGAGAAGTTGAGAACTTAAATCCTGATGTTTTTGAAAATAGTTTCTAAGAGTTTGGAGAAATAATAATAGTATTATTTGAAACTATTTTAAAGGACTAATTTTTTTAAAAGAGTTTTAAAGATTTGTTCGAGTTCGAGATTATTCTCGGAATCAACAAGTCGATTTAGGAAACAATTTTTTTTATGTTAGCTAGTTCGAGTGGCTCGAAAATGACTAAAAATGGACGAGAGATGTGTTCGGATGGTAGGCACTTCTCTTGAGTATTACCCTTCTTAAAAAGGGATATATGATACTTCTTGGTAGGTCCCAGTTCCTTGTATCGTTTTGTTGTTACTCGATCTATATGAATATTTTCATGGATTTTAAAGAAAATATTTAAGAAATTGGTTTGAGAAAAAGATTTTGGTTTAATCTCGAAAAGTATGATTTGATATCCAAAAAGATATATGTATATATTATTATTTCGAATGATTTGAAATAAAACCCGGAGTTTAATTCTTAAGTTTTCTATTAAGTTATATTATGGTCACATGTATCCTATGCATTAGGGTAGTTTGGTTGTACATCTTATTGTGATATGTTTTTGTTAGTTTTCAATTATCGAAGTTAAAATGGAATTTTCGATGATTTTGGACAGTTGGGAACTTCCAAATTGATATAGAAATTGAAGCTAAGTATTTTTGTAAAAATATAAAAGTTGAATTTTTATAACTCTTAATTTGAAAAGATAGTAAGTTAAAACAAGTTAAATTTTTTTTAAGCATCCTTGTTAGATAGAAAATTCGATGTTATTAGGCAAACTATTAAACTTTTTACTTTAGGGTTGCCTAAGGAAAGTAGACTCTAGTCTGGATTTTGGATACCAGAGTCCTACTCTACCTAGCTACTTGCCTAACTCGATGCAAAAAGAAGTTTATAAGGTTGACTTGATTATAAGATCCAAAATTATTTTGGGCCTTCGTCGAAATTTTAGGATGTGAAAATGTAAAAGAATGTTTTGAATATACTGATAGGATGTAGTTGAGTATTATAAAAGTAATGAACTTAAGTCTTGAAATGTATTAAAATGAAATCGTGTTCCCAGAAATGTTTTTTAAAATAAAGTTAAGTTTTTATAAGAAATATTTATGAACTTAGTTAACATTTTATGAAATGTTTTATAAATAATTTGAGTAGTAAAATAAAATACTATTTGGGTAAATAAATATGAACTTAAGATAATGAAATGTTCTATAAGTAAAGCCTTATGAAATAGTCCATAAATTATTTTAGTATTATATAATAAATGATTTTGTGTAAATAAATAAGAATGTAGTTTTTTTGAAATGATTATGTAATTGAGTGATATTTTGTAAGTAAAGAAAGTCTTTACATATTGTTTATAAACTTAAGTGATGTTTTATGGAATGTTTGATAAATGATTTAGTATTAAGTGAGAAATACTATATGTAAATATAAATGTGATTTAAAATGAAAAGTAATTGGTGTAGTTAAGAAACCAATAAAATTAAGTACGTAAGTTGTACGTAGATTATTCTATTCGCATGAAAGTTCTCGATCTAGGATTTGTGTACATGATTTCAAGGTGTAATACAGCAGTCCAATCGAGGATTTTTCACTAGATTCTTGATGGCGTACACTTGATACAGATTTTTGATATGATTCTGAAGTTTTGTATCATAGTATATGGATATATAAGGAGAATGTAAGTGTCTAATCAAGGGACCGGATCAGAGTCCGCACTAGGGATGTCAAGTGAGATATACTAGTTTGGAAGTGGAATCTATGTGATCGAGCAAGTGATCAGATCAATATTATGTATAGATGATATATGCACATCGTACGGGCTTTAGCATATCAGTATTCTAGGTTTTTTTGGCTTATGGAGAGTTTGGGAATGGACTCTTTGAATTGTTTGAAGTGGTATGAGTAATCGACTAAGTAATAACCTAAAACTGTTGAGCAGAAGGTACGCTTAGTAGTTTATTTATCCTTCTTATGTAATGAGAAGATTATTGAAATGAGCAAACCTTTAGCCTTGTTCACTAATGGTTGTAATATTGTCAAGCATTAAGGTATTGTTACTTCTTCGATTGCTTGTCTTGGAATTTCGAGGATGAAATATTCTACGGGGGGAGAATGTAACGACTCGAAATTTTGAACACTTCATATTTAAATATCCGAATCATTTAAATATTTGTGTCCAAGATAAATTGTGATTAAATATAATTTTATAACCTTGTTAAATACTTTTTAATTAATAACTAATGATAAAAAACTTATTTTGAAATGTGTTTATAGAAATATACACTTTGGATAAATACTGAAAATGTAACCGGAAAACGTTTTGTTAAAAATTAACTTTTTATTTAATACAGGTTGTGTAAGTATTTTGCAACTTGTATAGTTATCATATGAACACATTAATAAGAATTAAACATATCTCTTATATTAACTAAAGATTAATTAAACTAAGTATTTAATTAATTAAAGAAAGAGTACATAATGGCCCTTAAATCAAGGAGTAATTTAAGGAAGTATGGTGTGTAAGAGGTATGATTGTGTAGGAGTATGGTGTGCATGTTCTTAAGCATGGAAGGAGAAGGGTATTAGTTGCCTTTTACCATATTTCCTAAGTCTATATAAGCATATGTGTGACGACCCACATTTCGGAAGGTTTAAATTGACAATAATCCACACATGTCCAATCTAAACAATCCGGAACATAGATAATCATTTGAGTTAAATAAGAAAAATAAGAAAAGAAGAAGAAACAAACACATAATCTCGCAGCGGAAGGACAAAATATAATAATCAAATAAACAGTTCATGAAGCTGTTTATATTTATATTTGATTATAATCTATACAACATTCATCAGAGTTATATATATACATAAGAGATAAATGAATAATGCATTAGACAACATGATGCAGGAATATTAATAGTAATAATATACCAAATCTTCGTCTTCATCCTCCAGAATAAATCTTCAATAAGCTAAAAAACTCAGGACTGACCCGAGCGTAATGAAAAGACAAAACACTCGAGTCAGGACTAAAATATCCTTATGTAAGTCCAATCAATATTGCATATAATATGAGTGTCATGGCGTCAGAGATGTTTACGGGTTTTCACATCTCCTATCTAGTGTATAACGTGCGTGCAATAACTCAAGAGATGTTACGGGATTTTCCATCTCTTAAGGATCCGTCAAAATATTTATATGTAATAGAATACGCTACATATATAATGTCTAATCAATAAAATAAATATTTTTCTGAGCGTTAAGGCTTTACATTGATCCCCCTTAACGCATTTTTAAGCATTGTCGTACAGTTTGCATATAAAACACCAGTTAAACGGTCAGTGGATAGGGACGTGCCGTGATACGACAACACTAGACCAAAATCGTAGGAGTCTCGTTTAGGGATAAAAGTATGACAAGGCACGTTAGGCAATGCCCAAGGTAGGATACTACCAGTTTACCCTTTCCAGCTGGTGGTAACGCATCATAGCTATGATCACGCACCGCATCCAACACTCCCATAATTCGGAGGGTGCGCACCAATCAATCACAAAGTAAATGATGGTAATACGAAGAAGTGCGTCCGCTCGGGGTAGCTAACCCACTTGGCCGGTACGGCTCCTGTTTTAGTCATTTCAAATTGGCACAAGTGTCAGGCTAATCCATCATCGTTCTCTTTCTTCAAATCCAGCACACGATGCCAAATCCAACCACTTCGTTCTGGAGTCTCCTCCGCGTACACAGTTGTTAAAGTGATTCCGGTATCGACAGAGAGTATGTCCATATCCGACTCCGGTCTCTTCAACAACCAAACGTCGTTTTACACACCGGTTGGTTATTTAACATTTCGAAAACAGTTCGTACTTGATATCAAAATATCATATTCGCTTCAAAATCAAATCCATTTCGAAATCATCATATTTAATCAAAATATACCATTTCATTTCAAAATCCTTTTCGTTTTAATATCTCGATTTCGTTTCCAAAATTGTTTCAAATTTCAATTTTAGGTTATAACTTCATTTAACCCAATTTGTATTTAAATCCATGATTTAAATATAACACTTCCCACCTTAACCAGTTTGAATTTTGGAAAGATAGTTTGAAAATTTAAATTGTTTAAAATAGTTAAATAGTTAAAATAGTTTAATAGAAAATAGTTTGAGTATTTTAAAATAGTTTAAATACTAAAATAGTTAAAATAGTTTAAATGGTTAAAATAATTAAAATAGTTTAAATGGTTAAAATAGTTTAAGTACTAAAATGGTTTATATAGCAAAAATGGTTTGGAGAATCGAAGTAATTTGAATATTTAAAGAATATAGATTTAAAACAGTTTATACAAAATAATTCATTTGAAATTAGTTTCAAAGTCAAACCAATTCAATTCCACTCCCCAATTCAAATCAACTAATTTTCCATTTCCATTTATATTGATTCAATTCCGATTTCAATTCGAATTAACTTCGATTCTAGTTTATATTCAAATCAAATCCAATTTTGATTCCAATTTAATTCAATTTCGACCTCAATTCCAATTAATTCAATTCAATTCCAATTTGAACTAATTTCAATTCAATTCTCAATTTTTACACCATTCCGATTTATGTTAATTCAAGTTCGATTTTCAAAACATCGATTTAAAACATTTAAATCAAATTATCCTTCAATATTCAGTTTAAAATTCCAGTCTTCAAATATAATCCGATCCTGAGCTCAATTTCAAAATATCGTTTTTATATCACTTTTACTTAGTAATATTCAAAGTTCGAATAAAAGTTCAATCTTTTAAAACAAATCGATTTCCAAAAATTCAAATTATATTTCGATTATAACTTCAAAATCTCAACTTCGATTATTTAAACCATTTTGATTACCCAATTTAAATTTCAACATTTAGGGCTCAAGTTCGAAAATAATTTGATTTCTATAAATTTGATTTTTATTTCTTTTAAATCAAACCATTTAAATAATTTCGAATCAAAAGTTTTAAAATCATTTAATTTAACCAATCCGATGTCCGTATATAATTTTTTATCCTATGGCTAAGTGATCAGCTATTCCAATTTAATTTCAAGGATGGATATGTATCATTTCAATCCAAATCACAGTGTCATAGGTATATATCATTTCAATCCATTTCTTAATTTATTCGAAATAATTCAATTTACAGTTTATACATTGTAAATAATATACAGGGTGATAATAGGATACATCAGAATAAATAAACATCCAAATCATCCAAAATATCAACCAATAGCATCCATCGCAATCAATCATCCATAGTCAATATAATTCACACCAAATTCATAGTTATGAAAATCAGATAATTTACTGGCAATTAAATCCCAATTTCAAATTTAACTGTCAATTTTAATTTTTAGCAGTCAATTCAAATGCCAATTTAGATGACGATTAAATTTATCAAAGAACAATCAATAAATTTATATCACTTCACAATTTTGAATTTAACTAGCATAACAATATTCTAGTACGTGTGAGCGTTATAAAACACTCACCTTGAGTTTTCAATTTTATATCAAATCGAACGACATTCGATTTGATTTAAAATTTTAGTTAGCTCCAAACATCTCCAAAATAGTTCTGGAATGTAGTGCTCGTTGCCATGATCCCATCGCCGCTTGTTTCGTCCAATTCCGAACTCGTATGACAAAGATATACATTTTATAAGATTACACGATTTTTAAACAATATAATTTATAATCCATTTATTTTTATTTTAAACCTTTTATCTAGGCCACACATTCCAGGTAGCAGATCATGACCGCAAATTTGCTTTCTTCCTATCGTTCGTTCCCAGAGAAAGTCGCACACTAACAACCCAAAGTTCGCCTCGTTCAATCGCTCGCCGCTCCACCTATAACGCGCCGGAGATCGATCGGAGAGCTTTGATGCGTGCGCCTACGCGATAGCCACCACCGCCCACGACCTGGCTAAGCTCGGCTCTTCCCACACATAGAAAAGTGTGCACGAACGCCATGCGTTTGAACAGGGATTGCCGCCAATCCATGGCTCTAAATTCGATTGTAGTCGTTGGATATGTCATGCTCGACTAGCTCTACGATATCCTAGTTGAGAGTTTTTGATGATTGTTTACTGATTGGGAGAAATTTTAGGAAGAAGAAGATCAATTTTCGGCCATGGGAGATACGTGGAGGCGCGGCTATAATAAAAGGCTAGGGGTTACTGTGCAGTGTATTTATATACGTGCATACACATTATTTTATTATTATTTTCAACTTTTTTTTCGAACGAACTCCAAACGAAGTGTGCCGCCTAGCGTTTATAATATTATACCCCCATTTTGAACGCAATGGAACAAGTTTCAAGTCTCAATTCGATCGTATGGAGAAGATAGCTTTTTGGACCTAATTATCATATTAAATTTTCGATATTAAATTCAACGCATTTCTATACCTTACGACCAAACAATAACTCCAAACTCTATGAAATTTGAAATCTGATAATAATACACTATTATGGATCCAATGGAACTAGTTTCATCGAATTCCGAGAAGGTGCCCTGGATCGTTATTTTAACGTCTCGGTTATAATATAAAATTTCCAATTTCTAATTATTCACTTTTAAATCCAATTTTAAATGTTAACCATCTTCATTGTTGTTTAAATAAAATTTATATCAACTTCCGATATCATTTTCAATCATATAAACTTCAGAATTCAATTATTCAAATAATTTACAATATTAAATTTAAACAATTTAATTATCCTATAAATCAATATAAATACATCATTAAGTTCCAAATAAATTTTTAGTTATCAACATCATTTTATTTCTATCTAAATAATTCACAATTTTTATCCAACTTCATTTTTTGATTATAAACCCATTTAATATATAAAATTTCGTTTCAATACTCGTTATTGCCAAATCTTCGAAATTTGTTTATTTCAAAATTTTATTTAAGTTCATATTCAATACATACATTCAAAATCATTAGATTTTTATTTTTTTAACCACTTTTATTTAATAATTATGTTAAATTTAATAATTTAAAATAGCTAAAAATACGGGTCGTTATAATATGCATGGCTCTCTTCATTCTAATAATTCAAAACTCCTAAGAAAATCTACACTCTTACTCTCTTTCTCTACACAAAGTTCTTAAATCAAAACAACTGTAAATAAATTCAAACTCCTCCAAAGTCATGCTATCATCCTAAAATACCATACAACATCACTCTACCACCTCAAAACCAAAAGAATATGAGCCATCCCCTTTAAACCAATCAAGTCCGTACCCAAATAGAGTAAACCAAGCTTGGTCGTGCACTTCTTGCCCTCTCTTCTCTCTTGTTGTACTTGATTCTTGGCTTGTGTGTTGAAGGAAGGAAGTGTAGTGTACTTTGATTGAATGTTGGTAGGAATAAAGTGAAATTTGATTCAAACGAATGTGAGTTAATCTAACATTGAATGAAATTAATTATCTAATTAATAAGTGATAATATTACTTGATAATTGCTTACTAAATCACATGTTAATATTGCTTGCTATTAGTAATAATAATAGACATCAACTACTTAAACTTACACCCTTGATTATATGCTTTGTTAAGTATGTAAATTGGTAAAGTAGTTGCTTATTAAACCATTGCATTATGATAAGTTAATTTGGACATTTAAAATGGACAAGTGATTTGAATACGTATGTTAAAATATGCTGTAATTAATATGGTTTGAAATTGGATGTCATATATGTTTATAAAATGAAAAGGCACTAAATATGGAATTGTCCGTATAGTGATAATCGCTATAAACGCACTTTGAAATCCCTTAACTTTAAATTGTGAAAAATGATGATTTAATAACATATTTTAATATAACTTGTTTTGGTTGATTTATAAACTTATATAAGTGTTTTGAAAAGCAAAGGATTTGTTTAAAAAGTTGTAGAAAAAGCAAATCAAAGTTGTAAAATATTGAAGTAAAAAGGACGCTATATCGACACTTTTAAATAACTTGTTTTTGAAAAATAACGTTTATTTTTGTAAAAATGTTCTTAGGGTTTTCTTTGCCTTTTTAACAAGCAAATAATATATTATTATTAGGTAGTTTTGAAGCTTAAACCAATTGATAGCTAGTTGAACGAAGAAGCAAATGTTATAGCGTAATAGTCGCTATACGAGCACTTCAGTAAAATACCTTGTTTTCGGAAATTTCTATAAAATAATTAAAAGATATTATTTGTGATTTTTCTTCATGATTTTCAAATACCCAAAGTATACTAACTATTGTAAAAAGAATGGATCTAAAATCAATTGTTAATGTATTGAAAACTAGACGCAAAGTTGGAGCAAATATGTGTTAAAACTTGTAACAAAACTTTAGACAGCATTTCAAAAAATGCTATCTTTGATATTTGAAACTATAAATTGTTTAAAAATGATATTTAAATCGTGTATTTTTCTCTAATAATTTTATGGTTTTTTTATAACTTATAATAAAGTGTTTTAAAATTGGTTTCAAGTTTAAATATATTTAACAATTAATTATGAGTTTTAAACTAAGTGGCTTTTAAAATAAACGTGTTTATTTTGATTTTTCTATTTATTTCAAAATTCCTTATTTTTACATAATATTCTATATAAATAATTATTATATATTTTAAGTAGTTTTAAAAGTGTTTTAACATATTAATATGTATTTTAAAGATATTTTTTGTATATATAAGTTTTAAATATTAAATTAAGTATTTTATAAATGTAATAAAGGAGATTTGGGTTTTAACACTTAAGTTAAAATAAAAGGTTTTGTAAAATTAATTAAAAGAGTATTATCTTAATTAATAAGTGTGGACATGCTTATTAAAATAAATGCTTTAAAGTTAATGTTGGATATAAGTAAAAGGTCTTGGGTTGTAGTAAACATTGTTTAGTAACAATTATGTTAAAACCCTTATTATTAATTATACTTAAGGATATAATTAGATATTTAATAGTGAATACTTTAAGGTTAAGTATTAATGAATGTGTTGGGTTTGTTGTGGCAATGTTTTAAACAGCACCTGTCTTTGACCCTTAAACAAAATTAAACCTTTAATGGAGAATTTTAAAGAGGAATGTTTTTAAAGTGTGAAATGATTTGGGTTTGTTGTGACAATGTTTAAACAACATTTGTCTTAAGCCCTTATAAATGTAATTAAACCTTTAAAAGAGAGTTTTACAGATTTTGATAAAAGGCAAAGTGTTTTGGGTTTGTAGTAAACAATGTTTTAGTAACATTTGTTTTTAAACCCTTGAATTATATTTAAAAGTGGAAAAATATTACAAATATAATTAGATCTTTAACAATGGAATTTAATGATAATAACAAGTATTGAATTTTTTTATGGAAAGATAGAAAATGTTATATGTTTAAATTATAAAATAGAAGAGGTTTATAGTAACAATGTTTTAGCAACATTTGTTTTTAACCTCTTTGATTATATTTGAAGTAAGGAAAACTTTGTTAAGTAATTTGTGAATATAATTTTACCGTTGAGATAAGTTGTAACAACCCGAAATTTAACCCGTAATAATTAACTCGTTAATTAACTAAATAATAAAATACTTTGTGAAATTATCAGAATTGAGCTACGGGAGTTGCACCATTGTTTCCATTGTAATTTTCTGGTCAATTTCCATATATAGAACGTCAGAAACTGAGCTAATATGAACAAGTAATATGATAAACAAAAATCATATATATATTGGCTAGGTCGACCACTAGGTCGACCTAGCCTCACCCTAGGTCGACCGGCCGGTCGACTTGGGTATAGGGGCGGTCAACCCGCCTTAGAAATTGGACGAAGGAAAATTCCTTCGTCCAGTAACGTTTATTAGCCTATTTTCTACGTGTTTTGCATTCTTTAACTCAATCTGGTCCTTCCATTCTTACATCCAATGGCTCCTATTCAGCATATGATGTGGTTGCATCCTATTCAGTCCCCCAATCCAACGGTCTAAGATCCACTTCTATCCCTATAAATAGAACCCTAGGCCTAACACTTTTTCTCATTCTAGATTTTCTCCGCTTCGGTTCACCTTTACAGGAAGGACCCTAAAAGGAATAATTTTCCAAGGAGAGAATCTTTTTAATAAAAATATTTTAACAACCCCAAGTGGATCCGTGAAGGCCTAAAGGGAAGAGCTAAGGACCAGAGGTGAGTGATTGTAATTATTTTAAGATTTCTTTAAGTAATTTAAAATAATAAGGTTTCCAATAGTTGTAGTTTTACTACGATTTTTGGAATAACCTTTTTAGCAGTTTTATTTACAGTTTTTAGAATTATTTTCAGTCTATTTCTTTCTTGCTATTCTTTTTAGTTAATTTTAGTTATTTCTGTTAATTATAGCTTTTCCATTTATTTACAGTATTTTACTTTATTTACTGTTATTTATGCGTTACTTATATCTTCTTCCTACGCCTTGGATTTTCTTCTATTTTTAGTTTTCTTTTATTTCTCCTTCTTCTTCGCGTATGGATTAGAATAGAATTAACGCAAAATTGGATTAAATTATAAGAATTCTGAAATAACGAAAGATAAGATGTAAATTATAAAGACGGTAATAAAATGGAATTAAGACTGAAATTATGCCTAATTATGATATTAATTGGACTGAATTAAAGAGATTGGCCTATTTATAATTATAAGATGTAAATTATAAAGACTGTAATATAAATGGAATTGGACTGAATATGCCTAATTATTATTAGAATTGGACTAATTAATTGGCTTAGTTATAACGTAGAATTATAACTAAAAAAGAGTAAAAGGTGAAAGAGCTTATTTTCTTAGACCTTGGGTTAAGTAATAAGCATAATTATAACGTAGGTTATAATAAGAAAAAGAATAGAATCGGGCTTATTTTAAGACTAGGGATAAATTAATAAGCGTAGAAAATAAAAATGATAATAAAGGCTTATTTAAATAATTTATCTAAGTTAATAAGCAAAGATGAAAATATGACCTGTACCAAATAACATTCCCTATTAGACAAAACGGTGTCTCACATTAGTCTGAAGTGAGATGAGGGCACGTTTATGCTAAGAATGGTAGTAATTGGTCAAATAGAAGTCCAAATCATTGGGGATTTGGATAAGGGGCGCAACTAGATATTGTTTGGATGAAGGGCCAGTACCAACAGCATTTTCTCTATTTTCTATAGACACACGGTGATCTCACATTAGCCTGAAGTGAGATGAGGGGCTCGCTTATGATGGAAGTTTGAGGTAATAAGAAGACCCAATAGGTGGAGCAAAAGGTAGCATCGGAATGGTGGCAGTTACGTGCGCGACTTCCATTCGGGTGCTCAGTAATAGCTATGAGTTCCAAGCACTTAGTATGAGTGTCTTTCGTAGACACCATTGCCTTCTGTGTAGGAAGATATATATGTCATCTAGATCCACAGTGGTTGCTCTGTGCATCTTTCGTAGATACCATTGGCTGCTGTGTAGGGAGTTATATAGCGGCTAGTCCGTAGTAAGGTCTATGGAGTAGCAGGCCGATCAAAAATGGTAGAATTAGGGTTACATCCTAATTACAAGATTAGGAATTCAGCCTAATAAAAGTAGAAATCAAGTACAAGTGCAAGCAATCAAAGTTAACATATATTATAAATTGAGCAATATTTAATCATACTTATTTCCAGTTTATCTCTTCCCTATTTCCTTTATTATCCCTATTTATGCTAGAACTGTTGTAGAGTCTATTACTTTTATCTTGCTTAAAGACTCTAGTAATTACTATCATTCACCAGACTTTTAGTCTGATCCACTTCTCTATTTTCTCCTTCCCCACCCCCTATAGGCAATCAAGGAAGAAGTCAGTAGATTGCTGGTTCTTGGCGGTTTCTTGGAGGAGTTCCTACTATGTATTTCTTTTATTTCCAGCTTTTTTTCTTTCTATGTACTGCCTTATTATAAGGGATATTATGTACTCTGATTTTTGAGACTATGAGTTTTTGTTTCATGAGACATATTGGATTTTTAGACATGTATGTGGTATTTGGTATTTGACTTATTTATGAAGCAATTATGAAGTTTTATTTTAATTAATTTATTATTTTAAGTTTCCGCTATTTTATCTATTTTTGAAGTTTTATTTTAATTAATTTATTATTTTAAGTTTCCGCTATTTTATCTATTTTTGTCCTGTGAATCTTAGTCTCTGTTAGCTTTAGTTATACCTACAATGCACCACACCTTTTAATGTGTCCTTTTCGGTATATTAAGGGGTGTGGGGTGTTTCATAAGTATATGAATACTTTTTAAGTGTTGAAAAGAGTATAAGTGAATAGTTATACACACATACACAAGTATATACCTTTTATATAGAGAAACTAAATATATATACAAGTTATAAAGGTAGTTTTATTTAATAATGGAGTATTAATTTATATAGGAAGTTTTGATTAGTGAAAAAGTTTTATTTGGTAAAAAGGTGTTTTACAGATAAAAAGGGTTTTTAATTAATAAAGGATAAATGAATTAAAAGGGATTAAAAGTCTTTTATGTGACTTGATTATGCTGTGGATGAATTGATAGTGCTTGTATGTTTACTTTCTTGTGGAGAGTATATGGGAATTAGTTCCCTTATGCGATCATTCACATTTTTGTTGAATAAGACCAAATTCATTGATTCAGTCTTGGAGAGATTGGAATCAGTAAGTGTTCTACTTATCAAAAACCATTTCTAGGCTGAGATACAGGTTCTATGTTTTAGAAGTGGAATGATGGAGTCCATGTTCGGTACCAAAATCTGTTGAGATGATGGAATCCATGTGGGATTCATTATTTTTTCAAGTATTGAAGACTCGTGTGAAGATGCCGAATGTAGCCTCGACATCGGAGAAATGACTAAAGACGGAGTGGGATGCACAATCCAGTGGTTTTGCAAACCTAGAGGGGTGTCTCAACTTCGTTATTTAGAGTATGCTTATCGATATGTTGCCTGGTAGGAGTTGATGATGCTTAGGTTCCACGTGTTTTGGGTTCGCTCGTTCGGGCATTGGCCAGTTATGTTTACCTTATGGTATATTTTATTTAGAGACATACGGTGCTCGGAAAGTAGTTTCAGATCCTTGTCATGGGAGATCCGCTTCAGTTTTTAAGCTGGAGGTGTCTCCATGGAAAATCCGTTTATACGAACGTACCTTAGAGGTTTTGTTTGTATACTAAATATGATGTTCAATGTAACAAGTGTAACCATTCCAGCTATGATTTATATTTATTTGAAACCTTAGACATTATTATAATATCATTGGATTTTCTAATAGAAATGGTTTGGTTATTGTATGGTAAAAACCCATCCATGTTTATGTGTGGTGTGGTCTTACAAGATACCTTTATTTGAAAAGGTTTTAAAACATTAATAATCCAAATGACTTGAGTTTCTCATGATGGTTACCAGACTAATCCCTGTGTTATTTTCTTATAATGCTTAGGTCAGCCCCGTGTATATTTCTAGATTTCGTTAATGTTCATTGGAGCTCTTGGAGAGGAGTGGAATGATTTCCTACCATAGTTTTTATTTCTGCTGCATTATTTTATTTATATATCAACAATTGTGAGGACATGCAGTTATAATTATCCAGGCTGATAATATGTTAGTTTGCTCTGATTATTGTATTCATACAGTTTTCTTTATAAAAATCATTTTGATATTATATGTTATTGTTCCGTTGGAAGATTCAAATATTTTTGTTCTCCTCTTTCTTGTTCCTTTTCTTTTTTTCTCTTTCTTTATTCTAACGTTCTGTCTTTTTGGTACTTGGGTGCTCGGCACGTCAATACCGTGGATGTATTAGAGTCGACATTTGGGGGTCGAAAAGGCGACATTACAAAAAGCGAATTTCAAGTCCATTTTCTCTTACTGACCTTTTGTAATATTTTGGTAAACACAATAATAGTGGATAGTTTATGTAACATCCCATAATTTTATTGTTTTGATTTTGGATATTTAACTAATTTTAAATATTTAAATAATTGGTTTTTAAAGTTTAACAACCTATATTCAAATATAGTTATTTTTTAAATATTTGAATTGTGAATTAAATATTTTAATAGTGAATTAAATATCAATTAAATGAATTTAATAGCCTTATTTAACTCCTATTTATTAATAAATAATAATGATGAACTCATTCTGTAAATTTATTAACAATAATAAATAGTTCGAATAAATAACAAGAAAATCAATTGTTGATAAAATAACTTAATTTTTAATAAAGTATTTTTAGTTTAATTTATTGGATTTTTCCACAATTTTTAATTTGGAAAATAATTATATTTTCATTTGTCATATTTACGAAAAACGATGGTATTTTTGAAATCTCACAAAATAAAATAATCTGTGTATTTTATTGTTGTTTTCTAATCGTATCGCATTTTGACTCATGATCGTATTTTTATTTCTTTCGTTCACGGTTCGAACGCGAACAGGATATTATGTACCAGGATACCGTAAAACCTTTTCAAAACATTTTTAAATCAAAATCAACATTTAAAATTTTGAAAATGACTTGATATGATGGCTTGCTTGGAATGTTTGCTTAACTTGAGAATCTTAATTTGCTTAAAATTTTGGTTTTACTAGTGGAATAAGGAATTGACCTTGTTTTTAAATATTAGATAAAAGAATTAACACCTCACCATATTTTTCATTTTTGGTTTCCCTCTTCCTCTTCTCGTTTTTATTTTCCAGTTAATAAAAAAAATGGCTGCAACTTCTGAAATCAAAATCAAGGAATTTAATCAATGAAAAATGTAAAGTCGGTTCCTTTGAACTCGTACGGAGTTTGGCGTAGAATCTATGGTGGTTTGGGAGGTTGCAATCATGTTTTGGTAAAGGCCAAAGTTGAGTAGGCAAATCGGGATTAGAGTTAATTGGTGATTTAGGCAAGGATATATGAATCGAGGATTGGCGTAGGCTTCAGGGATGCAAGGCGAGCTCGTGGACCGATTGTGGTGGAGTTCGATCTCTATTTGGATCGCGTGACTTTGTTAGGTTATGAAGTAAATGCTTCAGTTCGTGATTTTATTTGCTTGATCGAGCCTTAGGTGGTGGGGTCCAGTGGTTAGCATTCGAGAAGGAGTGTTAATCGCAACCGATGAATTGTCTTTTCGTTGGACGTAAGAAGAGAAATCGTTGGTTAACTCATGGTCAAGGGTTTTGAAGAAAGGAGTCGCCTTTTGTTTTTGGCAATCGAGTTGGTCGTTGAGGGTTTAGGCCAGTCGAGTTCAAGTGGTGAAGTCTGTTAGTGATGTTTGTGCGTCATCCATTAACCAGAGCTCTGTATCACTCTTGGGTGTGCACGACCATGGTGATACGTATGCGTGTGCTGGTCTATTAAATTGGAGATGGGAGGGAAGATGTATTAAGGGTAGGTTAGTGTATTAATTATAGTGATTAGCTGATTTAATTATATTTTTAAAATGAAATCTTATAAAATCGATATCCTACCCATACAAGGTCTGATATGGACGTTGTCAGTTGCGTTGGACTAGTAGGAACATTACCTACATGCTGGAACTGATTTTGTTGAGTTTGGAGCTAGTGGAATTTTGGGCTAAAATCGAATGTCGTTCGATTTTAGACCAAACTGAAACGCGAAAGCGTCAACTGGAATTTATGTGAGTTTACTCACTTCTAAATAAATTATATTATATATGTGTGGCTATAAATTATTGTCAAATGTTTGGATGATAGTTTGTATTGTTGTTTGGATTTTAAATTCTCGCTTGAAAAGCGGATGACATAAATAACCATTATGTTGTAGGGAACAAAAACAAGAGATAGTCGAAGTGTACGTAGCGAATAGGTTGCTACGGAACACTTTAAAAATGAAATTCATATGTGTGATTTACCGTGGACTTTTGGTAGATAGTCCCTAAGGGGATTTTCGCCATTATTAATTTATTGTTATATGCACCTTACATATAATCGTATGTTGCTTATTGCGATGTTTGGTTAAAATAATTGTGACATACTATATGAAACATCATCCCCTTAGACCCTTGCAGTGGGTTGAACTTGAGCTTGTGTTTTCACAAAATAAATGTTTGGTCGAGTTTTTGCACTTTGAAAATTGTTTAAACTATATTTTCAAGTATTTTGGGAATTTTGAAAATGAAGGATAAGTATTAATTAAAATTTTGTTAAAGATTATAATTTTGATTTAATTATCTTTTAAGGATAATTAATGTTGTTTAAATTTATAAAAGATTACAAATTGGATGTAATTGTCTTTGGGGATATTTAATGTTGTTTAAAATTACAAAGGTTACTTTCCTTAAATATTTTGTAAATTCTTTTCAAATGGGTTTGTAAGGATTGTATAAGTATTTGAAAAGAATTAAAGATTTAAGTATAGTCTTAATTATTATTTAACTATAATAAAGTATTTGCATTTAAGTCCATTAAATCTAAATTATAAGCGTTCCAACTTAAACAGTTTGAATATTGAAAGTAGTTTATATATTGGAATAATTATACATTAAAAATAGTTTATATTTATAAACAGGTTAGAGATTAAAATAGTTTATATATTAAAAATAGTTTATATGTTAACAAAAATATTTAAAAAAAATTAAAATTAAAATAATATATATTAAAATAGTTTATATATTTAAAGAAGTTTATATCGAAAAATAGTCTCTAATTAAAATTGTTTCTTCCAATTTCACAAATCAATTCAAATCAACTTTAGTTCCAAAATTCAATTTAAATCAATCTCAGTTGAACAATTTCTAATAAAAAGGTTAAAGGTTCAATTCAAATTCTTATTTAAACCATTTTTTTTATTTATATCGATTTCAAATCCCGGTTTAAACTACAAATTTAAACCACTTCCAGTTCAATAGGTTTCAAAGTTTAAATATTCAAACAATTTACAATAACTCAATTTGATAAATTTCATTTATATTTCAAAATTCAACTTTAAATTTATTTAAATTTGAAACTATTCACTTAATCATTTTAATAACATTTAAATAAAATCTCAAATTACAAATTTAAATCAATATTAAATATTAAATTTCAATTTTATTTAAATTTGAAATATTCATTTAATCACCTTTAATTAAATCCAGTTATATAAGTCATATCTTAAAATCTCAAAATCAATAAGTTTCTAATCAATTCTTATTTATATTAAATTCTCAAACCAATTAAATTACAAATCAATTTATCTTTCTGACCTTAATTTATTAAAGTTGTTACAAAATCTATTTTTAAAATATTAATATAATTTTAAATAAATAATTAAACATATTATATATATATATATTATTAATTAAATTAATTTTTTATTAAATTAAATCTTCTTATTAAATATATTTTAAATCTACTTTTATATATTTTAAAAATAATAAAATATAAGTAAAATCTTAAAATTTACATTTTCACAACTTAACTTATAATTTTTAAAATTTCCAAAACACACAAATTTAAAAATCTAAATTTTACTCATATTAAAATAAAATCTTTATATTATATTTAAAAATTATTATTTATTAAAACCATATATATCCTTTCAAAACTTTGGAAATCAATTTTCAAAAATAGACCAACAGTGTCGGTATATAATTTTCTATCCTATGGTCAAGTGATATGGGTATTTATCATTTCAATCCGCAATAATTTAATATTTACGGGTATATATCATTTCAACCCACAATCCCAAAATTCAAAATCAATAAAATCGCTTGGGTTTATCATTTCAACCCATAACGATTTTCCCTAATCTATAATATCGTTCGGGTATGTATCATTTCAACCCATAGGGATTTTCTAAACTAGTAGGGAACCTGCAGTGTGAGAACAATAAAATAATAATATATAATGACATAACATATCAATTACAAGCATGGATCATAACTAACAATTTAAATATAATATATATACAACAGGTCATGGTGTCATATGTCAATTAACATAGGTTAACAATTGCAGATAATAACATATCATACTTAGCAATTAAATTACTAAAAATTCAAACTTAACAACATATTTCAATCATCATTTCATGTGAATCAATTTACTAAACATAAGAATGTTAATTGTAACGACCACGACTTTCTCTCCATAGAAAGTCGCATCGTTAATAAGAAAGAAAGGGGTAGAAAATAGAAAAGAATAAAAGAAAGAAAGAAACAACAACAACGATCTCACAGCGGAACGAATAAATTATATTAATAACATATACTATTACATAGTATACAATACTTTACAGAGTTACACAGCATATGCATCACTTACTAGACAGTTATAACATCTGTCTAGACATTACAACTCAATACACTACAGAGATACAGACACAGCGGAACTACTATATATCTACAACGCTGAAGCCTCCTGCTCCATTGCTCCTCCACAATTCGTCAAAGCTAAACCTGAATCCCTTGGCTACTCGTAAAAATTTGAGTACCCAAGAGTTTATAAAACAGAAATAAACAACTTGGGTCAGACATGGGTCTGGTGTGAGTAACAGGTTAAACTTGCTTAACTTCAAAACCTTTAGAAAGAAAAGGTATCACGTAAGACTCCCCACAAATAAACATGGGTAAGTTTTTACCTTACGCTAACCAAAACATTTGATAGGAAATCCAGTTATATTATAATAGGGTCTAGGGTTTTCAAATAAATATGAAATAGCTGAAATTGTTACATTATTAAATTCCAGCATACTAGCCACAAAGTGGGTTATACAATCAAAACCGTAAGGGCACGTAGGAAGAATGGGTTTCCATACAATGGCAGGGCTACTGGGGTACCGCCCGTCACAGTACGTGGCCTAGATCACCGTACCGAGGAGTACGCCCGCTCCCCTGCAACACAAGGCCGGAACCATCCCTTACTGGATAATCCCGAACAAGACAATCCCGTAGTTGGCGCGACCAACCACACACTAAGCCGAATAAAAGAAAAGGGACCTCTAGACAGGGATCTATCTTGCTCTCAGTGGGTGCTACCCACGAAACCTTGCTGCACCTCCCCTGTTTTAGCCATTCCCGGTTGATGAGGCTTGAGGTTACGATTACCTTTAATCAGAACATATCACTTAGAATGCTCATCGTCCGCCTGACGATGTGCTGAAAGCATTCAATCCATACAAGTTCGTTCCGGGTTCGAACGAAACCGAAGGCATTATCTCGTTACACTCGTTTTGGAATCACCCTCAGAGTTAACGACAATAACCCTTGCACTCTGAATCTTCATCTTCACTTGAGATTCACGACCTATCGTTAATTTGGATCGATGTGGTATTCGGGTCTCCAGACCTGGAATACCGGTATACGGAAACCCGATCCCGGTCTCATCGAAATCCAAAACGTATCTTTTAAGGGCCAAGTTGTTTTAAGGTTAAAACAATTCAATTCTTATCTATATACACAAAGATAGATAATTCAATAGATAATCTACATTATCATCCCAAACAGATAATTCACATTATCATTATAATTCAACCAAACATCCATATCATATATCAATCATATCTCATTAGAGATATCAAACAATGAAATACATTCAATCTCATTCATCCATCCTTAAGCAATGATTTATCATCTAATTAATTTAAAGTGAATTAAACTAATTACTTCATTCTATAAATCCTACTTACTTAATTATTAATTAAACCAATTAATTAATCATTACTCTAAGTATCCATCTTAATTAATCATTCCTGATTAATAATCCTTTAATTACTTTAAGTAATTAATACTTAATTAATTTCACAAATTAATTATCTTAAACCATTCAGTAATTAATCTTTAATTACTTCATTAATTAATTAATTATACTTAATTACATTAATCCTTAATTAATTACAATTAATTAATTACTTTAATCACTTATTATTTCTTAATTAATTATCTTATTTAAATTAATAATTAATTAGTCACATTTATTAATCACCTTTGATTAATCTCATTTAGTAATTAACTACTCTTAATTACTACACTTCATAAATTAATTACTCCTTAATTAATTATCCTTTAATTAATCCCCTGATTAATTATACAAAGTAATTAAACTAAAATTACTTTTATTATTAAAATCTTCTTTAGTTAATTACATCCACTAATTAACTTTAATTACTTTCCTAAGTAATTACACTTCACAAATTACATTTAAGTAATTACTTATCAATCACCAAGTGATTATCTTAATTTAATTAATAAATTAAACTTATCAAATTTATCTAATTAATTACCTTAAGTAATTAATTACTTTAATTACTTTCATTAAGTAATTATACTTAACCAATTCACAAATGATTATCATTAGTTAATTAATCTAATTGATTATCAAAATTAATCATATTAATTAATTATTTAATAATCCCTAATTAATGAAAAACATTTTAAGTTATTTAAAACAATTTCAATTCAAAACTTTCCTATAATTTCAAACTTAAATACAGATTTAATCTTGATTCTAGATTTAACTTAAATTTTTAAAGCTTTCCTATATTTAACTTCATTTTGAAATTCTAACTATTTAACCATTTAGAATAGATAAACAATTTAAGTTTTTAAAACTTATTTTAAAAGAACTGAAATTTAATTCAAATTCCAGATTTTAAAATCTCAGATTTAAACTTATTTTAAATTTCTATTTTACAATTTAAACTTTTCAGTTTAAATTTAAAACCAATTATACTTTACTCTTAAAAGTTTTAAATCCAAATTTAAATTTCAAAACTTAAATTATTACAAAATCTCAGATTCAACTTATTTTTGAATTCAGATTCAAATTCAGATTTTAAACTAAATTTAAATTTCTTGATTTCATTTAAACTTTACTTAAAAATGAAAACAGAACAGGTTTCTGTTTTAAAATTTAAAACCTGTAAACAAAAGTTACCCGAGTAAAAACTGGAAACCCCCGAGTTCCCCTTCGAGTTTCCCTTCCCCTGTTATTTTAAACTTTGTTATACTTAGTTTTTTTTTAAAACACAGTGATAACTACACGAGTCACCCCTGTAAACGACTCGAGCCAGAACCAAACAATCACGAGCATGACTTCGAGCTAACTCATCAACCTACTCGAGAACATCTGCTTCTTCCCCAATCTCAAACCCAGACATTACTGCTACTTTGTGCACGTGCACAGGCGACTCGATCGCCTCCAACACCTCACCGTGATGCTCGCAAGTCGACTATCACCTCCTCATACATTCCGACCACCCAACGCCACGTACTCGCCGGAAAATCGAAAACGAGCTAATCAAACATCAGACTTCGACCTGGAAACATCTCGAATTCACTCCTCCGATCACTGGAGCATCAGCGCCTCCTTCCACGACCTCACCAACATCTCCTCTTCCATCTTCGAGAATATAGTGGAACTCGATCCACTAGGGTAGCCGCGAAGATCAAATTTCCGACCAACCCATAAACTAGGTTTAAAAACAACATCAACCTCCTGCCGTCGCCACCATGCTTCGATCATCAACCTGACATTTTTCCCCTAGCCTCTGATCATCAGACTACCACCAGATAGAACCCCAACCTTCCCAAGCAAGTAGATCACCAGAAAACTCCCAAGATGTAAAATCTATTCAACCCCGATCTGCTCTCTCATCCTACTTCTAAAAATCATGATTCGACTCTTAAAAATCATGTTTTCAAACAAAGATTCAGATCATAAGTCTGAATAAATAAATTTAGAAGTTTAATTTTCCACTTATATTTGACCTGCACTGTTGTTTTGATTTTTCCATGGCCATTCAAGTTTGTTTTAACTTAAATTAAATTCTAAACTCTAATCTATGACAAAACAAACAACTATTGTTTATAACATAAATCATAATATTAACTAGGTCATGGGATACAGAATTTTTTTATCAAACTTTGAACTTGAAACTGGGAACAGAGCTAATAACAGACATGCACACCAACATATATATATATATATACATCCATATATACAGATAAGTCTACTTATATACAATCACATATAACATATTTATTCCCATAATTTCAACATGCAACCAGATAAAAATACTTAAGCTTTTAGAAAAGTGTTACTCACCAGATTAAAATGAAGAACAGAGCTACTTTGAAACTGCTTTAAACTTTAAAACTGAAATGCCTTTGAAACTTTAAAACTTCGATTTAAAAACTTGAATTGCCTTTGCTTTTAAAACTTGAATGCTGGCTTTAGTTAGAAAAGATCTCAGTTGCATGCAGACTGGAGTTTGATTCCAGGTTGTAGATGATGAGAATGAATTGCAGGCTAAAGACTTGATTTTGGAATGAATTACAGTTTATTTGAGGAAGATGTTTATTGAGTTTGATTTCAGATTGTTTTTGAAATGAATTGCAGATCTTTGTTTTTGGTTTTGAGGAAGATTATTGTCTTTGGGAATTTTTTTTTGTTTACAGGCTGAAAGTTTTCTTTAGTTTTGAAAAAAAAATAGAAAAGAGAAAAAAGAATGGAATGAAAGCATGTGTTTATATAAGTAGAAATGATTTATTTAATTAAAAGAAAAACAAAAATCTAAAACTTGACATTTGTCATTCTTATTGTTTTATTAGTGTACACTTGTATTTAGGTGTCTTTATAGATTTACACATGTCATTTAAGTAATCCTTATTTATTTTTATTGTAAATAAAATGCCTTTCTTTATTAATTAAATACTTATGTATATATATATATAATATTTTAAAGAAAATAAAACCAATTATGTTTATAAGTAAAAGTTTATACATATATTTTAAAATCCAAATATTTAAAATATCTATCTTTGAATTTCAAAACTAATTTACATTCAAATTCAAATTATATTTAAAATCCAATTTAAAGTCAAGTTATATATATACATACATATATAACTACACATTCAATTTGAAATAACAATTCTATTTTACATTAAAATCTATTTATTTTCCATAAATAAAACAATACACTATTAATATTGTATTTTAAATTTATCTATATATATATATACTCTTAAATCTTATTTATTAAGTAATATTTAAAAAGAAATAAAATAATCCTGATTATTAATCTCATTTCAAAACCATATAGATATTTTGTTTAAATAGCTTTGAAAAGCAAATATTAAATAAATCCAAATCTCCAAACTATCAATATATGTATTAGAAATTTAAAACAAGAATTTATTTATTTATTATGTTTCAACCCAAAGCTAATCTATTTAATATATATACTTATACACATACATTATAAATAGAAATCATCTTATTAATTTTTAAAGGATAAATTCACTAATTAAATATTCATTTAATTAGATTATTAAATAAATTCAAATATTTATTATCAAAAATTATCAAATCAATTTAATTATTTAAACAGATTATTAAATTGATATTGCCCCAAATTTCCGGGATATTACATTCCTTCCCCCTTAAAATAATTTCGTCCCCGAAATTTAAAACAAAGGTAATTTAATAATCTATTTAAATCACAACCATATATTATCATCCATATGCTAACAATCATAGCAACCAATCATCCAAACAAACAATTCTAACTATCTAGCGAAAAATTCTGAATAGAATTTCCTCGAGTTTCCCCAAGTATATAAATACCGGGATACTCGCTCTACAAACAATCCAAACAACCAATACTACTAAGCTATAGAGCTCCTACTCATCTAGATCTACAAAACTAAACAGAATATCAGACTACAGACGGGTCTGACTCAACAACCAATTCCTCCAGAACTGCTGGTTCCAAAACCAGAGATAGATCAAACACGTATTCCCTCAGAGATACGTAAAATACATTGAATTCTAGTTATCCAAACTGACAATTCAACCTTGTAGATCAAAGTACTTATCCAAATTAGATCACAGAAAAGATCCAAAATAACTCGGAGCTGACTTCCCAGACTTACCCAATCTTATAGCTCCCTTTTACCAGAGAAAACTTCAACAACAACGAAGTCTCCAACTTCGAATTCCAAATTCCTCCGTCTCTTATCCATAAAATCTTCAGACGATCTCGGGCTACTTACAAATCCTTTCTGATCAACTCAACCTTCGCTGATGCTTCTTGAAACAAACAGGACCAAGAATAACTCAACAAAATGATCTTCTCAAGATCAACCAAGACCAAGAACAAACTCTACTCCTCAAATATCAGAAGACTAATCTTACTCCTTCAATCTAGAAAAGACAAACAGATGCACTCCCAAACTGCTTCCGCTGCACAACTCTGATCTGGAATAGATGAGAATGTCATCGGAGAAACTCGAGCACAAACTTGATCATCCACAGTTCACCATATCAATAAAATCTTAGTGAACCATTCTACTTGGTCAAAAACACCTTAACAGAATCCTCACCAGAAAATTAGGTGTGGTCAATCCCTCTCCAAAGAATCCTGAGCTGCTTCACCAAATTATTCTCTAGGAGACATTCTTCTACTAAGCTGAACTTCTGGTAACTCCACGAATCAAGTCGATACAGAATCTCAATCTCCAATAATCCCAAGAGAATACTTAAACAATCGCAAGTCACTTTTGCGATCAGCTCAGCCTAATTTCCAAAGATAACTGTTCTCTCTTCACTAATCAGAACTGCTTATACTTAACTATCCAATTCATCGAAGAAATGGATATACTCTGCTGCTTCTGGACTCCACTTCAGAAAAACTGCTCAGCCAGAAAACTTCCTGCCAACGCAAAGAATACTCCGAGCTGCACTGCTGCCACCGATGCCAAAGACTTCTTAACCAAAGCTCTTCGAGAAACTCGAACCCAAACCAACACAAACACCATGTTGAACTCAGCCACAACACCGAAGCAGACACACTTCATTAACTTGTTCCAAAGAAAACGTCTTCGGGAACATCCATAGTCACTGCATCTCATCACACAGCTACTATTACCTGAGATACCATCACTCGCTTCTGTTCTCCGACAGATCCAACTCTACTCATCCAACTCCTAAGATGAACTCCGAACCTTAACAGGTTTCCTTCAGAGATTGTGAAATCCTTACACAACTGTAAAGTTCACTCGAGACGGTATTAGGTCTACAGTCTCGACAAATACACTTCCAACCTCAACACTCAGACTCCTAATCCTAGATGATAAATTATTATCATCTCAACCAATCATTACAAATACCATATACATTTAAAATGATACTTTTTTATATAGAAATTATATCTGGGTAAAATTGTTTCATCTACCTTTTTAAAACAATATTGTGTCTGTTGGCCTGGTTCAAGTGTTTAGAGATCCCTATCAATAATGTTAGCTACTCGTATTGACCAGAATCCATATACCACTCAACCGATCAATTAACACAATATAAAACCATTTTATATAACTAACAAATACGCGCTCTCGTATATATATACTCAGACTCAAACAGGTTGTTACAGATCCTGTCTCTAATGAACAATCCTTCCGAACCTAGGTATTCACTCAACCTAGTGTTCTGATATTCACTTAACCAAAAGCTTAGGCATTCGCTCAACCTATGCTCTGATACCACTGTAACGACCACGACTTTCTCTCCATAGAAAGTCGCATCGTTAATAAGAAAGAAAGGGGTAGAAAATAGAAAAGAAGAAAAGAAAGAAAGAAACAACAACAACGATCTCACAGCGGAACGAATAAATTATATTAATAACATATACTATTACATAGTATACAATACTTTACAGAGTTACACAGCATATACATCACTTACTAGACAGTTATAACATATGTCTAGACATTACAACTCAATACACTACAGAGATACAGACACAGCGGAACTACTATATATCTACAACGCTGAAGCCTCCTGCTCCATTGCTCCTCCACAATTCGTCAAAGCTAAACCTGAATCCCTTGGCTACTCGTAAAAATTTGAGTACCCAAGAGTTTATAAAATAGAAATAAACAACTTGGGTCAGACATGGGTCTGGTGTGAGTAACAGGTTAAACTTGCTTAACTTCAAAACCTTTAGAAAGAAAAGGTATCACGTAAGACTCCCCACAAATAAACATGGGTAAGTTTTTACCTTACGCTAACCAAAACATTTGATAGGAAATCCAGTTATATTATAATAGGGTCTAGGGTTTTCAAATAAATATGAAATAGCTGAAATTGTTACATTATTAAATTCCAGCATACTAGCCACAAAGTGGGTTATACAATCAAAACCGTAAGGGCACGTAGGAAGAATGGGTTTCCATACAATGGCAGGGCTACTAGGGTACCGCCCGTCACAGTACGTGGCCTAGATCACCGTACCGAGGAGTACGCCCGCTCCCCTGCAACACAAGGCCGGAACCAACCCTTACTGGATAATCCCGAACAAGACAATCCCGTAGTTGGCGCGACCAACCACACACTAAGCCGAATAAAAGAAAAGGGACCTCTAGACAGGGATCTATCTTGCTCTCAGTGGGTGCTACCCACGAAACCTTGCTGCACCTCCCCTGTTTTAGCCATTCCCGGTTGATGAGGCTTGAGGTTACGATTACCTTTAATCAGAACATATCACTTAGAATGCTCATCGTCCGCCTGACGATGTGCTGAAAGCATTCAATCCATACAAGTTCGTTCCGGGTTCGAACGAAACCGAAGGCATTATCTCGTTACACTCGTTTTGGAATCACCCTCAGAGTTAACGACAATAACCCTTGCACTCTGAATCTTCATCTTCACTTGAGATTCACGACCTATCGTTAATTTGGATCGATGTGGTATTCGGGTCTCCAGACCTGGAATACCGGTATACGGAAACCCGATCCCGGTCTCATCGAAATCCAAAACGTATCTTTTAAGGGCCAAGTTGTTTTAAGGTTAAAACAATTCAATTCTTATCTATATACACAAAGATAGATAATTCAATAGATAATCTACATTATCATCCCAAACAGATAATTCACATTATCATTATAATTCAACCAAACATCCATATCATATATCAATCATATCTCATTAGAGATATCAAACAATGAAATACATTCAATCTCATTCATCCATCCTTAAGCAATGATTTATCATCTAATTAATTTAAAGTGAATTAAACTAATTACTTCATTCTATAAATCCTACTTACTTAATTATTAATTAAACCAATTAATTAATCATTACTCTAAGTATCCATCTTAATTAATCATTCCTGATTAATAATCCTTTAATTACTTTAAGTAATTAATACTTAATTAATTTCACAAATTAATTATCTTAAACCATTCAGTAATTAATCTTTAATTACTTCATTAATTAATTAATTATACTTAATTACATTAATCCTTAATTAATTACAATTAATTAATTACTTTAATCACTTATTATTTCTTAATTAATTATCTTATTTAAATTAATAATTAATTAGTCACATTTATTAATCACCTTTGATTAATCTCATTTAGTAATTAACTACTCTTAATTACTACACTTCATAAATTAATTACTCCTTAATTAATTATCCTTTAATTAATCCCCTGATTAATTATACAAAGTAATTAAACTAAAATTACTTTTATTATTAAAATCTTCTTTAGTTAATTACATCCACTAATTAACTTTAATTACTTTCCTAAGTAATTACACTTCACAAATTACATTTAAGTAATTACTTATCAATCACCAAGTGATTATCTTAATTTAATTAATAAATTAAACTTATCAAATTTATCTAATTAATTACCTTAAGTAATTAATTACTTTAATTACTTTCATTAAGTAATTATACTTAACCAATTCACAAATGATTATCATTAGTTAATTAATCTAATTGATTATCAAAATTAATCATATTAATTAATTATTTAATAATCCCTAATTAATGAAAAACATTTTAAGTTATTTAAAACAATTTCAATTCAAAACTTTCCTATAATTTCAAACTTAAATACAGATTTAATCTTGATTCTAGATTTAACTTAAATTTTTAAAGCTTTCCTATATTTAACTTCATTTTGAAATTCTAACTATTTAACCATTTAGAATAGATAAACAATTTAAGTTTTTAAAACTTATTTTAAAAGAACTGAAATTTAATTCAAATTCCAGATTTTAAAATCTCAGATTTAAACTTATTTTAAATTTCTATTTTACAATTTAAACTTTTCAGTTTAAATTTAAAACCAATTATACTTTACTCTTAAAAGTTTTAAATCCAAATTTAAATTTCAAAACTTAAATTATTACAAAATCTCAGATTCAACTTATTTTTGAATTCAGATTCAAATTCAGATTTTAAACTAAATTTAAATTTCTTGATTTCATTTAAACTTTACTTAAAAATGAAAACAGAACAGGTTTCTGTTTTAAAATTTAAAACCTGTAAACAAAAGTTACCCGAGTAAAAACTGGAAACCCCCGAGTTCCCCTTCGAGTTTCCCTTCCCCTGTTATTTTAAACTTTGTTATACTTAGTTTTTTTTTTAAAACACAGTGATAACTACACGAGTCACCCCTGTAAACGACTCGAGCCAGAACCAAACAATCACGAGCATGACTTCGAGCTAACTCATCAACCTACTCGAGAACATCTGCTTCTTCCCCAATCTCAAACCCAGACATTACTGCTACTTTGTGCACGTGCACAGGCGACTCGATCGCCTCCAACACCTCACCGTGATGCTCGCAAGTCGACTATCACCTCCTCATACATTCCGACCACCCAACGCCACGTACTCGCCGGAAAATCGAAAACGAGCTAATCAAACATCAGACTTCGACCTGGAAACATCTCGAATTCACTCCTCCGATCACTGGAGCATCAGCGCCTCCTTCCACGACCTCACCAACATCTCCTCTTCCATCTTCGAGAATATAGTGGAACTCGATCCACTAGGGTAGCCGCGAAGATCAAATTTCCGACCAACCCATAAACTAGGTTTAAAAACAACATCAACCTCCTGCCGTCGCCACCATGCTTCGATCATCAACCTGACATTTTTCCCCTAGCCTCTGATCATCAGACTACCACCAAATAGAACCCCAACCTTCCCAAGCAAGTAGATCACCAGAAAACTCCCAAGATGTAAAATCTATTCAACCCCGATCTGCTCTCTCATCCTACTTCTAAAAATCATGATTCGACTCTTAAAAATCATGTTTTCAAACAAAGATTCAGATCATAAGTCTGAATAAATAAATTTAGAAGTTTAATTTTCCACTTATATTTGACCTGCACTGTTGTTTTGATTTTTCCATGGCCATTCAAGTTTGTTTTAACTTAAATTAAATTCTAAACTCTAATCTATGACAAAACAAACAACTATTGTTTATAACATAAATCATAATATTAACTAGGTCATGGGATACAGAATTTTTTTATCAAACTTTGAACTTGAAACTGGGAACAGAGCTAATAACAGACATGCACACCAACATATATATATATACATCCATATATACAGATAAGTCTACTTATATACAATCACATATAACATATTTATTCCCATAATTTCAACATGCAACCAGATAAAAATACTTAAGCTTTTAGAAAAGTGTTACTCACCAGATTAAAATGAAGAACAGAGCTACTTTGAAACTGCTTTAAACTTTAAAACTGAAATGCCTTTGAAACTTTAAAACTTCGATTTAAAAACTTGAATTGCCTTTGCTTTTAAAACTTGAATGCTGGCTTTAGTTAGAAAAGATCTCAGTTGCATGCAGACTGGAGTTTGATTCCAGGTTGTAGATGATGAGAATGAATTGCAGGCTAAAGACTTGATTTTGGAATGAATTACAGTTTATTTGAGGAAGATGTTTATTGAGTTTGATTTCAGATTGTTTTTGAAATGAATTGCAGATCTTTGTTTTTGGTTTTGAGGAAGATTATTGTCTTTGGGAATTTTTTTTTGTTTACAGGCTGAAAGTTTTCTTTAGTTTTGAAAAAAAAATAGAAAAGAGAAAAAAGAATGGAATGAAAGCATGTGTTTATATAAGTAGAAATGATTTATTTAATTAAAAGAAAAACAAAAATCTAAAACTTGACATTTGTCATTCTTATTGTTTTATTAGTGTACACTTGTATTTAGGTGTCTTTATAGATTTACACATGTCATTTAAGTAATCCTTATTTATTTTTAATGTAAATAAAATGCCTTTCTTTATTAATTAAATACTTATGTATATATATATATAATATTTTAAAGAAAATAAAACCAATTATGTTTATAAGTAAAAGTTTATACATATATTTTAAAATCCAAATATTTAAAATATCTATCTTTGAATTTCAAAACTAATTTACATTCAAATTCAAATTATATTTAAAATCCAATTTAAAGTCAAGTTATATATATACATACATATATAACTACACATTCAATTTGAAATAACAATTCTATTTTACATTAAAATCTATTTATTTTCCATAAATAAAACAATACACTATTAATATTGTATTTTAAACTTATCTATATATATATATATGTACTCTTAAATCTTATTTATTAAGTAATATTTAAAAAGAAATAAAATAATCCTGATTATTAATCTCATTTCAAAACCATATAGATATTTTGTTTAAATAGCTTTGAAAAGCAAATATTAAATAAATCCAAATCTCCAAACTATCAATATATGTATTAGAAATTTAAAACAAGAATTTATTTATTTATTATGTTTCAACCCAAAGCTAATCTATTTAATATATATACTTATACACATACATTATAAATAGAAATCATCTTATTAATTTTTAAAGGATAAATTCACTAATTAAATATTCATTTAATTAGATTATTAAATAAATTCAAATATTTATTATCAAAAATTATCAAATCAATTTAATTATTTAAACAGATTATTAAATTGATATTGCCCCAAATTTCCGGGATATTACATTAATCGTGAGTGATCGCTCACCTTTCATGGCTATGAAAACAAGAAGATGACACGAACACGCACACGGATACAGATACGAACTAGCGGAACAGCGACAAGCTAGAAGCTGCTGCGACAAATTCGATAGTGAGAAAGTAAATCAAGATGGAGAAGAATTTCAGAATCAAATATATATATATATATGTGTGTGTGTGTGTGTGTGTGATATATATATACTCATTTCTGATCAAAATCAAATTTCAGAACAAACAATTTAGATTTTCAGAATCAAATATAAATAAGAAGAGGCTGGCTGGACTTGAATTCAAGATTCACATGTACATACTTTTTTTATATATATACTTGGATTTTCTTTATTTACATAAAGAGGAATGCTGCTCATGCTTGGGTTTGAAGTAGTGGCGCAGGCTGGCCAGTGGGCTGCGGGTTGTTTGGCTATTGGCAGCAATGAGTGTGGTCGGCAGAGAAGCTGCACGTGTGGAGGTCGAAGCAGGGGAGTGGAGCGATTTGGTGGGTTAACAGTATGAGGCAGGGAGGTTTGTGTGGCACAAAGGCGTATGGTGGTCGCTGCTCACTCGGATGCTTGCATGGAGAATGGTGATGCGGCTGCTCGGGATCGTGCAATGAGGCTGACACGAAGGCGAAGGCTGTGTGGTATCTTCGGTGGCGGGTGGCTAGAGCAACGGAGGGTTTAGGATCGGACGCGGCAGTGGGAGGTGAGTTGATGGCTGGGAAAACAAAGGACGGAGGCGATTGGTGAAGAGGCACAAGGCTATGCTCGGTGTTTGGGTTGGAGGGAGGATGGTTTCGGCAAGTGAATGGCGGTTGTTGTCAGGGGAAGAACGGTAGGCTTCTAGCGGAGCGGCAGGGGAGGCGCACGATAGTGGTTGGTTGCCAGGTCGAAGAACGGGCGGCTGAAATCAAGGTAGAGGGACAGTGAAACGACGAGGGTGGTGATGGGCAGCTCTACGATGATTGGGTTTACTTACAGCCGAGGGTTTGAGGGAGGCTAATGGGTTGAAGGGATGGGGTCACGTGGGCTATTCTTAGGTTTGCATGGGGCTAGAGTGGTGGCTGAGGGGTGCGAAGGGAAGGGGAAGGTCTGGTGGTCGAAGCAGAGGGATGGGTGGCTATGGTTGTGGGTTCAAGGTGGATGGATAAGCAAGAAGGAAGTGACGAGGCCAACATAAGGAAGGAGCAGGTTAACTCAATACAAACATAAACTTTATATTGTTTATATTATATATTTTTTTCTCTCTAAAAGCAAGAACAGAAGAAAGAGGGAAGAGGAAATGAACGTGAAGAAGATTTGAACCAACATATTATTGGAACCAGTGGGAAAAAGAAAAAGTCACGCCTTAAATTTTGAAAATAATAAAGGCTAGTGGCTGTTATCTTTACCAGAGACAAACAAAATGACACAGAACCCAAAAGGATCAAATGCGAAAACGATACGGCTAATTGTCTCGCTGATTTTGCCGCGTACCAGACGCCGAACTGCACAAATGAATATACTATGGAGATCAGCACGACGAGACGAACAGAGTGGTACACAGATATGAGAGATATGACCATCCTATCAAAACTCACTTTTTGCTGCCAAACTGCTGCTAAAACGCCGAAAATAAGATAAACGGAGCTGGAGTAGCCCAAATTTGGCGAAACGAAATATGACTTCTCACTCAGAAAATGGTATACATTTTTCCTATGTAAAAGTATTTAGATTTCAAAAATAGTTTATTTCCATCAAATTAACTGATTTAAATTTTAAATTGAAATTTCACAACCAAACAAGCTTTCATATTTTCCAATAAAAATTTGCCACTTGCTATGTTTAAATAGACGCATACCAAATATCAAATTTTCATTGTCGAAATTTTATTGTTTATTTTCAAGAAAAATTTAGTTAATTACATTATTTAAAATCGTTAAAATTTTTAGGTCGCTACACTCTCCCCCACTCAAAACTTTTCGTCCCCGAAAAGAAACGAGATAGGAGAATAGAAGCAACAGAAAGGAAAGATAGTTCGTAATACATAGTACCAGATACAACAATTAATTCAAAACCATATAAATTTCATTTTTGGACATCTTATTGCTTACATTTATATTGCATACTATTCAATTACATATTCTCAGTAACATTCAAACTTTTCCAGGAAAGTTTTATTAATGTTTCCGAATGTAATTGAGCACTATACAAATTTACCTTTTATTTACAGCATTACTATTAAACAAAATTTAGTTTGAACGCTTTTATTACCTAAGTTTCACTTGTACAACCTTCAATTACATATTCACGATAACATTTTAACTTTTTGAATATTTCAGGTAAGTTATATATGTTTTAGAATGCAATTGAATATTATACAAATTAATTTTATCCTAGTTAAACTATTTCAAGTTGTTTCAATTCCATTTCTCACTTTAGACACTCCAATTATACAAAGTTTTTGCTTCATTCAATAATTGAAAACCATCACTTAACATAGAACTTGAGAGTTAAATTTCCGGTTTCACTTCAAACTATTTTGAATTATATACATACATATATATTTTATACATCAAATCATACTCAAGAAATTTAAATCAAATCCATATTCCAAAACAAAAGTGTAGCAAAGCTACTAAGTGGTCTCTCCACTTTGAGATTCGAAAATAAATGTCGATGATGCTGCAATCATCATCGAAATTATTTTCCAACGACAAAAGAGGAGAGTACTGACTTACTTCTTTTAAAATTCATTGGAAACAATTTCCATTTGAAAATACTTTCAAATAATATATTTTCTCACAAACTTTGAAAACCAAATTTTGAAAAGCACCGGAAATTAAATTCTCAAATACTTAATTTAAATTCATTTCATTTGCAAATCAGATTTATAAACCATGTTTATAAAATTTCATCTCCTTATAGCATTCAACAATAGTTAACAGTTTAGGAATGTTAACAAAACAATAAATGATAATCTAGTATTATCATTTCTAACAACCAATTCATTTAACTGTCTAATTTCAGAAAATTATACCTTATGTATAAAATATAATCATACATGAAATTATTTCATTAACCGATTTCGAAAACAAATATTGTGCCAGTTTGCTCAGTTCAAGTGTTTTGGAATTCTTATCGATAGCGTTGGCTAGACGAATCGATCGAAACCCCAAATTCAAACTTAACAACTCAAACAACATAATATAAAACATTTTTATATCAATTACAAATACACTCCCTCACAGGATGGTTCAAGAATGGATTTTTGAACAAGGATAGAGATTCAAATTTAGAGGGACCCTAATCAAAAGAATTCTAACTAAGAAGATATGCTCGAAAGGATGATAAGATAATTAAATTATAAAAGAGGAAAGATGGATAGACTTATATTAATCGCGGCGACCTTAACCGGGTCAACTAAGGCTCCATTTTCAGAAACAATGTGCCCAAGGAATCAGACTTCATCCCTCTAAAAATGGCATTTAGAAAATTTGGTTTCCACTGATAACTCCTAAGGGCTTCTAGCACATTACCAAGTGAGATTCATGCTCCTTCTCTGACTTAGAAAAGACGATAATATCATCAATGAAAACCAGAACAAACTTGTTGAGAACATCGCGGAAACGCGATTCATGAGATCGATGAAGAAGGAAGAAGCATTGGTTAATCCAAAGGGCATGGCTAACCATTCATAGAAACCATTCTCGGTTTGGAAAGCTGTCTTGGGAATGCTCTCCTCAGCTACACGAAGATGGTGGAAACTGGTAGCAAGATTGAGCTCTAGGAATAAGATCGATGCAGAATTCAATTTCCCGCTTGGGGAAAAGAGAAGTGACTTCACCAAAACATCAGAATAATCCTTGACTATCGGGATGGAGTCAAGATTACTAGGCTGAGAATCAAGTGAAATGATAGAACTGCCTATACGATCCTGAGGCATTCAACATACGATCACAAGAGAATTACCCTGGTCGTCTACTAGACAGTTCGGGCTTTGCAAGAAATAACAGCATCAAAACCGAGGACATAGAAATCTCCAGTGAATTAACGCCTGTTGTAAAGGAGTTTCAACCCTTTACAAATCATACTAAGGTTGGCGGGACCGCCGATGGGATTAGTCACACAAGGATGAAGTTACAAATTGAGGTTGCTAGATGTGCTCAAATTTATTACAGAGATCAACAGAAATGAAGCTATGGGATGCTCCAGTATCGAGAAGAACACGAACAGGAAGAGATAAGAATGGATTTTATAACAAAGGGAAAGTTCCAAAAATCAAAAGAAATCCAAATCTAAGAGAATCCTAACAATGAATTTCAAGCTCGAATGAAGATGATTCTGTAATTAATTTTACTCATTCTAGGGTATTACTACCCTATCTCTAATGAGTTTTTACTCCATGTGCTAATTTTTGCCTAAACAAGAGCTCTGATACCAACAGTAATGACCTGGCATTTCGAACCATTCAAATCGACATTCATCCACACATGTCAGACTTGAATTGCTCAAAACAACAGATTGTTAATTTATATTTGGCAAAACTTAGCATATACAGTAAATAAATCAATCGCAGAATCACAGACACAGAGTTTACGATAATAAGCAGCGGAAATAGATAAATAGTAGTTCATGAAGCTAACATAGAACATCAGAGTCTAAACAAAATACAACAAATATCCAATACATAGAAGTCTCAATACATAAGCAAATGACAAGTCTGAACATAAAACTGAAAATAACTGAAAGCTGAATAGATATAAGACAGATCTTCAAGCAAAGCTCCAAGCCCCAAAGGTGAGTCTCAAATGCTGTGACATTCAGTCTGACCCGAGCATAAAGAAAAACACAAAACACTCGAGTCAGGATTGACATTCTTATGCAAGTAAATCAACTCAAGTGAAATGTCCAAATGAAATACAATATAACTTAAAGGATGTTTGGGATGTCATTCTTTAAGGATCCATGAAACTATCCACATACATAGTACAATACGCTACATATATAATGTCAATAGTAAAGTAAAATATTAAAATAGCGTTAAAGCGTTACCCATATCCCTCTTAACGCATTTTTATATAAATGCCGTAGTCTATAAAATACTGTAAACTCCACCAAACCGGTGGGCTATCAGGGAGTACTCCATATGTACGACACAAACCAAACTCGTAGTGGGCGCGATAAGGCATGTGACAAGGCACGCGAGGCAATGCCAGGGTAGGATTCTACCGTTTGCACTCCCGGACTGGTGGTAACGCATAGCAGCTACTACCGCCCACCTCGAGACACACTCCCAAATCAAAGGTGCACCCAATCAAATCACAAAGTAATAGAATGGTATTGAAGAAATGTGCCCGATAGGGAGTGCGACCCCACTTGGCCCGGTATAGCTCTTGTTTTAGCCACATCAAGATGACTCGAGGGAGTCAGGGCTGCGTTCATACCTCATACAGACGTTCACCTAACCATCCTACGTTCTGGAATCTCCACCACTTGCACAGTTGTTAAAGTGGTTTTCGGTATTGGCAGAGAGTATGACAATATATGATCCTGGTCTCTTTAACAACCAAACTCTTACTTCACACCGAAGTCATTTTCCATTTCAAACAGTTCATACTTCATATCAAAATATCATAATCATTTCAAAATTATATCATTTTCAAAATCATATTCACTTTCGAAATCATATCCCTTTCGAAATCATATTTACTTTCGAAATCATATGCATTTCCAAAATCATAACCACAAAATAGGTTAAAACATCATATCAAAGTATTTGCAATTAAATCCACTAAATCTAAATTATAACAGATCCAACTTAAATAGTTTGAATATTGAAAGTTGCTTATATATTGGAATGTTATACATTAAAAATAGTTTATATTTAAAAATAAGTTAGAGATTAAAATAGTTTATATATTAAAAATAGTTTATATACTAAAATATATATATTTAAAATTGTTTATAAATTTAAAATAATATATATTAAAATAGTTCATATATTTAAAGGAGTTTATATCGAAAAATAGTCTCAAATTAGAATTGTTTCTTCCAATTTCACAAATCAATTCAAATCAACTTTAGTTCCAAAATTCAATTTAAATCAATCTCAGTTCAATAATTTCAAATAAAACGGTTAAAGGTTCAATACAAATTCTCATTTAAACCATTTTTTTTATTTATATTGATTTCAATAGGTTTCAAAGTTTAAATATTCAAACAATTTACAATAACTCAATTTGATAAATTTCATTTATATTTCAAAATTCAACTTTAAATTTATTTAAATGTGAAACTATTCACTTAATCATTTTAATAACATTTAAATAAAATATCAAATTTCAAATTTAAATCAATATTAAATATTCAATTTAAATTTTATTTAATTTGTAATATTCATTTAATCACCGTTAATTAAATCCAGTTATATAAGTCATATCTTAAAATCTCAAAATCAATAAGTTTCCAATCAATTCTTATTTATATTAAATTCTCAAACCAATTAAATTACAAATCAATTTCAATTTATCTTTCTAACCTTAATTTATTAAAGTTATTACAAAATCTATTTTTTAAATATTAATATAATTTTAAATAAATACTTAAACATATTATATATATATTAGTTAAATTAAATTAATTTAAATCTTATTATTAAATCTATTTTAAATCTAATTTTATATATTTTAAAAATAATAAAATATAAGTAAAATCTTAAAATTTACATTTTCACAACTTAACTTATAATTTTTAAAATTTCCAAAACACACAAATTTAAAAATCTAAATTTTACTCATATTAAAATAAAATCTTTATATTATATTTAAAAATCATTATTTATTAAGACCATATATTTCCTTTCAAAACTTTGGAAATCAATTTTCAAAAATAGACCAATGGAGTCCGTATATAATTTTCTATCCTATGGCCAAGTGATATGGGTATTTATCATTTCAATCCGCAATAATTTAATATTTACGGGTATATATCATTTCAACCCACAATCCCAAAATTCAAAATCAATAAAATTGCTTGGGTTTATCATTTCAACCCATAACGATTTTCCCTAATCTAAAATATCGTTCAGGTATGTATCATTTCAACCCATAGGGATTTTCTAAACTAATAGGGAACTTGTAGTGTGAGAACAATTAAATAATAATATAAAATGACATAACATATCTATAACAAGCATGGATCATAACTAACAATTTAAATATAATATATATACAACGGGTCATGGTGTCATATGTCAATTAACATAGGTTAACAATTGCAGATAATAACATATCATACTTAACAATTAAATTACTAACAAATTCAAACTTAACAACATATTTCAATCGTCGTTTCATGTGAATAAATTTACTAAATATAAGAATGTTAATCGTGAGTGATCGCTCACCTTTCGTGGCTATGGAAACAAGAAGATGACACGGATATGCACACGGATACGGACACGAACTAGCGGAACAACGACAAGCTAGAAGCTGCTGCGACAAATTCGACAGTGAGAAAGTAAATCAAGATAGACAAGAATTTCATAATCAAATATATATATATATATGTGTGTGTGTGATATATATATATATATACACTCATTTCCTATCAAAATCAAATTTCAGAACAAACAATTCAGATTTTCAGAATCAAATATAAATAAGAAGAGGCTGGCTGGACTTGAATTCAAGATTCACATGTGTGTGCGTATATATATATACCTGTCTTTTCTTTTCTTTTTATATAAAGAGGAATGATGCTCGTGCTTGGGTTTGAAGTAGTGGCACAGGCTGGCCAGTGGGCTACGGGTTGTTCGGCTATTGGCAGCAGGAGTGTGGTCGTCAGAGAAGCTGCACGTGTGGAGGTCGGAGCAGGGTAGTGGAGTGATCTAGCGGGTTAACAGTGTGAGGCAGGGAGGGTTGTGTGGTTCAAAGGTGTATGGTGGTCGCTGCACACTCGGATACTTGCATGGAGAATGGTGATGTGGCTGCTCGGGGTCATACAGCGAGGATGACATGAAGGCGAAGGCTGTATGGTATCTTCGGTGACAGGTGGCTAGAGCAGTGGAGGGTTTAGGATCGGACGCGGCAGTGGGAAGTGAGTTGATGGTTGGGAAAGAAAGGGCGGAGGCGGTTGGTGGGGAGGCACAAGGTTGTGCTCGGTGTTTGGGTCGGAGGGAGGATGGTTTTGGCCAGTGAATAGCGGTTGTTGTCAGGGGAAGAACAACAGGCTTCTGGCGGAGAGGCAGTGGAGGCGCACGACAGTGGTTGGTTACTAGGTCGGAGAAAGGGTGGCCAAAAGTAAGGTGGAGGGACAGTGAAACAGCAAGGGTGGTGATGGGCAACTCTACGGTGATGGGGTTTACTTGCATCCGAGAGTTTGTGGGAGGCTAATAAGTTGAAGGGATGGGGTCACATGGGCTATTCTCGGGTTTGCAGGCTGGAGTGGTAGTTGAGAGGTGCGAAGGGAAGGGGAAGGTCTGGTGGTCGAAGCAGAGGGATGAGTGGCTTCGGTTGTGGGTTCAAGGTGGAAGGATGAGCAAGAAGGAAGCGATGAGGCCAGCATAAGGAAGGAGCAGGTTAACTCAATAAACGTAAACTTTATATTGTTTATATTATATTTTTTTTTCTCTAAAAGCAAGAACAGAAGAAAGAGGGAAGAGGAAATGAACGTGTAGGAGATTTGAACCAACATATTATTAGAACCAGTGGGGAAAAGAAAAAGTCACGCCTTAAATTCTGAAAATAATAAAGGCTAGTGGCTGCTAGCTCTACCAGAGAAGAACGAAAGGAAACAGAACCCAAAAGGACCAAATGCGGAACCAATACGACTAATTGTCTCGTAGATTTCGCCGCGTACCGGACGCTGAAACATACAAATGAATATACTGTGGAGATCAGCACGACGAGACGAACAGAATGGTACACAAATATTATAGATATGACCATCCTATCAAAACTCGCTTTTCGCTGCTAAACTACTGCTAAAACGCCAAAAATAAGATAAACGGAGCTAGAGCATTCCAAATTTGGCGAAACGAAATATGACGTCTCACTCAGAAAATGGTATACATTTTTCTTATGTAAAAATATTCAGATTTCAAAAATATTTTATTTCCATCAAATTAACTGATTTAAATTTTAAATTGAAATTTCACAACCAAACAAACTTTCATATTTTCCAATAAAAATTTGTCACTAGCTATGCTTAAATAGACGCATTCCAATTATCAAATTTTCATTGTTGAAATTTTATTATTTATTTTCAAGAAAAATTTAGTTAATTACGTTATTTAAAATCGTTAAAATTTCTGGATCGCTATAATTAGTTAATCAATTTAACAAATGTTGTTTAAATTAATTAGTTAAAATAAAAGTTTTTTAAAGATTAATTAACTGATTTAATAAAAGTGTTTAAAGTAAATTAACTGGTTTAATAAAGGTGTTTAAAGTTAATTAATTGATTTATAAAGGGAGTTTTATGTTGATTAATTGTCTCTAGGGATAATTATTGTGATTTTAATGTTATAAAAGAATTGTATCCTTTCAGGATGATTAACATTGATTTAAATTTGTAAAAGCATTTTAAATTTATTTATTATCTTCTGGGATAATAAATGTTGTTTGAAATTTATAAACTATAGTTTATAAAGGATTAATTTTTTTTGAAAGGAATTGGTTTAAAAATAAAGTTTAAGTGTAAATGGTTTTGGGTTTATAGAAAATAAAGTTTTAATGACATTTGTTCTTTTACCCTTCTTTTTAATACACTTAGAAATATAACTTGCTCTTTAAAAAGAATATTTTCAAGAGTGTTTTTAAAATGTCCTACAAATATTTGTGATGTGAAATTCAAGCCCAAGTCTAGATTTAAAAGTTTAAAAGTTTTGATTCGGCTACGGGAAGGATAAGAAATGTAATTTTCATAAACTATATCGCTTATATGGAAAGGATTTAGACATACTCTTAGCATTAAACATCAAGGTATGGAAACTCATTTCTACCTTGAAGGTTAAAATTATTGTCAAGGCAATGCCTAGAGGTAATACTACCGTAACTTGCCTAGCTTTATTTTCAACCGAGGGACAATACAAGTTTGACATCGACGAGTGGTAGTAAGGGCATGAGATTTAATTTCCATATATGATCATTTGACTATTCCCAATAGTTGATTTATTGACTATCAATTCGGCTTTCTTCTTTGTGTATCGTCAATTTAAGATGATTTGTTTCTCATTTGAGCATTGATATCCTTTGTCATAAAAGACTAAAACCAAAGCGCGAGTGGGGGCCAATCTATATGAGGTTGCTTGTATTAGGGTATTTTCACATCTACTCTGGATTGGGTTCGCTGGTATGCGTGCGGAGATGTGAAATACTCAGATTCTCGGTAAGGTTGGCGGGGTCTGGCTTGAAGTTCCCATAAGAGTTCCAGAGTACATGACTCTCTCAAGTATATTTCTAGAGGTATACTTTCAGTGAGAGGGGTGCACCCTCTTAGTCATTGTTGAAAACTTCCTTTTTATTATTGTCGATTCAAATCTTTGAATTGTTTTCTTAATTGCAATAAGAAATGCCTAGAGCTTTTCTCGATGTTTAATTATTTGTGTCTATTCTTTGAGTTTGGATTTTGATCTTGTTTATGCCCATTCTTTTAAGTTTGGGGTTTTGTTTTAATCTGTTACATTCATTCATGCGTGGAAGTTGTTCTTGTGAGGTAAAACCCATTCCATGTTTAGCGGCATGGTCTCATAGAATTATTGTGTGCTCATCATATTACTTGAGTTTTCTCATGCTGGTATTTCCTGACTGATCCGAGTGTTATTTTATTATAATGCTTGGGTCAGACCAAGTATTTTTCCAGGTTGTCGTTGGTGGGACACGGAGCTCGTGGAGTATGGCCGGATGTTCACATGTCGTATTATTTTATTTCCGCTGTATTATTATATATACCCATCAGCAATTGTAAGTTTAGGAAGTTATAACTGTCCAGGCTGATGAGGTTTGTTTTTAACTCTAATATACTATGTATTTTAGAGTGACAACTTTTATTGTCTTTGTTATATTATATGTGATCGTTTCACTGTGAGATTTTGTTTCCCCTATTCTTTTTCTTTTTACCCTAACAATCTGCCTTTTCAGTGATTGGATGTTCAGCATTTGAATACCGTGGATGTTTTGAGTGCCTACTTTCGATGGTCAAAAAAACGGATCGTTACACTTGGTATCAGAGCTGAAGGTTAAGCGAGAACCTTGGCTTTGGTAGGGTATAGCTCATTTGAGATAGGGTGAGTGACACCCTCGAATGAGTTTGAGAGTATTATATATACGAAAGCATATTTATTATTATTATAAAAACGTATTATGTTGATTGGTCTATTGAGTGGTTTATGAATTCTTGTCAAGTCGTGGGATGCCACATGTTAATAGGGATTTCTAAACTCTCGAACAAGGCAAACATACATGATATTGATTTTTGAATTTGGTAAATGAAATATTTTATCAAGGATTATATATTTTATATATATAAAGGAATAATTTTCAAAGTTATATAGTTAATTATGGTGTGTTTGTTTATTAGAAAATGATAATATCTCATTACTATCATTATTGTTTGATTTGTCATGCTCTGGTAGTTTAGGAGCATTGACCGTTGTTTATGGATAGCTGATTATTTGTGCTTAGTTTATTTATCGGCATTTATTGCTTTAACTTGGGAATGAACCTTTGTGAATTAAGTTTCACAATTTGACTAAAAGGTGTTCAGTGAAATTGCTAAGTTAAAAGTCATCTTAAAATAAAATTGTTTAAAATAATCTAAATGGGAAGATAAGACATTTAGAGAATAATTAATTATGAAAATTTTATTATAATAAAGGGAAGCTATTATAATATTAGCTGATTTGAAAGGTGCATTTTATACGAGTAAGGTAGATAAAATGATTTATATGATTAACAAAGATTTTAGGAATTTAATCCCGGTATTGCTTGAAATGATTTCAAAATGACTATTGAGAAAATTAATGGTAATATTACTTGGAAGAATGCATGAGAATAAATATTTCAAAGAGAATTTTTAATAAAAATACATCTTCTTTGGATAGTTCGGGGAAAACCTATCATTAGTTTTTTGGTAATTTGAATCTTCTAAGTGACGATCGAATGTTTGCTAAGGCGAACGTTGTAGTGCACTTAGTAAATTATTCTTTTTATCATTGAGCGATCGAAATGAGTTCGAATCCGAACGAATCCAAAGTTAGTGTTTGCAAATAAACTGTTAAAATTATTTTATTTGTAGAAATATATGTAGCATGTTAGCAAAAGATATTTGAAAATAAAAACCGGGTCTTTGGATCCTAAGTTCCCTTAAGGGAAATTGATTTAAAATAAAAAGAGATTTTGAGAAAAAATAATTTGATAAATGGAAAATTTTAACTCTTGGATAGAAAAGATATAATTTAACTTAATTTTTAAATGGATGAAATTGGATAGGAAGGTTTTAATAAGCAATTTTTTATTAAAACCGTGGTTTTGGTTAACTATCTTAGTTCTGTAAACTATTTGGTGATATTGGACCACCTTGTAAACACCTTTCCTTAGAACACTCTGAGGTAAAAGGTCGAAGTAGTTGACTCGGTTTTAAAGACCCAAATTTTGTTTGGGCCTCCATTTAAATTTTAAAATAAAATAAAAATAAATGTATAAGTAAAATAAAATTGCCATTTTGTATGTACTCCTAGAATTTAGAAGAGTATTATACAAGTACATAAAAATGGAGTGAGTTTTTAATTTAATGTTTTATAAAGATGAGTCTTTATAAAATGTTTGAAAAACTTAGGTGAAAATTTATAAAATAATTCATAAATAATTTTAGTATTGAATGAAATACTATAAATGAAAATGAAATGGATTTAGAAAGAGATTGGTATAATTAAGAAACCAATCGAATTAACTATGTAGGTTATACATAGATCATTTTATTCGAATGGTTCTTGATCTAGAATTCGAATAAATAACTTCGGGGTGATTCACACCCGTCCGGAAAAGTATTTCTCGCTTGATTCTTGCCAACGAACACTTGATTTGAATTCTTGATACGATACTGAGGATTTCTATCATAGTATATGGCTATGTAAGAAGAACGGAGGTTTCTAATCAAGGAACCTAATCGGAGTTCATACTAGGAAGGTCGAGTGAGTGATACTAGTTCGAAAGTAAAGTTTATGTATTCGAGCAAGTGGTCAGATGATTATTGCATACAAATGATTTATGAATATCACACAGCTTAAGTATACTTGGATGATTTGTTGAGTGACTTAAGAAATTTGTGAACCTAAGCAAAATTCTAAATATTGTTTGTTAGTCATTTAACATTTTAAATAATGTTAAGTGTTCATTTGTTCCCTTATTGAATTTGATTTGATTGATTGTGTGATTTTATAGACGGCGGTTTCTAAAGTTGTTGTTTATTAGAACTCCCGGTGCTTTTGAAAAAGTGATTTCCAAAGAATTTATGAGAGAAATAATAATACCATTATTTAGAAAATTTTAGTGAAGTATTATTATTCTAGAATATTTGAAAAGAGTTTTTGTGAAGTGATTTTTTCCAAATATTATTGGTTATGACTAAAGTTGTGCGATTGGGAGTTTTCCGATTTGGAAGACTCGTGGGGTATATTTGTTTACTCTAGTTATTGTTTTAGGAGGAACCAGAATACCACGGGATGCTCCGTGTTGTTTTGATTTTAGAGTTATACCATGCTTCGGTAGGAGAAGCCCCCTCCTTGTCTTAACTGATTTTGGTTTTGATTTATTCCTCTTTGGGGGAAATTGAAAAAAAATTGAATATAAAAACCAGGGAATTTAGTTCTAAATTTATCTTTTAAAAAAACATTGGATGCATAGTATTTTATTACATAGTATTCTCTGTACTTGTGTTGTTATGGTTGTTATATTGTTTATATTGCCATTATTTATGATAGAAATAGCTTGTGTATTGCTCTTTTGATAGTATGATTCTCTTTTGACTTATGTGAGTACAAAATAGGCACTTTTGATAAGTTACTTACAAAATTAAAAGTCAAACGCAAAAACGGTACGTAATTTATTGATGAGTTTATGCCCCAAATAACTTGGCTTTTGTTTTCTTTGTTGGTTTGGGTCAGTTGTGGTGGGTTGTAGTTTTTCGGATCTAACCGCGCAAAGGAGGTGCTACCAAAATTTTCGTAAAATAAAGGATTTTAAAATTTTTATAACTAATTTTAATTAATAGTTTTTAAACTTAAGGATTTTGGAGACATTTTCATCCTTTGAGAATTTCGGGGGCAAAATTCTTTTAATGGGAGGAGAATGTAACATCTCGTAATTTTATCTTTTTGATTTCGGATATTTAATTAATTTTAAGTATTTAAATAATTGGTTTTTAAAGTTTAATAAGCTATATTCAAATTAGTGATTATTTAAATATTTGAATTGTGAATTAAATATTTGAATGGTGAATTAAAGTATTAATATAACGGATTTAATAGCCTTAATAACTCCTTTTAATTAATAATAATAATGGTGAACTCATTTTGTAAATTTATTAACAATAATAAATAGTTCGAATGAATAACAGGGAAATCAGTTGTTGATAAAATAACTTGATTTTATTAACGTAATGTTGGTTTAATTTATTGGATTTTTCCATAATTTTTATATTGAAAAATAATTATATTTTCATTTGTCGTATTTCACTACAAACGATGGAATTTTTGGATTCTCGTAGAAAAAAAATATGTGTACTTTATTATTGTATTATGATCGTGTAGCATTTGGTCCACCATCGTATTTTTATTTCTGTCATTCGCGTTTTAAACGCGGACGGGATATTGTGTAGTGGGATACCACAAAACCTTCATTTCAAAACATTTTTAAATTAAATCAAAATTCTAAATTTTGAAAATGACTTAATATGATGATTTGCTTGGGATGTTTGCTTAACATGAGAATCTTAGTTTGCTTAAAATCTTGGTTTAACTTGTGGAATAAGGAATTGACCTTGTTTTTTAAAATTAGATAAAAGAATTAACACCTCACCATGTTTTTCATTTTTGGTTTCCCTCCTTCTCTTCTCTTTTTTATTTTCCAGCTAACAAAGAAAATGGAACTTCTAAAATCAAAATCAACGAATTTAATCAACAAAAAAAATGTAAAGTCGGTTCCTTTGAACTCGTACAGTGTTTAGCATCGAATATATTGTGGTTTGGGAGGTTGCGATCGTGTTTTGGTGGAGGCCGTAGTTGACTAGGAAAACTATAGTTAGAGTTAATCGATGATTTAGGAAAAAATATGTGAATCGAGGATTGACATTGGCTTCATGGATGCAAGGCGAGCTTGTGGGTTGATTTTGGTGGAGTTGGACCTATATTTGGGCCGCACGACTTTGTCAGGTCGTGAAGTAAATGCTTTAGGCCATGATTTTATTTGCTTAACCGAGCTCTAGATGGTAGAGTCTAGTGGTTAACATTCGAGGAGTGTTCATCGCAATCGATGGATCGTCGTTTCGTTGGTTGTAGGAGGAGAAATCAACGGTCAACTTATAGCCAAGGGTTTCGAGAGGAGGAGTCGCTTTCTGTTTTTGGCAATCGAGTTGGTCGTAGAGGGATTAGGTGAGTTGAGTTTGAGTAGTGAAGTTTGTTAGCACTATCCGTTTGTCAATCTGTTAACCAGAGCTTCGTATCACTGTTGGGTGTGCACGGCTATGGTGATACCTTATGCATGTGCTGGTCTTTTAAATTGGAGATGGGAGGGAAGATGTATTAAGGGGTAGGTTAGTATATTACTTAAAGTGATTTGTTGATTTAATTATATTTTTAAAATCAAATCTTACTCGTACAAGGTCGGATTTTGACGTGGCTTGTTGCATTGATTTAACAACTCGATATTTTCGACCCTCGAAAATCGACACTAATACATCCACTGTATTGCATGCCGAGCAATCAAATATCGGAAAACCCGATTGTTTGGGGAAAAGAAGAAGGAATAAAGAAAGAAGTAACTAAACAACACAGAATCTAACAACGGAACGAGTAATCTAAATATATAACAAATCTTTACACAAAACAAACTGTAATATATGCATATACAAACATCAATCAGAGTATAATAACCTATTTCAGCCCAGAAAGTTATAACAACCTGTCCTCACAATTGTTGAAGAACACAACAGCAAAACAGCAGAAAAGTAATCTTGTACATGAATACGTTTCCGGGCCTCCAGCTCGTCTCCTGAAGCTCCAAAGTATCCGAACTAATCTATAATATGCTCGGTTTGACCCGAGCATTATAATAAAATAACACCCGAGTCAGTCTGGAAAACCGACATGAGAAAACAAACCCAACTAGATTTTAAAGTTATAAAAAGCCTTTGAAAATCAAAAGTATCTCGTAAGACCACGCTGCACATAAACACAGACAGAGTTTTACCTTACAATAACAAACCCATTTCATATGAAAATCCAGTGATATTATAATAGTGTCCAAGATACAAATACTTATTAATCATAGCCGAAATTGTTACATTAATTAAATTCTAGCATAATAGATATATAACTAAAATCATAAAGGCTCGTATTGGAGAATGGATACCATATAATGACTGGGCTATCGGGGCACCACCTATTACGGTGCATCTCTAGATAAAATAACACCGAGGTTGAACCTATTGACCCCAGCCAACACAAAGCCGACCTACCGTTTGCTAGATAGTACCGAATATGATCACCTATCCGTTAATAGGCCCCGAAGCATACAAATGAGAGATAATATCGACTCTAGATAGGGATGATCATACCCTACTTAGGAGCGACCCACTTAGCCCTGCCGCATCTCCCTGCTTTAGTCATTCTTGGTTCATGAGGCTTAAGGCTACGTTTTACCTTTTTTTATAGCACCTCCCACTTGGAATGCTAACACTGCCCTTCAGACAGCAATGTAATGCAATGTCATCATTCATCCATACAAGTTTGTTCTGAGACAGAACGAAATGCTTAAGAGTTCCGTCTTCAATTCCATCATCTTCAAGATGTCTTCACTTCAAAACGCTTGAGTTGGATCGAAGTGGTTTTCAGATACCATATCCGATCCCGGTCTCTTCGAAACAACATTCGATGATTTCTGATAAACTCAACCCCGATTCTTTAGTAAATAAACAGTCAAAGGTAAGATCAGAGATCACCTCCTAACCGTTAATGGATAGATTTCCATTTCATTTGTCTTAGGAGAACGAAACAAGATTTATACGCACAGTACAGTATGTAACAACCCGGGATTTGCATTACCAACTAATAAATAAAAGTTAGGATTTTTATTTATTTTAATGAAGCATAAAAGAATTTGGAATAACAAAATTTATGTGAAAAAGGCTATTTTAATTAAATGGGAAATATGAGATTTTAAAATGAGGATAAAATGTTATTTTTGGAAAGTTAAATATTTTATGAGAGATTTTAAAACGGGTTTGGATAAGAAAAATGAGTTTTATAAACATACATGAACACTTAGACTAATTTTTGGAAAACATGAAATAACTCTCTTCATATTGGGTTATTAAACCTTACCCAATAACCCACCCTAAACTTCCTCTATAAATTATCTCAAACTCTCCTAACCTCATTCATCAAAACCCTAATCAAAACCCTAACCATTTCCTAAAGCTTTCATAACAAAAATGGCCTCCATCTTCATCTCCTTCTAGTTTTAGCTTATGCAAGTCATTCTATGCAAAGGTAATGCAAATACCCACCTCAAATCCATTTTTATATCTTTCTTATTTCTGAAATTGATTTGGTAACACATGTTTTATGTGTTTTTTTGATCTTATAGCCTCCTAATCATCTTTTGCTAACTTGGTTGATGCTATAGTAGTCTTTGTTGCTTTCTAGAGAGGTATATTGCTAAAAACCTCTTCTAATATGTGTTTAATCATCTTTTGATTTTGGTAATCAGTTAGTAACACATGTTTTATTATGTAACATGTGAATCATAGCTCTTTGATCATCTTTGCTTTCATTTTGGGGTGTGCACATAAGGTACTTGTAATATATGCTAGCTGAAATTATAATTAGTTTATTGATGTTAGTAAATTAGGCATATCTCATTCATCTTAAATCAGAATTAAGATTTTCTTGAAGTTCTGGAAAGCTTATTCTGTATCCTATAACTTTTATGTTTTTATATTTGCCTAATTTTGTGGTTTGAATGGTCTAAATCACGTTTGTTTGTCGCTGACCTGACAACAAACTACAGGGTTGATAAAATAAAACCCTGAAATTGATTTGGCCATAAGTTACTCGTTTCTTATCCGAATTAGATAATTTTGGATGTTTCGGAAAGGTTAAAACATAAGCTACAATTTTTGTTCATTGAGTTTTCTGTAATTTTGCCATTTAGATGACCTGAAATGCATTCAAAGACAGTAGATCAATTCTGTCTTTAACAAGTTATTTTGAGTTTCAATCTGATATTGTTTTGCATGTATCTCTCTCGTTTTTGATCCGAATTAGATAATTTTGGATGTTCTGGAAAGCTTAGATTTATTGCTAAAACTTTCATGTTTTGTGTTTCATGAAATTTCGAAGTTAATTTGGTCAAAACTGTGCATTCTTACCACTGTCCCGAGAGCACAACGACAGTGATATAAAATTTAGATCTGAGAATTGTTTTAGTCATAGAATTTTCATCTCTGGTCGGAATTTGACGATCTTGGTCATTCCGGAAAGCTTAGAAACTAAGCTACAACTTTAATTTTATTCATTTTGCCAGAATTTGAAGTTTACTATGCCAAAATTGTGGTTTTTCATCTCTGGCCAGTTAGTGCATAGCTATAGGCCTTAGTCTCTTTTCTCCCGTTGTTTTCAGCGTAGAACCCCGACTTTGCGACACCATCCCGGGCTCGTCCTTTGTCGGATTTCATCGTTTTTGGTCTCGTTAAAAAGATGAGATCGAGATCTTTAACCATGCAAAGTTTGGTTTAGATCTGGGTGCATTAGGTACTTCGTTTCTATTGCCGAAGTAGCACCCAGAAACTGTTTTACAATAGTGATCATTTTCAGTTATCGTCGGACCAACTTCGAAACATTGTCGTTTCTTCGTTTCAAATCGAAACCGAATGATTCTTGTTGCATATCAAAGTAGGAGTACTTTTCTACGCTCCTGCAAATTTTCATCAAGATCTGAGTTCATGTGACCCTTCGACCATGTCGCCGAAGTGGGACCTTTACACTGTTTTGACACAGTAAAGTTTTATGATTTTTGTACGACTTTGAGACGACGCCGTTTCTTCGTTTCAAGTCGGAATTTCCCGATTCTTTTTGCATTTTAAAGTAGGGATGTTGGACTACATGCCTGCAAATTTTCATGACATTTGGACATAGTTTGCTGGTCCAAATAAATTGCCGAACTTTGGTTCGCGTCAGTTTTTTTGAATGTTTACAAACACTTTAGAATATTTTTCAGTGATTTTTTGGTTTTATTGATTTCTTTGAGATTTGTCTCTAGATTTCGTACACGGGTTTTATGAATCATTTTCAAAAGATTTTTCACTCCTAAATGGCTTTCGAAATTATTATATAATATTATTTTTAATTATTAAATTAATTACTCCATAATAGGAGATTTTTCAAAAGCCGTTTTAAAGTGATTTCAAAATCAATTATAAATCCGTTTCGCACCATTATTTTCTATAATAAAAACCTCACACTCACTTTTTAGCACGTCGAGCGAAGTGGAAAGGTGCTTAAACGGTTAGGAAATCTCCGGCCTATGGAACCGTGTGTATTTTCTTTTCGGTTAATCCCCGACCTATTCGATTGATCGTTTTGACCTTTGGGTCTAGTTCACCGATGATACGAGGTGGACTTTTTATTGTTTGGAGTGTGAGCTTGCTATTGGTTAGGAAACCGTTTAGTGCGAACGTGGGGTATGGGACTCATTGTTAACACTTTACGGGTTCCTCTCCAAGAAGTTAGTGACACATTAGCCTCTGGGCGGCCAGTACTGGACCTCTGGGTCACCACGCCTCTGGGCAACCGTCTCTGGACACCTGCTCTATGGAGCAGTTTATTTTTTCGGCATGCGCCTCTGGGCCTTTATCCTTCTGGGAAGGATCTTGCCGTCTCGCGCGTTCCGCATCTGTGCGAGTGATCGATCACAACTCTACAGTACTTGGCAACAACGACTCTGGTCGGTGCACGTGCAATATTGGTATTATTTGATTATTTTTATATCCATTCGAGTACCTCCATTCGGTGTTGGTTCTATGGAACCATACGATGTAAGTGCGATTACCTTGTGGATTCACAGTGTCTCTGAACACTGCTTTTCAGTGTTGGATTTCATTGACTTTTCAGTATATCCCCATTGCTCTTTGGAGCATCGATCTTTTTTTGGGCATTGATTACAGACTCTGGTCACTCTTGGGATTATTGCCTATGGGCATCTTTTTATAGCTTTGGCTACGCCGATGATATAAGGCGATTTTATTTATTCTACACTTTGGTGTTGATTTCTCTTTGGAGATTTTTATTGTTTATTGATGATTAGGGATCGTCATTATATTCATGTGGTTCATAATATACTTCTCTTTGGATAAGTACTGTTTTATTTATGTACCACATTACTATATACTCAGTTATTACTGATTGTTTAGCTAGCCTGACCCGAGTGTTTTCGCTCGGGTCAGACCGAGTTGTTTCAGGTTAGGTCTTCGGACTTAGCTTCTGTGCTTCCGCTTGGACATTATCTGCTATGCTGATAGATAGCGCTTTTATTTGTCCACTATTCCGCTACTCTGTTATTATTCAGACTTTGATATGTACATATTTTTAACCCACATGTGTGCGCAGTGGCTTTGTACCCACTTATTGTATTTGGATCTGTATTGACGATGTATTGTTCTGGGATTTTATATCTGTTATGTGATTCTGTTCTGTGATGTTTTATCATTTAATATTATGCTTTGTCCTGATAGATCTTTAGCCATTTGTAATTTCGTTATAAGTATTTACTGAATATGTCGAACCACTTGAAAAAAAAAATATAGATACCATCCTTTCGACGTATTCAGTAGATAGTTATAGCTTGATTACAAATGGTTGCTTCCACTATACTCTATTCTCCGCTTTAACAGACAGTATTACTCCCGTAATACTCTTTGTTACAGTGGGTCTCAGAGTGGGGCGTTACACAGTATCATCGGAGATGACTGTGCCATATAACTCACGTGTTTCTCCTAGATATTTTCAAAGTTACGTTTGGGTCCAAATTCGATGGTCGGTTATTTAACTATCGAATAAACAAACATTCAAATCGGGGATTTAATTCAAAAGGGAAAACCAATATTGGTTAAGCACATAAGCAACCACTAGCCTCCTAAATTATTCTTCTCATTAATTAAAATCACTTTATAAAAATTGTTTATATATACATTTACAAAGATATACCCACAAATCCCTATATTTTCAATACTTAGAAATAAACCATATGCTTATCTTAACACAGTAAGTATATTCAAAAAACTAAGAAAGATTTCCTTTCTATACTATTCTAAAACATTTATAAATCCCTTATAAATCTCAAAAACCATTTATAAACCTATTTTTATAAATCTCAGAAACCGTTTATAAAACTCTTTATAGAAACCCCTTATAAAACCCAATTCCTTACTTTATACCAATGTGATAACTTATCCGTACTTTATAATAATGGTTTGACTAAGTAATTTATTTAAACGAAATGAGAATTACACATGAAATTATTCTTATGTTGTTGAGTTGAAAGTTTTAACTAGGTGCAAAGAATTCATAACTACATTAAATTGTAGACCACCAAATACTAAATGTGGAGTGGCATACCATGTGATAGAAAATTTTGTCCATATTCATTATGTAAAGAAATATTGAATGGGAAATAAAGTTTTAATTGCTTTTAGAGAAGCCATAATTTTATCCTATTTTGAGTATCTTGTAGTACGTTTATATGTAAACAACATTTTTAACATGAGGGATATGCATATATCTTTAGAATTATCATTTCCCTTAAGTATTTACTATGATTTTTATTGCTTTGGTGAACTTAGTTTTGATGCATTATTCCAAAATAAAAATCGTTGGCCTTTTAAAATAACTTAAAGTTAATTCAAAACAATTTTCATACTGTTTATTTAGGGTAGGAGTTCTTGCTCCTTTAATCGACATTGACAATTGTAAGATAGCATTTTATGTAAAGTGCAATTATTAAGATGAAAAATGCGATACTACTTAACATTCAAAACAGTTAACATAAATATTGATAAAGAAAATAAAAATATATCGAGCTTCTTTAGTTTTTTGTTTTTTCAATAGTTTTTTAGCCGCTTATGTTGATATATTGGCACTTTAGACATCTTTTCTATAAAAGAGTAAGGTTTCAACCATACTAAGCTCTCGGTGGCATTTTTTGGCTTCAGCACAGTCACATTAGTGCAACTACTCCCTGCATTATTTATGCGAATGTGAATATTACCAATAAAGTTATCAAGGGTAAAATAATTTCATACCGTGAAGTTTACGTTGATCGAAGATGGTTGGATTCCTTCAGGATCTAATTTCTTCTCCATGATTTTAGTTTATAATGCAAATATAGCTAATTTTAGCTTCACTTAAACATAATAGCTTATACTTTCCGAATATTACAATTATTAGTAGCTTTGATTATTCAATATCAAACAATTGGAAAATTGGAAAACAAAATATAATGAATTATTTATTTAATAAATGTTATAAATACAAATTTAATGCTATTATTTTAGTAAACTTATATATATGTCATCTTACCTTTATTTGTGTTATGTTTTATTTCTATATAACTAATCTAAGATATGTACATTTGACCTCAAACCTTCATGTGCTAATATGCGATAATATAATTGTTTTAGTTAATTACATCATTAACTTTAAATTAATCAACCTCTAATCCTCGTCTCCCTCGATCACGAAAGTACCCAAGCAACCGAACAAAACATGTGACTTCCCTTACAAAGCCGTCGCCGCCACCATGTTGCCGCTCGCTGCCTCGACCTGGGCGCCGCCGCGCCTAGCCCCCCTCTTCCCAATGTCGCATGTCCCATCACCTCCCATGCCCAAAAGCTCCACCACGAACCCATAAACTTTCCCACGTTCAACTTGAGACTGCGCCACCAGCAAGTGACGACAGCTCACCAAACTTCGCTAGAATGTTTCCTTGGCCATCCTCTATAACTTTTATTTAGGGCCCATCGCCTATAGACGAATGTAAGCGCTGAAATTCTCATATGAACGAATTTCGTTCATCTCGCTACTGCACCGCCTAGGAATCATCGTAGCCCAATCCAACAATGGAATGCGTTCAACACATCCTCAGACATTTCGCTAGTTGACGACGTGACCTGAAACCGCCTTGAGTGGCTCCGATGGATGAGAGCCGTACGATGAGGAGAAGTTTAAAATTTTGAAACGACAATTTTTTTCTCTATGGTTGTTTGCGTTTTTTAATAGAGAGGGAAAGTATGGTTCTAACAATGAAAGCATGGAGAGAAGTATGGCTGAAAGTATGGGTAGGTATGGTGAGGGTATGGCATGGCTTAAATATATTATTTTATTTAGAAAAACAGGCTTTAAACGTCCACAAATCTCGAACTCCTATCGAGGCGTGCCGCCTAGTGTTCTATATGTATTACCTCTATTTCGAACACAATGGAACTAGTCTCGAGGCCTAATTCAATCATATATAGAAGATAGCTTTCCAAACCCAGTTATATTATAATAATTTATGTAATTAGTTTCTACGCATTTCAATCTCGCACGACCAAACAATACGTCCAATCACCACAAAATTTATCAGCATACAATAACTCACTATTATGGATCCAGTGACATTGGTTTCATCCAAATCCGGGACAGTGCCCTGGAAGGCTATTTTTATACGTTAATTTTAAACGAATTATTGTAAAAACTAGTTTATTCATTTTTAATTCAAATTTAAAAGTTTACTATCTTCATTCTTATCCAAATAGAATTTAAATCAGCTTCCAAAATCATTTCCGTTCATTTCAAATTCAAGATTCAATTATTTTAAATATTTCCAAATATTTAATGCAACACTTTTAATTATCAAATAAATCGCTATTTTTGCAATCCAAGTTAGTTAACTTATAAATTTAACTTTTCAATATTTAAAATCAATTTAAATATTCCAAAATAAATCTACTAAAATTCTGGATCGTTACATTCTTCCCCACTTAAAAGAATTTCGTCCTCGAAAGTACCAAGTAAGAAAAATGCCACAAACCTATTTCTAAACCAATTAGTTTACCAAATTCTCTTAGGCCTTTAACTTTATTCACCGATACAAACTAATTTCCATCCATTCAATCATTTCAAGTTATAACTCAAAATCAAATTTTAGTTGTCAAAAATTATTTAAAATTTCTCAAATATTTCTGACTCTTAAATTTACAAAAAGTTTCAGCAGCGCCTCCTTTGCAGGCCTAGATTGAAACAACTATAAATTGCCACTACGGGTCCAAACCAACAAAAGAAAATAAAATCCAAGTGGCTCAATCTTAAAACTATCAGATTCAAACAACAATATAAACATGTACCTTTTAGTGGGGCAACCAAATTTTACCTATGAAACAAAAGGCATCAACTAAATTTTGATTCTATATACCCGCTTCTTATTTACCAATGATATCCAATCATATAATTTATAATCATATTATCTTATATCAATTGTCAACATTTAATTTATTAAAGCTCGTACGATGTACGTATATCATCCATACGCAACATCAGATCGCTCACTCGATCACACAATTTCACTTTCGAACTAGTGTTGTCCAATCAACTTATCTAGTGCGGACTTAGATTTGGTTCCTTAATTAGAAACCATCATTATCCTTGCATAGCCATATACTATGATAGAGAATATCAGAATAAATCAAAAATCCATATCCAGTGTTTGTCGTCAAGAATCGAGTGAAAAATTCTAACTCGAACCGATGTAAATCATCTCGAGATCATGTACTTAAATTTGGATCAAACCGTTATGTGAATAAAATAATATACGCATTTTCATTAATTTATTTTAAACCACAATCAATTTCATTTCGAAAATCATTTCATTTAACTTAAGTTAAATTTCATTTCAATTTTTCTTTTCTCAACATTCATATTCAATAATTTTAAAACTTTGTTTTACATAATAATTTTCAAAATTTATAAGTTATAAAAATTATTTTCTCATATTTTCATAAAACACTTAAATGAAAATTTTCTGAGTTTAAACACCCTGTTCTTATTTCAACTCTATTTTTAAAACAATAATTCCTTTTATTCCAAATCATACTTTTGAATTTTAATAATCAAAACTAGTTTTACCAAAAAAAAAACTCCAATGGTAGCAATTCCTCTATTGGAAACCTGAAAATGAACGTAGATGATGTTGCAGTCACCATCGAAATTATTTTCCAACGATCGAAGTGAGTTCAGTACTTTCTATCTCTTTTAAATCCTTTTATAAATATTTCTGGACAAAATACTTTCTAGATAATATCATTATTATTTTCCAAAAATTCGAAAAACAGTTTCCAAAATCAACGGGGTTTAAATTATCAAATTCTCAGCTTTTAAATCCTTTCTATTTATAAATCATATTTATCAAATTTCCTCATATATATAATTTTACCTTAGTTATATAAAACCTTTTCTTAATTTTTTATCTCTGTTTACATTATATAATAACAACTTTTATTAGAACACAAACAACAAACAACAAACGATAATAAAAAAATATTATCATTCACTAATAACCAACCACACCACATATATTATAATAATTTCTGAAAAAAATTTCTTTTGTATAAAATATAATCAAGGTAAAATTATTTCATTTACCCAATTTCAAAATAGTATTATGTCGAATTTCTTTGCTCAAGTGTTTAGAGATTCCTATCAATAAAGTTAATTACTCATATTGACCAAAATCCATAAATCACCCAACAAATCAACCAACACAATATAAAACATTTTTATACCACTAGCACACATGCGCTCATATAAACGCGCGCGCGCACGCGCGCACACACAAACTCAAACTCATTCTAGGGTGCTATTGACCCTTTCACTAATGAGTAATCACCACCAAAGCCAAGGTTCTCGCTTAATCTTCAGCTCTGACACAAAGTATAACAACTCAGGATTTTCGATCCTCGAAATTAACACTAATATGTCCACTGTATTGCATGCTGAGCAATCGAATGCCGGAAAACCCGATTGTTAGGGGAAAAGAAGAAGGAAGACCGAAAGAAGTAACTAAACAACACATAATCTCACAACGGAACGAATAATCTATAATATATAACAAATCTTTACACGAAATAAACTGTAATATATGTATATACAAACATCAATAAGAGTATACTAACCTATTTCAGCCCAGATAGTTATAACAACCTGCCCACCTAGATATTTCCAAAGTTACGTTTGGGTCCAAATTCGATGGTCGATTATTTAACTATCGAATAAACAAACATTCAAATCGGGGATTTAATTCAAAAGGGAAAACCAACATTGGTTAAGCACATAAGCAACCACCAGCCTCCTAAATTAGTCTTCTCATTAATTAAAATCACTTTATAAAACTTGTTTATATATACATTTACAAAGATATACCCACAAATCCCTATATTTTCAATACTTAGAAACAATCCATATAGTTATCTTAACAATGTAAGTATATTCACAAAACCGAGAAAGATTTTCTTTCTATACTATTCTAAAACATTTATAAATCCCTTATAAATCTCAAAAACCATTTATAAATCTATTTTATAAATCTCAGAAACCGTTTATAAAACTCTTTATAGAAACCCCTTATAAAACCCAAATCCTTACTTTATAATAATGCGATAACTTATCCGTACTTTATAATAATGGTTTGACTAAGTAATTTATTTAAATAAAATGGGAATTACACATGAAATTATTCTTATGTTCTTGAGTTGAAAGTTTTAACTAGGTGCAAAGAATTCGTAACTACATTAAATTGTAGACCACCAAATACAAAATGTGGAGTGGAATACCATGTGATGGAAAATTTGTCCATATTCATTATGTAAAGAAATATTGAATGGGAAATAAAGTTTTAATTGCTTTTAGAGAAGTCCTAATTTTATCCTATTTTGAGTATTTTGTAGTACGTTTATATGTAAACAACAATTTTGAGGGATATGCATATATCTTTAGAGTTATCATTTTCCCTAAAGTATTTACTATGATTTTTATTGCTTTGGTGAACTTAGTTTTGATGCATTATTCCAAAATAAAAATCGTTGGCCTTTTATAATAACATAAAATTAATTCAAAACAATTTTCATACGGTTTATTTAGGGTGGGAGTTCTTGCTCCTTTAATCGACATTGACAATTGTAAGATAACATTTTATTTAAAGTGCAATTATTAAGATGCAAAATGCGATACTACTTAACATTTAAAACAGTTAACATAAATATTGATAAAGAAAATAAAAATATATTGAGCTTCTTTAGTTTTTTGTTTTTTCAATAGTTTTTTAGCAACATATGTTTTTATGTTGGCACTTTAGACATAAGGTTTCAACCATACTAAGCTCTCGGTGGCATTTTTTGGCTTTAGCACTGTCACATTAGTGCAATTACTCCCCGCATTATTTATGTGAATATGAACATTACCAATAAAATTATCAAGGGTGAAATAATTTCATTCTGTGAAGTTTACGTTGATCGAAGGTGGGCGGATTCCTTCAGGATCCAATTTCTTCTCCATGATTTTAGTTCATAATGCAAATAAAGCTAATTTCACTTCACTTAAAACATAATAGCTTATACTTTTCGAATTTTACAATTATTAGTAGCTTTGATTATTCAATATCAAACGATTTGAAAATTGAAAAATAAAATATAAAGAATTATTTATTTAATAAATATTATAAATACGAATTTAATGCTACTATTTTGGTAAACTTATGTATATGTCATCTTACCTTTATTTGTGTTATGTTTTATTTCTATATATCTAATCTAAGATATGTGTTTTTGACCTCAAACCTTCATGTAGTCGAGTTGCAACTTATAAGATGCAACTTTCATAGTATAATGGTCTTATTTTGAACTTTATGGTAATCACAATTATTTTTGATATTTTGTTTAAGCAATGCAGTCTTTGTTCAGATTCGGGTCGATCAAATTTTTGCCCCAACGGAGTTGGAGAAAAATTCCCTTAAAAAATAGTCAATGTTATAGGAATTAAGGCTAAGCCACAGTCGCTTGCTATATTAAGCAATGACTAAACCACACTTTCATGGGATTCTGAATTTTTTGTGAATTAGAGAAACCCTAGCCGCCAATGGCTGCTTCCCTCCAATCTCCCTCTTCTCCTTCATCCAACCTTCCGCCGCTCAATCCCCCCGACCTCCCCAGAGTTGCACCTATCGCAGAACACCATTATCCCAGACAGAGATGGGTTTACGCCTGTCTTCTCGAAACGTAGTCAAAAAGCTTTCTGTGCTAAACAAGAGAAATCAAATTTGGCCAAGACATCCAAACCGCAAAACCAACGAACTGCTCCAATGTCGTGAAGATTTGACAAATCAAATCCTATGCCATAGCAGGCGAATACACGTGGACGACAACAGCCAAGCCCATGGCAACCTTGGAGCGGTTTTGGAGTGGCAATGGGTTCATCATCCTTCAGGGGTTTTGCGAAATGTACGTACTGACCCTGTTATGGGGAAAAACATAACTCGAACATGGTCGGCAGTTGTTACAGAGGAGAATATTCCAGTCTCCATCCCTTTCAAATTCTTTAACCCGATTGAATTTAGTCAACAGACATGTGCTAGGACGACGAACACAGCGGTAGATTCAGCCAAGGGATACTGGGAAAACTTTGTTGTGATCTATGTAGTTGGATCACGCCCAAATTACCGCTATTTACATGCATACATTGAAAAAGTTTGGCAATCAAAACGGGATTTGAGAATCGAGAATCCTGCATGGCACATTATCATTAATAATTTAAAAATGAAAGGAAAAAGAATGAAACGAACCAAGTCCAATGTGAGCGCTTGTCCTCACCTGAAATCGAGGAGCTACCTTCCTGATACTACCCAATGAACACTATTGTTTGGAATGTTAGTGGTCTTAATCCCCCGTCCAAGTAATTAGACGTGATAAGCACCATAAATCAAAGACAAACATTGTTAATAGGTCTTTTAGAAAATAAACTTTTTGAATTTGTTAGACGTTTCAACCGGGGGTGGGATTACATTTTTAACAAGGATCACAACAATAAAAGTAGGATTTTAGTCACATGGGACACTAATATTTGGTCAAACTTGGCTTTTCACAAAAATGAGCAATATCACAAGTGTTATCCAGAACAAAATGGGTCTATCTTTCTATTGCACTTTTGTTTACATGCATAATCAATCAGATAGGAGGGTAGAATTATGGAATTACAGTAAAACTCATGCTAATACTTTTAACAGACCTTGGGCAATAGTAGGAGATTTTAATGCTATTCTATACGGATATGATAGAATAAGCAATGGTAACTACTCCTCGAGTTTAGATGAAGATTTCGTAGAATGTATAGGGAATACAGAGTATTCGAACCTTCGAGTCTAGGAAATTACTATACTTGAAGGGAGGCTCAACTTGTTTGTGCATAGCAAAATTGGTAAATTATATACAAATAAAGAGGTGGAAAATAGGCACAAGGACAAATTTTCATAAAATTTTTGACTGAAGGACAATAAGTTTTATTTTTAGGCTGAAGGACAAACTTTAAAAGATAATTAGGCTGAAGGACAATGCTAATACAACTAGCATTTTGTACAATGTAAAACTGGATATAATGCTAGTTATAATTAGCATTTTGTACAATGTTTGCACTGTACAAAATGCTAACTATATTTAGCATTTTCCTTCAGCCTAATTTTCTTTCAAAGTTTGTCCTTCAGCCCAAAAAATGAAACTTTGTGTCCTTCAGCCTAATTTTTTTTCAAAGTTTGTCCTTGTGCCTAATTCCCTCAATAAAGAGTGTCTAATCAAATTTCCTAACTTTTGTGTTAACTTTGCGAATCACTCTACAAGTGACCACGCCCCAATAATTTTTAACTTTGCGATGCCAATGAATGCTAGAAAGGGAATTCCGTTCAAATACAATAACCCGTGGCACTACAGGACGGATTACCTTAACATTGTTCACATTGTCTAGGAGGAGCCTTGTTCAAGAAATTCCCTTTTCCAACTTATCACAAAGGTGAAAAAAACTAAGGATTGTTTACGAATTCAGAGCAAAGATCATAATGGCAATGACAAGACAGTGGAGCCATTGAGGAGAGAATTAGATTCTACATACTCAAATCTAATCAATCATCCAAACGATTCACAGATTCTTGGTATCTAAAACAAAGAGTGGAACAACTTTCAGACCTTTTACACAGATAGGCCACATAATACATTCAATGCTCAAAAATAAAATGGCTCACACAAGGATACATAAATCCTCTCACTCCAAAATTTACGAAAATGAAAAAAATAAATAAATCAAATACCAAGCTGATGATAGAAGATCAGGGGAACTGGGTAAATTCAAATGAGAATTTGAACAGGGAAGCTTTGTAATTTTATTTTGATTTTTTATTTCTTCTATTGATGCGAATTTTTCTCAAACTTCTAGATAATGTAAGACATATAATGGACAGACCTTTTGAGTTAGAGGAAATTAAGAGTGTTGTATTTCAAATTGATGATAGCATCTCTCTTGGGCCAGACGGATTTAATTCTAAATTTTACAACGTTCACTAGGAACTAATCAAAAATGACGTCTTACAGGCAAATTTGGGAATTCAACACTCAGATAAGATCATTAAGGAAATTAATCATACTTTCATATGCCTAATTCCTAAAACTGTGGACCCACAGACTATATCGGACTACATGCAATATCTTTATGTAATGTGGTTTACAAAAGTTTGGCTAATCTACTATGCAATCGAATACATCTTCTTAATGACTTAATATCAATAAATCAAAATGCGTTCATTCCAGGAAGAAGCATCACAGAAAATTCTCTACTAGTGTATGAAATGGTAAGGGGGTTCAATAGGAAGACGATCGGTTATATGTACTTAAAAGTAGACTTTCATAAAGCTTATGACAAAATCAGTAGGGAATTCATATACCATATGTTGCTGTGTTTGGGTTTTACACAAAGATTGCAAACTTGGTATATGAATGCTTATCTACTACTACGTTTCAATCCTATTAGATGGGAGTCCTATGGGATTCTTTGGTAGTAACAGAGGTATCAGACAAGGAGATCCTCTATCTCCCTTATTGTTTGCCATTGCTATGGAATTTTTTTACTATTTTATTAGATATGGAGTACTATAAGGGGGTATTGATCCAATTCTTCCTGTTGAACTAACCCTAACTCATTTACTATATGTAGATGACATTTTAATTTTCACTAAAACTAGTACTAAGAACGCAGAGAGTATAGCCAAAATTATGAAAATCTTAAAGAATCTGTGGACCTTGAAATGAATGAACAAAAAACTACACTTTATTTTAGCAAAGGGGCCAAACTCAAAAATCCAATTCTCAGTATTCTGAATGTCCAAACAAGGAATCACCCAGTCATATATCTGGGAATTCCCTTGTCCTACAGCAAACTAAAATCTATGAGATTTTGGAGTGTTGGACAAAATCCACAAAAAATCCAACAATTGGAAAAACAAGATGTTGAATGTAGCTGGCAAAATTGAACGAATCAAAATGGCAATTTATCCAATGATACCGTTTTGGATTTAATTTTGTCAGTTACAAATATCAACCATAAACAAAATCAACTCCATGTGTGCAAATTTTGTTTGGAAAAATAAAAGTTATAACATGAAATGAGAAGACTTGTGTAGACCAAAGTTTAAAGAGGGTGTGGGGATAAGAAAACTGCAAGAGTTGATGAAGGCCGCTTGTGTTGAAACGACATGGAGATTTCTGCAAGGAAAATGCTTATGGTCACAATAAACGAGAAATAGATATTGCAAAAGTAAGGGTTTCTGGACAACTAAGGAAGATAATAATGCATCATATACATGGAAGACTTTGCTAAATACAAGATTAATAATCAAAAGATTAATAGAAAGGAAGGTAGTTGACGGAGAAGAAATAAGCCTGCGGTTTGACCCGTGGGTTAACGGACAATCAATAGTGGAGTTGGTAGAAGAGGATTATTTATCATAGATGGGGCCTGCAACAAAAAGGCATCTTCTTTCATATCTAATGGACGATAGAGAGAAGATAATCCATACCTGCCCCCATTATATTTTTATGCAAATTCAAGGACTTCCAATAACTCACAACAATAATGAAGACTATTGGACATGTAAACCTCAATAATGGAGAATTCACTTTCAGTTCTGCGTGGAATCAGGTCAGAGAGGAAAATATGGAGATGACTTGGTGCAAACACATTCAGAACATAGCATGTGCAACTAAAATGTCAATGTGTGCGTTGCTAGCAAAGGAAAACAAATTACACACCAAAGATAAAATATCCGTATGGAATAATTCAATCGACACAACATGCATTCTATGTTATTAGAACCCGAAAAGAAGATCTCGTTTATTTTTTGATTGCGCATACTCTAGGAGCCTATTGAACAGCATTAGGGAAATGTTACAGCTTACAGGAATAAACAATTATGACATAGACGCTGTGCTTAACGTGATCGCCAACATAAACAACAGCAACAAGTTAGTTAATGTTAGCACCAAAATTGGTCACTAACACCCAAGAAAAGATTTGTGTAAAGAGATTAATGAAGATAGTAAATTAAAACAGAGGAATATATGCAAAACTAACTACAGAAATAAGAACACCAGAATTATAGTGGTTCGGCGTAACTGCCTACGTCCACTGTTAATGTAATCTTTATTGCTTTTTCAATCACTTGAGTACAGATACAATCCATAAACAAACAATTTGAATCCAAGTTTGAACTGAAAGAAGCGAATACAAAAAATGGTAGAGTATCCCTGGAGTTCTCGAAAAAAGTTCCATTTTCACTGCACCCCTGCCCTACTATTTATAGACGGAAATAGGCTGGTTCACTTGCATGGGCCCATGACCAAGATGACTCGGCCCAAATATGGTAATCTCAGGTTGGCCGGTCCAGGCGTGCCGAACGACCCTCGGCTGGTTGAGAAATGCCGAACCAGTGCAGTTGATCGGTGGTCGTCTAGCAAATGATTCGAAGCAAGCTCTCATAGGACCGAGACAACTTGCAGTGAGTCTCGAAGCAGAACAATTCCGAACTCCTCACTTCACCGTTGACTTCAAGAGTGGACTATCTCCCTCACCTCGCACTGAACCATATACACCGAATCACTCGTGCCGAACCACTCCTGACCGAACGACAATAGCATCCCAACCACGACCGAACGATGCCTGCTAGCTCGTCTAGGCCGAACGATATTTTTTGAACCATCCAATTCGAACCACTTTATCTCCCCAAATTGGCCGAGCCACTCTGAACAAAACTTTCTGAGATTGAACGAGAAATGTCGAGCTACCTCAACCGAACGAGGCGTGTCGAACAATTCAGACCGAGCGGCATCTGCTAACCACCTAAGCTGAGCCATCTCGTTTTCCCATTCCTGACCAAGCGATATGCGTTGAGTTCCTACCACCACCTTTCTTCAGCCAAGTGACACATGCCATTTCACTAGACTGAATGACACACGTCCTCCCTTCCTCGGCCGAACCATGCACACAGGCCGAACCACTCAAATTGAATCAATTTCATATATCTCCAGCCTCTCACTGGCTTGGGTCTGGTCTCGATTCAATCAAAACCTCTATAATTATCATTTTGTAGCCAGGCCAAGTAACTAGGTAACATTTGTCCCTCAAAGTGTGCCGTGTGAAGCAACACGACATGCTTTGAAACAGTAATCAGTTCCTGCTTTCAAAAATCGAACGTATACGATCTCACGAAGGCCGAGACATGGCGAACCTTCCTAGCACCCTGTACATTTTTGATTTTATTTTTTATTCTTCCTCTTTTTTCTTCTTTTTTTTAAGGACAAGGGGCAGGTCGGCATACGGAGGCCGACCCACATGGTCGGTTTACTTGAGCTGTGGTGCGCATGTCTAATAACCGACTTCCCAAAGCACAATGACCGTGTCTACAGGAGGTAGCCTGTTCACCTCCCCTCTCCCATATATAAGTTCCGGCCTTCACTTCTTCTCCTTTTTCTCACTTCTACTCTACTTTCCCAAAGTCATCAGTTCACTCCTCCCTGAGCTTTACTCGCTACTTAGCCTTCCTCGTGAATTTAATTAGTCACTAACACGAACGAATCCTCAGCCCAATACCTCGAAGCCACCGCATACCTCGAGCTCTCTCCCTAGGTATGAATTTATTTCCATACCCAGAGTCATATAGAGTTTCAATGCTCGGGTGGATAGTCCCCCCTCTTCTTTTGTTATAAGAATAGATAGAAGATGATTTTAGAGGAGGGAAAGAGATGGATTAGGAATAAGACTGGACTCTAGGTTAGGGCCTCAACCTGACTTTGATGGATGCTGGTATCAATCGCCTAGGGGGAGTAGTCGTCGTCTCTTAACTTGGATGTCGGGACTTAAGAGGAGGATGGAGGTTGTCGCTTGGTGAAGAAAGATAAGGAGAAGAGGGGCTTGGTAATTCAGGAGCAAGTGCGGGTCGGTCAGAATCCTGAAGAGCAGCTCGGTATCTCGACCAAGTGGGTCGTTCGGCCTCAAGGGAGAGCACGGGATGGTAGGAAATTAGGAAAGTGGATCGGTATAGACCCATTGGGTCGTTAAGTGGTTAGGGAGTGAGTGAGGAGAACTAATGTAGTGAGTGCGGACTGGCATCTAGTGAGTCGCCCTGAATTGGCACAAGTCTAGGGTAGTGGGTCGGTCGAAGTCCGAGTGAGGCCGTTTGGTTGTTAGGGATAGAGGTTCGGTATAGTTTAAGGAAGTTGGTTCGGTAGTTAGGAAGAGATGGAGGATTGGATGGTTCGGTCATCCCATAGGACAGTGGGTCGGCATTTATAACCAAGACTATTCTAATTCAAACATAACATTCATGTGTACAATTCACCTCCACAACCAAGCATTGAATAACGGACAATAACTAGTAACAACGCATAATAGCTCGGGGACTCAATTTAAACTTACTACCCCACAATCTTGAATAATATTCAATGCAAACTCAACCCATCAAATGCAGACAAATAGTCTTCACACTCTATGATGCTGATGCTTGATTCTAGAATTTCTAATGCCAATCATATAATAAACTGCAGGAGACAGTCAACGATGACGGTCTCCGAGGACAACCACTCAAAACTCTATCACATCATACTTGTGCTTAAAAATTTTAACTTTTCCGACACTCACGTTTAAGTCATAGCGCTAGTTCACACACAACACGGGGGGATGTATTATCATCGTTATATCTGATATCGATTGTCTTTCAGGTATAGTTCAAACAGGTATCTACCCACATCCGACACTCGTTGAGGATGTCCAAAAGATCGAGCTCAGCCATAGTTTCAGACAAGCCTGGGGCAAGTTCTCTGCAGGAGGTAGTAGGAACTTCGAGTCCACCGACAACTCCTACGTAGGGTATTCCGGATCCATCAGCTGCAGCTATTGGCCCGGCTCCTGACGTTATAGACGGGGCAGTCATTCTGGACAATCCTATTGATTCACAAGCTTAAAAAATCGGTGAAACCGCTCTTCGTCGGTTGTGTACAATTCATGGGATCCCTTTCGACAATGTTTTAGTTCCATCGGGGCAAGATTGGCCTCACCTGCCCCCAGCTAGATATACAGCGTGCAATAAATTCATGTGCTGGGTTGGTAGCATGCCACCTTTCAACTCCTTTCTCCGTGAAGTGTTACAGTATATCGGGATCGCCTCGGCATAGCTACATCCCAATAGTCATGCGTTCATCTATGGCACTTGTATTCTCTTTATGAGCATCATATTCAGGCTCCCCACTCCTGGTGATATCCGCTACATTTATCGCTTCAGAAGACGGTCTGACAGTCCATCCTTCATATTCCTTGAGCCACACTCCAAGTGTCAGATCCTGACGAGGGCATGGAGTAAATTCTCCCAATATAAGTAGGAATGATTTTATGTACGCTGCCCTTTGGCTTTGTGAGAAGATGGCTGGAAGGGAGTAAGTTCCATTTCCTGACCAATATTTGTCCATGGCACGAAGTGCATTCTTTCTAAACTTCTTTCGACTTTTACAGGTATTAGCCCACATCCCGAAGGTACTGGGTATTCTGAGGCCGTCGAGGCCATCTGAGCTATTCCTGTGGAAGACCGGGAGATCAAGTCCGTTATTTCCAATAATCGCTTTCAAAGTTTGGATTGTTGGCGGAAGGTCGTCGAACTAGTCTTCCAACTGGCATCGCTACAACCGGACCCACCACGGAAAAAGGCAAAGGGAAAGCTGGGCCTTCGATGCCCTCTATAGGAGGAACCCCCGATATATCCGAGAAAGATGAAATAAATGAGGCCAAGGAGCCAAAAACGACCGATGAGAACTTAGGCTCCGATATTGCACCAATAACGGACACGCCTGGCATCGCCAAATCACTTCCCCATTCGAAGAGGCAAAAAAGCTTAGCCTATAAATTGAAAAAGAAAATAGTAGGTGGAACTTCTAAAGTTACAATCACTCCGGTTGAGAAAAAGTCGTCTCCCCAACATCTAGAGGGTTCATTGAAAGGTCTTTCAGACCTGACCATCCCTGATGACCTACTGAATTACGGTTTCAACGACCCAGGGGATATGGGACTTAATTCGCCCGCGAGAGGCGATGGAGGCAATCAAATTCATCATCAGGGAGAAAAAACTCCAATAAGTAAAGCAAAAGAAACTGGTCCGTCGGGGGGAAACACTAGGACACACACGAACATTAACACTTCACCCTGCACTTAAATTTTAGCCATCATATTATTCTCGCTAACTCACCCTCACTTGATTTCTGTGCAGGTGATATGGGGCGCACTCACGGATTTGACCGCCTTCGCGGGTCCTCTATCTTCCACCAGTCCAGTCGGGATTCGGGGTCAGGTAGACGCCGAGAAAGAGATGACAGCGGCGATAGGGACTACCGTCCCAAAGACTCGTCATCTTCGCGAAGAAAAACATACAGCCATTCTTCATACTCCAACGACCCTCCCCCTCACTCAGAGCATAGTAAGGAAAAATCCGCTTAGAAGGGATCTCAATCTGAAGCTCCCCACGACCAACACTCTGGCTCGTCCAGCACAAAGCACTCTCATGAGCCTCATAAAAAGTCTGTGGCTCCGGCCAGGTATACTCCTCCAACTTCTGCACATGATCCGTCGATTACCGAAAGATTAGCCAAGCTTAAAGCCACATTTCCGAAGATATGCTTCGACGGACTAAAATTTCTTCCTGTGATTCACCCAATTCCAGGGCATGTCAAACAAAGCGCCATCGCCTGCAATAACGATGTCTATGTCCAACACGATGCGTTTGTTCATTTGGCAGAAAAAGTTTCAGAAGTTTCTATGGAACGTCAGCATGAAATTGATCGCTTGAAACTTGAAGCCATTCATGATAAAGAGATTATTAAAGTCCAGGACGAAGAGCTTTCCTCATACAAATCTCAACTTGAGGCCGCTCAACAAAACGCCAAAGATACGGCTGAGGCAGTTAGCCGTCTGGAAGCCACTCACAAAAAGTAAATTGATGAGGTAGTTCAACGTAGCGGTGCTCTAACCTTAGAAAAATACTCCATCCAGAAAGAAAAGGATGTCCTCGCTCGACGAGTTAAAGAACTGGAGGAGCTGCTGCTTAAAGAAAAAGAAGAGAAAACTGCTGCACAGGAAGAGTCGCAACGATATTGCGAGGAAATCGTCGCAACACGGCTCTTAAATACGAAGCTCGAAGAGGAACTTTCTAAAACCGAAGCGTTAAAGGATGCAGCCCGTGAAGAGGGCAAAAGAATGGCATTGACAAAGATTGATTCTCGCCTCGAGGCAGCTGCTGAAGCCGGGAGAGAAGAAATTAAATGCTTATTTGATCCGCTCATTGCTGAATACAACGCTCGAGTTCTCATGCATCAAGATCTATCATTTCTGGACGAGGGTTACCTCGAATCGTTAGCCGAAGCATGGGATACTCTAATAAAAATTAAGCGAGTGGAGCTGGGCACCGAAGAGATTGATGAGGATTCACTTGTGAATGAAGTGCTTCGAGGAAACGAGCCTTCCGACTTATCCGTGGCCAAAGCCCTCTAAGAAAAGGATTCCTCCTCATCGAAAGGGAAGGACGACGCCGCTGGTCCATCCGGAACTAAATCTCCAGTTCTTCTTTCTGTTCAGCCGACCGGTCGCTCTCCACTCGATCCTTTTGAGCAGCCTGTTGGCTATGATCCAAAGAAACCCAGGGTTGATATCCATATTCTGTCCCCTATTCCAGAGGGTGAGACTCCCAAAAAATCCGAGAGTCAGCCGGAAGCTGGTATTTAACTTTTCTTTCTAGAGTTCAAATAACCATCGCCTCTTGGCGAGCAATAAATGTATTCTTAACTTTTGTCTTTTATGACTTCGTGTAGGCCATTCTAATCCTGAACCAACTCCAAGAAGCGATGCCGCCATGGAGAAGGAAGAGAAATTGGGAGAGGCATCTCACACTGGGTATGCTCCCGGACCCGATGCTTAAATGATCGGAGCGCTCGATGAGGACAAACTCAAGAACCCCTCACCTACAGAAGAACATGATGAAGTCGAAATCACGGGCGCCTCCGAACACACTTCGAAACTGAGCATGGAGGAACAAATCATGGAGGAGGGGAAGAAGAAATATGAAATTAAGGCTGAGCCTCAAGTGGTGGAACTGGATGATCCCTTGAACAGGCCTCTGAAGGTCATTCTCCCCAGTGGGACCATGCCACTGGAAGTTCCTCCTCCTTCCCCGGGCACCATCTCACTAGGAAGCAAGGCGTCCAAGAGAAAACGCTTGGGTGAAGAGCCTTCGGAGAAACCGAGGAAGGAGAAAAAAAATCAAAAATGTAGCTATTCGGTCGTGCCACATTCAATCCGAATAAGTCTGAATTATGCAGTTATTTCTATTTATTTTCATAGTCATTGTAAATAGACTTTTTGCTCCAAACTCAAGAAAAGTTGTAATGGAACTTTATTTTGGATTAGTAAATAAAATTTTGTTTCTCTATCTTCGATGATTTTCGCTATTTAGCTTACTATCTAACTTGTAGTCGAAATTTGAAGTCTTGTGGGTTACATAAGCTCTGGTCCGTTTCCACATGACTTGGAAATTTTTTGAATCGTAAATCTTCTAGTCCACGCTCTGGGGACTTAGAGTACTTCAGTCCGTGCTCTAGGGACTTAGAGATTTTTTGAATTGTTTATACTCTAGTCCGCGCTCTGGGGACTCAGAGTACTCTAGTCCGCGCTCCGGGGACTTAGAGATTTTTTAAGTCATTTATACTCTAGTCCGCACTTTGGGGACTCTGAGTACTCTAGCCCGCGCTACAGGGACTTAGAGATTTTTAAGTCGTTTATACTCTAGTCCGTACTTTGGGAACTCATAGTACTCTAGTCCGCGCTACGGGGACTTAGAGATTTTTAAGTCTTTTATACTCTAGTCCGCACTCTGGGGACTCAGAGTACTCTAGTCCGCACTCTGGGGACTTAGAGATTTTGTAAGTCGTTTATACTCTAGTCCGCACTCTGGGGACTTAGAGATTTTGTAAGTCGTTTATACTCTAGTCCGCACTCTGGGGACTCAGAGTACTCTAGTCCGTGCTCTGGGGACTTAGAGATTTTTAAGTCGTTTATACACTAGTCCGCACTCTGGGGACTCAGAGATTTTTTAGTCGTTTATACTCTAGTCCGCACTCTGGGGACTTAGAGTACTCTGGTCCGCACTCTGGGGACTTAGAGATTTTTAAGTCGTTTATACTCTAGTCCGCACTCCGGGGACTTAGAAATTTTTAAGTCGTTTATACTCTATTCCGCACTCTGGGGACTCAGAGTACTCTAGTCTGCACTCTGGGGACTTTGAGATTTTTTAAGTCGTTTATACTCTAGTCCGCACTCTGGGGACTCAGAGTACTCTAGTACGCACTCTGGGGACTTAGAGATTTTTTATTTTATCGATTGACTTTTAATTTTGTGCGCGCGTTCATACACCGGACAGAATAATGTGATTTAATTTTGCCATGGAATTATAATACACGGAACATCAACAGTTCATAGAAAAGTGGCTTCAAGCCTTTATTGATCATAACAAATAGGAACAAACTGAATTGTCTTATTACATGCCGAAAACAAAGAACAACAGAAGAAACATATACTGGAAACAATTGCTACTAAAGTGCAAAAGAAATAGGCTAAGTGTAATAACGATGCAAATGCTCGCTGTTCCATGCTCTGGGGAGTGTCGTGCCATCGACATTCGCTAGCTTGAAGGTTCCTTCTCCAAGCTTCCGTTCGATGACGTATGGACCTTCCCATGTGGGATTCATATGTGATGGGATCGGAAAAACTCGCTTCAAAACGAGATCACCCACATCAAAGATTCTTGGTCGAACTTTTTCATTATAATATCGAGCGACTCGGTTCCTATATGTAGCCGCCCTTAAATCTTCCTCTTTACGTTTTTCATCGACAAAGTCCAGCGATTCCAATTTGAGATCCTAATTCGTCTTAGGATCATAATGAGTCACCTGGTGAGAGGGAACTTCAAGTTCCACGGGTATAACAGCTTCAGTGCCGTATGCCAAAGTAAATGGAGTATGACCAGTCGCGGACTTGTGGGTGGTTCTGTAAGCCCAGAGCACTGTCGGAAGCTCATCCACCCACTTGCCTCTGGCCTTCTCCAAACGCTTTTTCAATATGGATTTGATTATTTTATTTACGGCTTCAACTTGTCCATTGGCTTTAGTGTGAGCAACTGCCGCAAACCTTTTCTCAATACAATATTTTTGGCAAAATTCTTTGAACTCCCTACTCTCAAATTGAGTTCCGTTGTCGGTAAGGATAGTTCGTGGGAGGCCAAAACGGCATATGATATTTCGCACAATGAAATTAACGACCTTTTTGGTGGTGATCGTAGCTAAGGGCTCTGCTTCCGCCCACTGGGTAAAGTAGTCGACCGCAACAATTGCATATTTTGCACCACCTTTGGAGATCGGCAAGGAGCCGATTATATCTATCCCCCATATTGCAAATGGCTAGGGACTAACCATTTGCGTGAGTTCCAACGGCGGAGCTCTCGGGATCTTCGCATACTTTTGACATTTGTCGCATCTTCTTACATAGTCCGCGGCGTCTCGATTCACATTTGGCCAATAGTATCCATAGCAAAGGATCTTCTTGGCTAGCGTCTGCCCCCCAGTATAGTCGCTACATTCTCCTTTATGAACTTCTTTCAAGACCCGCTTTATCTCATCGTGGGCGATGCACCGAAGTAAAGGAACCGAGAATCCTTTCCGATACATTACTCCATCCTACATTATATATCGTGAGGCTTTGCGAATGACTTATCGTCTTTCGTTCTTTCTTTCGGGAAAAGTCCCGTGTAGCAAGTATTGCTTGAACGGGGTTATCCATGACTCCCTCTTAATTTCTGTTTCTAACATAGAGTCTAGTTCCATTTCGTTTATACTCGAGGAATGTTAGATTTCAACGGGAACCAAACCCATCTGCTGTGCATCACCAGTACTTGCAAATTTTGCCAATGAATCGGTTTCCCCATTTTGTTCACGCGGGATATGCGAGATATCGTAATATTCAAGGTCTGCCAACAGTTCTTGAAACCGAGCAAGATAGGGGCAAGTCTCTGCCCCTTTGCTTGATAGTCTCCCCGCACTTGGTACACCACTAATTGTGAGTCGCAAAAAATTTCAATCGATTTTACTCCGAGTTCCCTGGTAAGTTTTAAGCCAGCAATCAATGCTTCATACTCGGCTTCGTTATTCGTAGCTGGGAAATTGAGCTTCAAAGCATAACAAATTGATCGGTTTTCGGGAGTCACAAGAATAACACCAGCTCCAGAACAATGATCGTTGGATGCCCCATCGGTGTATAATTTCCATCGAATGGGGGGAATCACATCATCACTACTCGGCTCATCTGATATTGTAAACTCTGCAATGAAGTCTGCTAGCGCCTGTCCTTGTATAGTCCTCCGTGGCAGGTAAGTGATATCGAATTGACTTAATTCAATGTTCCACTTGAGTAACCTTCCAGAGGTTTCTGGTCATTGGAGCACCTGTCGCAAAGGTTGGTCAGTATAGACACTGATCGGGTGTGCCTGAAAATATAGACGGAGCTTGCATGATGCAATCACTAAGCAATAGGCTAGTTTCTCAATCTTAGGATAATTCCTTTCTACCCCCGTTAAGCGTTTACTGACATAATACACTGGCCTTTGAATTCGGTCCTCCTCACGAACCAATGTCGTACTGATAGCATGTTGAGACACGGCCAAGTAAGCATATAACTCTTCATGGCCTACAGGCTTTAACAGAACGGCGGGACTCTCCAAGTGTCTCACAAGAGCTCGGAACGCATCTTCACAGTCCGACGTCCATTCAAAATTCCTCTTCCCTTTCCTTATCACATCGAAGAAAGGAATGCATTTGTCGGTTGCTCTGGATATGAATCGACTCAGCGCGTCGACTTTTCCATTCAGGCTTTGCACTTGATTTATAGTTTTGGGTGCTTGTATGTTTTGGATAGCCTAAATCTTTTCTGGGTTAGCTTCGATTCCCCGTGCATTGACAATAAAACCCAAAAAATTTCCCGACGCTGCACCAAAGGAACACTTCAGTGGATTGATTTTCATTCCGTAGTATCTAAGTATATCAAACATCTTCGCCAAGTATCGAATGTGTCATTTGACTGCTGTGACTTCACGAGCATGTCATCCACATAGACTTCCATTGTTCTACCAATTTGGTCTTTAAACATTCAATTTACCAAGCGCTGATAAGTCACTCCGGCATTCTTTAACCCAAAAGGCATCACCACATAACAATACAGTCCGACGTCCGTGACAAAACTAGTGTGTTCCTGATCTGGGATGTGCATCGGGATTTTACTGTATCCCGAATACGCATCCATGAACGACAATAATTCGTGTCCTGCTGTTGAGTCGACCAACTGGTCAATTCTGGGTAAATGGAAACTATCCTTAGGGCATGCCTTGTTCAGGATTGAGTAATCAACACAAGTCCTCCATTTCCCATTCGCTTTTCTCACTAGTACGGGGTTGGAAACCCATTCAGGGTAGAGGGCGTCGCGGACGAACCCATTGGCTTTGAGTTTGTCCACCTCCTCTCTGAGAGCAGCAGACCTCTCTAGGTTCATACCTCTCCTTTTCTGTTTTACTTGTACATATTTTGGGTCAATGTTCAACATATGACTTGCGATGGCAGGAGAAATCCCGCACATATCAGAGTGGGTCCAAGCGAAAACATCTAGGTTCGCTCGAAGGAAACCAGTTAGATCCTTAGTCATCGAGGGAGTGAGTTGTGATCCAATCTTAAGCACCCGTGACGGGTCATCATGGCTGACCGAAATGTCAATCGTCAGCTCAGCTGGTGCAGCTTTAGACTCCATAGGTTCTTCATCATCGTCTCTCGAATCTTTGTCTCTGTAGATCCGACCCTGCTGCCCGAGCCAAGGCTCGGGCACTACTTGTCAATTTCGCGCTACTTGGATGCGAACAGAGTTGTCCACAACCTTTCCCTTCTCTCTTCCCTGGGCCTCTCTCGGCTCAGCCACATAACATGCACGATAGTTGCTTGATCGCAATGTACTACACCAACTCCTCTATCGGTCGGAAATTTCAAAGTCAAACACCACGAGGCCAAAGCTGCCCTAAACTCCGCTAGGGCCGGTCGGCCCAGAAAAAAATTATATGGGGAATCAACATCCAACACAATGAACGGTAGGATCCGTACCCTCCTACGTTCACCTTCTCCTAACTCAACTGGTAATTCAAAAAAACCTATCGCGTCAGTAACTGCACCATTAAAGCCATGAATGCGGGCTTTAGATGGTTTTAGATCCTTCGCCTCCATCTTCATTTGGTCGTACGCCTTTTTGAAAATAATATTCACTGAACTCCCACAATAAATTAGTATCCTTCTAACAAACGCCGGCCCAATCGTTGCCGAGATGACCATCGAGTCAATGGTAAGTGCCTCCACCTTATCAGCATCTCTGCTCTTGAACACAATATCATCCGTCATCATTCACTGCTGTTTCGCCGGGGTCCCATCTTTTGTGTTTGAACAACATTCAAAATCCGCATGCTTTAGGGAACTAGCATAACGCTTCAATTCTTGCCAATTTTTGTCTACCAGGTGGGGCCCACCAATTATCGTGTTTATGACTAATCTGCCTCCGGTCCGAACAAGTTCCTCAAGTCGATGTGGAGCCTGCCCGCGATTTGGGTCGGACGTCCCCTATCCGCCTTCCTGCGGATTCTTAACAAACTGCTGTAACTTTTTCTGGCGAATCAACTTTTCTATAGTATCATGGAGGTGTCTACATTCCTCGGTATTGTGCCTGTAAGTCTCATGGAAACAATAATACTTCCCGGTTTGCTTTTGTTCCTCAGTGGATTCTTTCGGGCGCGGCTTCCGGTATTGGAAGGTGTTACAAGTTGACAAATAATTATTCTCTAGAGACGTGTTCAGAGGAGTGTATTCGTTGTAGGTCAGGATCCTTGGTTTCCACTTTTCGGCTTCCCTCTTCCTTTCGAATTTCCTCCTCCGGATCCTTTAGACTGCTCAGGCTTGTTTTGAACATTAACCTGGACCTTTCCAGAATTATCGCCAGATTGCTTTACCGCAATATTTCTTTGCACCGTCTCCTTGCCAGGCCCTGGTGCACTACCTCGCCTCGTCCACCTGGCTTCCTCCCTTCTCATGAATTGGTGTGCCTTCGAATAAAAGTGTTCCAGGGTAGCTGGAGGCTTTCCTGCCAGCCAATCATCGAACTCTGAGTCTGGATCTACTCCTCACATCACGGCCATAAGAATAGCATGGTCATTCGGGTTGCTAACTTCGGTAGCTGCAACATGAAACCTTTGTAAATATTCCTTCAAGGACTCCCCTGGAGCTTGAATTACACTGGATAAAGACATCACGTCCTTTGGACGAGTGGTATGAATTCTGAACTGCTCCACGAATTTCGTCTCCAACTCATCGAATCTGGAGATCGATCGCGTAGGAAGTCTGGTGAACCACATGGTAGCGATTCCAGATAGGGTTATTGGGAAACATCTACATTTAGTCGCATCATTTGCCCTAGCCGAGTCCATCAACCACTCGTTTCTCATTATGTGTTGTCGAGGATCAGTCTTCCCCTCATAGGCTGGAATAGTCAGCATGCTAAACTTCCAGGGATACTCAGCTTGTAGGATAGCATCTGTGAATGGAGTATGACTCCTAGCTGTACCCCAATCATCGTTAGATAAGCCTTGATTTTCTCTCATCAGCCGTCGGACCATAGCTGATAAATACGGGGTCTGGATGGGAGGTGGCAAGTTGGACTCCATCCTGCATGACCGTTCCGGGTGGTGCCTCCTCGGTTGGTGGTCTCCCAAATGCGTGTCTTGGGGACCTACTTTGCTACGACCCTGGTGAGCCGGTCGGCCTGCTTCCACTCGTGCTCCAGATCCTAAGTTTCCCACTCCAACTTGAGTGTGATTCACCAGGTGCAAGTGAGGGGCCACGGCTCTAGGTAGGGAACCTGGACCATTCCTGTTGGATTGATCTACTGCACCTGTTTGTGCTGTTTCAATTCTACGACGTCTACGCCTAGGATGTTCATCAGACGAAGCGGAGCTGTCAGCTGATGAGTTGGAAGCGGGACTTCCTCCAGCATTCTGATGTTGTTGTTGAGTAAGCTGGGTCATGAGATTGGCGTTAGCTTGAATCTTCTCATTAAGCTGTCTCCTACTTTCCATGAGTTCCCTCATCAGCTCGTTGAACTCTGTTCTAGTGACAACTTCTGTTTGGTTTAGGATGGCGGCGGTCCCCGCGCCTGGATTAGCTTGTTGATTACTGGGTCCTACTTGTTGGACGCTATTGGTCTCGTTGACATCCGCATTGTGGGAGGCTGATCTGATACGTGGTCTTCCCATTGTAGAGTTATCGGTTGAAACTCTGAGTAGAATCTGTAAATTTCTTGTGAATGAACTTGGATCTTCTTTGGGGGATTCCTTCAATCCAGTAGCGACAAAGTAGATCCTAACAGCCTGAAAAAGCGGCTCTCCGTGAAAGCACCAAAATGTTAGCACCAAAATTGGTCACTAACACCCAAGAAAAGATTTGTGCAGAGAGATTAATGAAGATAGTAAATTAAAACAGAGGAATATACGCAAAACTAACTGCAGAAACAAAAACACCAGAATTATAGTGGTTCGGCGTAACTGACTATGTCCACTGTTAATGTAATCTTTATTGCTTTTCCAATCACTTGAGTACAGATACAATCCGTATACAAATAACTCCAATCCAAGTTTGAACTGAAAGAAGTGAGTACAAAAAATGGCAAAGTATCCCTGGAGTTCTCGAAAAAAGTTCCCTTTTCACTGCACCCCTGCCCCTCTATTTATAGACGGAAATAGGCTGGTTCACCTACGTGGGCCCATGACCCTGATGACTCGGCCCAAATACGATAATCTCAGGTTAGCCGGTCCAGGCGCGTCGAACGACTCTCGACCAGTCGAGAAATGCCGAACCAGTGCAGTTGATCGGTGGTCGTCTAGCAAATGATTCGAAGCAAGCTCTCACTAGACCGGGATAACTTGCAGTGCGTCTCGAAGCAGAACAATGCCGAACTCCTCACTTCACCGTTGACTTCAAGAGTGGGCTATCTCCCTCACCTTGTATCGAACCAGATACACTGAATCACTCATGCCAAACCACTCCTGACCGAACGGCAATAGCCTCCCAACCATGACCGAACGATGCGTGCTAGCTCGTCTAGGCCGAACGATATTTGCTGGACCATCCAATTCGAACCACTTTGTCTCCCCAAATTGGCCGAGCCACTCTGAACAAAACTTTCTGAGACCGAACGAGAAATGCCAAGCTACCTCAACCGAACGAGGCGTGTCGAACAATTCAGACCGAGCGGCATTTGCTAACCACCTTGGCCGAGCCATCTCGTTTTCCCATTCCCGACTGAGCGATATGCGTTGAGTTCCTACCACCACCTTTCTTCAGCCGAGCGACACACGCCATTTCACTAAACCGAACGAAACACGTCCTCCCTTCCTCGGCCGAACCATGCACACAGGCCGAACCACTCAAATTGAATCAATTTCATATATCTCCAACCTCTCACTGGCTTGAGTCTGGTCTTGATTCAATCAAAACCTCTATAATTATCATTTTGTAGCCGGGCCAAGTAATCGGGTAACAGTTAACAAACAAGTTGTTATAGATATCACTACAACGATTTGGCACATTTGTCTTGAACGCAATATGCGAGTTTTTCAACAAATTGAAACACCAACAAGGATTAGACATGGTCAAATTATGGAAAAATGCGGATATCTTCTAAAGTCTTCGAATATTAGAGAAATTGACAAAAGAGGTTTCGAACATGTATTTGCAGAGTTTGGTCAATAAGGGAGGCACCGCAACATAGCTGATGGATGCGACTGAGCCAGACTTGACACGCTTAATTCTGGTTGGAATTAGAGCTCACAAATCACTAAAAAGGGAATAACCTAGAGATGCAATCAACTTAGAGGGTAGCTGCTTCTAGAAACTCTTTGTTGCCATTCCTAATCAAGGCGACCATGAATTGATCGAAGAGGAGGAGGAGTCCTAATCGTGTCTTTCCCCTTCTTGAAAGTCAACATAAATGTGGTTGAAGCTTTTGATCTTTAATTTAGTATTTAGTGGATCTGTGTTTATTATATAGTTTTGGATTTTAGGGCAATGGGAATGTATGGTGGTTTTTGAGTACAAATAATTAGTGAAACTCCTGCCACGATTTGTTCTCTTTTGCAACATTTTGTACTACTTTTGTTTTTCGTTTGGTAAATAAAGGAACTGTTTAAAAAAAAGACTAAACCACTTGAAACATAACATAATTACTTACTAAGTCATGCTTTTATATTATTTGATTTTATTCAGTTTAAAGAATCAACATTGTCACCACCTTCACAGTTGTCCCCTCCACGTCTGTTGTCCTAGACGGCTGCCTTGGTAGCCTACCCCTAGGGCCGAATCTGTCTTTATTGCTACATTGATATTGCACAATTCCATTTCACATTATATGTTATGAAAATGTGATTGCATGAACTTATGTTTCACTTTCTCTAAGCTTATTATATCATATTATGAGAGTTAAGGGAATATTGATATCGAGATGAAATGCCTTATTATAATATAATGATATCTAGATGAAATGTGTACTTATGGAAAATCATAGTTTTATTTATTCTTGATTTCTTCTTTATATATAAGTGCATCATAATTTTTCGTTTGTATATTATACAAATCTATGACGATTCTATTTGTAAGGTTTTCTCTTTTTTGCAATAAGTTGAAATATATTGTAAATCCTTATATATACATACATATACGTATACATACATACAAACATAAATGCATGCATGCATATATATATATATATATATCTGTGTGGTGTGCATAACAAAAAGGGAATTATGTGCACACACTGAAGCATCGTACCATTTGTGACAAAGCACTATTTTTAGAATCTAAAATCGTTATAACAACGTTAAAACATGCTTATAACTAATTTCAAATATTAAAAGCAGTAGACCGTGGGTAGATAAAAATTAATTTTTTTAAAACAATGAATAAAAAGGGAAAACTTCACAGTGGAATTTAAACATCATCACATATATACAATTTTATTTCAGTAATTAAATTTTACACAAACCCGGTACATCAGATATTATTTAATTTTCAATACATCAATTATTAAAACAACAATTGTAGAATTTTGATGCAATGGATATACCAATCTATCCTGTGGATACGACTCCTTCCAAACCCATTTCCCCTTTTTCCGGTTTCATTTACAAAATTACAAATACACATGCACATAGAGCAAAGGAAAAAGGTTTTAACTATGTTTGGACCGTGCCTAACCCTATACACTACAACCATGACTTGTTAACTATTGCATAGAAAAAAGATGCCTACATACCCATTTTGGGGATCAAGCCCATGTAGTACCCTTTCCTTCTCTTCTCCTATAGCCAAATACTTGTTAATACATGACAACCATAACATCTGTGCAATCATTGCAGCCATCACAACCAATGCAGCCATCACAAGCGATGCCACCATTGCAACTAATGGTAATAGTAGAAGCAGAAAACAATATTCCTACTTATCCACCATAGCAAAATCATCATATGGGACAACAACAAAAATAAAACATAGACATCAAACACGAACAACATTCAGTGGCAACCAAAATCATCAAATACGAAAATAACAATACACAGATATACTTACACACATCATCGTCAATATAAATATAATCCATCAAATATATATTTATCTCATCAACATTACTAACACAACATCTATCATCAAATAACCATAATTAACTATCCCTCGTCTAGTACCAATAGTAATAAAATATCGCACATTTATCAAAATGCGATACCATCATCAAACATCCAATATGTGTGTGTGTGTGTGATAATTACAACCAATAATTAATCGCACATCCAAATAATATATTTACATTCATTACTCTCTTAAGCGTAAAATCATTTTATTATTATTTATTATAAATTCACCTTTATTTATTTATCCCACAAACAATAATATTTCTTTTTAAATGATAATATACTTTGTAATTTTTTTATTGACTTCCGTTTCTCCAAACACTTTTGAAAAACACAATTTAAATAAAAATAGCAGTCTCCATCAAATCTCTCTTTAAATGATATTAATACTATTTTACATTAAAATAATAATATATATTAAAATCTCTTTAAATACTTTCCAAAGCCATTTTATTACTATTTATTCCAACAACATAACATTTTATTTTAAATCAACGAAACTCACTTTATTAAATAATAATAATAAACCTTTCAAATTTAATTATATATTTTTTGTTATTATTTACGCATTTCCTCAAAAATTCATAAATAATAACCTATTAAATTTATTCCATAAATTTCATTTTATTTCATTGAACCATTGTTATATACAAACATCACACATAAACTGTAAATAATCAAGTCTATCTTTTATTTATCAAAATTTTCCATTTTTATGAAATTTCACCAACTTTATTTTAATAAATTACATTCAATTTCTAAATCTGTAATTAATTACAGTTACATCCAGTAATACAACAATCAACAGTAAACAATCAACCTAAGACACAACATATCCAAAATATCAACATATCCAAACAATCACCAATATATCACAACACATCTCAATAATTTTAATTTTTCATTAATGAATAAGCATTTAATATTTTAAAATTCAATTAATTAAATCAAAATTGCCATACCAACACACTTTTGCAAACAGCCTTCAAACTCAGCAAATCTTGTGCTAAATAATCTAAAATTCTACCATGAGTGCAATAGAAGAAACCACACATGAATCAAAGTTTGTATGTGAAAGATATGGAGGTAAGAAGTTTCATGGTTTAAATTGTAAATAATAGATAATGGATAAAATGAAAAGGAAGTTCTCACATCTAATGAAGATTAACCTAGATCTATTCCAAATCAATGAAGAGTAGAGTTTCTCGTTCCATCATAACCCGAATCGCTTTCAAAATCCAAGTGTATGCATTGTTGAATGAATCCCTTGCACTTTTTTTCAGTCACTATTTTCTTTTGAAATATGTGTTATACCTTTTGAATCAAGAAGGGAATGAAGATTGTAGAAAAATTATTAGTGGTTTCTTTCCAAAAGTTAATTTCCATGCACTTCAACCTCCTTTATTTATATGGTGAAACAATGGATAGAGAAAAATTGAGATTAATATACAATTAATAGATAATGTGCAATTAGTTGCTAGTCTATGTAATTAATTTTCCACAATATATGTAATCAGTATACAACCAATTATATATGTGTGTGTGTGTGTGTGTGTTTAGGGTATATGTAATACATTTTTCGCATTGAATTCACATATATTTATAAACATATACATATTTAATATCCCATACTTCATACAATTGAATTTGGGCATAGTTACCAAATTTATATTTTCTTACATCAGATTAACTACATATAAATATATATATAGAAGCCTTCACACATGCATTTTTCCCTTATATACATACATGTATGTACGTACATATTTTGATTATACATTTTTACTATACTTTTTTTTATATATGCCTCACTCACACACACACATAAACACACACACACATTTCACTTTGATATATATGTATCTTTTTGTTTGTTTTCTATAAAAATTTAAAGATGCGTCGTTAGCCAGGATTGAACCCATGACCTCTCTAAGTGAAGAATGCTCTCTTAACCAACTACACTAAACATACTTTTGTTTTCAAAATTAGGACATTGAAAATTATTTGATATAGGTGCAAATCTTTTAGACTTATAAATTCAATATCTTGTAAATGTTACTTCAAATCAATCAAAATTATACACCAAATCGGACAACTCGGAAAGACCTTTGCAATGGTTATAAATATGACACCATATTCACCTTTTAATTAAAAGTCCATTTTTAATTACTTTAATATTAACAACATTAAACTTTCGGGTCATTACAATTGTTGTATAGATTTTTCGCTTGAATAACACTGAAAAGATTTCGGAATCTTGTTCTGAAAGAATGCAGATAAATTGGATGAACACCGAAACTATGCATACAATTAGCGCCGCAAGGTAAAGAGACATGAGATTTATAGTGGTTCGGGACCGAGATCCTTACGTCCACTTTGAAGGTTCTTCTGTGAGCTTTTATTCCTCAATTTGATGTACAAGTACTTTTGTTACAAGGTCCTCCATTAATGATCTTTTGATTAAAGCTTTCTAAATAGAGTAAATAATATGAAATGATTGTAGAATGTCGGAAAAATCTCCAGTCCCTTTTCAGTAGCATATGGTTCTCTGTTTATAGCAAATTTAAGGTTCTCCAATTAGTGCAGGGGCTTTCAAGTGGATTGATGACCTAGCCTGCTGTAGGCGGCTTGGATTCAAACACTTGTTATCATCTTATTAAGCGTACTTTAATGCAGATTGATGACATGTCACTTTTATATATAGTTCCATTGATTCCTTTTGTATATCTTGACCGTTTATCTCAGTCTAGGGCTATCTGAGCCATTGATTGTTGATACTTGTTGAAATGTCTTTAGTCTCGGTAGTTGCTGCTCTCGGCTGAGCTCGTTGTCTTAATTGGACAATGGTCTTGATTTAATCGACGTGTTTGCTCTTGCTTTCATATATTGGGTTCTTGAATATTGATCCTAGTGCTTAAGCTCTCGGTGGAAACCAAATTTGAGTTTCAGAATTACAAGCCAAGGAGCTTTCCTTTCGAATATTTGTAATTTGTACTAGGTATAAATTATGGTGTAGCACATGCCTCCAAAATTTCACCTCGTATAGTTGGTATGAGGTGGACTTTGGAAAGAAGGGTGTCATATCATGCTTAGTACTTGGCTGGTTTGTTATGCTCCCATTATAAGGTTGACTCAAGCCTTTGTTCGAAGTAGTTATCTTGAGAATTCTTTGCAATATCACCTTACTGAGACAACCTATGAATATTTGACCTTCTTTCAAAAATATTTTGAATTCCAACCTCATCTAAAAGGTTTTGAAAATAATTTGAAATTCAATCTCATTTAGAGATTTTCATAAAAAAGTTTGAAATCTAACCTCATCTTAAATGATTTTGAAAAATGACTTGAAATATAACCTCATCTAGAGTATTTCAGAAAACAACTTATAATCTAATCTCATTTAGAGGATCTCGGAAAACAATTTGAAAGGAGTGCTTAAAGGCGAAAATATTTCGATACTATGCTCCAGTCATCTAGACTTCGTCTCACATAGGTATCAGGTTTTAGAAAACTATTAGTGGCGGTATAATGCTATATTTTGCACGCCGCTGAGGTGATCACCATACAGCACCATGCATGGTACTTTTGAGCATGGCTCACTCTTTGCATAACACGATTCAGCCATGGCTCACTCTTTCGCACAACACTTTGGTTGTGGCTCACTCGGTGTGTTCAATAGGTTGACTTCCTATAACTCACTCTTTGCACGACACGGTTGGCCACGACCCGCTATTATTGGGAATCTATCCAATGCATGGTTTTTCTGGATCATGACACACTGTATTGGATAACTACCGAATTTTCTAATCCTTTTGGGACTCTACCCAACTTACCGATCTTTTAGAATCTGCCCAACTTACTAATCTTTTAGGAATCAACCCAACTTTCTAATTTCTTTGGGAATCTACCCAACTTTCTAATTCCTTTGGGAATCTACCCAACTTATTAATCTTTTTGGGAATCTACCTAATTTCTGATTTCTTTGGGAATCTACCCAACTTAGTAATCTCTTTGGGAAACTACCCAACTTGTTAACCTTTTTTGGAATCTATCCAATTTCTGATTTCATTGGGAATCCACCCAACTATGAAACTAAGTAATTCCAGTGAAGCAAATTCATTTTCTTAGAGAAACTAAGTAATTGCCACGAGGCAAAATCATTTACTTGGCTAGACTAAGTAATTGACGTGAGGCGAAATCATTTACTTATCGAAACTAAGTAATTGCCTTGAGGCGAAATCATTTACTTGGAGGCGAAAGCATGGCTTTGAAATTCGCATGATAATACTTGATCAGAGCTATATCATGGCTAAAACATTTTAATGAGCTCTTGAAAGTTGCACGATATTGCTTGATCACAACAATAATTGTGACTAAAACATTTTTGATGCAATATTTGAAAGTTGTGATATTACTTAATCATGGCAATCATCATGAATAAAATGTTTTCTGGTGCAATATTTGAAAGTTTCGTTATATCACTTGATCATGGAAATTATCATGACTAAAACGTTTTTTGATGCAACATTTGAGATGCTTAAGACTTAAGAAAATTGAAGTCTTATGTGACATACCTGAGGTATGGCTAAGATACTGGTTATTGTCTCAAACTTGTGGATAAAACTTTTATTCATGTAATAGCTCCGTAATATGGTAATGTCTTGGATGCTCGGCATTCCAAGCCTGAGGTATTATGTTGCTGCCTAGTCATTTTAACCTATATGTTCCTGAGGGGATGATGTCATGAATTAGCAAGAGTCCTTCCTGATTTGGGTCGAGAGGTCTGTTTGCTGGATCCTTGGTATTAGGCATTATCTTTCGGAGGACAAGGTCTCCCTTCTCAAAAGTTGTAGTATCAGGTAATCTTTCGAATGTATTCTGGCATTCTTAAAGTGGCTTGGTCTCAAAGCTCGGGTAACAGATCCAATGACTTCTCTCGAAGCTCTACGTTCCGCTATGTATTATAATAATACCTTTGGTGGGAGGCAATCTCTAACTCAATCGGGAGCATGGCCTCGAATCCTTAAGCTAAGGAGAAAGGAGTATGTCCCATTGAAGTCTTGGAGCTCGTCCTATAAGCCCATAGAACGAAAGGCAATTCATTTACCCAATTTCCCATCGTTTTGTTTAATCTCTTCTTCAAACAAGCTTTAATGGTCATGTTGGCTACTTCTATAGCCCCATTAGCTTGTGGATGGGCCACCAAGTAAAAACTCTTGATGTACCATGATCTCGATAGTATTTTGCAAACTCTTAGCTCTCGAATTGAGTGCCATTATCCGTAACGATCTTATATAATAGACCGATCTGGATACGATGTTCTTCATCACAAACTTAATTACCTAATGGGAGGTTATAGTAGCTAAGGGTTCGGCTTTGACCCACTTTGTAAAGTAGTCAATTGCTACTATGGCATATTTTGCCCCTCCTTTTATAGTAGGAAGAGGTTTAATAAGATCAATACCCCAGATACCGAATGGCCAAGGACTCATCATTGGGGTGAGTACACTAAGGGGAGCTCTCGGCACCTTTGCATAAAACTGGAATTTGTCACATGTTCTTGCATCGTCTAACGCTTCTCAATTTTGTGTTGGCCAATAGAAGCCTTATTTGAGTATTTTCTTTGCTAACTTTTTCCTACCACAATGGTCTCGACAAATTCCGTCGTGAGCTTCTTTTAATAATTAATGCGCTTCCGAAGCAGTTACACATTGAGAGTATGGGTTGAGAATCCCCTTCTATAGAGTACCCTTTCTATAATACTGAATTTTGGAGCATTATATTTGATTCCTCTTGCCTCAGTGGCATCTGATGGTAGAACATCTTCGGTTAGATACCGGATATATGGCGACATCCAGTTTTCTTCAGATATCACCGATGTTGTGGCTTTATCTTGGGTAGCTTGAGCTCGTGTTATAACTAATACTTTCTCTGGTACTTGTATGCTAGGTTTTTCCAAGATCTCGACTAGGATGAAATTAAAATCTCTTACATCTACCGAGGTTGCATATTTTGCTAAGGCATTGGCCTTAGCATTTCGATCCCTTCGAATGCTTTTAATGTGATAGCTCTGAAAGCTTCAAGTAACTGCTTCACCTATTCAGTATATAGTGCTAATCTTGGATCTCGGGCCTAGTAGTGTCCAAGAACTTGATTAATAACTATATGAGAATCATTTAATATTCGAATTTTCGAGATCTTGATGGAAATAGACATTCGTAACCCCCTAATCAAAGATTCGTATTCAGCTGCATTGTTGGTTGCCGAGAAAGTGAGCTTGATTGCACAGTAAATTTGATGATTATCCGGGGTTACCAAGATATAGCTGACATCTGCCCATTGTTCAGTTAAGGCTCCATTTACATAGAGTTGCCAAGAGAGCTGTTTATCCTTGCTGTTTTCCTTTTCAGTTTCATCCCCAAAGCCATTGCATTTGGGAACGAAGTCAGCTAGCACTTGACCTTTGATTCCTACTCTAGGTTCATAAGATATCTCACATTGGCTAAGTTCTATTGCCCATTTAATTCACCTTCCTACAGTCTCGGGTTTCCTGAAAACTTTTAGAATTGGTTGATCTGTAAGGACCTTAATCGGATGGGCTTGGAAATACGGCCAGAGCTACTGTAACGACCCAGATTTTTCGACGTTTGATTTGGAATATTTAAATGGTTTTAAATATTGAATTTGAATTTTAGATTGATTTTGAATACGGAAATTTGGGTTTTTATTTATAAAATAAATTCAGAATTTAAATATAGCAGTTTATTGGATAATTTAATTATTGAATTTTATAACTGAATATTGGGTAAATTATTGTATCTTGAGTTTTAAGCTCGATAAAAATAATTTAAAGGCTTATAAAATTCATAATTAATAATAATGAAGATAATAAAAGTTTTTAAATTGAATTTAAAAGTGATATGTTCAATTTTTAAAAATAACTTGTTTAAATTGACATTTAAAAATAGCCTTCCGGGGCACAATCTCAGAATTTGACAAAACCAGTTCCACTGGATCCGTAATAGTGTATTATTATCGGATTTTAGATTTAGTAGTGATTGGAGTTATCGTTTGATCGTATGAAATAGAAACGCGCTGAAATTAATATCGAAAATTTAATATGATAAATGGATCCAAAAAGCTATCTTCTCCATACGATCGAATTAGGACTCGAAACCTTTTCCATTATGTTCGAAATAGGGGTATAACATTATAAACGCCAGGCGGCACGCCTCAATCGGAGGTCGAAATTTTAAGAAATGCTAAGTAGGATATTTTGAAAATAAAATTTATAAATTTCAAATCAAAATCTAATCGAGCCACTCTATACTCGTACCCTATAGCTACCCTACATTACAGACTGAAGCTACCATTCCTTGTTGTTTATGCGACCCTTCTCTTCTTTCTTTCAAAACCGAGTACAGATCGAACCAAGTCAAAAAATAGCACGAAATCGACATACAACAAAAAAGAAATGTATATACGAATCGCGATCGAAATCGCAATAAGGAAGTCAAGCGCGCCTGTAACCGGTGGTGGAAGAGAGGAGAAGAGATGCGGGCGAGTGAGGGTTCGTAAGTCTGGGCGGCGCGATGGGGTTTGGCATGGTGGCTGGTGTCATGGCACGCGAGGTGGAGGAATGTGACGCTTGACAGTCGCAATGAGGGGAGTCGTGGCCTTTCTTGATCGTGTGTGATGCTTGGGGCTGCAGTGGCAACCGGAGGGAGGCAGTTGAAGGAGGAGCGGCAGTTTTGGGATTGTGGAGTGACACGCAACATTCACGTTCGGCTGTGAGCAAGGATGGAGGCGCGAGTGCGAGTGGCTGCAAGGGGGGTTTCGGTGATGGAGCTGTGGAAGCACGCGATGAGGTGGGGGTTGTGAGCGAGGAGGGCGACTGGAGGTACAGTTGGGCAAGGCGTTCTAGGGTTTGGCACCGATCGTTGTGCTCGAGCATGAGGAGTCGAAGGCGGCAGTTCGTGGCCGTATTCATGGGGAAGGGTGATCGTTGATGAGAGCAAAGGGTAAATTATTTAAAACGTTTTTAAATCTAAGTTAGTTGTCAATAATTTATTTCATGGTTTATTAATCAATATTAAACTCATACGAGGTCGGAATCGAGCAGAAATCTGGGAAAAAGAATTTAATTGGAACGTCTAGCAAAATAAAATCAAGGTGAGAAAACTCTCACTCATTTGGATCAAAAAAATTTAAATTTTAAATAGTTGAAGTTAACTTTTGGATGCCTGTTGAATTTATAAATTATTGTCTATTGAATGATATAATATATATAGTAGTATATATATATATATAGTATTTGGAGTGATATTCCCGCAAATTATATCGGATGAGACCCTATGTGCCCCGCATAATAGCGGATGACCCAATATACCGCGATATCCCCCTCGAAGTAGGATTGGTATTATTTTATGTTGTATTAACATCTGTGGATGCAGGGAAACAGGTTGAAGGGATCCAACTGGATTCCTCAAAATGTTGAATTTAATTTCATATATTGTGATATAAAGTTGTGTAGAATAATCTATTTTAGATTATTGTAGTAATTGGAATTATTGGATGCTTTTGTAGCACTGGCCTGAATTTTGATAATTTAAATACCATAAATATATTTTTAAAATGTATGGAATTAAAGGGAATTTGATATAAAAATATATATATATATTGGAATTGGAGTTATTTCAAAGAAATTGAATCGGAAAAATATATTTGATTTTGGGTATACTTAAATGTTGTGAATTTTTTGAAAAAAAATGGAGATTTTTTTTAAAATGACTTATATAAAAGAATTTATAAATGGTATCTAGAAATATGAAAAGGAGCTAAAATCAATGTTAAAAATAGATTGGAAGTATAAATGGGATTTATAAGAAATGAAATTATATAATGGGATTTTATAAATAAGATTTGTTTTATAAATAAGTGAAACTTAAAGGAGTTATGAATTTATAAACGATGTGTATAAATAAGGAAATGAAGGTCAGTTGATAAATTGGAAATATAAATTTATGATATGAATTTTTATCAAGTTATGAAAATCGTTGGGAAAGAAATAGTGGAATCTGTTTTTGCATGTAAGAATGGTGATAAAATTGAGATATAATCGATGTGATACGAATCGAGAGGGATTTATAAATTGAAATTGGCAATGTTGGATTTTTAAAATAGATTTTTATCGAGGAATTAAAATTGTTTTAAATGGGATTTTAAATTACTATACTATGTAACTAAAATTATTATTTATAATATTCCGTATAGTTATTTATTCTAATATTTAATATTTATTGAAATAAATTCTAATTTTATAAGTCAGCCTTGTAAATTAATTAGTTATTCTAAAATGATTTGGAAATGAGTTATCGATGTTATCTAGAATGTTTAATATTTTAAATTTACTTAAACATATTTTAAAATAAACTATTATCCTTTAAAAATACTTATTTTGTACATATAGTTTTAAAAGACTGGAATTTATTTATAAATCCTCTTGAGATTGCGAACGAAGTTATTTAACGGATAGGATTTAATAAAGGGAAAATCTTATAACATGGATTGATGACATGGCTTGCTATAAGCGGCTTGGATTCAAACACTTGTTATCATCTTATTTAGAGTACTTTGATGCTGATTAATGACATGTCGATTTTATATGTAGTTCAATTGATTCCTTTTGTTTATCTTGACCATTGGTCTCGGTCCTGGGCTATCTGAGCTCTTGATTGTTGATACTTGTTGAAATGTCTTTGGTATCGATAGTTGCTGCTCTCGGCTGAGCTCGTTGTCTTAATTGGACAATGGTCTTGATCTTAATCGACGTCTTTGCTCTTGCTTCTGAATCTCGGGTTCTCGGATATTGATCCTAGTGCTTAAGCCCTTGGCGGAAAACAAATAATGGGTTTCGGAATTACAAGCCAAGGAGCTTTCCTTTGGAATATTTGTAATTTATACTAGGTATAAATCATGGTGTAACAACAATCTTCCCTCTTAAATGAATTGCGCCATCGCAATTCCCCAAATACAATTTTCCACTAAATTAATAAAGTTTAATCATGGGCTTAATTACAAATTGTTGGGAAACATATCAATCATGGACTACTTATAAAAATAGCATATAATGACCATATAACGCCATCATCATGACACGTTTCAATCACATCAATGAATTCAATTTTCTGCATGTACATACTATAATAACACATGCACTTTCTCAACCATGCAATCCAAAGTATATATGTAAAATAACACTTTATTTATAAGGCAAGAACAATATAAATCATTGATTAACTCATATAACACATCTTAACAATTCAATCATAGTTGACCATATTTAAATTCTACAACAAACATAGGTTGATCCAAACATGTATATGCCAATAAATGAATAAACTCAATTAATAATTAGGATAGCTCATCCAAATAAACACACATATTCAAAATAATGTGGTATCATCACCATACTAACTTACCAACCAATAATCTATGCTAACCACATCCATCATAATATGCATTCCCTTAAACTGCTAATCATTGTCCTTACAGTCTCATCCTCAAGATAACTAGTGTACCATCTCATACCTATACCATTCGAAATAACATGTACACCTACTTGTGGTTACATCCTCAAAAGTAGTATTTGTCTAGTCATAACTACAATCTTCAAATGATTTGGTTTTCCACATGTGCTGCAACTGCATCGATCCTTGCATCATTTGCATGCATTGGATATATGATAACTCGTATGACTATCAATTGCCAAGGATCAATGGAAAATCCTGGTTTTTTGTGTATTTGAATACCAGCCCATAATAGCTGACACTAGATCTCTTCAACGATCCAGGGTATATAGAACCCTTTAACGATCCGGCATAGCGATCAAAGTACTTAGTTAGTGTCCTTCCAATACCCCTGCTTACGAGTACACTAGAAACACTTCGAGTATCAATAATGCTTTTGCACGTGTCTTCAAGTCCTTCCTCGCTCCATGTAATTCAATTCACAGTAGTGGAACCTTTCAATGTTCCATTTTCCATAGTAGAACCCTTCAACGTTCTTCCCGCAAGCTCGCTTTAATGAACATGTCCTTATTTCATTTTCCATAGTAGAACCCTCCAACTTTCTACCGATGAGTTCCCTTCAAGGAATCCATCCTCATTCCATTTTCCATACTAGAACTCTTCCTCGTTCTACTCACAAGCTCCCTTCCTCGAACTCATCTTCGTTCCATCATCCATAGTGTTTCCTTAATCCAGTGACTGGGATAATTCACCCAAAATATCAAATAGGAACTTGCTAGCAAGGAGAATTCCAATACACCTTAAAAGCAAAAAGTTTATCAAAACATTTTTATTTCCAAACGAAAGCTTCCATTTCCTCTTTAGAACAAAATATCCTTTTCTTCTAAAGATACACCATTATCAATTTATAAAGAAATTTTCCTAAAAAAAATTCCATCCTTATAAACAATTCAGAATAATTTTAAAGAAAATATCGATTTGTATAAGAGACCAAATCATTCTTTGAAATAGAAATATTTTGTTTTTGAAATATTTATGTAAGTCGAAAATTGATTTAAAATTCTATATAATGGGCCTACCTCCTACTTGATTCCTCAATGGTTCTAAAGCCTTTAGTTGCTTAAATCCTCCAACCACTATTACTCATCTTCATGGAACATCTTTACATTTCTTAGTCAGACATTGTACAAACAATATGTCAAACAACAAGCTATCAAGTGGATAAGTAAATGACAACCAATCAAAACAACAATCAATCAAAACAACAATCAATCAAAACAAACAAGCGACAAACAACAAACAATAACCTATAAGCAAAAGAGATTGATGTAAACAAGCATGACATGAATTAATATGTGAACATTAATCAAACAAGTAAACAAACAAATGATTAAAATCTGTCAGGCAAAACAAGAAATCAATAACATGATTCAATAATAAGAAATTAATTCAAATGAGCACTTCATAGATTAATACGTAGACACACATAAATAAGCAGCTAAATTTTCTTAATTGTAATTAATTTAACAAACAACAATGCAATACAAACAATTCATCTAAAGTAAACGAATTCAACCAACAAGGGACTATCCCCAAACATCGAAATGGACAGTATATTCTTCATATTCCAACTCTCTCCATGGAAGGAAATAATTAGACATCTCTATAGCTCATTAGGAAAAATCGCACGCAGTAGTCATAAAAATAACATTATCATAATGTGTGTTGGGAAAATTTAAGACTCATCTTATCTCATCGACTTACACCCCATGTTACAGAGTCCAGTTTTATAATTCGTAGTTGATATTCTTAAATAAAACATTTTTTAACAAATATTTTTTAACAAACACCTCCAAAGTTTGTTATTCAATTGAATAATTTACATTTTCAACTATTTACTTTTCAAATGAAATCATTATCTCCTTGGTAAAATATTTTCTCAAGATATTGCAAAACTAGTTATTTTATAATACATCATTTCTTAATAATACATGCTCAATAAATAATTTTCAACTTAGGTCTTTTCCAAATATATTTTTCTTTTCGAAACATCATTTATCATAGAGTATCTTTTAGGTGAAAATCTTTTCAACAAAATTCAATTTTCGGACAAAAGTTTTTGAAAATCAAACACACTCCTTGATTAAAACTTTTCTTCTTAGATAAATATTTTATTACATTCTTTGCCCAATAAGATAACTCTCAAATAAAGATACTTCCATCAATTATTTTCAATTATCTAAACCAATAAAATGATTTTCCAATTTAAAATATTTCCGTTATATTATTTTCAAATACTTTTTCTGAGGAAATAAGTCTTTTCAAATAAAATACCTTTTTGTGGAAATAACCTTCATATAAGGTATTTATAAAATAAATCTTCTCCAAATCATATAATATTCAATGTAAAGAATGTTTCGATAAAATACTATTTTCTTTAAAATAAGAGTTCTCACTAGACAACCCCAACTATGTATCTTTAATAAAAACATTTAAAAATCTTTTACTATCATTAAAATAGTTTTTTTCCTCAGAGAATCTCGTTAAACAAATACTTCCCAAAGTTTTCAATATATAGTTTGAAGTATTATTAGCTAAAAATATTCTTTTCCAAAATGATCACCGATATGATAATTTACAAGGTATTTTAATTCAAATTGAGGTTACAATATGCTTATCAACATGTACCTTTTTTCAATAAATGTTCCCAAATTAAAACAATTTTAGTGAAGATGTTCACAGTAAAGTATTTCTTCCAAAATAAAATATTTTTAACCAAAACATCCTTTCATAAAATACTTTCAAATAAAATACTTTTCAATAAAAATTTCTCTTTTTGTAGATAAAACTTTCATTTATTATCAAAGCATTCCCAAAACCATAATACCATTATAAAAATACATTCCAAAAGAAGTTCTAACAAAAAAAATTTCCCCACAACAAAAGGTGTCTTCAAAGGCTAAATTTAACTTCCAATATCTAATTAAAACACCTTTTTTACTTAAATACTTTCAAATAAAAGATTCTTACAATGTTTACTCTATCTTACTAAAATGCCTTTATAAAAATATTTTATTTAACCGAATTAATTACTTTATTTTTCAAAAAAAATCTTAATAAATCTCTTTTAGTCAAAAATAAACAATTTTCTTCTTTTTTATACAATTTCTTTAACTTTATTAATTTTCCAATTAAGTTTTATTTACTAAAAACAATAATGTTTCCATCTTACTAGGTCAGGTTTCAATTAACTTAACATTGGGTATGTGTCACTCGGGTTATAACCAATACTTAACCAAACTTTTAAAGTGTTCATCCTACCCCACTCCTACTTTATTTATTTTCCATACAATGGTCATTATAAACAGATGTCATTTGAGGGTGAGGTGGCATGATCAAACAAACAAACCCCTACATACAGAGCACACAAATTTCAGTCAATGACTATATTATTTATATTATAACCCGACCTAAGGTATAAATAAAACTACCCTAACTGTTTTAAACCTACCCAAGCTCTAGGTATTGCTAAACCTAAGCTTTGATACCAAGTGTGGTGACCCACTATTTTTAACTTCCAAATCAATTATAAATAACATCAAAATACACTTACAATTGATTTCAGACATTAAAAGCAGTGGATTGTAGGTAGATAAAAATAAAAAATTGTAAAACAGTAAATATAAAGGGAAAACCTCACAGTGGAATTTAAACATTAACATATATACAATCTCATATCAATAATTAATTTTTACACAATCGAGTACGTCGGATATTATACATTTTTGAATACATCAATTATTGAAAAAAAAACTATAAAATTTTGATGTAAAAGATATATCGATTTATCCTATAGACACGACTCCTTCCAAACAGTTTTCCCTTTACATTGCTTTCACCTACAAGATTATAAATACACATTCACGTAGAATAAAGGAAAAAGGTTTCAAATACATTTTGACTTCGCCTAATTGTAATGACCCGTATTCACATGCTGAGTATCTAAGTGTCGGAAAGACATATTATTAGGGTAAAATAAAAATAAAAATAAAAAGAAACAAAACAGGAAAGACACAATATCAGAATCTCATAGGGAACGATAACATATACTATCAAAAGACAATATAAACTTTCACTCTAAGATACGTAGCATTTCAGAGTTACAATTCTAAATATTATCATCAGCCTCGACAGTTATAACAGTATGTTCTCACAAATGCTAATATGTACAATATAGTAATGCAGCAGAAATAAGAATACTACGGTAGGTGAAACATCCAGCTCGTCTTCTCAAGCTCCAAAGAACATCAACAAAAACCTGCCTTTTCATACTACTCGAAAGAGCACACGAGGAATTTAGAAAAAACAAAACCAAGCGTCATACATAAGTCTAGTATGAAAAACTCAAGAAATATGCAATCAACATATAACAGTAATTTTGGTACCGTTCGGAAATGGTTATCCCCTCAAAAGAACCACCATTTAATAAGTACACAAGGTGATATAATAAATAATGTCTAGGACAAAGAATATAAATATATAACATTTCCGGAATGGTTACATTAATTACATTCAACAACATATTGGAGGGTACAACCAAAACCGATAAGGTATGTTCACTTAATGGATTTTCAACTGAGATATCTTCGGTCGACGTTGAGTCCGATCTCCTGCACAAGTGTTAGAAACTACCTTCGAGCGCCATATATCTCTAGATATAATATACCATTAAGGAAAACATAATCGGTACATGGGCTAACACGTGATCCCGAATATCATCACCTTCCGCACGCAACATCGATAAGCATACTTTAGATATGGAGTGATAATATCTTATCGTGGGTCAGCTAAGCCCCAAGCTATGCCCCTTCTTTGTTTTCTGTCATTTTTGATGTCGAAACTACGTTTGGCATCTCTCACACGATTCTTCATCACTCGAACAGAACACGAATCCCGAAATGGATTCCCACATCTCGAACAGATCTCGAAATCACACATAGATTCGAACATCTCGAACAAATCCACTTCAAAGAGATAGAACATGTATCTCAGCCTTGAAGTGGTATTCGATAAGTAAAACACTTACCGGTCACGGTTTCTTTAAGACTGAATCGATGAATTTGGTCATATTCAACAATAATGAGAACGATTACATATGGAAACTAAGTCTCGTATACTTATCACGTTTTTGAACTTTTCATCTCACACTATCCCTCGTTCAAGATTGAAACCGTTAGGTTAGATCACTATTGCTTCAATCTCAACTCGAATTGTAACGACCCGTAAATTTAACCGGTTTTAAGAACGTTATTAATTGAAATTTTAGAAAATTTTCAATGATAAAAATTTTGAAATAAAAATTTAATATTTGGAATACGTCTAGTTAAACATAGCGACTGGAAAATTTTCGTCCGAAAATATGAAAATTTATTTCGCGCGTAAATTTACTTCAACTTAATCAGTTAAAAAGCGTTGAAAATAAATGTTTCCGAAACCTAAATATTTTATATAGAAAAATTCTAGACCATCTTCTGAGCAAGATATCAGTTTATCATTTTTCCAAATTCGGACATCTTTGGCTCCGTCGATCTTATTTTTCAGCGTTTTTCTTGCATTTTCCACTATTAGAAAATTCGAATTTTTATAATTCAATCATACCACCGATATCTGTATATTATTTTGATCGTCTCGTCGTGTTGATCTCTACGGTATATTCGATTATCAAATTCGGAAGTCCGGGATACGTCGTATCGTACGAAACGCTTTCGTATCGGTACGCGTTCGTGTCTTTTTGGGTTCTTGTGCCTATTCAAATTTTCACCGTGTAAACCAACAGTCCTTAGCTTTTAGTATTCAAATTTCAAACGGCTGAGGGAAAGGGCAACTGTCATTTATTATTGCAGTATTCAATATTGACGGTTAATGTTCCCTATATTTCACTTTATTATGCGTTGGTCCACTATTATTTGGACTCTTCAAAAAAAAACTGTGAATACATAGTGTAGCATATGATATGTATTTTCGGCCTACTTTCTTCATCTTCCTTTACCTTTTCTGTTTTATATTTCTTTCACAGCTTCCCACATCCCTTTCTCTTTGAATAAAAAAATATATATGTAAAGCTTTCATATATTCGCCTGAAACTTCGTCCGCCCTTCTTCCCTTATTGCCAAGCATCTCCTTTACCCTTCATGCCGACCAATCACCACCACCGCACCCCTCACCTCAGTCGCTTTTCACCACACACTGCCTGCGAAGCCACCACGCCACCAACAACTTCGCCTCTGCCTCGCGAACAGCTCCACAACCTCCAATTGCTGATTGCCTCCCACCATAAATCCCAACTGTAATGACCCGCCACTCATTCCACAGAATGACGCATCATCAATAAGAAAGAAAGAGGTAGAAAATAGAAAAGAAGAGAAGAAAGAAAGAAACAACAACAACGATCTCACAGCGGAACGAATAAATTATATTAATAACATAAACTATTACATAGTATACAACAATTTACAGAGTTACACAGCATATACATCACTTACTAGACAATTATAAACATCTGTCTAGACATTACAACTCAATACACTACAGAGATACAGACACAGCGGAACTACTATATATATCTACAAACGCTGAAGCCTCCTGCTCCATTGCTCCTCCACAATTCATCAAAGCTAAACCTGAATCCCTTGGCTACTCGTAAAAATTTGAGTACCCAAGAGTTTATAAAACAGAAATAAACAACTTGGGTCAGACATGGGTCTGGTGTGAGTAACAGGTTAAACTTGTTTAACTTCAAAACCTTTTGAAAGAAAAGGTATCACGTAAGACTCCCCACAAATAAACATGGGTAAGTTTTTACCTTACGCTAACCAAAACATTGATAGGAAATTCGATTGTATTATGATAGGGTCTAAGGTTTTCAAATAAATATGAAATAGCCGAAATTGTTACATTATTAAATTCCAGCATACATAAGTATACAATCAAGTCCGTTATCACTTATTGGAATTTGGATTTCCATACAATGGCAGAGCTACCGGGGTACCGCTCATCTCGGTACGGGCCACGTCATCCTACCTCCAGGCAGCCACTACCAAAACCCGACCCACCATCTTCCCCACCACTAACTTCGCCCGCCTCAACCTTATCGCCCACATAGACCGCCAAAGCACCGGCCTCCCTCTACCACCAGCCGAACTCCATTGGTCGAAAACCCAGTCCTTCCACAGTCTGACAACCAATCGACAACCACCAACAGGTGCACCTAAAACCCCGCCGAGACCCTATCTTCTCATCACCGCAGTCTAGCCTCCGAGGCACGGCAAATGACCACACCTACCTCGCAACCTCCTACCCACCAGCACACCCCACAACCGAGCAATCTTCCTCCACTCTACATGCTCCCAGCTTTCTCAACTTCTGCCGAGACCAAACAATCACCACCCACGTCAGACGAAGCTCATTCCCGCAACCCAAGCGCAGGCAACCTTCCCAGATTCCTCCAGCCGACGACATTACCCTTCACTTATGTTGTTCGTCCCCTCCTCCTTGCACCCGCATCATATATTCTTCACGCATGGTACTTCTACCAGTTCTCGTATTATGTCTATACATTAGGTTGAATAAATATTATAATATAATCAAAATATGAGTATATATATTATGATATTGGGTTTCAATCTGTAAGAGTATTTATGTTTATGAAAACTGATTTGGAAGTTACATTTATATATAGTTTAAGGTAGTGTATGAGTGTAATTATATTATCCTCGGGTTTTAAAGGTTTACGTTTTATATTGTATTGAAACAGATTTTGTATAACCAGATTTTGAATAACCAGATTTTGTATAATCTATTAGACCGAAATGTTTGAAATGTTTAGAGTTTGTATAACCAGATTTTTAGTTATATATGCATATAGTTGATAGTCTGCATATGTGTTTGTTATACATCTTAGTTTGCATGGTGTATCTACAATTTGTGTGCATGCCTTATCTTATATATATAATACATATGTAGTTTATAGGTGTATCGATATTTTGGATATGTGTATGCTACGCATATGTAGTCAGTGTACATTTGGACTAATCAGATTATCTATTTTGTTTATGATCTGCATACGTGCATTCCTAGTCGGCATAGTATATTGGGTTATTAACCATTGTTTTTCGGTACACATATACCATTATTTTATTCTGAAATGTATGTAGACTTTAAACTATAATTTTGGATAATTTATAAAATATATATATATATATGAGTTATCTAAGTTGTTATATCTTGGGTCTTAATTAGTAAAAAAAAAAAATTTATTTATATATTTATTTTAATATTTATTTTATTGATTTTTTTTTTAGAGTAATGATAATAATATAATATACTTTTCTTCAATTTTATCTGCATCAATCCAGTTCTAATTCAATTTACTCTATTTTGTATCTATCAGCTTTGTCGAATCCGTGCCAATCTCGATGTACTTCAGAATTTGTGTTCGAGTTCGTTACTCAATTCTGTGTCATATTCCATATTCTCTCTAGCCCCAAAAGGTGAGCACTCACTCACGATTAACGTTCTTTTATTTATTAGATTTGATTTCAATTGAAACGACAATTGAAATATGCTGTTGTTAGTTAATTACACTGTTATATATGCTATTGTCTGTATCAGTTCACCTGTGACATCTGACACCATTATCTGTTAATTATTTATGCGATGATAATACAGTTTGGCTGATAATTGATTAATTGTTGATGTTTATATTGGACGTTAAATTGTTAAGGATAAAATGATAAATAGTGTGAAATTGAACTTGATATAGAATAATTAATTGTTAAATTTGATTAACTGACATTTGTATAATATGATCCCTTTAACTGTTGAATTTATTAACTGACATTTGTATGTTGTAAAATTGATGATGTATGAATTTGAAATTGAATGACAAGTGAAAACCGTAATGTTAAAATCTTTAATCTACTTGAAATGATAGAGTAGATTCTAGAAATAATTATATTAATTCGTACAAAGAACAATGCGAATTAATACGGTTATTTCGGGATTATTTGAATTGATTATTGGATTGTTATTGATTGTTGTTATTGCTTGTTTATTTACCTTGACACCATCCCAGTTATCACACTGCAAGTTCCCTTTGTTATGTTTTGATTTTAAATTGAATTGGAATCGGGTTAAAATGATAAATACCCAAATGGAACTTTGACATAGGATAGAAAATTTAATAAAACCCGATTGGTCAATAATTTGATTTAAAAAAATAAAACGAAGATTTTACTTGAATAATGAATATAGTTTTGAAATGAAGTTGAAATTTTAATTTTAATGAAGGGAAAATGTTAATATTTAATAATCTGAAACAAAATATTAACAATGTAATTGACTGAAAGAACGTTGTTTAAATTGAGAAATGATTTAATAATTAAGTTTGAAATTATAATTAAGTTTGAAATTATTAAACTTTGAAATTATTTAATAATTAAGTTTTGAATTATTCAATAATAAATTATTAAATGATTAAATTGAATTGAAATTCTTTAATAAGAAAAATTGAACTCTTGAATAAGTGAATTTTACTTCGTAAATAATTGAAATTGAGTTTCTTTATTAATTAAGTTTTGGAAATTATTTAAGAAAGTAAATAAGTGAAATTGAATTTCTTTAACAAGAAATAAAATGTGATCTATTGAATTAATGTAAGACTTGAAATTTAAAGAATTTGGTTCGATGAATTTAATTTAATTTAATTTAATTTGTAAGTTTTGATATAATGAAGTTGAATTTAAATAATGAATTTAATGAATTGGAAATTTAATAGAAATTGTTTTGAATGGAAAATTCACTTAACGAATATTGAATGAAATCGATAAATGAAGTTAAATTGATTTGAATGTTAAATTAAATTAAATCAAATGATTTCGGAATGAAACTTATATACGAACTTGAATCAATATTTGAATGGTTTAAATAGATATTGAAATTGAACTATAAGGTTTTGAAATGGTAATTTGAAAGTTTTGAAACGGAAATTTTGGAAATTGGTTTTTGAAGGACAAATGAAATGTTGATTTACGAATTGAAATTGAAACTGAAATTGATTTGGTTTTGAAATAAATAAATGACCAATCGGTGTAATAATTACGGAAGTTATTAAAGAGACCGGAATTCGGTTATGGATATACTCTCTATCTAAACCGAAACCACTTTAATAACTATACGCGGAGTGATGATCCAGAATGAAGTGGTTGGAATGATGTACGTGTTGACTGAAGAAAGAGAACGATAATGGATAGCCTTGACACTTGTGTCAAATTGGAAATGACTAAAACAGGAGCTGTGCCGGGCCAATGGAGGATTGATACCTCAAGTGGACACACTTCTTCGAACTACTTATACTTGTTGTCGATTGGTGCACCCTTGATTTTAGGAGTGTTGTTTCACGGTGTTGCGGGCGCTGCGGCGTTGCGTTCTCACCAGCCCGGATCAGGCGAACGGTAGTATCACTACCTTGGGTATAGCCTCATGTGCCTTGTCATACTTGTATTCCATTTATGCGCGACCACTACGATTTTGATTTGTACCTTGAGTATATGGATTGCCCTCTGGTGACTTCCGGTTTTGGGGAAACTACGGTCTTGTATATGCTTGTGGGAATAAAAATGTGTTAAGGGTGGAATGGGCCATGACTTAACGCTATTTTGATATCTTTTTATATTACTGATAGACATTATCTACTTAGCGTACATTACTACATAGTAGATAGTTTAACGGATCCTTAAAGGATGGTTATTCCAAACATCCTTTGAGTTACTTGTATTTCAATTGCTATTTCACTTGAGTTGGATTTATTAATATAAGAATGTTAATCCTGACTCGAGTGTTTTGTGTTTTGCTTTACGCTCGGGTCAGACTGAGTAGTTCAGCTTTCGAGACTCACCTTTGGAGTTGGAGCTTCGCTTGGAGATCCAGCTATATATCCAGCTTTCAGATATTCGATGATTCCAGTGATGTATTCTGATTTGTATCTGATGTATCATGTTACTCTTCCGTGTATCTGGTTTAACTCTGATGTATTTTATATATTCATATAGTAGCTTCATGAACTACTATCTCTTTTATTTCTGCTGCACTTATTACTCTGTGTCTGTGATCTGTGATTATTTATTTACTGTATATGTTCAGTTTTGCCAATTTAAATTAACAACGCGGTATTTTGAGCAATTCAACTCCGGCATGAGTGTCTACCTATTCACTTATAATGGACGCGAATGGTCCAAAATGGCGGGTCGTTACAGTTGGTATCGGAGCTTTGGTAGCTCTAGGCAAAACTTAACATATAGAGTAAATGTATTTACAGAATCACACTCATTCGAGTTTCAAATCTCTTCCTTTGACTCAATTCTTTTGAATTTTGGAACGTTCTCTTAGTTTCGGAATTCATTCGTGTCCCTCACTATTCGTCTTCTTTCGATTCTGGAACATCTCATAACTCCACTTCGAATGATCTTTATAATGAGTCGGCAATCTCTCCAATCTCAAATTTATTTGTAAAGGAGTGAAACTCCTTCACAGTCGCGTCGATTTACCAGAAATTTCTTTATCCTCGGTTTACGATGCTATCTATTACCTACTATACCTGAATCTCATCTCTAGAGATCGAGTGTTGATTTACCTCGGAATTCAGCATCGATCTTATTCTTGAAGTTACGGACGACCCGGTTAAGGTTGCCCGTAAATTAAATAAACTCATCCATCTCCCGATTGTGGTAATTGAATTATCTTATCTTCTGTTTCAAACTTATTTTCGAATCAAATTTCTCTTTGATTTGAGTCCATCAAATTTGAACCTCTGTCTTTGCTTTGAAATCTATTCTGGTATAGTCGAGCGAAGAAGTGTATTTGTAAATTTATCTTAAAATGTTTTATGTATTGTGTTGTTTGAGTTGTTGATGTTGATTTGGGTTTCCGATCGATACGTTTGATCAACGCAATCGATAGGATTTCCAAAACACTTGAACAGAGCAAACTGACACAATATTATTTTCAAATTAGGAAAATGAAATAAATTTGTTTGGTTATATTGTGAAAATATAAGTAAAATTTCCTGGAATTTAATAGGTTAATTAAATTGTTTTTTTGAAATGATAATATTTGATTACCATTTATTGTTCTAAATGAATTTATAATTATGGTTTATAAATTGATTTGGAATTTGAAATGAATTAAATTCAGAAATTTGAGAATTTAGATTCCGGTGATTTCAAACTTTGGTTTTAAAATTTAAAGTATATTATTGAAAGTATTTTCGAATAGAAATCGTTTCCAAAGAATTTTAAATGTTGAAATCAGTACTCTTCTCTTTGTCGCTGGAAAATAATTTCGGTGATGGCGGCCGCATCATCGACATTCATTTTCGAGTTTCGAAGTGGAGATACTATTCTGTAGCTTTGCTACGGTTTTGTTTTGAAAAATATTTTGATTTGAATTTCTTCAGTATATTTTGATTTACCTATATATAGGTATCTTATTTTAAGATTTAATTTGATTTGGTATAAATATATTATATATATCTCTAAATTGTTTAAAGTTAATTGGAAATCTAATTCTTAAATTTTGTTAAAGGATGACTTTAATTATAAATAAAACCAAAATTTGGAATAAATATTTAAACTTAAATATTTGAATTGGGAAAATTTTATTTGTATATTGTTCAACTGCATTCTAATACAACTTACCTAAATCATTCAGAAGTTGAATATGTAATTGAATAATATATAATATAAATTGAATTTATAAATAAAATTTGAGTGGTTATAATAAATGTTATACACTTAAATTTTAATTATAAAATGTTAATAGAGATAAATAGAATAATACGATAATTGAAAAATAAATTTGTTTTCAAAGAATTAATAAATTTGTTTTGAAATAATTAATAAATTGAAATTTGTTCAACATATGGAAATACTGTGAATTTAAAAGAAATTAATAGATGTAAATTAATTTAAATCGAAACTTTTATGGTTTAAATTAACTTATATGGGTTAAATATATGTGATTAGATATATTAAGTAGAATAAATTTAACAATAATTTGGAATAAAGAAGAATTTAAATTGTTGAAGAAAATATGATTATAATAAAAGACTATTAAAATTTATGGTTTTAGAAATTGTAAATTTAAGAAAATGGGATAATAAGATAATGAATTTAGAAATAGTTGAGATTGATTTTTAGTGAAATCAAATGGATTAAATCAATTATTGAATATCAATTAATTTAAATTTGAATTTATATGGTTTAAATTAATTGTTATTTTGTATTTCAAATCTGTTTCTTTCTGGTTGTTTCTATTCTCCTACCTCGTTCCTTTTCGGGGACGAAAAGTTTTGAGTGGGGGAGAATGTAACGACCCGTAAATTTAACCGGTTTTAAGAACGTTATTAATTGAAATTTTAGAAAATTTTCAACGATAAAAATTTTGAAATAAAAATTTAATATTTGGAATACGTCTAGTTAAACATAGCGACTGGAAAATTTTCGTCCGAAAATATGAAAATTTATTTCGCGCGTAAATTTACTTCAACTTAATCAGTTAAAAAGCGTTGAAAATAAATGTTTCCGAAACCTAAATATTTTATATAGAAAAATTCTAGACCATCTTCTGAGCAAGATATCAGTTTATCATTTTTCCAAATTCGGACATCTTTGGCTCCGTCGATCTTATTTTTCAGCGTTTTTCTTGCATTTTCCACTATTAGAAAATTCGAATTTTTATAATTCAATCATACCACCGATATCTGTATATTATTTTGATCGTCTCGTCGTGTTGATCTCTACGGTATATTCGATTATCAAATTCGGAAGTCCGGGATACGTCGTATCGTACGAAACGCTTTCGTATCGGTACGCGTTCGTGTCTTTTTGGGTTCTTGTGCCTATTCAAATTTTCACCGTGTAAACCAACAGTCCTTAGCTTTTAGTATTCAAATTTCAAACGGCTGAGGGAAAGGGCAACTGTCATTTATTATTGCAGTATTCAATATTGACGGTTAATGTTCCCTATATTTCACTTTATTATGCGTTGGTCCACTATTATTTGGACTCTTCAAAAAAAAAAAAACTGTGAATACATAGTGTAGCATATGATATGTATTTTCGGCCTACTTTCTTCATCTTCCTTTACCTTTTCTGTTTTATATTTCTTTCACAGCTTCCCACATCCCTTTCTCTTTGAATAAAAAAATATATATGTAAAGCTTTCATATATTCGCCTGAAACTTCGTCCGCCCTTCTTCCCTTATTGCCAAGCATCTCCTTTACCCTTCATGCCGACCAATCACCACCACCGCACCCCTCACCTCAGTCGCTTTTCACCACACACTGCCTGCAAAGCCACCACGCCACCAACAACTTCGCCTCTGCCTCGCGAACAGCTCCACAACCTCCAATTGCTGATTGCCTCCCACCATAAATCCATCTGCCACGTCATCCTACCTCCAGGCAGCCACTACCAAAACCCGACCCACCATCTTCCCCACCACTAACTTCGCCCGCCTCAACCTTGTCGCCCACATAGACCGCCAAAGCACCGGCCTCCCTCTACCACCAGCCGAACTCCATTGGTCGAAAACCCAGTCCTCCCACAGTCTGACAACCAATCGACAACCACCAACAGGTGCACCTAAAACCCCGCCGAGACCCTATCTTCTCATCACCGCAGTCTAGCCTCCGAGGCACGGCAAATGACCACACCTACCTCGCAACCTCCTACCCACCAGCACACCCCACAACCGAGCAATCTTCCTCCACTCTACATGCTCCCAGCTTTCTCAACTTCTGCCGAGACCAAACAATCACCACCCACGTCAGACGAAGCTCATTCCCGCAACCCAAGCGCAGGCAACCTTCCCAGATTCCTCCAGCCGACGACATTACCCTTCACTTATGTTGTTCGTCCCCTCCTCCTTGCACCCGCATCATATATTCTTCACGCATGGTACTTCTACCAGTTCTCGTATTATGTCTATACATTAGGTTGAATAAATATTATAATATAATCAAAATATGAGTATATATATTATGATATTGGGTTTCAATCTGTAAGAGTATTTATGTTTATGAAAACTGATTTGGAAGTTACATTTATATATAGTTTAAGGTAGTGTATGAGTGTAATTATATTATCCTCGGGTTTTAAAGGTTTACGTTTTATATTGTATTGAAACAGATTTTGTATAACCAGATTTTGAATAACCAGATTTTGTATAATCTATTAGACCGAAATGTTTGAAATGTTTAGAGTTTGTATAACCAGATTTTTAGTTATATATGCATATAGTTGATAGTCTGCATATGTGTTTGTTATACATCTTAGTTTGCATGGTGTATCTACAATTTGTGTGCATGCCTTATCTTATATATATAATACATATGTAGTTTATAGGTGTATCGATATTTTGGATATGTGTATGCTACGCATATGTAGTCAGTGTACATTTGGACTAATCAGATTATCTATTTTGTTTATGATCTGCATACGTGCATTCCTAGTCGGCATAGTATATTGGGTTATTAACCATTGTTTTTCGGGACACATATACCATTATTTTATTCTGAAATGTATGTAGACTTTAAACTATAATTTTGGATAATTTATAATATATATATATATATATATATATGAGTTATCTAAGTTGTTATATCTTGGGTCTTAATTAGTAAAAAAAAAAAATTTATTTATATATTTATTTTAATATTTATTTTATTGATTTTTTTTTAGAGTAATGATAATAATATAATATACTTTTCTTCAATTTTATCTGCATCAATCCAGTTCTAATTCAATTTACTCTATTTTGTATCTATCAGCTTTGTCGAATCCGTGCCAATCTCGATGTACTTCAGAATTTGTGTTCGAGTTCGTTACTCAATTCTGTGTCATATTCCGTATTCTCTCTAGCCCCAAAAGGTGAGCACTCACTCACGATTAACGTTCTTTTATTTATTAGATTTGATTTCAATTGAAACGACAATTGAAATATGCTGTTGTTAGTTAATTACACTGTTATATATGCTATTGTCTGTATCAGTTCACCTGTGACATCTGACACCATTATCTGTTAATTATTTATGCGATGATAATACAGTTTGGCTGATAATTGATTGATTGTTGATGTTTATATTGGACGTTAAATTGTTAAGGATAAAATGATAAATAGTGTGAAATTGAACTTGATATAGAATAATTAATTGTTAAATTTGATTAACTGACATTTGTATAATATGATCCCTTTAACTGTTGAATTTATTAACTGACATTTGTATGTTGTAAAATTGATGATGTATGAATTTGAAATTGAATGACAAGTGAAAACCGTAATGTTAAAATCTTTAATCTACTTGAAATGATAGAGTAGATTCTAGAAATAATTATATTAATTCGTATAAAGAACAATGCGAATTAATACGGTTATTTCGGGATTATTTGAATTGATTATTGGATTGTTATTGATTGTTGTTATTGCTTGTTTATTTACCTTGACACCATCCCAGTTATCACACTGCAAGTTCCCTTTGTTATGTTTTGATTTTAAATTGAATTGGAATCGGGTTGAAATGATAAATACCCAAATGGAACTTTGACATAGGATAGAAAATTTAATAAAACCCGATTGGTCAATAATTTGATTTAAAAAAATAAAACGAAGATTTTACTTGAATAATGAATATAGTTTTGAAATGAAGTTGAAATTTTAATTTTAATGAAGGGAAAATGTTAATATTTAATAATCTGAAACAAAATATTAACAATGTAATTGACTGAAAGAACGTTGTTTAAATTGAGAAATGATTTAATAATTAAGTTTGAAATTATAATTAAGTTTGAAATTATTAAACTTTGAAATTATTTAATAATTAAGTTTTGAATTATTCAATAATAAATTATTAAATGATTAAATTGAATTGAAATTCTTTAATAAGAAAAATTGAACTCTTGAATAAGTGAATTTTACTTCGTAAATAATTGAAATTGAGTTTCTTTATTAATTAAGTTTTGGAAATTATTTAAGAAAGTAAATAAGTGAAATTGAATTTCTTTAACAAGAAATAAAATGTGATCTATTGAATTAATGTAAGACTTGAAATTTAAAGAATTTGGTTCGATGAATTTAATTTAATTTAATTTAATTTGTAAGTTTTGATATAATGAAGTTGAATTTAAATAATGAATTTAATGAATTGGAAATTTAATAGAAATTGTTTTGAATGGAAAATTCACTTAACGAATATTGAATGAAATCGATAAATGAAGTTAAATTGATTTGAATGTTAAATTAAATTAAATCAAATGATTTCGGAATGAAACTTATATACGAACTTGAATCAATATTTGAATGGTTTAAATAGATATTGAAATTGAACTATAAGGTTTTGAAATGGTAATTTGAAAGTTTTGAAACGGAAATTTTGGAAATTGGTTTTTGAAGGACAAATGAAATGTTGATTTACGAATTGAAATTGAAACTGAAATTGATTTGGTTTTGAAATAAATAAATGACCAATCGGTGTAATAATTACGGAAGTTATTAAAGAGACCGGAATTCGGTTATGGATATACTCTCTATCTAAACCGAAACCACTTTAATAACTATACGCGGAGTGATGATCCAGAATGAAGTGGTTGGAATGATGTACGTGTTGACTGAAGAAAGAGAACGATAATGGATAGCCTTGACACTTGTGTCAAATTGGAAATGACTAAAACAGGAGCTGTGCCGGGCCAATGGAGGATTGATACCTCAAGTGGACACACTTCTTCGAACTACTTATACTTGTTGTCGATTGGTGCACCCTTGATTTTGGGAGTGTTGTTTCACGGTGTTGCGGGCACTGCGGCGTTGCGTTCTCACCAGCCCGGATCAGGCGAACGGTAGTATCACTACCTTGGGTATAGCCTCATGTGCCTTGTCATACTTGTATTCCATTTATGCGCGACCACTACGATTTTGATTTGTACCTTGAGTATATGGATTGCCCTCTGGTGACTTCCGGTTTTGGGGAAACTACGGTCTTGTATATGCTTGTGGGAATAAAAATGTGTTAAGGGTGGAATGGGCCATGACTTAACGCTATTTTGATATCTTTTTATATTACTGATAGACATTATCTACTTAGCGTACATTACTACATAGTAGATAGTTTAACGGATCCTTAAAGGATGGTTATTCCAAACATCCTTTGAGTTACTTGTATTTCAATTGCTTTCACTTGAGTTGGATTTATTAATATAAGAATGTTAATCCTGACTCGAGTGTTTTGTGTTTTGCTTTACGCTCGGGTCAGACTGAGTAGTTCAGCTTTCGAGACTCACCTTTGGAGTTGGAGCTTCGCTTGGAGATCCAGCTATATATCCAGCTTTCAGATATTCGATGATTCCAGTGATGTATTCTGATTTGTATCTGATGTATCATGTTACTCTTCCGTGTATCTGGTTTAACTCTGATGTATTTTATATATTCATATAGTAGCTTCATGAACTACTATCTCTTTTATTTCCGCTGCACTTATTACTCTGTGTCTGTGATCTGTGATTATTTATTTACTGTATATGTTCAGTTTTGCCAATTTAAATTAACAACGCGGTATTTTGAGCAATTCAACTCCGGCATGAGTGTCTACCTATTCACTTATAATGGACGCGAATGGTCCAAAATGGCGGGTCGTTACACGAATATCAATATTAACTCTCATAAATTTAACGACCCGTAAAATTTATCACTTTGATAAATTATATTTATTTTAAAATATTCAAATATAAGCTTTTTTAACATAAACTATAATGTTTTGAGCAATAAATAATAATGGTAATCTTATTTTGAATAAGTATTTATGAAAATATACACTTTGAAAGAATATCGATAAATGGTTGGAAATCATTTTATCGATAAACTACTCTATAATCGCCAGAAGTGGTGCACGGAACTAGATACATACACTTATTTATCCATTTAAATAAGAATAATTATTTATCTTATTTTTGGAAATAAAATTTATTTATGACATCAGCAATAATGTCATCATATTTAATAATTAATTAATGAAATTAAATTAAGATTTTAAATACTTAATAATTATTTAGTTATACAAATAATTGTTTTAAAATGATAGTAGTTCATTTTAATTAGTTATATAGTGATAATAAATCAATTATAATAGTTTTATAAAGATATACATTTGATTTAAAATCATAAGGAAAACTAATATTGCTTTATTGATATAATAACACCTTTTGTAAACAATTGTTTAATATTGATTTATATGGCTTTATAATTCAAATGTGATCATTTTAATTCATTTATAATGATGAGATATTAGTTTTCAAATTTTTCTACATTTATATGTAATTTAATGTAACGATCCCTCCTTCTGACCGTCTCCAGTCGGTAATTAAACCAACTAGAAACGTTCAAAAAGACGAATTGTTATTTAGTTTATAAAGTTTAAACAGAATCAGCCACAGAAAAACAGAATAATAACACTGAATTAAAACAAATGAGAATTTATTTCATTACTATAAATCTTTTTATATACATCAGAGTTTATACAATTTTAATACTGATACAGCGGAATATCTTAAAATACAATTTTCTTCTGAAAACTAAAGTGATTCTTTACTCTCTCTCTAACTTCGCTGCTCGAAAATCTTCAAGCTGTAAAAATACTCGGTCTGACCCAAGTATTATATTCAAAAGAAAATAATACACAGGTCAGTCTAATTCAAACCAGTTATTAGTGCATAGAGGCAGTAATAATCAAATAGACGACAGTCACAATAATTCCCGTCTATCCAATCCTTTAAACAAAGAAATCGGATAACGAAAATTTAACACTAAACAGTGTTTAACAATAAATCAGCAGATTTACATCATCAACAGAGATAAATAAACAATTTATCAAATCGACTAAATCAATTTAAAACAATTGAAATTTGTCACTTTAAACCCATCAAAAATATTGATTGGCTGCCGTACACAGGTACATGAAAAAGAAGCAGTTTCAAGCTCAAGTAGCAACAAAGTCAAGCTCGACTATCAGAACCTAAGCCATGACATACAAAGGTCAAAGAGTTCACAAAGTTAGCTATACAACTGGACAGTGCAAGCTTCAAAATGTATATACATGAAGATTTCACTGCAATAGGTCGAGAAACAAAATGTCCAGAACTAATGTAATGAACAGATTACAACATCAATGGATCAAAGTATGTAGAGAGCAGCATGAATGCTACTGATATGAAGGACTCAAGTGACTCAATGCAGACTATATGATAAGTGATCTGAACATGAATGAATGGTCAATAAAACTTGCAGGTGAACAAGGTCAATCCTAAATATACAGACAATACAACATTTAATGCCAAGGGAACACAAAGCAACCCAATAATTACATATGCACAAATGAACCAATATGGAAATGATCAAAAGCAAATGCAATGCTACCAAATCAGAACAGCCCTACATGATGGTTAACTGCACAAGACTACACAAGTTTCAGATATCACCCTGGATGCAGACCCACAAAGAAGAACAACAGAGACTAGAAATCACAATCAGATGCAAGCATGACACAGATGCATCAGTGAAACAAGTTCTAGTGGGGAGGCAACAATGCAATAGCAACAGAGAAGAGGTACAAGTACAACAGTGAATCATCTACAGGTTCAAGTGTCAAATGAACCAGACTACAGTGAAGTCGACAAGAAAAATCAACTCAGAAACAAAGTGCACAAGAGACTTAAGTGCACAGCTACAAGGGAAACTAGTTGGCAACTGCATATGACCAGAGGGAACTACATGAATGCACAGCCACTAGTTAATGCACAGACTACATGGATGCAACTCGACTACAGTTCAACATGCAGCTATCAGACTGGAATTAATACAAGCAAGGTAGCATGGCAATGTCGAACACAGTGAACAGATTCAAGTGAAACAGAGGTGATGTCAGAATGAACAAACAAAGACCAATGAACAAAATAAGCAACTGTTCAAGTAACAAACATCTATGAAGTCAGAATGCACAACAGGTCATATATGCAGTATGTACAAGTCAGGAAGCCATATATCATCACCGAACTAAAACAACATCAGGGATAAAATGATCAAGCATGTACAAACTGTTTCAGTAAAGATCAAAAGTCAGGTGAGGAGGTCAAGATCAACCATGAACAAGTTAGGCCGTATATTAGACCAGCAACAAAATGACCAAACTTTGCATTTTAAATTCAAGAATATATGCATACACGCATCATATGTATATATGCACATATATAGACTTGAATAAACAGGTCACAGTGAAAACCAAGCTACAGAAAAACAACTTAAAATGACATAGCACTGGAACTCAACAAACCCAACAACATGGCATGATATTGTTGAATACAAGAAAAGAGTGTGTGTGTTGAATCAATGCAGACTCAAAGAAACAACATCAAAAGTGAACAAGCAAACATATACGAATTTGAATTGTTCGAATAAGATGTGAGTAAATATGAATTACTCACCTTCGCTATCGGATTGGGGCTAGAATCGAACAAAGTTAGAGGTAATATTTTCAAAAATCAACAGAGAAGATAAAGCAACTATCGATGATCGAATACATAGAACAGAAGATCCATCGAACAAGGACGAAAGCCGAACAAATCAATATCGTTACACCCACATCCAAAATCATCAATACAGTGGATAAACAAAAATCGAACCATGTCAAAAAGCCAACACGAAACAAAATCGAACTACCTCAGTACGAAACGAGGAAAGAATTAGATGTGAGTGAGGGGGGGGTCACTCACCTTCGTTCGAGAAGCTGAAGCCCTAATTCGCGAACGCCAGAGAATCGATCGCCGAAAACCCTAGTTCCAGTCGAGGCAAGTGTTGAAGAAGCCGAAGCTCAAGCATAGATCGTAATCTCAAGCAAAGCCGAGCACAAAGGGGAACGAAGCCCCAAAATTTGAAAACCCTAAATTACAGTACCACGAACCCCAGGGCAACAAAATCAAGTAATAGTCAAGAACATCGAACAAAGCCGCCTCTCTATTTCAGATCGAAGGAACGAGCAAAGAAACGTGGCCGCCATTTATTTTCTTTTCGTTATTTCGTTTCTAGGGTTTTGAATGAATGGGTAAAAGGAAACGGGTTTGGATTTATCACGGTATCAAAGAAAATAAGGGCAGCATATTTTTTTTTCCAAAGCCCACCAACACTTCACAAATTTTTTCCAAAAGAATTTTAACCGATTCAAAAATTCCAACAACAATTTTTATTAAACGAATTCCAATTCGAATCGAAACTCCTATAAGCGATAAGCTAGCAGAGAAATCGTTTAACGATGATATCAAATCGATGCAAAAACCCCGGTTGTTACCGAAATTTAAATTGAATCCGAATAGATTTTTTTACGCGTTTATACGTCGTATATTCACAAAACAACTCTGATAAATACGAAATTTGAAATCCGGTAATAATTTAATATTACGGACCCAATGGAACTGATTTCGTCGAATTCCGAGACTGTGCCTCGGAAGGTTATTTTTAAATTAAATTTAAACGATACAATTTCAAAACTGAACAAATCGCTTTCAAATTCAATTCTGAAACTTCTATTATCTTCAGTATTATCAATATGAATTTTCTAAGCCTTTAAATTATTTTTAACCGGCTTAAAATTGAAGATTCAAATTTTATTCAATTTTCAATGGATTAAATTCAAAAATTTAATCGCCAATTTATTCTGATAATTTGAAATTCAAGCCACATCATCATTCAAATATTTAAAATTAATTAAATATTCTCGATTTTAATTGTCGAAATTTCAGGGTCGTTACAATCTCCCCTCCTTAAAACTTTTCGTCCACGAAAAGGAAAGGTCGTTAAAATTTCACCGATATTTATACCCTACTCAATTTTTTCTAAGTTTGAAACTTATTACAAATAAATGAATATAGGATTCATTCCGTTTGTTTAATCTCATTAGCTTTGTTTATTATTTCCTTTGTTTATTGGTTTCTAAAATCAAAACGCAAAAGTCTTTTACCAAAATTTTCGACTTACAAAACTCAGATTCAAACTTAAAATCCGTCGTGCTAGAGATTTATAAATTATCTCTTCCAAAGCTGTGGACTTTCAAAACATTACAAAGATCCTCTTCCTTAATTCATTAAGTCGGAATTATGTAATTCTAATTTCAACTATAGATTTGCTATTTACAGTTTGAAAATACTTGCTAACTCGAAATTTAACAAGTCTATCTTCGTTCTCACAGACATTAGACATACGCTGGCCAGGCGCAGGTCTAAAAATCTCCAAGTACTAAACATACTTGCTTCAATTCCCAGTGAAAATACTTTTAAAAATTCTTTTAAAAATGGATATGGGAAGCACGTTCCCCCATGGATCACAGTTTACCCGGCGGTTACGCTACTATCCCAGTAGAATCGCTTGTAACCGTAGATTTCACATCTCTCTTGAATTTCGCCATGGTTGTTGCCATAGATCGCGGTCCACACGGCGGTTACGCTACTATCCCAGTAGAATCGCTTGTAACCGTAGGCATCTCGCCCCTCAAATTTCGCTTGGCATTTAGATTGCAGTTTACTCGGCGGTTGCACCATTATCCCAATGGAATCGCTTGTAACTGTAGGCATCACGCCCCTCAAATTACGCTAACATACATCATAATCAACATGATCCCATCACGAGGGATTCTAGTCCAAATGGACATTCCAACTTATGGAAAATTCTACGTAGCTACGAATTTCAAATGGACACTCTTCACGAGTTCCAATACCTTCTCCAATAATAAATGGAAGGTACTTTTCCATATCCTCAGTTTAGAAAACATAATACTATACATATATAGTACTTCATTTCACATTTCGTACATATCATACTCATGTAAACCTACATAAGATTTCCATAACAATGTCTTTCTAAACTAACGGTTTCAAATTTACCGCATTCATATATATATAAGTTCTGAAAACTTACATATCCATATTCATAACAAAATAGAGGATTTCAAAATTTTCCTCTAAGTCGATTTGGAAATTTTAAGGTTATCTCAAACCCAATTCATATTCATAATTCCATTTTATTATCGACTTTCACATTCGATTTGGATTTCACGCTACATCGTCAATTCTCAACACAGAATTGATGTCTATCGATATATAACCTCTGAGCTCGTACGTCTCAAAGAAGGGTGTTAAGCTAAGAGAATAAATTCTCCGCCACCAACAGATATATATTTAATAGAGATCAATTGCTATGTCATCAATTCACAATGTTAGACATACAATCCAAATCATCATCTGAAATTCAAAGCTCAACTTATATTGTCTTTGATGTTGAAGTTAAACTCAATTTAACTTAACGGTTCAATCTTTTTGAAAAATTTCAAATTGAACAAATTGTTCAAATTCCATTTAACTTTTCAACTTCGACTTTGAAAATGAATTTCAAATCATTTATCCCTTACGGAATATATTCACAACATTTCATTTCATATTGGAAAAACATTTCCATACTTATTTAAAAATAAGTAATTCACAAATCTAATTTATTTTCAACATTTGAAAATATTCGATATACTTAAATCAAAATTAAGTATATATTTCATCTTTAAGGAAATCATTCTCTTTTACACATTTATTTGAGTTAAAACGAATGTTACGTAAAACATCGTTACGACAACTCAAAATTACTAGTATAGGGATTCGAAATTTAGATAGATGTATAAATCCCAATACTATACAAAACATTTCCTTTCGAAAATCATTTACTATAATAACAGTGTTATAGTCCACCATTTCCTTATATTCGAAAACGTCTATTTCAACAATGAATGTTGAAATCTATGGTTTCGATATTCAATGCCTTTGAAAACATCTTTTAAAACAATTAACTTCGTTTTAAAATATCACTTTCCCAAAACATGTCCATTTTATTCGATATATATTCACGATCCAAAATTGTGAATATACTTCACTAACCAAATTTCAATATTTCCTGCACATTTTATTTCAAAGATTATCCACTGTCCAAAATTGTGGATATACTTTCTTTAACAAGCTATAAAGATTTACTTATCAAAATAAGTCAGTTTCGGATTTATAAACAACGTTTATAAATTCTATTCCTATTTATAAAGACTTCAATTTATAGTTTGAATTCCGCATACTTTTCACAATATTGGTTTTAAACCAACTTCAAAATTTCCAATACTAAGTTTTCCACTTAACTTAATTCTCTGCAAGTTCAAATTTAAATTCATCACTGAATCTATTAAATTTATTATGGATTGTCATGTTGACAACTTCTAAATTTTCAAATCTAATTCCCATTTGAACTTTGCATCCACTTCCTATTTCCAAAATAATCAACTAGTTCTTTAGTAAATCATTCATCGACTTGGTTTTCAATTTAATCACATTTGATTCATTTACGTTGGGTTTTACTAACATTCATTCATATTCAATTAGTTCACTTTCACTAATTTATATCCAAGTTAGTTTTCTTTCAGTTCAAATCAAATTTGATTCTCTTTAAACTTACTTATCTTTCAATTTTAATTCAATTTACATAGCTTCCAATTTCCATTAATTCAATTTCATTAATACTTAATGAATTTCCATACGATCAACTAGCAACCAATGCACATACAATTTAACCAAATTTATTTACTTTGCTTACATTTAATTTGGTTCAACACACTTAATTTCAATTGGTTTATATTCTAATTCTGATTGAATTCTTATACTCACCATATTCACTAATTCACTTTTACAATTAAAGTTGAATTTCCTTTCTATAATTCAAATTCATATTCATTACTTCACTTTATTAATTCATTTTGATATCAAATTCAACCTCATTCAACATTACTACTTAAGTTATGTTTCATTTTATCTCCACTGGCATTTATTTTCACCATACAACTTAAGTTCGCCTCAAATTTATTTGAAATTCTATTTTACTTAACTTTACTAAAGTCAAATTCATATCACTATTCAAAATTCAGATTTTGTTTTACTTAACAAAACTGTTTAACCATTTTAACAATTGGTTTTACTTAAATTTTCTCATTTTATAAGTTATACAACTTATTAATTTAAACTTTCTAATTCATATCATATAATCACTTATCTTTCAAGTTTAACTTTTCATCTCAATAATTTATCAAATCAAGTTCAATTTATTTAACTTCCTTTAGTTAAATTTCAAATCCATTCAAACAATTTTATATTTCTTTAGATTTGAAAAACATTTTCTTTTAAAGTGTTTCTAGTAACTATTCATATTAAACATCATAAACTAAGCTTTGTGTAAACCAAAGCTCTGATACCACTCTATAACGATCCCCCCTTCTGACCGTCTCCAGTCGGTAATTAAACCAACTAGAAACGTTCAAAAAGACGAATTGTTATTTAGTTTATAAGGTTTAAACAGAATCAGCCACAGAAACACAGAATAATAACACTGAATTAAAACAAATGAGAATTTATTTCATTACTATAAATCTTTTTATATACATCAGAGTTTATACAATTTTAATACTGATACAGCGGAATATCTTAAAATACAATTTTCTTTTGAAAACTAAAGTGATTCTTTACTCTCTCTCTAACTTCGCTGCTCGAAAATCTTCAAGCTGTAAAAATACTCGGTCTGACCCGAGTATTATATTCAAAAGAAAATAATACACAGGTCAGTCTAATTCAAACCAGTTATTAGTGCATAGAGGCAGTAATAATCAAATAGACGACAGTCACAATAATTCCCGTCTATCCAATCCTTTAAACAAAGAAATCGGATAACGAAAATTTAACACTAAACAGTGTTTAACAATAAATCAGCAGATTTAAATCATCAACAGAGATAAATAAACAATTTATCAAATTGACTAAATCAATTTAAAACAATTGAAAATTTTCACTTTAAAACCATCAAAAATATTGATTGGCTGTCGTACACAGGTACATGAAAAAGAAGCAGTTTCAAGCTCAAGTAGCAACAAAGTCAAGCTCGGCTATCAAAACCTAAGCCATGACATACAAAGGTCAAAGAGTTCACAAAGTTAGCTATACAACTGGACAGTGCAAGCTTCAAAATGTATATACATAAAGATTTCACTGCAATAGGTCGAGAAACAAAATGTCCAGAACTAATGTAATGAACAGATTACAACATCAATGGATCAAAGTATGCAGAGAGCAGCATGAATGCTACTGATATGAAGGACTCAAGTGACTCAATGCAGAATATATGATAAGTGATCTGAACATGAATGAATGGTCAATAAAACATGCAGGTGAACAAGGTCAATCCCAAATATACAGACAGTACAACATTTAATGCCAAGGGAACACAAAGCAACCCAATAATTACATATGCACAAATGAACCAATATGGAAATGATCAAAAGCAAATGCAATGCTACCAAATCAGAACAGCCCTACATGATGGTTAACTGCACAAGACTACACAAGTTTCAGATATCACCCTGGATGCAGACCCACAAAGAAGAACAACAGAGACTAGAAATCACAATCAGATGCAAGCATGACACAGATGCATCAGTGAAACAAGTTCTAGTGGGGAGGCAACAATGCAATAGCAACAGAGAAGAGGTACAAGTACAACAATGAATCATCTACAGGTTCAAGTGTCAAATGAACCAGACTACAGTGAAGTCGACAAGAAAAATCAACTCAGAAACAAAGTGCACAAGAGACTTAAGTGCACAGCTACAAGGGAAACTAGTTGGCAACTGCATATGACCAGAGGGAACTACATGAATGCACAGCCACTAGTTAATGCACAGACTACATGGATGCAACTCGACTACAGTTCAACATGCAGCTATTAGACTGGAATTAATACAAGCAAGGTAGCATGGCAATGTCGAACACAGTGAACAGATTCAAGTGAAACAGAGGTGATGTCAGAATGAACAAACAAAGACCAATGAACAAAATAAGCAACTGTTCAAGTAACAAACATCTATGAAGTCAGAATGCACAACAGGTCATATATGCAGTATGTACAAGTCAGGAAGCCATATATCATCACCGAACTAAAACAACATCAGGGATAAAATGATCAAGCATGTACAAACTGTTTCAGTAAAGATCAAAAGTCAGGTGAGGAGGTCAAGATCAACCATGAACAAGTTAGGCCGTATATTAGACCAGCAACAAAATGACCAAACTTTGCATTTTAAATTCAAGAATATATGCATACATGCATCATATGTATATATGCACATATATAGACTTGAATAAATAGGTCACAGTGAAAACCAAGCTACAGAAAAACAACTTAAAATGACATAGCACTGGAACTCAACAAACCCAACAACATGGCATGATATTGTTGAATACAAGAAAAGAGTGTGTGTGTCGAATCAATGCAGACTCAAAGAAACAACATCAAAAGTGAACAAGCAAACATATACGAATTTGAACTGTTCGAATAAGATGTGAGTAAATATGAATTACTCACCTTCGCTATCGGATTGGGGCTAGAATCGAACAAAGTTAGAGGTAATATTTTCAAAAATCAACAGAGAAGATAAAGCAACTATCGATGATCGAATACATAGAACAGAAGATCCATCGAACAAGGACGAAAGTCGAACAAATCAATATCGTTACACCCACATCCAAAATCATCAATACAGTGGATAAACAAAAATCGAACCATGTCAAAAAGCCAACACGAAACAAAATCGAACTACCTCAGTACGAAACGAGGAAATAATTAGATGTGAGTGAGGGGGGGTCACTCACCTTCGTTCGAGAAGCTGAAGCCCTAATTCGCGAACGCCAGAGAATCGATCGCCGAAAGCCCTAGTTCCAGTCGAGGCAAGTGTTGAAGAAGCCGAAGCTCAAGCACAGATCGAAATCTCAAGCAAAGCCGAGCACAAAGGGGAACGAAGCCCCAAAATTTGAAAACCCTAAATCACAGTACCACGAACCCCAAGGCAACAAAATCAAGTAATAGTCAAGAACATCGAACAAAGCCGCCTCTCTATTTCAGATCGAAGGAACGAGCAAAGAAACGTGGCTGCCATTTATTTTCTTTTCGTTATTTCGTTTCTAGGGTTTTGAATGAATGGGTAAAAGGAAACGGGTTTGGATTTATCACGGTATCAAAGAAAATAAGGGCAACATATTTTTTTTTTCAAAGCCCACCAACACTTCACAAATTTTTTCCAAAAGAATTTTAACCGATTCAAAAATTCCAACAACAATTTTTATTAAACGAATTCCAATTCGAATCGAAACTCCTATAAGCGATAAGCTAGCAGAGAAATCGTTTAACGATGATATCAAATCGATGCAAAAACCCCGGTTGTTACCGAAATTTAAATTGAATCCGAATAGATTTTTTTACGCGTTTATACGTCGTATATTCACAAAACAACTATGATAAATACGAAATTTGAAATCCGGTAATAATTTAATATTACGGACCCAATGGAACTGATTTCGTCGAATTCCGAGACTGTGCCTCGGAAGGTTATTTTTAAATTAAATTTAAACGATACAATTTCAAAACTGAACAAATCGCTTTCAAATTCAATTCCGAAACTTCTATTATCTTCAGTATTATCAATATGAATTTTCTAAGCCTTTAAATTATTTTTAACCGGCTTAAAATTGAAGATTCAAATTTTATTCAATTTTCAATGGATTAAATTCAAAAATTTAATCGCCAATTTATTCTGATAATTTGAAATTCAAGCCACATCATCATTCAAATATTTAAAATTAATTAAATATTCTCGATTTTAATTGTCGAAATTTCAGGGTCGTTACATTTAATTTATAAGTGAAAATGTGACCAGGAATCGGCTTTTCGATTTTCAATGGTTTAACGAACGAAAGTTGTTTAAAGTCTTTGCAATGTCTTTTATTCTCTTGTGCACATACATATACATGCACATACATGTCAATTCACACATATAAATATAAATACATATACATATATACATGTATACATATGATAAAAATATCATGATATTATGAAATAAATATCATGATATTTTCATTTATCTTCACCCTTAAGGCATTTAAAGTCAATGCACATGGCATGGAAGAGAAGTGAAGTGATGGAGGCACATGGGGGATCAACATATGAAATGATGGAGGAGAGGGGGTGGAAAGTGGTCATGTGAAAGCATATGAAAGTATCATGTTATTTTTCAAACCTTAAACCTATAATTACATGCACATACTCTCTTGTATTTTCACACATTCTTCTACTTCTTCTTCTTCATTCTAAGTTATTTTATTGGTTTCCTAAGCCATGGAAAAGTTATGTCAAAATATCTCCAAAAAGAAATAAAATTATATACATACACAAAAGAGATCAAAACTCCTTAAAACTAAGTGCAATCACCCTCACCCCCTCTACTACCCTCGTCCACCACTACTTCCACCCTTGGTCGAGCTCCACCACTATTCCAAAGCAAGGCCATGAGCATTAGGGGTAATGGGAGGCAAGACCGTGAGCATTAGGGGTGAGGGAAGGCTATGGCCGAGAGCAAGTGAAGAAAGGAGTAATGTCGTGAGCTAGGTGAAGGTAGAAGTGATGGCCGTGAGTAATGGGCAAGGAAGAGATGCTTAGGTGATGTTTTGGTAAAGTAAAGAAGAATTTAAAGAAGTGTTGATTCGTTTGAATGTTGGTAGGAAGTTTGGGTTTGAATAAAGGTGAGAACACTTGCTTAATTTAATTTTAAATTTAGTTAAAAATAATGATATGAACGTTTAATTAATAAATTAATATGCTTGGTTGAAAATTGATTGATAACTTGGTTGATTATATGAATAATTATATGGTTGGTTATATGGTTGATAACTTGGTTGTGATAAATTATGAGAAATCATAATAGAAATAGGTAAGTTATTAACTACGGTTAATTAATGAAAAATAAATCCATATTTATATGTATATAGAGTTTATTTAGCCTCTTAGTGTTTTTTGAATATATAAAAAGGTTGAAAATGAATATTATAATAATATGATATTATGAAATGGTTTAAAAGTAAATATGAGATTTAACTTGGAAAATATTAGTTTAAATGATTTAAAATGGTTTATAAACATTAAAACTCAATTTGGAAATGTTTTGACAAGATATAAATTTGGAGTTAAAAATAGGCGCGTCGCATAACGGTAGTTCGCAATTTCGCGCCGAAAAAGTTAAATCAATGTATAGAATGAAATATAGCTTGTAATTGTTCGAAATAAGAATTTTCTGAACTTTTATAGCTATGGTTTTAAGGTGAAGAAGAAAGATCGAGATTTCATTAAGTAGACTTTGAATTATGACCAAATCAAGTTTTGAAAACATCGTGATTTGGCGATTTTGAAAACTATAGTGGTAATTGCTTTAAATGGATATTTTTAAATCGTTAAAAAAGTGGAATGAATTTTATAAATATATTAAAATTTTTTAAAAGGGAGTTGAGTTTCAAAAATAGACTTCCAAATGATAGAAAAGTTGTTTTGATCAAAGAAGCTTTAAAAGCACTATTTGTAGCAGTTTTCGCAACAGATTTAGTAACTTCTTTAAATTAAGGTTTTAACTTAATTATTCTTTCCCGAAACTTTTATAAATGTTTTCAAATGAATAATTAAGTGTTTAAAAGATGATTTGGAAATTTTATAATCATTTAAAAAATGGTTTAAATAAATGATTAGATGAAAAAGTATTATAAATAAGTGATTTAATCTTGGCTCTAAAAGCCGATGAGTAGACTGGATTTTTCTATTCGTGAGGTACGGATGTGAGGTGCTTAAACTAAAGAGATGTTTAGAAGCAACCAGTGCCCTGGCTCACCTAGCCTTTTTCCTAGGTGAAGAATAGATAAGGTCGAAATGTCAGAAACGAGACAAGTATAAAAGATTCAAATTTACAAATTTAATTTCATACAACTTAGATGGTATAGAAATAATCTTCTTATGCTTGGTATTAAATTCCAAGGAGGGAACCTGTACTATCCGCGTGAATTTAAAAGGTGATTTCATCGTTATTCGACGGATGGTAAAGGTTGAATACAAAAATTAACATTGAGTAAAATTGATACAATTTTCAAAGATTCTTTTTACTTCATATTAACTAGTTTTGAGTTTACCATCTTAAGATAACATGATTTCAACTCAATTAAGATTTATTATTTGAAAATAAGAAATCTTTGTTAAATAAATAATTTGAAAATGTTTTCTCAAGTAAAAGGTAAAATGATATGGAAATTATTCTAAGATTAAAAAGGTTTAATTCACTAGAGAATTTGATAAATGAGGCTTAATGATTCCATAAACACTTGAGAAGAAAATGGAATATGTAACGACCCGTAAATTTTAACTATTTTAACAATGTAATTAACTGAATTTTGTGAAATTTTAAGTAATTAAATTTTGAAATAAAAATTTGATATTTGGAATATGTCTTATTAAACATAGCAACTGGTAAATTTTTATCTGATAATATGGAAGTTTATTTTATTGTTTAATTTTATTTAATTTAAATCAGTTAATATTTGATGATAATGAAATGTTTTCCAAACCTGAATATTTTTCTATAGAAAATTTGTAAATCATCTTCTGAGTAAGACGCCATATTTCGTTTCATCAAATTTGGACTGTTGTTGCTTCGTTTATCTTATTTTCGTCTGATTTGCAGCATTTTTGATACCGATATCGACTTTTGATCGGATGATTGTACCACTGATATATGAATACCGTTTTGATCGCCTTGTCGTACTGATCTCCATGGTATATTCGTTTGTGTGTTTCGAAGTCGGAAAGACAGCGAAATCTACGGAACGATTTCCGTATTGGTTCCGTGATTTAACTTTTGGGTTCCCTATACTCTTTCATTATTCTTCCCTGTGAATTCAAGCAGCCACTCGCTTTTCAAATTCCCAGAATTCAACTGTTGCCTTTTGCCATTCCATCTGTTCGTTTCTGTGCTTCATATAAAAGAAAATTTTAATAACAATATACGTTATATATTTTGCATTCTGAATTGAACCCACTACTCGCCCCTTTTATTGTTTTGTTTGCTACTCAGAAAGAAAATATATAAACATAAATTATACGTATGTTTGCATTAGCCGATTCGTTTCCTCTCCTCGCCTTGTCCATTCCTTTTGTCTCGAGCTCAACCCCAGCCGATCAAGATTGCCTCGCTACCTCCGCCTAAACACCCAGCCCGCAACCCGTTCTCGGCCACACAAACATCCATCCTCGACTTTTCACTTCCTTTCCCGCGGCCAGTGCTCCTCCCCTGCTGACCGAAGCTACACCGACCAACCCCTGGCCGCCGAGCAACTGCCGCTACCATGCTTCCTCCCCTTTCCTTTCACTCGCATGCCACCTTTTCTTCCGAAGCAGTAAGTACTGTGATATCTTGATTTCGGTGAATATTATTAAAACTAAATTGGTACGTTGATATATATATTGATTTTTTTGTATATATATATAAAGATTTATATAAGTTGTTCGTATATATATTATACAGTCCTTTACTAAGTGATTTCTAGTTATATATATAAGAGTGTTATATAAAGAAGTGTTATAGACATATGCTATTTTGTATATATTACTTGCGTAGGCTAGTTTATATCTTTATGTATTATGTTGTATATATATTAGTTGTGTTTAAGGTCTGTCTATTGATACGTAAGTTTATATATATGATAGTTTGTTGAGTCGAAATATTATAAAACTGTTTATATTATGACTTATATATATAAATATAAAAGCTATTTATACTGTGCAAGTTTTGATAGTTATATGCTTGTATGCATGTTTTGTTTTGTTTTATGGTTTGCACAGATGTATGTATATATTAACAAAGATGTATATTTTGTTGTAAATTTTATAAACTGTGTCTGCATATTCATTTAGCCTGCATGCTATATATATATTTATATTTGTTATTGATTCTATTTTTATTTTTATTTTACAGATATATTGATATTTAGATTTATATGGTTTTATGCCTATATGTAAACATTTTGATCATCATATTGGTTGTTTCCATAACTAAGAGGCTGTTTAACTTTAGTATTGATTCCAAATATACATATCTTTGATTTTTAATATTGATATTTTAAGAATAATGATTTTGAACTATATTTTTATTTTAATATTTGTCTTAATATTGATTTAATAAAATAATAATGTATATATGTTGATTTTATATAAGTGCTTAATTAATACAATGATTTTTAATTGTATATATATATGTGTTATTTTAATATTTGTTTTAAATTAACTATTGATTTCATAGAAATAATAATATATATATATATATATTCTGTTTCTATCAAGCTGATTCTAATCATTTCATCGATTCCTTGTTATCAGCTTTGTTCGTCTAATTCGTGCCAACCTTGCTTCGCTTTGGAATTCGTAGCTTGTTCTGTTGTCAAACTCCTCTAACCTCGAAAGGTGAGCAATCACTCACGATTAACGTTCTTATATTTATTAAATTTGATTTCAATTGAAACGACAATTGAAATATGCTGCTGTTAATTATTTACATTTCTATATATATGCTATTATCTGTATCTGTTCACCTGTGACATCTGACACCATTATCTATTATTTATATTAATGATATATGCTTGTTATATTATTATCATTTCCGTTATCACTCTGCAGGTTCCCTGTTAGTATAGAATTCCCTATGGGTTGAAATGATACATAACAGAACGATATGTAGAATATGAGGAAATTGTTATGGGTTGAAATGATAAACCCAAGCGATTTTCATTGAATTGAATTTGGAATTGCTGGTTGAAATGATATATACCCATATATATTTAAATTACGGATTGAAATGATAAATATCTGTATAACTTGACCATAGGATTGAAAATTATTCACAGACACCGTTGGTCTATATATATAAATATTTTGAAAATGATTTCTATGGTTTTGGAAAGAAATATATAGTTTAATAAATATTGATTTTAAGATATATATAAATGTATTTTACCAAGTTTAAATTCTTGATTTTTAAAATTATATGTTTGAATTTTTTTAAAATTATAAGTTAGTTTTGAAATTATAAATTTTAAGAATTTACTTATAATTTTATTATTTTAAAATATGTATAAATTAGATTTAATATAAGATAAGTTTGATAATAAGATTTACTTTAATAAAGTTTGATTTAATTAATATCTAATACGTTTATGTATTTATTCAAATTATATTATAAAATAGTTTTATAATAATTTTAATAAATCAAGGTTCGGAGGATAGATTTGAAATTTATTTGAAATGGTAATTAATTAAGAATTTTATTTAATTAAATCGATTTGAAACTTATGGAATTGGAGATTTTAAAGATATGATTTTATAACTTGATTTTGGTTTAAGGTGATTAAATGAATATTTTAAGTTTAAATAATTGAAGGAAATATTTAGTGATTTGAAATTTAAGGATTTATTAAATGATATTGGATTTATTAAGTGGATATTTCAAAACCAAATAATAATGAAGTTAAATTAAGATATATATGAAATTATCAAATTTAGTTTTGAAATGTTAAATATTTAAAGCTTTAAAATATAGTGAAATTGAAATGGTTTATTGTGTGGTTCAAATCTGTATTTGAAATCGATATAATTTGAAATGGTTTATCGAGAAACTGAATTGAATTGAAATTGATGCATTGAGATTGAATTAAAGTTTAATTTTGGAATTCGAGTTGATTTGAATCGATTTGTGAAATTTGAGGAAACTATTTTATTATATAAAGTATTTTTAAATTATATTTAAAACTATTTTATATTTTACTTTATAAATTATTTTATATAAATCATTTTTAATATAAGTTATTTTAATATAAACTACTTTTAAAATAAACTATTTTAATATACTAATTATTTTAAATATAAATTATTTTAACTTATAACTATTTTTATATAAACTATTTTATTATATATACTATTATTAATACCAAAACGGTTTAAAGGAAATGTTATGATTTCAAAGTGTTATGATTTCCAAAGTTCTATGATTTCAAAATGTTGTGATTTCCAAAGTGTTATAATTTTAAGTGTTTTGGTTTCGGAAGTATTATAACTTTGAAAGTACTATGATTTTGGAAGTGAATATATTTGAAATGGAAATGATATCGTATTGATTTGGTTTTTGAAATGGAAATGATATTTTGGTTTTGAAGTATAAACTATTTTGAAATGACCGCGGTGTTATAATAACGTTTGGTTGTTAAAGAGACCGGGATCAGATATAGGCATACTCTCTGTCGATACCGAAAACCACTTTAACAACTGTGTACGCGGTGGAGATTTCAAAATGAAGTAGGATGGTGGCGACGATCCTATATGAGGTATATATGTGGACCTAACTCCCATGAGTTAGCATAAGGTGGCTAAAACAGGAGCAATCGACGGGCTAAGTGAGGTAGCACCTCCGATCGGACAAACTCCATCGTATGTCATTCTATTACTTTGTGATTGATTTGGTGCGCACCTTTGATTCGGGAGTGTGGCTCGAGTTTGGCAATTGCTGCGGCTTTGCATTACCAACAGCCCGTAAGTGTAATTGGTATATCTACCCTGGCATTGCCTAGTTGTGCCGTGTCACCTACCATATCGAGACCACTACGAGTTCGATTTGTGTCGTACCTATGGAGTATCCTCTAGTAGCTCCAGTTTACGGGGTATTACGGTACTGTATAGACTATTGGCACTATACAATGTGTTAAAAGGGATATGGGTAACGCCTTAATGTTATTTTAATAGTTTACTTTACTTTAGACATATTATAATAGCGTATATTACTACATAGTAGATAGTTCCACGGATCCTTAGAGGATGGAAATCCCAACTATCCTTTAAGTTACTTGTATTTCAGTTGATATTTCACTTGAGTTGGATTTATTGATATAAGAATGTTAATACTGAATCGAGTGTATTGTGTTTTGCTTTACGCTCGGGTCAGACTGAGTGGTTCAGTGTTCAAGACTCACCTTTGGAGTTGGAGCTTCGCTTGGAAATCCATCCGGCTTGTAGTTATTCAGTTGACTCCTATGATATTCTGATCTTGTATTTGACTATTGTATTGAGACTTCTGTGTATTTGAGACTTCAGTTGTATCTTGTTTTAACTCTGTTATATATATATATAGTAGCTTCATGAACTACTATTCATTTGTTTCCGCTGCTTAGTGTTATATTACTCTGTGTTTGTGATTCTGTGATTATTTTATTTACTGTATATGCTGAGTTTTGCCAAATATAAATTAACAATCTGATATTTTGAGCAATTCAAGTCCGACATGTGTGTCTGCCTATGCACTTGGCGGGTGCAGCATGATAGGGGTTTCTCGCATTTGGTTTAGTAGCAAGCAGATGACTCTTACTCCTACATGTCCCTGTGGGGTTGGTGCAGTTGAGAGGCTGGCCGTAAAGGCAGAACACAGGTACCAATGTATGTGTAACATCCTGAAATTTTCAACCATTCGCATCCATACACGTCGGACTTGAATTTGCTCAAAATATCAGATTGTAAATTTAAATTTGGCAAAACTCAGCATATATAGTAAATAAAATAATCACGGAATCACAGACACAGAGTAATAACAATAATGCAACGGAAACAAAAGAATAGTAGTTCATGAAGCTACTATATATATATATAATAGAGTTAAACAAGATACAACAGAAGTCTCGAATACATAGATGTCTCAATACAATAGTCAAATATAAGATCACAATACATCACTGGAATCAATTGAATAACTGAAAGCTGGATAGATAGCTGGATCTCCAAGCGATGCTCCAACTCCAAAGGTGAGTCTCGAACACTGAACCACTCAGTCTGACCCGAGCGTAAAGCGAAACACAAAACACTCGAGTCAGGATTAACATTCTTATATCAATAAATCCAACTCAAGTGAAATATCAACTGAAATACAAGTAACTCAAAGGAAGTTTCGGATAACCATCCTCCAAGGAACCGTTAAAATATCTACTATGTAGTAATATACGCTATTATAATAATGTCTACAGTAAAGTATACTATTTAAAAATAGCGTTAAGGCTTTACATTTTGCACCTTAACACATTTTTAGGTGTGCCAATAGTCTATACAGTACCGTAATACCCCATAAACTGGAGCTACCAGAGGATACTCCATAGGTACGACACAAATCAAACTCGTAGTAAATCACGCTAGGGTACGTGACACGGCACAACTAGGCAATGACAGGGTAGATATACCATTACACTTCCGGGCCGGTGGTAATGCAGAGCTGCAGCAATCGCCCACCTCGAGCCACACTCCCGAAAATCCGAAGGTGCGCACCAAATCAATCACAAAGTATTAGAATGGCATACGATGGAGTGTGTCCGATCAGAAGAGCTACCTCATTAGCCCGTCGATTGCTAGTGTTTTAGCCACCTTATGCCAACTCACGGGAGTCGAGTCCACGCATATACCTCATATAGAATCGTCGCCACCATCCTACTTCACTCTGGAATCTCCACCGCGTACACAGTTATTAAAGTGGTTTTCGGTATCGACAAAGAGTATGCCCATATCTGATCCCAGTCTCTTTAACAACCAATCGTTATTATAACACCGCGGTCATTTCAAAGTAGTTTATACTTCAAAACCAAAATATCATTTCCATTTCAAAAACATATCAATACCATATCATTTCCATTTCAAAAATATTCACTTCCATAATCATAGTACTTTCAAAGTTATAACACTTTCGAAACCAAAACAATTTGAAATCATAATATTTTGGAAAACCTTACTTTGAAATCATAACTTCCAACCTTAAACAGTTTATATAATAATAATAGTATATAATAAAATAGTTTATAAAATAAAATAGTTTATATAAAATAGTTATAAGTAAAAATAGTGTATAATAAAATAATTTATATTGAAAATGATTTATATTAAAACAGTTTATATTAAGATAATTTATAAAGTAAATTATAAATCGTCTTAGATATAGTTTAAAAATACTTTATAAAATAAATATCCTCCTCAATTTCACAAATCGATTCAAATCAACTCGACTTCCAGATTCAACTTAATTAAATCTCAATTCATAAATTTCAACTCAATTCAGTTCTCAATAAATCATTTCAAATACAGATTTGAACCACAAGATAAACCTTTTAATTTCAATATATTTCGAAGCTTTAAATATTCAACATTTCAAAACTAAATTCGATAATTTTATATATATATCAAATTCACTTTACTATCATTTAGTTTTGAAATATTTACTTAATCATTTCAATAACATCTAAATACAACATCAATTTACAAATTTAAATAAACAAAATATCCCATTTAAATTTGTATAAGTTTGAAATATTCATTTAAGTTGCTTTATCAAAATCCAAGTTATAAAACATATCTTTAAAATTTCAAATTTAATAAATTTCAAATCAAACTTATTTAAGTAAAATTCTTAAATAAATATAATTTCAAATCAATTTTGAATTTATCTTTCCACCCTGAATCATTATAAACTCTATATTCAAAAATGTAAATTTTTGTATAAATACTTAAACATATTATATATCAACTTTATTAAATCAACTTTAATAAATCTTTAAAAATCAATATTTATTAAAACTATATATTTCTTTTCAAAACCATAGAAATCATTTTCAATATATATATATACCAACGGTGTCTGTATATAATTTTCTATCCTATGGTCAAGTGATACAGATATTTATCATTTCAATTCGAAATTTAAATATATACGGGTATATATCTTTTCAACCCGTAATCCCAAATTCATTCAATGAAAAATCGCTTGGGTTTATCATTTCAACCCATAATGATTTTCTCCTATTCTACAGATCATTCGGGTATGTATCATTTCAACCCATAGGGATTTCTATACTAACAGGGAACTTGCAGAGTGATAACAGATATGATAATAACATAACAGGCATATATCATCAATATAAATAACAAATAATGGTGCCAGATGTCGCAGGTGAACAAATAAAGATAACAACATATATACCAATGTAAATAACTAACAGCAGCATATTTCAACTGTCATTTCAATTAAAATCAAATTTAATAAATATAAGAACATTAATCGTGAGTGATTGCTCACCTTTCGAGGTTAGAGACGAACGGGAGATGACACAGATACGCACACTGATACGGACAATGAAATTGAGTTACGAATCCAAGCATGAATTCCAAATCAAAGCTATATTGGCATTAATTCAACGAACAGATCTGATAACAGAAATCGATGGGGACGAATCAGAATCAACTTGATATATATACAGAAAAATATATACATATATTTGTTTCAAAACCAATTTCAATGCATATATTTCAAATCAAAATTTATTTCAAACACATAAAATAAAATATCCATATATACTTGAAATCAACTCATAAATACTTATATGTAGACAAATATATAAACGTAGGTATAAACTTATATACTTATTAAATCAAAATTTACAAAACAATATAACTTAACCCATTATAATATATTGGAACCCACTGATCATAAATACACCTATTTATATAAACAACAAACTATAAATGAAACTATTACAATATATATATATACTGACATATATATTCTTTAGTGTAAAATTTCTAAATTCTGGACATAGTATATATAACTTATATACTTACTTTATAAGCAACCCTTACCTATAAACTTATTATATATACAAACCCAACAGGTAATATATAAACTGCAAAGAGGAACATATAATATTATAAAATTATTTAAACTTACATACATACAATATGTTTTATATAACTTAATATATATAACAGACCTTAAAGAGTGTATATATATACTAGCATGTAACTTATGTACATCTTAAATCAAAATGACTTTATATATAGGAGTAACATCAAAATATCTACGTGATATATATATATATTTATATCAACAACCGAAAGAATAAAAAGTTATTTTATTATGAAGTCAATACTTTCTTGAAATCAATATGTATATATGACTCGAAAGGACGTATAAAACTTATAGAGATCTATGGATACAACTCTTTTATTTATATATATTCTACATCATGGACAACAACTTATATATATATAAAATAATCTATTGTAAATATATATTCAACCCATCATACGAATATAATCTAAAGTACCATACGACCAGGTATGTTATAAATTTATATGACATATTATAAAATTTGTATAAACTAATCATATATAACTAACATATTATCAACTGCTAATATATATAAACTATCAGATCATAGAAACTAACATATCATATCTACAAGTAGATATGTACAACAGCCAAAGTATATTTACTTTCAAAACCAACTCAGGTATACACTTGTATATATAAATGAGCTATAAAAAAATATATTATACTCTTATATACAATAAATTTCATCTGACATCTAATATGTAAAATATGGAAACAACAGCTTTTCGCTATATACATTTATATAACTATATATATATAACTTATATGTATAAATCTATATGTTTACACATATAAACAAACAGCAAATACTGTAACTACAAATATATAAAAGTTGCAAATATTAGGAACACGCAAAACAAAATATCTACATACCTTTATATTATATACACATATGTACTCTAACATATTTTTTTTTCAAACATAACATAGCTATATAATATATACCTCAATATATAATACTAAAATATATGCATATAATGATGTAACCAAACACAAAATAAGCTTCTATATAAATATATAAGTTTATATACCTTCTTTCTTATATATACATAAACAATAAGGAGTGGAATCTCGGTTGGAGGATAGTGCTCGGCGCACTGCTGGTGCTCGGGGAAAGGTCGGACAGAGGGAGCAGAGGCTACAGGCGGATGACTTCAGGTTTCCAAGCAGATAACTTTGGGTTTCGGGTTTTCTAGCGATGGTTAAGTCACACTACGCCATAGATTGCATACTGCAACACCAAAGAAGTGATGCAGGAAGTGCCAAAAAATGTTGCTGTAGGCTAAAAAAAGGGCAAAGGCAACACTTTCTCGGTGATGCATTTTGCCGCGTTGCCGCAGACCTCAAAGGCAACATTTTGACTATCTAAGGCAACATAAGAAATATTGTTGCAATAGAACCATATTTGGGTCTATAGCAACATCCATAGGTGTCTGTACCAACATTCCAAAATGTTGCTATAGATATTAACTTTCTGAATTTGTGGGGCCCACAATGTAGAGCATATTTGATTTTTTAATAGAAATAAATATTTATTTAATAAAATGCTATTGCACAGAATTTGATATTCAAACAGTAATTTATTTAAATAAATATTTTATTTCAACATTTGAAATAGTACAAATTCCTGACTCCACTATTTTATAATTCAATGATATATAACACTGATATTTACATATACAGATATTCCTCACTACATCACTCAGTTCACTCATTACATACGCAGTTTCAATTTATACAAACACCGACACTGACAAATATATGACGAGCTGAGTGTCGAGCCGAAGGCGAGCCGAGTGCCGAGCCGAAGGCGAGCCGAGAAGCAGGTTCGGGCGTAGCGCCGGCGGGGGTCCGGGGCACCGCAGTCCAGTTGTCCGATTTCGGAAGATCGAGCCTTCTTTGAAACCTGTCTTCAAGCTCATGCACATTTGATTTGACTCTGTCTTCAAGCTTGTATCCAGCTGTCCAGTCTTCAATACCTGTCACATATAATTCAAAAGCAGTAATCTGGAAAATAATATTTAACTCGAACAGAAAATAAAAATATTTTTGTTATATTATTTGCCTCAGGTATTTGGGTTGTTTCTTTTCATATTATTTTCTGACAGAGACCAAATATTTGCACGGACAACCTGTGATATACACAGTGTATCACTGCATATATCACAAGGCCGTTTCTCATTTTTTATCTCATGGACGATTGAAAATTCCCACAAAAATGGACATGGCAGAAAAACCAGTGCAGTAGCAAAACAGTGCACAAGTCATCTATTCACAAGTGCATAAGCCAAACATGAATGCAACACATGGATACAAGACAGTATGGAAGACAGTATGGAAGACAGCAAGCAACAGTTCAAGCAAAAATGCACAAAGGAGAAGCCAAGTGCACAAAGTAGTACTCAACACAGCAAGCAACATAACATGACCAAGAAATGCATGTACATGGATGAACATACATGCATCATAAGGCTTGGTACAAGAAACTACTCAAGTGCAACTACTCAAGTGCAAGTTCATACTCAAGTGCAGCCAGATATGTAGACAAACCAAAAAAAATGGACACGGCACAAGGTCAAACCCGAGTCATCGAGTGGATTCAACTCAGGGCCAAGCAACCAACAAAACAAACAAGAACCAGGTTCAGCAAAATGTAGACAAGCCAGTGCAAGAAACACAGCAGTACACATAGGCAGCCCATCAAGCAAAAACAGTGAATGCATCAGGCATAAAGGTATGTGAGCAAGGTACAAAGGTATGTGAACAAGTTTAACAAAGGTTCAAGTTCTGGTTTAACAAATGCAGTAGAAAGGAGCTAACAAGCTCAGATCAGAAATAAAAAAACAAGCCAGTGAACCAAAATCCAACATACCAAATAATATCACATCGCAATTCATCATCGGCAAAGCAAAATCAAGCCAGTGAACCAAAATCCAACATACCAATACATCATCGCAATCCAACATACCAGATTTCTCAAAGTCCAACAGAAAGATTAAACTCGAGATTATAGGAAATAAAGCATATAAATAAATCCCAATTCATCATCGACAAAAGCGTGCGAGTGTAACCAAAATCGAGAATAATCAAGTAAACCAGAAGACAGAAAACATACCAAATAATATCACATCGCACCCGACGACGAAGCCAAAGCAATTCGAGCAATCAATCAAGGAGAACGAAGGAGCAAGCTACCAGGAACGTTTCTCACACTAGATTCGATCAATCAGAGCATCAAAGCAACTGGAATCGCGTGCCCTAGTTTTCACAGAGAGGAATGAGAAAGAAAAATCGCGTGCCCTAATTTTCACACGGAGGGGAACGAGAAAGAAAAGTAAAGCGGGAAATGGAAATTGCTAAGGTGTGGATTGATGGTGTGGATTGATGGTTGAGATTTTGTTTTAAATGATGGTGTGGATCGCTGAGGTGTAAAATTTTATTAATTTTTTTAATTTGAATATATTTATAGCTACTGCAACATTTTGCTAATATCTATGCTAACACATTGAAGTGAATGTTGCAATAGACAAAAAAGAGCATAGCTATCGTTACATTGTAGCTAGCAACACCTTGTAATTTCGTTGCAATAGGCCATCTATGGCGTAGTGTCAAGACGAGGTGCTCGATGACTTCGGTGGGCATGCAGGTCGAGGTGATGGTGGGTGAAGTCTCGTGTGGTGTGTGGCACTTTGGGTTTTTGGTGGATCTGCATGGGTTGAACACGACGATGTTAATGTGGGCAGAGAAAAGGCACGATACTTCGGGAAAAAGGGAAGAGGCTCGAGCATGACTTCGGGTATTTTCCTCTTTGCACGAAGTGGCTGTGTATTGGAAATTGTTAAGCAAACACAGAGAAAAATGGAGAAGAAAGTATTATTTGATTTGTCTATAGAGCATGCTACTAAGTGACAATGAAAGGACGAAAGCTATATATTTTAAAATCAGAGAATAGAAAGAGTCAAAAGAGGTTTCAGAAATTTATTAGAGTAATGATTGCTGAGATTTCACGGCTGGAAATATATAAAAGGACACAGGAACATAGAAGACACCAATACGGTACCGGTATGGTCATTCATTTTACGTTTCGCTGTCCACCAGACGCCGAAACACACATACGAATATACTGTAGAGATCAACACGACGAGACGATCAAAACGATACACAGATCACAGTGATATGACCATCCTATCAAAAGTCGATATTCGATACCGGAAATGCTGCTAATCTATCGAAAATAAGATAAACGGAGCAATAGCAGTCCAAATTTGGAGAAACAAAATATGCCTTCTCACTCAGAAGATGATTTACAAATTTTCTATAAAAAAATATTCAGGTTTGAAAAACATTTTATTATCATCTAGTATTAACCGATTTGAATTGAAATAAAATTACACAATAAAAATAAAATTTAATATTATCTGATGAAAATTTACCATTTGCTATGTTTAAATAGACGTATTCCAAATATTAAAATTTTATTTTGAAATTCAATTATTTAAAATTTCACAAAATTCCATTAATTACGTTATTAAAACCAGTTAAATTTACGGGTCGTTACACTCTCCCCCACTCCAAACTTTTTGTCCCCGAAAAGGAACGAGGTGGGAGAATAGAAACAACCAGATAGAAGATAGATTGGAAAACTAAATAAAAAAATTAATTTAAACCATATAAATTTAATTTAAATTAATTAATATTCAATAATTGATCGTAAGTTCAAGGCATTTCATTAAATTGATTGAATATCAATTTATTAATATTTGATACAAAAATATTTCTTCCAAACCAAAATCTTATTTAAATTTGTCTCATTTACAACATATTATTCTATTTATCTCTATTAACATTTTATAATTAAAATTAAGTGTATAACATTTGTTATAACCACTCAAATTTTATTTATAAAATCATTTTATATTGTATACCATTCAATTACATATCTAACTTCTGAATAATTTAGGTAAGTTATATTGGAATGCAATTTAGTATTATACAAATAAAATTTTCCAATTCAATTATTTCAAGTTTAAATATTTATCCAAAATGTGACGCCCCACCTCTATGCTCACAATAACAAAGGTTATTATAAGGAATAACGTCTGCTATTGCGAAGAATAAGGCTTGTTAGAAGCGACCATCCGTATGTTATGCCTTAGACGAGTATTGATTACATCGATAGGAGCCGTATAAATTACTCCCAAGGATATATATTCAATCCAAATCTAAAACGAAACTACGATGGCTTAAGAAAAATCCAGAACAACTCATAATAACAATAACACAAATAGTATAATCACATCAGAACAGAAATATCAGATATATAGCGGAAGACTAGTCTGGAATACATGCTACAACAATCGATAGTTCACATGAACCGATACATATACATATCCATCAATACATACATAAGATGAGGACAACTAAACCAAAAGAACTCCACGGAGGCTAGACAAAAGATGATGCGAAATCCCAAAAGCTGAAGCTGCTACTAAATCAGGGATGAAGACTATCCTGAAATAACTCGGTCTGACCCGAGTATTATTTCAAAGAAAATAATAAACGGATCAGTCTAATTTATTCTCAAAAATAAGTGAATGATAAACAACACTTAAACAAATAATTATAGTCTCGAATGAGACTATACAACGTAAATAATCAGCATAGTTTAAATGAAAAAATCTCAATTTAAACTCCATCAAAATCAGTTTTCAAATTCACAATTGAATTTAAAACAGCAATACGCAAATTTATAATCTCAGATGAGATTATACTCAAACTCAACTTCCAAATTCATAATTGAATTCAAAGCCGCAATTCACAAAATCCAGAAATCAAAATAGATAACTAGAAAATCATCAGTCGCAAAATCTAGAAATCAAAACATGATAACTAAAAAAATCAGCATAAAAGGTGGACCGATCCCAGCAGATGGCGAGTTTTAGCTACGCCGCACGTGCATCTCAGATGGCCGAAGCCTACCAAGTACTATAAATTTTGGCGCCCATCAGATGACCCGAAGGTCCGCAGAGTGACCTGAAGGTCTAGTACTGGTAATTGACCCGAAGGTCCATCAGATGACCCGAAGGTCCAACAGAGTGGCTCGAAAGCCCAACAAAATCATCAGAATCATCAAACAGCAGATGTTTCAATTAACGAGTCCGGAATTAACCGAAATAGTAAAAGTGTGGTTCCATACTCCGCACTTTTGCTAAATCGTTTAAATCTCTTCATCGTTTCCTTGAAAGTGCAAAATTGTGTATTTTATATAAATAACATTTTACGTTCTCAAACGGACAAGTCCGGAATTAAGCGAATCAGTAAAAGTGAGGGTTCATAGTCCTCAATTTTGCTGAAGCGTTTAAATCGCTTCCTCATTCTTTTGAAAGCGCAAACTGTAAAAATTTTGAAAGCATTTTTATTTTAAAACGATTTTTAAAATACGTGATTAAAACAGCAATAACTGTAGCAATTTCGACGAGGAAATTGCGCTTCACAAAACACCGTAAAAACGAATATCAAAATCAGCGTTGCGGGATAACCGCTTGAAAAGTCACTTTAAATTTGACGTTTACTGAAGTCAAAACAACAGTAATTTTTATTCGTCAAAAATGTCACCAAAATAATTAGCATCCAAATATAATACCAGTGTAAAATTCGTTATATAAAAAATAACGGTAACCAATTTTTCCATTAAAACAAATACCGGATCCACGTGAATAAATTGAACTCACGTGTATAAAAATAGAATGGAGAGCGTTGATACAGGGCATTAATACGTTCAAAATTATATTAAACTCACGCTCACTATATAGTGAAGATTCACAACCCAATTTAAAATACACTACACCTTCAACTTTATAATACACGTGTAAGGCAAATGGTGACCAGGCCTACCAATATTTCTCCCATGCAAGTGCTACTGAATGCAAACACTCCTGGGCATAAAACTTACGTGATGCGCATGAAATGTTTTTATGCTAGGTTACTCATTAATGCTCTGAAGTAGAACGTGTACAACACTAAACGCATACATACATTCTTTTCAAAAAAATGCAACACTTTTACATGCCTGAACTAGTGAATTAGTAAACATTGGACACTCTCAATTTTTTAACACTATAAGCATGCCCAGGTGCCCACTAATAACCACACGCACGAAACTTCTATTTTTTTTTCCATGAAACATTTTTACTTGGAATGATACCCACGCAGGCTAAAAGAAAATATTGAACCAAAAATTAGATGCTTGAACACCTTTATACTACACGCATGTTGCTAAGGGAGGAAACATTTCACGAGTGCAAATTTCTTACTCACGCCTGCAACTAAGGGAGAAGTACACTTCAATACTGCCAATTGCTTACTCACGCATGCAGTGTCTATATATACTGAACTAGATTAGGCTAAAAAATGCACATGTAGTTCATAAAGCAACGGTTCCAAAATAACAAGTGCCTCATGACAGAGTTTGAACGAAGCACTGAAGCAAGGTTTCGAAATCACCAGACAAATAGTGAAAAGAACAATGAAAATGAGTAAATGTTTTACCCCCTATTCTAAAGTCAAACAATGGGAAGAACAGTTAACTGGGCACAAAAAGGATTAGAGATGTGAGTTATACTCACCTCAAATTTGTTACGGAATAATTTAGCAACCGAGATCTGATAAGGAGCGGAAATTTGGAGATGCCATTAAAGATTTTTGCTGAGCTATTCGATAAATGAAAGCAACGAAAAGAATGCTACTCGGAAGAATTTGAAACCAACTGAATGATAAAGGCTATACTACCATATTTCCAATCGTGCACAAGTCAAGGCCAAAAGTACATTAACATTAAATGAAACGTGCCTTAGTGGAAGAAAAAGTACACGGGCTTGTATAATAAACTGAAGATGATGGCTGATAAAGTGACTTCAAACTTTGCTTTCCAGTTGAAGTGACAGCAAAGCACACAAAAATGTTTCACTTTGTTTTACAATCCTGGTCACAAAATTGCGTCCAGACTTTGCTTTACAAAAAGTGACAGCAAATGATCAATTTTCTTGTTCTTGAATTGAACCGAGACCATACACGTGAAAGAAACAAATGCAGTGCATTATCACGTTCACCAATATAAGCATTTACTGACTTTGCCAAACGATTTTACACTGTTATTTTTTTTTCTGAATTTTTATTTTTAAAATTTCTAATTAAAATATTTATTACGACAGTAATTCAAAAATAATGGTCGTTACGGACTTTAAAAATATTTATTACGACGGTAATAAAATCACGGTCGTTACAGACTCCCCCCCTTATAAAAATTGTGTCCCCGCAATTTTCATACTAGAAGCAGACAATAACACAAATAATTCATCACAGCAAAGATTAAAATAGAAAAGATAGGTACGAATGCTCACCTCCACCCGAAGAGGAGAGAAAACTGGGATAAGAACGCTCGATGAATTCTCTGTTTTCCCAAGTGCAATCTTTGGGGTTTGCGGACCATTGAATTTTCACAAGCGGGACTTTTTTGTTCCGAAGGCGTTTAACCTCCGAAGCTAGCACACGAATAGGATTTTGCACAATAGACAAGTCGGGTGAGATCTCAAGATCTTGCAACATAGGGGGATCAATAATAGAATCTGAATCTCGAAGGCATCGACGAAGCTGGGACACATGAAATACGTCATGAATTCCCGAAAACTGAGCAGGTAGCGATACACGATAAGCAACTGGGCCAATGCGTTCCGTAATAGGAAACGGTCCAACATATCGAGGAGCCAATTTCCCGGAGTGACTAAAACGCACTACACCCTTCATCGGGGAAACACGAATGAATACGAGATCGCCAACAGAAAATTTCAAAGGCTTCCTACGATGATCGGCATAAGATTTCTGCCTATTCTGAGCCTCATTCATTCTCTGTCGTATAATATCAATCCTCTCCGAAGAATCGCGAATATAATCAGGGTCGAGAACTAACTTTTCCCCCGATTCCAACCAACAAGATGGTGATCGACACGGCCTTCCGTAAAGAGCTTCGAATGGAGCCATACCGATACTGGATTGAAAACTGTTGTTGTAAGAAAACTCAACAAGAGATAAGTGGTCTACCCAACTTCCACCAAAATCAAGAATGCAAGCACGAAGGAGATCCTATAAAACTTGATTCACCCTTACCAGGGGTATACTGCATATCGAAATCATATGAAGCAAGAAATTCGAGCCAATGCTGTTGTCTCAAATTAAGTTCTTTCTGAATAAATAGATACTTAAGAGATTTGTGATCAGAGTGGAGAACACCACTCCTTTCCCAAAATAATAATGTCAAACTCTAAAAGCGAAACAATAGTCACGAGCACTAGATTATGAGTAGCATACCTAGTCTCGATCGGCTTTAATTGTAAAGAAGCATAGACAACTACTCCATCTTTTTGCATGAGAACAACATTGAAACCAATACGGCTAGCATTGGTACAAATAATGAAGTCTTGGTTCCCTTCAGGAACTAAAGGATAAGAGTATCAGAAAGGAGTTCTTTCAAATAGTCTTCTTGCCTGAAAAGATAAAACTTCCAAAAATCTTAATTGTCTTTACGAAATCATTTTCTAGATTTTTTTTTTAGTTTATTGTGTCAAACTGTCTCATCAAAGCATTTAGGAGATTTCTATCGATAGCGTTGATCAAGCGCATCGACCAGAACTCTTAAAGCACTCAATGGGCAATACAATCACAAAATTATTTGCTATATGATAACCCAAATCCAATTATACTTGTGAAATTTTAAATTGTTGCTTTCATCCAAAATCAATAAATACACAAAATGGAGTCGTCGAGATATTCGTGGAATACTCGATTCACAAAATGGATGAAATAATCTAGGCAAACTGAATGACGTAGTAAGTCATTCATAAGAATCATAACGAGTGCGGAATGCGGTAAGTGGAATGCTAACTTCCACAACTCATAGCCAAATGAAAATTGGTAGCAAGATCGAGTTGGGAGAAGAGCTAGAACGAGTAAATCGTTGGCTTCCAACTAAGATAATTGATGCTTGAGTTTCTCATTTTCTTTAACAGACATCCTCGTGGAAGGACGACTGATAGGATGAGCACCAGAGGTAAGATCAATACGGAATTCAATTGCCCTATTCGGCGACAAACTCGAAATAAACTCAAAGACAATAGAAAAATCACAAACAACTAGAACATTTAGCTATAATAGCTTCCGATTTGAAGGAAGAAATGAAAGCATTCAAAGGATGGTTCATACTTCGAAATATAATAGATAACTGCTCGATAGCATCAGGATGCTTGAGATATAAAATTCTCTTGGGATATAGGATTGAACTTCGTAACGAACGAGCCAATCCATTCCCAAAATCATATCAAAATCAAAGTGATCCATAACACGCAGATTCGCATGTAAGGAAAAACCACATAGAATAATCTCAACATCAACACATAATAAACCAAGAGTAACGGATCCACTAATAGGATTTGCAATCCCCAAAGGATCGCGAAGAGTAATAACATCCAAAGGAATAATATCAACAAGCTCCTTTGACACGAATGAATGCAATGCACCCGTATCGAAAAGAATTCTAATAGAACAACCATGAAATAAAATAAAACCTTCCAAAATAGAAGAAGTAATAACTTTAGGCTGAGAAGAAACACCAGGAGCTTTCGCAACATTAAGCTTCCCTGATTTGAGACCCCTAGAAGTAGTAGGGCAATCAGAGATCCAATGACCCTCTTTCTTGCAATAGCGGCAAATGCGAGGCTTAGGACAATTACGGTGAAGATGATCCAGAGAACCACAATTATAGCACGCCCTCTGAACAGAAGGTGCACTACTAGGCTGAGAACTAGAGGTAGCTTGCTTCTTCTTCTTCTTCTGATTGGAAGAATTAGGCTTATGAAAAGGAAACCTCTTCTTGTTGGGGTTCTTAGAAACCTCAACATCATCACAACTATCACGTTCCTTTTCAACAGCTTCAAGACAAAGAGCCGAATCAACCAGCTCCTCAAATGAGAGCTTAAGCTGAAGTAAAAGAACCTTCTTCAAATACTTCTTCAAACCGTCAACAAAACGAAGATTCTTCTTATGCGGAGTGTTAATGAACTCAACTCCGTATTTGGACAAGGCCTCGAAAGATGCAACATAATCAGAAACAGAGGATTCTCCTTGCTTCAACTCAAGGAAACAACGAGCAAGATTAGCCTTTTCCGATTCAGGAACGAACTTAAGTTCGAATCGTTCCTTAAACTGAACCCAAGAGAGAGAGGACTCATCAACTTTCGAAATAAAGAGCTCATACCAATCAAGAGCACGCTCTTGCAACATGCTAGATGCCACGAGAACGCGATGATGATCCGAAAGATCCATCCGAGAAAATATGCGCTCACAAGTGCGCAACCAAGCCTGAACTTCCATAACACTTTCCGATCCCTTGAAAGGCTGACCTCCAAGATGGGAATAGTCACTACATATGCGGGCGAAGGCAGACTTGTGATTAGGAGCTGCGGGAGCAGCAACAGGAGGCTGAGTACCCCGAATTAGCTCCATAAACTGATCAGCCGACATATAGACACCGTCCGGATGAGAACCACTAGACGGGCCTGCGGAAGAATGCTTCCCTCTACCTCTTCCAGCCATGAGCTGAGAGACAAGAGAAGGTAAAGATCAGTTCAACAATACACAATTGATAAGAAGTTTAACAAATGGAATACTACGGAATATGAAATTTTATTCCTAGACATACTCCAACATGTTAAAGAGGAAAGAATAGATTAGAAAGGCACGGATAAAACCCTCGAATAGTTGTAACACATGTTCCATTCTACTTCTGTTCTGTGTTTATTATAATTTGTTCTGAACTTCTGCTCTGATACCAAGCTATGACGCCCCACCTCTATGCTCAGAATAACAAAGGTTATTATAAGGAATAACGTCTGCTATTGCGAAGAATAAGGCTTGTTAGAAGCGACCATCCGTATGTTATGCCTTAGACGAGTATTGATTACATCGATAGGAGCTGTATAAATTACTCCCAAGGATATATATTCAATCCAAATCTAAAACGAAACTACGGTGGCTTAAGAAAAATCCAGAACAACTCATAATAACAATAACACAAATAGTATAATCACATCAGAACAGAAATATCAGATATATAGCGGAAGACTAGTCTGGAATACATGCTACAACAATCGATAGTTCACATGAACCGATACATATACATATCCATCAATACATACATAAGATGAGGACTACTAAACCAAAAGAACTCCTCGGAGGCTAGACAAAAGATGATGCGAAATCCCAAAAGCTGAAGCTGTTACTAAATCAGAGATGAAGACTATCCTGAAATAACTCGGTCTGACCCGAGTATTATTTCAAAGAAAATAATAAACGGATCAGTCTAATTTATTCTCAAAAATAAGTGAATGATAAACAACACTTAAACAAATAATTATAGTCTCGAATGAGACTATACAACGTAAATAATCAGCATAGTTTAAATGAAAAAATCTCAATTTAAACTCCATCAAAATCAGTTTTCAAATTCACAATTGAATTTAAAACAGCAATACGCAAATTTATAATCTCAGATGAGATTATACTCAAACTCAACTTCCAAATTCATAATTGAATTCAAAGCCGCAATTCACAAAATCCAGAAATCAAAATAGATAACTAGAAAATCATCAGTCGCAAAATCTAGAAATCAAAACATGATAACTAGAAAAATCAGCATAAAAGGTGGATCGATCCCAGCAGATGGCGAGTTTTAGCTACGCCGCACGTGCATCTCAGATGGCCGAAGCCTACCAAGTACTATAAATTTTGGCGCCCATCGGATGACCCGAAGGTCCGCAGAGTGACCCGAAGGTCTAGTACTGGTAATTGACCCGAAGGTCCATCAGATGACCCGAAGGTCCAACAGAGTGGCTCGAAAGCCCAACAAAATCATCAGAATCATCAAACAGCAGATGTTTCAATTAACGAGTCCGGAATTAACCGAAATAGTAAAAGTGTGGTTCCATACTCCGCACTTTTGCTAAATCGTTTAAATCTCTTCATCGTTTCCTTGAAAGTGCAAAATTGTGTATTTTATATAAATAATATTTTACGTTCTCAAACGGACAAGTCCGGAATTAAGCGAATCAGTAAAAGTGAGGGTTCATAGTCCTCAATTTTGCTGAAGCGTTTAAATCGCTTCCTCATTCTTTTGAAAGCGCAAACTGTAAAAATTTTGAAAGCATTTTTATTTTAAAACGATTTTTAAAATATGTGATTAAAACAGCAATAACTGTAGCAATTTCGACGAGGAAATTGCGCTTCACAAAACACCGTAAAAACGGATATCAAAATCAGCGTTGCGGGATAACCGCTTGAAAAGTCACTTTAAATTTGACGTTTACTGAAGTCAAAACAACAGTAATTTTTATTCGTCAAAAATGTCACCAAAATAATTAGCATCCAAATATAATACCAGTGTAAAATTCGTTATATAAAAAATAACGGTAACCAATTTTTCCATTAAAACAAATACCGGATCCACGTGAATAAATTGAACTCACGTGTATAAAAATAGAATGGAGAGCGTTGATACAGGGCATTAATACGTTCAAAATTATATTAAACTCACGCTCACTATATAGTGAAGATTCACAACCCAATTTAAAATACACTACACCTTCAACTTTATAATACACGTGTAAGGCAAATGGTGACCAGGCCTACCAATATTTCTCCCATGCAAGTGCTACTGAATGCAAACACTCCTGGGCATAAAACTTACGTGATGCGCATGAAATGTTTTTATGCTAGGTTACTCATTAATGCTCTGAAGTAGAACGTGTACAACACTACACGCATACATACATTCTTTTCAAAAAAATGCAACACTTTTACATGCCTGAACTAGTGAATTAGTAAACATTGGACACTCTCAATTTTTTAACACTATAAGCATGCCCAGGTGCCCACTAATAACCACACGCACGAAACTTCTATATTTTTTCCATGAAACATTTTTACTTGGAATGATACCCACGCAGGCTAAAAGAAAATATTGAACCAAAAATTAGATGCTTGAACACCTTTATACTACACGCATGTTGCTAAGGGAGGAAACATTTCACGAGTGCAAATTTCTTACTCACGCCTGCAACTAAGGGAGAAGTACACTTCAATACTACCAATTGCTTACTCACGCATGCAGTGTCTATATATACTGAACTAGATTAGGCTAAAAAATGCACATGTAGTTCATAAAGCAACGGTTCCAAAATAATAAGTGCCTCATGACAGAGTTTGAACGAAGCACTGAAGCAAGGTTTCGAAATCACCAGACAAATAGTGAAAAGAACAATGAAAATGAGTAAATGTTTTACCCCCTATTCTAAAGTCAAACAATGGGAAGAACAGTTAACTGGGCACAAAAAGGATTAGAGATGTGAGTTATACTCACCTCAAATTTGTTACGGAATAATTTAGCAACCGAGATCTGATAAGGAGCGGAAATTTGGAGATGCCATTAAAGCTTTTTGCTGAGCTATTCGATAAATGAAAGCAACGAAAAGAATGCTACTCGGAAGAATTTGAAACCAACTGAATAATGAAGGCTACACTACCATATTTCCAATCGTGCACAAGTCAAGGCCAAAAGTACATTAACATTAAATGAAACGTGCCTTAGTGGAAGAAAAAGTACACGGGCTTGTATAATAAACTGAAGATGATGGCTGATAAAGTGACTTCAAACTTTGCTTTCCAGTTGAAGTGACAGCAAAGCACACAAAAATGTTTCACTTTGTTTTACAATCCTGGTCACAAAATTGCGTCCAGACTTTGCTTTACAAAAAGTGACAGCAAATGATCAATTTTCTTGTTCTTGAATTGAACCGAGACCATACACGTGAAAGAAACAAATGCAGTGCATTATCACGTTCACCAATATAAGCATTTACTGACTTTGCCAAACGATTTTACACTGTTATTTTTTTTCCGAATTTTTATTTTTAAAATTTCTAATTAAAATATTTATTACGACAGTAATTCAAAAATAACGGTCGTTACGGACTTTAAAAATATTTATTACGACGGTAATAAAATCACGGTCGTTACACAAAATTTCGATTTCAGTTTATAATTGAAATCATCATAAATTTTAAGAATTTAAATCTCCGATTAACTTAAAATCATTAAGAGATAATTATATATATACATACTATATATATTAGATCAAATCAAATCTAAAATCATATACTTATATCTATATTAAATCAAGCCATACTTAAGAAATTAAAACAATTTATTTTTTTTTATTTTTTTTTTATTTTTTTTCAAAACAAAAGTGTAGCAAAGCTATGAATGGGTCTCTCCACTTTGAAACTCGAAAATGAATGTCGATGATGCGGCCGCCATCACCGAAATTATTTTCCAGTGACAAAAGATGAGAGCACTGATTTCAACATTTAAAATTCTTTGGAAATAATTTCTATTCGAAATTACTTTAAATAATATGCATTTTAAAACTTTAAAACCATAGTTCGAAACCATCGGAAATTAAATTCTCAAATTCTTGATTTAAATTCATTTCAATTCCAAATAAATTTATAAACCACTATTTTATAAATTCATTTATAGAACAATAAATGATAATCAAATATTATCATTTCAAACAACCAATTTAATTAACTTATTAAATTCCAGAAAATTATACTTATATATAATATAATCATACAAATTTACTTCATTTACCAAATTTTAAAATAATATTGTGTCAGTTTGCTCAGTTCAAGTGATTTGGAAATCCTATCGATAGCGTTGATTAGACGAATCGATCGAAAACCCAAATCAGCATCAACAACTCAAACAACACAATATAAAACATTTTAATATAAATTTACAAATTCACTCCCTCACTCGATAATTCCAGAATTGGATTTCAAAACAAGGATAGAGATCCAAATATTGAGGGACCCTAATCAAAGAGATTTCTAACCGAGTTTGTAACGAGTCGAATTTTGCCCGCTCGAAAATCGACATCCGTACTTCACATTGTACTAGAATGCCGCAAATTCGACCGTTCAAATCCGATTCGCCGGAGCTTATAACACCATTAAGTATAACAACACAGCGGAAGAAAAAGAATATATCAATATATATAACATTGATACAATGACAGATACAACAAAATGATACAACAGATATCAATATACATCAGAGATATGATACAAGAAATAGCAACGGAAAGAAAATAGATAACACCAGCATCGGATAGAATATCTCCAAAAGAATGCTCAAATCCATAGCTAGCAGAAAGCAAGGTCAGTCGTCCAAGGACTGACTAGCTCCAGATAATCTACTCAACCTGAATATCTAAGAAAACCCAACTCTAGACTGCCCGTGTGGAAAATAGTGGGCACCCAGAGTTTAGGAAGGGAACAATAAACTCCGGATCAGTCATGGGACTGGTGTGAGCAACAAAAACAGTTATCTTTAAAACAACACAAAAGAACTTTAAACATTGAAACCCGAAATGCTTTTGGAAAATGAAACTACCATAAGGTCTCCCGCACACACACACAATGCAAACGCAGAATCGGAGGAGATTTCTCCTTATGATAGTCTAACATGCTTACTACGCAAATCATTGGATTATTATTATTAGTGCGTAGTGCAGAAAACATTTCGAAAGTATAATATTAATCTTAGCCAACATATGACCAGTATCGTATGCCTACTATAGCTACCATCTAAACAGTGGGGCGCCACCATAAGTAAATGGCAGGTTCTACAACTAAAACCGTACAAGATTCGTATTGGAAGATGGATTTCCAACAAATGGTCAGGCTAAGGAACTTCCTTTCCTACTACCGAATGGGATCGCCTCTGGCTGGACTTCCCGAGAGACAACTGCTCTGTGCCAACACAAGGCCGGGTTACACTTGTAACTATGTAACTCACGACTATGCCACCTCTCGGTCCTTAGGGACCTTTATCCGAGCGCTCGGTAACAACATCACACATAATAAATAAAGTGTGTCCACATGAGTAAGTATCTTGGCTCCATACCTTGATACTACCCTTTTCCAGAAGGAAATGACATACCCTAAAGGGCGCGACCCTCATAACCTTGCTGCAACATTCCTGTTTCGACTATTTCCGGGTTGTGAGGTCCAAAGAGGTCTCGTCCACAAAGCTACGCTTTGTCACAAAGCCATGCTTTGGGTCAATAGATGATCAAAGAAATGATCACAAAGATAAATGATCAAATAAATGATCATATCACAAATGATCAAACGATGATCATCACACAGTAACACTCAACATGTCACATTACCAAATTGGGAATATATCGCTGATAACCTTCAACTACATAACCTATGAGCTCGTACGTCTCAGAGAAGGGTGTTAAGCTAAGAGAATAAATTCTTCGCCACCAAACAGAAATGTATTTGAAAGAAATTGGTTTTATATCTCAAAATGTAATGTCAGATATGTAACCATACAAGTCTGTTCCGGGTTCGAACAGAACCGAAGGCACTTCCGAAGAAGCCCTTGCAAATCCGGGTATTCACAATCCCGATCGAATTTCCCATCACTTAGGAGATCTCTATACCGGGCGCTACTCGGTGCAGAGACAATCGATAGGTTATCCTATCGTTTTCGCAAACACCCGGTCTTCAACACCGGTCTTCAAATGCTATCCATATACGACGTATTACTTATTCGGAATGGGTTATATGAAACAAAGGTCCTTTCCCGGCTAAACCGAATAATGAGCGCGATATTTAAAAACATATGGATATTGGGATTTCAGTTAAGTCACAACTTAAACCCAAACTTTCTTTTCAAATGGTTTAACAAGTTACCATTTAAAATCTTTAAACAAAAAGATTCATTTTAACAACCTTAAATGGTTTAAACAATTTCCACACTTTAATCTTTTAAACAAAATATTCATTCACAGATTTTCCAAATCAATTTCCATTTTAATTTGATTAACTCGTTAAATCTTTAAATCAAAGATTTAACTTATAGCTTTCAAAACAATTTCATTTCGAATGGTTTAAACAAACCACCCTTTTTAAATCTGTTAAAAATAAACAGATTTAATTCATAGCTTTCAAAAAGAATGCATTCATAATTGGGAAAACCATTTTTCAATTCAATCTTGAAATTCCTTTAATTAAACTGGAATTTCTTTTCTTATCTGAAAGCTATTATTCTTTTAAAACAAACAGTTTTCATTTTGGAAATCTGATTCATTTATACGAGTTAAGGTTCTTGGGTTAAATCCAAATTCTCAAAATTATACTTTTACAATGGTTTAAATTCATATAAATACATTTATAACATCTTTAACCAAAATTTCCAATCATTGAAATCAATTCAAAATTTTGAGTTCAAATTAAATTATTAAAATTGGAAACTTTACCAAGTTATTTAAAATAACTTTTTATCTTAAAACCCCTTTTCAAAAGTTAACATTTAACCCAAATCCATTTTCATAATCAATTGAAATTAAAATTTCAATTTCAAAAATATCAAATTTAAATCATCTGTGACTTAACCGATTTCCACGTGAAATCCATATTTGTGTGTGTAAAAGTGTGGTCCAAGGGTTTTACACAATAGTGCAACATCATTCAATCATCACAGATTCAGAATACAGAAATATAATTAATAAGCGATATGAGCTATAACGCTCATCTTCCATTTACAAATGGAAGATCACAAATATATGTATCATAGATAAATAAATAAATAAATTACACACTGCTTAATTCACAGAATAGGATATCACAGATCAACTAGGCTAATCAATTCAAGGCAATTCATACAATGCAAACATTCAGAAGCAGTCCAAGCATTCAATAATAATTTATAAACAGGATTAATTAATTGTTTAATCCTAATTGATTCAATTTATTTCCAAGTAAATTAATTACTTATGAATTAATTATCAAATTCTGATTAATTAATTACAAATCATTTGATATAAATTAATTATCAAACACTTTAATTAATTCTTCTTAATTAATCATATAAAATTAAATTAGCCTTTAAACCAATTACATAATTTGAAGTAATCAACAATTTAAACAATTTATAATTGATTATCTAAATTAGTAAATCCAATTTATTATTAAAAATCTATCACATTAATTAATTTCTTAATAATTCTTAGTTAATTATCTTCATTAACTAATAACATTTCTTTAATCACTTTCCTAAGAAATTATCTTAGATTAATTCATTATTAATCATTTCTAATTATAAATTAATCTAAATTATTAATTTATAAATTAAACAAATCATTCTTTAATTATCTTACTAATTAAATCATTGAATTTCCTTAATTATCTCTAAGATAATTGATTCCTTTTATTAATGATTTTATTATCATTAAAGTGTAATTTAAACATTACCCCTTTTTAATTTAAATTAAAATTCCACTTTGAATTTTCTTAAAACTTTACCTATCTTTTAAAACTTTAAATTCCAACTATTTAAATATTTTAAGGTTTAAAACAATTTTAAATTCTAAATCTTATTTTATTTTTAAACTAAGATTCAAACTAATCTTGAACCAGCTTTAAACTTTGATTTAAAACTTGTTTAAACCTTAACTCTTCATTTTAGATTTCAGTTTTTTTAAAAAAAAAACATAACAGGTTTCCTTTAAACCTGTAACAAATGTTAACCCGAGCTACCCCACTTTTTCTTCGAGCCCAATCTGCCTTATTCCCGAGTAAAGCATCACGTTACTTCGAGTTCGTTCCCTTCTCTCCTAATCCTTCCCAAAAACGATGGCCACTGATACAACCACCCCCACGTGCACATGCACCGGCACCGGAGGCGACTCCGACCACTGGCGAACATCCCCGCATGTCAACCACCAACCCAGCAACCATTCCCAGCCATCCAAACACCCTAACATGACTCGAATCAAAATCGAGCTACCAGCCTCGAACTGGAAACCAACTGCTCGACTAAAACCACCCCGACCACGCGATGCCGACCACCTGGCCTCGCACCACCGCGGCCACATCACCCCCAGACATCCACGAAGCTAACCCTAGACCCTCGTCTAACTCGATGCACCCTAGAATTGTCAGCGACCCATTTTTTTAACATGAACAAACCTGGGTTCTTAAACCCTATTTTGATCTCGTGTTCGAATTTTTGGGTTTAATAAATCACTTTGGTATTTTTCTAGTAATCACGAACTTCAAATCTTGCTGCCACCATGAATTCGAGGGCTATAACTTCTTAGAACATCGGAATTTGATAAAACTTCATTTTCTAGATTATCTCAAATATCCCAGTGGAAGTTCAATGAAAAATTTAAACTTTAGTTTCAAAATTCATCATTTTTGAAGGAGATCCAGACCATATTACTGAAACAAAAATCTGTAGAGTTTGACTTGTTTGCAAAAGTCGAGTGGTGACTGCATTTAATAAGTTTCCAGAGAAAATTTGCTTAAATTTATTACTGGAACAAAGTACAAGTTTTAAAAACAAACTTCAACTTGTTTCAATTCATTTTCAGAAGGAATAAGGTGAGAGTTTCTGGTTTTTTGGTATGGTTTACACTGTAAACCAAAGTGTTACAGGAAACAGAGAAAAAAAGAAGAAAGAAATCACATTTCCAGGCAAAGGAAAAACTGAGCATAGCAATCCATTTACAAGCAAAAGTTGTTCACATTCATGCAGGCATTCAAACACAAAAAATTAAATAAAGCATGGGGTTTACTCACAGGAAAAAAAAGATTTTGTTTAGAAGTTTGCTCACCTTGTAAAAGCAAAAACAGAGAACTCAACTTGTACAGGCTTGAAAAACTGAAACCCTTTTCTTTAATCTCTGATTTGAATTTGTATTGTTTGTTTTGATTGAATTTTTGCTTAAGTTTGAAATTATATTCACTTCAGTTTTATCAACTTGAAGAAATGAACTGAAATGAGAAAGTGATAAAGGAGATATACAAAGATATGTTTTGTGCAGGGTATAAAATCTTGTTGTACAGGATATATAATTTATTGTACATAAAAAATAACAGGGATATTTTCTTCTTTTGCTTGCTGATACTTTTATTTGGTGGCTGATGCATTAATTAGTTTGTACCACATGCATTTTATTTTTCTTCGGCTGTACAGATATTTGAAATGGTGGTGGCTGGTATGATCTTGTTGTGGTGTCATATTAATTGCCTTGTACTTATTTTTGCAACTTGCATACTTATCTATATACTAACATCTTCCTTTGTATTTGACTGTCTTCTTTTATTTGCTTGTATATAGACCTTTATATTATTTGTTTGTTCATATTTGAGGATATGGTTTTGTTTCCTTTTGACTTGTCTCATTACTTTATAATATAAATAAACTTCTATTTTTTACTTTATTTTTCTTTTATTATTTTTGTTTGTTATATTACTTGGTATTATCTTGTATTGATTTACTAAGATATATATTTACTTTATATTGAATAAAACTATATAATTTATTCATTTTATAATATAGGTGAATTTCTAGATTTTGAATTTGTTATTGGATTTTATCCAATGTATTTATTTTATACTTTATCTATCTTATATATTTTCATTCTAAACCATTTATTTATGATTTAAATTCAAATCAAACTATATACATATATTATTTCAAATTTACTCATATATGCCCAAATATATATATACACACATATATACACATATATACAATAGTTTAATTTTTAAATGCTTTATACAAAATTTAATTGAGTTCGGGGAAACTCGCGTCCATTTATCCATTAATTTAACAAATTTAATTCAGAAATTAAATTAATTATCAGTTTAAATTTATATAAAATTCGGGGTTGTTACAGACTTCCCCCCTTAAAAGAATTTCGTCCTCGAAATTGCCAAGGAGACACAAAGACAGATGAAAAATATTTCATCAATTCAAACTGAACATCTATTCTGCATTTGGCTTACCAAATCAGAATATCAATAACAGATACAAGAACGAATCTGTTTTAACACTTCAGAAGATACTCGGGTTATCCAGATCTACGAAATATGCAATGGCATTGGTCAGTTCGAAGGGTAACTAACCATTTGTAGAACATATCAGGACCCAAAGAATAGAAAGATATATGGATAAAATTTCAAAACTTTTAGTTTAGAACTAAGGTATACCTATCAACCATAGCAATCAATTCATTCAAACAAACAATTTTGGATTATTTGGAGTTTATGTCCCATTTTAATATATCGAATTTATTCCTGGTTCTACCATAAATTATCGAAGAATTGAGAAAAGATGACGAACAAAAGAGATAGATAGAGAAAAGATGGCTTCCTTGTTGTTACAGAGTATTGACCATTTATAGTCGTATTCCCCTGTCCCCTATCTCATCCTCTTCTCGCACTCATACTTACTATCAGTGGATAGCAAGAGAATTTACTGAGGCATACGGACGGATATCTGAGAATTACTCATTCTAGGGTATACTTCACCCTATCTTTAATGAGCTACTTAATGTGTTGTACTCCTGAGCTAAAGTTTTACCCTCAGCTCTGATACCAAATGTAACGAGTCGAATTTTTCCCGCTCGAAAATCGACATCCGTACTTCACATTGTACTAAAATGCCGCAAATTCGACCATTCAAATCTGATTCGCCGGAGCTTATAACACCATTAAGTATAACAGCACAGCGGAAGAAAAAGAATATATCAATATATATAACATTGATACAATGAAAGATACAACAGAATGATACAACAGATATCAATATACATCAGAGATATGATACAAGAAATAGCAGCGGAAAGAAAATAGATAACACCAGCATCAGATAGAATATCTCCAAAAGAATGCTCCAATCCATAGCTAGCGGAAAGCAAGGTCAGTCATCCAAGGACTGACTAGCTCCAGATAATCTACTCAACCTGAATATCTGAGAAAACCCAACTCTAGACTGCCCGTGAGGAAAATAGTGGGCACCCAGAGTTTAGGAAGGGAACAATAAACTCCGGATCAGTCATGGGACTGGTGTGAGCAATAAAAACAGTTATCTTTAAAACAACACAAAAGAACTTTAAACATTGAAACCCGAAATGCTTTTGGAAAATGAAACTACCATAAGGCCTCCCGCACACACACACAATGCAAACGCAGAATCGGAGGAGATTTCTCCTTATGATAGTCAAACATGCTTACTACGCAAATCATTAGATTATTATTATTAGTGCATAGTGCAGAAAACATTTCGAAAGTATAATATTAATCTTAGCCAACATACGACCAGTATCGTATGCCTACTATAGCTACCATCTAAACAGTGGGGCGCCACCGTAAGTAAATGGCAGGTTCTACAACTAAAACCGTACAAGATTCGTATTGGAAGATGGATTTCCAACAAATGGTCAGGCTAAGGAACTTCCTTTCCTACTGCCGAATGGGATCGCCTCTGGATGGACGTCCTGAGAGACAACTGCTCTCTGCCAACACAAGGCCGGGTTACCCCTGTAACTAGGTAACTCACGACTATGCCACCTCCCGGTCCTTTAGGACCTTTATCCGAGCGCTTGGTAACAACATCACACATAATAAATAAAGTGTGTCCACATGAGTAAGTATCTGGGCTCCATACCATGATACTACCCTTTTCCAGAAGGAAATGACATACCCTAAAGGGCGCGACCCTCATAACCTTGCCGCAACATTCCCGTTTCGACCATTTCCTGGTTGTGAGGTCCGAAGAGGTCTCGTCCACAAAGCTACGCTTTGTCACAAAGCCATGCTTTGGGTCAATAGATGATCAAAGAAATGATCACAAAGATAAATGATCAAACAAATGATCATATCACAAATGATCAAACGATGATCATCACACAGCAACACTCAGCATGTCACATTACCAAATTGGGAACATATCGCTGATAACCTTCAACTACATAACCTCTGAGCTCGTACGTCTTAGAGAAGGGTGTTAAGCTAAGAGAATAAATTCTTCGCCACCAAACAGAAATGTATTTGAAAGAAATTGGTTTTATATCTCAAAATGTAATGTCAGACATGTAACCATACAAGTCTGTTCCGGGTTCGAACAGAACCGAAGGCACTTCCGAAGAAGCCCTTGCAAATCCGGGTATTCACAATCCCGATCGAATTTCCCATCACTTAGGAGATCTCTATACCGGGCGCTACTCGGTGCAGAGACAATCGATAGGTTATCCTATCGTTTTCGCAAACACCCGGTCTTCAACACCGGTCTTCAAATGCTATCCATATACGACGTATCACTTATTCGGAATGGGTTATATGACACAAAGGTCCTTTTCCGGCTAAACCGAATAATGAGCGCGATATTTAAAAACATATGGATATTGGGATTTCAGTTAAGTCACAACTTAAACCCAAACTTTCTTTTCAAATGGTTTAACAAGTTACCATTTCAAATCTTTAAACAAAAAGATTCATTTTAACAACCTTAAATGGTTTAAACAATTTCCATACTTTAATCTTTTAAACAAAAGATTCATTCACAGATTTTCCAAATCAATTTCCATTTTAATTTTATTAACTCGTTAAATCTTTAAATCAAAGATTTAACTTATAGCTTTCAAAACAATTTCATTTCGAATGGTTTAAACAAACCACCCTTTTTAAATCTGTTAAAAATAAACAGATTTAATTCATAGCTTTCAAAAGGAATTCATTCATAACTGGGAAAACCATTTTTCAATTCAATCTTGAAATTCCTTTAATTAAACTGGAATTTCTTTTCTTATCTGAAAGCTATTATTCTTTTAAAACAAACAGTTTTCATTTTGGAAATCTGATTCATTTATACGAGTTAAGGTTCTTGGGTTAAATCCAAATTCTCAAAATTATACTTTTACAATGGTTTAAATTCATATAAACACATTTATAACATCTTTAACCATAATTTCCAGTCATTGAATTCAATTCAAAATTTTGAAATCAAATTAAATTATTAAAATTGGAAACTTTCCCAAGTTATTTAAAATAACTTTTTATCTTAAAACCCCTTTTCAAAAGTTAACATTTAACCCAAATCCATTTTCATAATCAATTGAAATTAAAATTTCAATTTCAAAAATATCAAATTTAAATCATCTGTGACTTAATCGATTTCCACGTGAAATCCATATTTGTGTGTGTAAAAGTGTGGTCCAAGGGTTTTACACAATAGTGTAACATCATTCAATCATCACAGATTCAGAATACAGAAATATAATTAATAAGCGATATGAACTATAACGCTCATCTTCCATTTACAGATGGTAGATCATAGATATATGTATCACAGATAAATAAATAAATAAATTACACACAACTTAATTCACAGAATAGGATATCACAGATCAACTAGGCTAATCAATTCAAGGCAATTCATACAATGCAAACATTCAGAAGCAGTCCAAGCATTCAATAATAATTTATAAACAGGATTAATTAATTGTTTAATCCTAATTGATTCAATTTATTTCCAAGTAAATTAATTACTTATGAATTAATTATCAAATTCTGATTAATTAATTACAAATCATTTGATATAAATTAATTTATCAAACACTTTAATTAATTCTTCTTAATTAATCATATAAAATTAAATTAGCCTTTAAACCAATTACATAATTTGAAGTAATCAACAATTTAAACAATTTATAATTGATTATCTAAATTAGTAAATCCAATTTATTATTAAAAATCTATCACATTAATTAATTTCTTAATAATTCTTAGTTAATTATCTTCATTAACTAATAACATTTCTTTAATCACTTTCCTAAGAAATTATCTTATATTAATTCATTATTAATCATTTCTAATTATAAATTAATCTAAATTATTAATTTATAAATTAAACAAATCATTCTTTAATTATCTTACTAATTAAATCATTGAATTTCCTTAATTATCTCTAAGATAATTGATTCCTTTTATTAATGATTTTATTATCATTAAAGTGTAATTTAAACATTACCCCTTTTTAATTTAAATTAAAATTCCATTTTGAATTTTCTTAAAACTTTACTTATCTTTTAAAACTTTAAATTCCAACTATTTAAATATTTTAAGGTTTAAAACAATTTTAAATTCTAAACTTTATTTTATTTTTAAACTAAGATTCAAACTAATCTTGAACCAGCTTTAAACTTTGATTTAAAACTTGTTTAAACCTTAACTCTTCATTTTAGATTTCAGTTTTTTTTTTTAAAAACATAACAGGTTTCCTTTAAACCTGTAACAAATGTTAACCCGAGCTACCCCACTTTTTCTTCGAGCCCAATTTGCCTTATTTCCGAGTAAAGCATCACGTTACTTCGAGTTCGTTCCCTTCTCTCCCAATCCTTCCCAAAAACGATGGCCACTGATACAACCACCCTCACGTGCACATGCACCGGCACCGGAGGCGACTCCGACCACTGGCGAACATCCCCGCATGTCAACCACCAACCCAGCAACCATTCCCAGCCATCCAAACACCCTAACATGACTCGAATCAAAATCGAGCTACCAGCCTCGAACTGGAAACCAACTGCTCGACTAAAACCACCCCGACCACGCGATGCCGACCACCTGGCCTCGCACCACCGCGGCCACATCACCCCCAGACATCCACGAAGCTAACCCTAGACCCTCGTCTAACTCGATGCACCCTAGAATTGTCAGCGACCCATTTTTTTAACATGAACAAACCTGGGTTCTTAAACCCTATTTTGATCTCATGTTCGAATTTTTGGGTTTAATAAATCACATTGGTATTTTTCTAGTAATCACGAACTTCAAATCTTGCTGCCACCACGAATTCGAGGGCTATAACTTCTTAGAACATCAGAATTTGATAAAACTTCATTTTCTAGATTATCTCAAATATCCCAGTGGAAGTTCAATGAAAAATTTAAACTTTAGTTTAAAAAATCATCATTTTTGAAGGAGATCCAGACCATATTACTGAAACAAAAATCTGTTGAGTTTGACTTGTTTGCAAAAGTCGAGTGGTGACTGCATTTAATAAGTTTCCAGAGAAAATTTGCTTAAATTTATTACTGGAACAAAGTACAAGTTTTAAAAACAAACTTCAACTTGTTTCAATTCATTTTCAGAAGGAATAAGGTGAGAGTTTCTGGTTTTTTGGTATGGTTTACACTGTAAACCAAAGTGTTACAGGAAACAGAGAAAAAAAGAAGAAAGAAATCACATTTCCAGGCAAAGGAAAAACTGAGCATAGCAACCCATTTACAAGCAAAAGTTGTTCACATTCATGCAGGCATTCAAACACAAAAAATTAAATAAAGCATGGGGTTTACTCACAGGAAAAAAAAGATTTTGTTTAGAAGTTTGCTCACCTTGTAAAAGCAAAAACAGAGAACTCAACTTGTACAGGCTTGAAAAACTGAAACCCTTTTCTTTAATCTCTGATTTGAATTTGTATTGTTTGTTTTGATTGAATTTTTGCTTAAGTTTGAAATTATATTCACTTCAGTTTTATCAACTTGAAGAAATGAACTGAAATGAGAAAGTGATAAAGGAGATATACAAAGATATGTTTTGTGCAGGGTATAAAATCTTGTTGTACAGGATATATAATTTATTGTACAAAAAAAGTAACAAGGATATTTTCTTCTTTTGCTTGCTGATACTTTTCTTTGGTGGCTGATGCATTAATTAGTTTGTACCACATGCATTTTATTTTTCTTCGGCTGTACAGATATTTGAAATGGTGGTGGCTGGTATGATCTTGTTGTGGTGTCATATTAATTGCCTTGTACTTATTTTTGCAACTTGCATACTTATCTATATACTAACATCTTCCTTTGTATTTGACTGTCTTCTTTTATTTGCTTGTATATAGACCTTTATATTATTTGTTTGTTCATATTTGAGGATATGGTTTTGTTTCCTTTTGACTTGTCTCATTACTTTATAATATAAATAAACTTCTATTTTTTACTTTATTTTTCTTTTATTATTTTTGTTTGTTTTATTACTTGGTATTATCTTGTATTGATTTACTAAGATATATATTTACTTTATATTGAATAAAACTATATAATTTATTCATTTTATAATATAGGTGAATTTCTAGATTCTGAATTTGTTATTGGATTTTATCCAATGTATTTATTTTATACTTTATCTATCTTATATATTTTCATTCTAAATCATTTATTTATGATTTAAATTCAAATCAAACTATATACATATATTATTTCAAATTTACTCATATATGCCCAAATATATATATATACACACACATATATACACATATATACAATAGTTTAATTTTTAAATGCTTTATACAAAATTTATTTGAGTTTGGGGAAACTCGCATCCATTTATTCATTAATTTAACAAATTTAATTCAGAAATTAGATTAATTATCAGTTTAAATTTATATAAAATTCGGGGTCGTTACAGAGTTGATAGGCTTGAAACGAAGATAAGATGATTAATTAGCAAAAGAGAAAAGGTGGATATACATAAATAAATCGCGGGCGACCTTAACGGGGTCAACCGTGACTTCAAAATAAGATCGAGGTAGAATTCTAGAGCAAATCGACATTCGATCGCCAGAGATAGAATTTGGGTATAGCAGAAGATAGCAGCATCGTAAATCGAGGATACATAAATCTCCGGTGAATCAATACCGATTGTAAAGGAGTTTCACCCCTTTACAAATCATTCAGAGATTGGCGAGACTGCCGATTTATTATAGAGGTCATTTGAAGTGGAGTTATGGGATACTCCAGAATCAAGAAGACATGAATATGGGAGACAAGAATGGACTTTGGAACCGAAGGGAATGTTCCAAAATTTAAAGAAAATCGGGTCAAAGAAGAAGGAATTCAAGCTCGAACGAAAGTGATTCTGTAATTGAATTTTATTATATATGCTGAGTTTTGCCTAAAACCAGAGCTCTGATACCACATGTAACATCCTGAAATTTTCAACCATTCGCATCCATACATGTCGGACTTGAATTGCTCAAAATATCAGATTGTAAATTTAAATTTGGCAAAACTCAGCATATACAGTAAATAAAATAAACACAGAATCATAGACACAGAGTAATAACAATAATGCAGCGGAAACAAAAGAATAGTAGTTCATGAAGCTACTATATATATAACAGAGTTAAACAAGATACAACAGAAGTCTCGAATACATAGATGTCTCAATACAATAGTCCAATATAAGATCAGAATACATCACTGGAATCAACTGAACAACTGAAAGCTGGATAAATAGCTGGATCTCCAAGCGAAGCTCCAACTCCAAAGGTGAGTCTCGAACACTGAACCACTCAGTCTGACCCGAGCGTAAAGAGAAACACAAAACACGTGAGTCAGGATTAACATTCTTATATCAATAAATCCAACTCAAGTGAAATATCAACTGAAATACAAGTAACTCAAAGGACGTTTGAGATAACCATCCTCTAAGGATCCGTTAAACTATCTACTATGTAGTAATATACGCTATTATAATAATGTCTACAGTAAAGTATACTATTTAAAAATAGCGTTAAGGCTTTACATTTTCCACCTTAACACATCTTTAGGTGTGCCAATAGTCTATACAGTACCGTAATACCCCGTAAACTGGAGCTACCAGAGGATACTCCATAGGTACGACACAAATCAAACTCGTAGTAAAGCATGCTAGGGTAGGTGACACGGCACAACTAGGCAAAGCCAGGGTAGATATACCAATTACACTTCTGGGACGGTGGTAACACAGAGCGGCAGCAATCGCCCACCTCGTGCAACACTCTCGAAAATCCGAAGGTGCGCACCAAATCAATCACAAAGTAATAGAATGGCATACGATGGAGTGTGTCCGATCAGAGGAGCTACCTCATTAGCCCGTCGATTGCTCCTATTTTAGCCACCTTATGCCAACTCACGGGAGTCAGGTCCACGTATATACCTCAAATAGAATCGTCGCCACCATCCTACTTCATTCTGGAATCTCCACCGCGTACACAGTTGTTAAAGTGGTTTTCTGTATCGACGGAGAGTATGCCCATATCCGATCCCGGTCTCTTTAATAACCAATCGTTATTATAACACCGCGGTCATTTCAAAGTAGTTTATACTTCAAAACCAAAATATCATTTCCATTTCAAAAACATATCAATACGATATCATTTCCATTTCAAAAATATTCACTTCCATAATCATAGTACTTTCAAAGTTATAACACTTTCGAAACCAAAACCATTTGAAATCATAATATTTTGGAAAACCTTACTTCGAAATCATAACTTCCACCCTTAAACAGTTTAGATAATAATAGAAATAGTATATAATAAAATAGTTTATAAAATAAAATAGTTTATATAAAATAGTTATAAGTTAAAATAGTTTATAATAAAATAATTTATATTGAAAATGATTTATATTAAAATAGTTTATATTAAGATAATTTATAAAGTAAATTATAAATAGTCTTAAATATAGTTTAAAAATACTTTATAAAATAAATAGCCTCCTCAATTTCACAAATCGATTCAAATCAACTCGACTTCCAAATTCAACTTAATTAAATCTCAAATCATAAATTTCAACTCAATTCAATTCTCAATAAATCATTTCAAATTATATCGATTTCAAATACAGATTTGAACCACAAGATAAACCTTTTAATTTCAATATATTTCGAAGCTTTAAATATTCAACATTTCAAAAAAAATTCGATAATTTTATATATAAATCAAATTCACTTTACTATTATTTAGTTTTGAAATATTTACTTAATCATTTCAATAACATCTAAATACAACTTCAATTTACAAATTTAAATAAACAAAATATGCCATTTAAATTTATATAAGTTTGAAATATTCATTTAAGTCACTTTATCAAAATCCAAGTTATAAAACATATCTTTAAAATTTCAAATTTAATAAATTTCAAATCAAACTTATTTAAGTAAAATTCTTAAATAAATATAATTTCAAATCAATTTCAAATTTATCTTTCCATCCTGAATCATTATAAACTCTATATTTGAAAATGTAAATTTTTGTATAAATACTTAAACATATTATATATCAACTTTATTAAATCAACTTTAATAAATCTTTAAAAATCAATATTTATTAAAGCCATATATTTCTTTTCAAAACCATAGAACTCATTTTCAAAATATACATATATATATATAGACCAACGATGTCTGTATATAATTTTCTATCCTATGGTCAAGTGATATAGGTATTTATCATTTCAATCCGCAATTTAAATATATACGGGTATATATATCTTTTCAACCCGTAATCCCAAATTCAATTCAATGAAAAATTGCTTGGGTTTATCATTTCAACCCATAACGATTTTCTCCTATTCTACAGATCGTTCGGGTATGTATCATTTCAACCCATAGGGAATTCTATACTAACAGGGAACTTGCAGAGTGATAACAGATATGATAATAACATAACATGCATATATCATCAATATAAATAACAGATAATGGTGCCAGATGTCACAGGTGAACAGATACAGATAACAACATATATATCAATGTAAATAACTAACAGCAGCATATTTCAACTGTCGTTTCAATTGAAATCAAATTTAATAAATATAAGAACATTAATCGTGAGTGATTGCTCACCTTTCGAGGTTAGAGACGAACGGTAGATGACACGGATACACACACTAACACGGACACTGAAATCGAGTTACGAATCCAAGCACGAATTCCAAATCAAAGCTATATTGGCACGAATTCAACGAACAGATCTGATAACAGAAATCGATGGGGACGAATCAGAATCAACTTGATATATATATATATATATATATTTGTTTCAAAACCAATTTCAACGCATATATTTCAAATCAAAATTTATTTCAAACACATAAAATAAAATTTCCATATATACTTGAAATCAACTCATAAATACTTATATGTAGACAAATATATAAACGTAGGTATAAACTTATATACTTATTAAATCAAAATTTACAAAATCAATATAACTTAACCCATTATAATATATTGGAACCCACTGATCATAAATACACCTATTTATATAAACAGCAAACTATAAATGAAACTATTACAATACATATATACTGACATATATATTCTTTACCGTAAAATTTCTAAATTCTGGACATAGTATATATAACTTATATACTTACTTTATAAGCAACCCTTACCTATAAACTTATTATATATACAAACCCAACAGGTAATATATAAACTGCAAAGAGGAACATATCATATTATAAAATTATTTAAACTTACATACATACAATATGTTTTATATAACTTAATATATATAACAGACCTTAAAGAGTGTATATATATACTAGCATGTAACTTATGTACATCTTAAATCAAAATGACTTTATATATAGGAGTAACATCAAAATATCTACGTGATATATATAGATACACACACACACACACACATATATATCAACAACCGAAAGAATAAAAAGTTATTTTATTATGAAGTCAATACTTTCTTGAAATCAATAATAATATATGACTCGAAAGGACGTATAAAACTTATAGAGATCTATGGATACAACTCTTATATTTATATATATTCTACATCATGGACAGGAGCTTATATATATCTAATAATCTATTGTAAATATATATTCAACCCATCATACGAATATAATCTAAAGTACCATACGACTAGGTATGTTATAAATTTATATGACATATTATAAAATTTGTATAAACTAATCATATATAACTAACATATTATCAACTGCTAATATATATAAACTATCAGATCATAGAAACTAACATATTATATCTACAAGCAGATATGTACAGCAGACAAAGTATATTTAATTTCAAAACCAACTCAGGTATACACTGGTATATATAAATGAGCTATAAAAAAATATATTATACTCTTATATACAATAAATATCATCTGACATCTAATATGTAAAATATGGAAACAACAGCTTTTCGCTATATACATTTATATAACTATATATATATAACTTATATGTATAAATCTATATATTTACACATATCAACAAACAGCAAATACTGTAACTACAAATATATAAAAGTTGCAAATACTGGGAACACGCAAAAAAAAATATCTACATACCTTTATATTATATACACATACGTACTCTAACATATTTTTTTTTTCAAACATAACATAGCTATATAATATATACCTCAACATATAATACTAAAATATATGCAAATAGTGCTATAACCAAACACAAAATAAGCTTCTATATAAATATATAAGTTTTATATACCTTCTTTCTTATATATATATAAACAATAAGGAGTGGAATCTCGGTTGGAGGATTGTGCTCAGCGCACCGCTGGTGCTCGGGGAAAGGTCGGACAGAGGGGCAGAGGCTACATGCGGATGACTTCGGGTTTCCAAGCAGATGACTTCAGGTTTCAGGTTTTCTAGCGATCGTTAAGTCGAGACGAGGTGCTGGATGACTTCGGTTGGCACGCAGGTCGAGGTGATGGTGGGTGAAGTCTCGGGTGGTGGGTGGCACTTTGGTTTTTTGGTGGATCTGCATGAGTTGAACACGGCGATGTTAATGTGGGCAGAGAAAAGGCACGATACTTCGGGAAAAAGGGAAGAGGCTCGAGCATGACTTCGGGTATTTTCCTCTTTGCACGAAGTGGCTGTGTATTGGAAATAGTTAAGCAAAGACAGAGAAAAATGGAGAAGAAAGTATTATCTGATTTGTCTACAGAGCATGCTACTAAGTGACAATGAAAGGACGAAAGCTATATATTTTAAAATCAGAGAATAGAAAGAGTCAAAAGAGGTTTCAGAAATTTATTAAAGTAATGACTTCTGAGATTTCACAGTTGGAAATATATAAAAGGACATAGGAACACAGAAGACACCAATACGGTACTGGTACGGTCATTCGTTTTACGTTTCGCTGTCCACCGGACGCCGAAACACACATATAAATATACTGCAGAGATCAACATGACGAGATGATCAAAACGATACACATATCATAGTGATATGACCATCCTATAAAAAGTCGATATTCGGTACCGGAAATGCTGCTAATCTGTCGAAAATAAGATAAACGGAGCAATAGCAGTCCAAATTTGGAGAAACAAAATATGCCGTCTCACTCAGAAGATGATTTACAAATTTTCTATAGAAAAATATTCAGGTTTGAAAAACATTTTATTATCATCTAGTATTAACTGATTTAAATTGAAATAAAATTACACAATAAAAATAAACTTTAATATTATCTGATAAAATTTTACCATTTGCTATGTTTAAATAGACGTATTCCAAATATTAAAATTTTATTTTGAAATTCAATTATTTAAAATTTCACAAAATTCAATTAATTACGTTATTAAAACAAGTTAAATTTACGGGTCGTTACAGTATGCTACGGTGGGCGTTACCCCACTTCCATGCAGGATGTCACATGTGGTATCAGAGCTATGGTTTTAGGCAAAACTTAGCATATGAAGTAAATTTAATTATGGAATCACCTTCGTTCGAGCTTGGATTCCTTCCTTTTTGACTCGGTTTATTTTGAATTTGGAACTCTCCATCAGTTCCAGAATCCATCATTGTCTCTCCCTATTCGTGTTTCCTTGATTCCGGAGCACCCCATAGCTCCACTATCTGATTTGTAAAAGAGTGAAACTCCTTTACAACAGGCATTAATTCATCGGAGATTCCTAAATCCTCGATTTACGATGCTGCTATCTCTTACTATGCCCGAATTCTATCGATCAGATGTCGAGTTGCTTCTGGATTCTCCATCGATCTTATTCTTGAAGTCACGGATTGACCCGGTTAAGGTCGCCCGTGATTTATATAAGTCTATCCATCTTTTCTTTTGTTATTTAATCATCTTATCTTCGTTTCGAGCTTATCTCCTAGATTAGAATCCTTTTGATTAGGGTCCCCTTGAATTTGAATTTCTATCCTTGCTTTGAAATCCATTCTGGAATCATCGAGTAAGGGAGTGTATTTGAAATTTATATTAAAATTGTTTTATATACTGTGTTGTTTGAGTTGTTGATGTTGATTTGGGTTTTCGATCGATTCATCTGATCAACGCTATCGATAGAAATTCAAAAACACTCGAACAGTGCGAACTGACACAATATTATTTTTCAAATTGGTAAATTAATAAATTTTGTGTGATTATACTATATATAAGTATGAATTTTTTGAAATTTAATAGTTAAATGAAATTATAAAACATGGTTATAAATTGATTTTGAATTTGAAATGAATTTAAATTAAGAATTTGAGAATCTAATTTTCGGTGATTCCAAACTTTGGTCTTAAGACTTTAGAATGTATATTATTTTAAAGTATTTTCAAATAGAAATTGTTTTCAAAGAATTTTAAAGTTTTAAATCAGTACTCTCCTCTTTTGTCGTAGGAAAATAATTTCGGTGATGGCGGCCGCATCATCGACATTCATTTTCGAGTTTCGAAGTAGAGAGACCATTCTGTAGCTTTGATACGTTTTTGTTTTGGAAATTAAATTGATTTGAATTTCTAATGTATGACTTGATTTATAATATATATATAGGTATATGATTATAGATTTGATTTGATATATATAGCGTATATATATATACATATATATGTATATGTTTATATATATATATATATCTAAATTGTTTAAAGTTAATCGGAAATTTAAATTCTTAAATTTTATGTTAAGGATGATTTCAATTATAAACGAAGCCAAAATTTTGAAATAAAAGTTTAAACTTGAAATAAGTGGATTTGGAAATTTTACTTGTATAACACTCAATTGCATTTCAAGGACTTACCTAAATTACTCAGAAGTTAGCTATGTAATTAAGTAGTATACAATATAAAATGATTTTATAAATAAAGGTTGAGTGGTTATAATAAACCTCAATCTACTTAATATATGTGATAAGATATATTAAGTGGAATAAATTTAATAATAATTTGGAATAAAGAAGAATTAATTTGAATAAAATATGATTTTAATAAATGCTTATACACTTAATTTATGATAATAGAAAATGTTAATTGAGATAAAATTGAATAATAAGATAATGAATAAATGAGATAAATAAATAAAGTTTGTTTTGAGGGAATTAATAAATTGGAATTAAATCAACTTAATGAAATACCTTGAATTTTAAATCAATTGCTGAATGTTAATTTATTTAAATTGAAACTTATATTGTTTTAAATTAATTGTTTTATTTTGTATTTCAATCTATTTTCTTTCTGGTTGTTTCTATTCTCCTACCTCCTTCCTTTTCGGGGACGAAAAGTCTTGAGTGGGGGAGAGTGTAACGACCCGTAAATTTTAACTGTTTTAATAACATAATTAACTGAATTTTGTGAAATTTTAAATAATTAAATTTTGAAATAAAAATTTGATATTTGGAATACGTCTTATTAAACATAGCAACTGGTAAATTTTCATCTGATAATATGGAAGTTTATTTTATTGTGTAATTTTATTTTATTTAAATCAGTTAATATTTAATGATAATGAAATGTTTTCCAAACCTGAATATTTTTCTATAGAAAATTTGTAAATCATCTTCTGAGTAAGACGTCATATTTCGTTTCGTCAAATTCGGACTACTGTTGCTTTGTTTATCTTATTTTCATCAGATTTGCAGCATTTTCGATACCGATATCGACTTTTGATCGGATGATTGTACCACTGATATCTGAATACCATTTTGATCGTCTTGTCGTACTGATCTCCACGGTATATTCGTTTGTGTGTTTCGAAGTCCGAAAGACAGCAAAATCTACATAACGATTTTCGTATCAGTTCCGCGATTTGACTTTTGGGTTCCCTATACTCTTTCATTATTCTACCCTATGAATTCAAGCAGCCACTCGCTTTTCAAATTCCCAGAATTCAACTGTTGCCTTTTTCCATTCCATCCGTTCGCTTCTGTGCTTCATATAAAAGAAAATTTTAATAATAATATACGTTATATATTTTGCATTTTGAATTGAACCCACTGCTCGCCCCTTTTATTATTTTGTTTGCTACTCAGAAAGAAAATATATAAACATAAATTATACGTATGTTTGCATTACCCGATTCGTTTCCTCTTGTAACGACCCCGGATTTTATATAAATTTAAAATGATAATTTATTTATTTTTGAATTAATATTTGTGGAATAAATCGATAAGGCAATGCGAGTTTCCCCGATATCCAAGTATATTTGTATAAATCGTTTAAAAATTTAAAAATATTGTATATATGAGAATATATATCTGTATTTGAACATATCTGACTAAATTTGAAATAATATATATAGATATATATTTGATTTGGATTTAAATTGTAAATAAAGTATACCAACATAACTAAAAAAAATAGCTTTATATCCACAAACACATAGTTATGTAAAGTAATAAGCCAGGCAAAAGAAAGTGAATGAGACTGTAAGATTTAGAATGCAGGCATATAAAATATGCTTATAAAATAAATGGGAGATGTGCCAGGCTTTGTATATTTGTAGCTGTAAACAAAGTATGCAGGCAAGTATATTTGTACTAGAGATAAATACAAACTAGGCAAATGGAATATGAATGAAACCTGAGAGTAGATATGCAAAACATAAACAAGTAAAATAAGGATATCTATAAAAATATCTATGTACTAAAATAAGTTAAGGTTGAGACATATAGTACTTAAGCATTTAATGCCTCTACCTCTAAGCAGCAAACAGTCAATTCGAATTGTTCAAAAGATAAATTCAGCCTCCATAACAAATCTTCCCTGGCCAAATAAATAAATAGAAAGTAAAGAAAAAATCTCTGAACGAACAGAAATTGTTTGTACTAGCTAATGCAAACCCTATGAAACTTCTTTCTATATATCTCTCCTTGTTTCATTTGTCTATCACAACACAGCAAAACCAGAATTTATATCAAAACCTGTAGTTCTTTTCAAAAAAATTTGCAACCTGGAATCAACAAAAAAAAAATATGCAAGTTCAAATTCCAGCTTTCAAGTTTCGTGTTTCAAACAAAAGAAGAATAAAGCTCTCTGTTTTATAGTCCAGGTGAGTAACATTTAATTTCAAAAGCTTTAAGTTATTTTAAAAATAGATCAAGATTCATTTATAATCTGGTTTGTGAATATTTCAGTTGGAATATGATTCTGTGCATATGTATATGTTGCTCTGTACATATATCTCCCTATCACTTAATACATGAATCATGTTTTTGTTCAAACAAACAATTTTAATCTGTAAGTTGTTAACTAAAACAATATGTTTAAACTAATTTTAAGATTTTAAAGGCTAATTAAAACTATGATTGTAAGAGACTACTGTAACTTGTTCTACAGGTAAATCAAACACTTCTTTGATAAATTTGAATGCTATAAAATGCTAATTCAAGTTTATATATTGAATTATTACTGCAAGTGGCGACTTTTAAAACTAAAATGAAGATTTTTAGCTTGGTATTTCCGGAGCAGTTTAAATATGAACAAAAATTGCATTATTATCAATTACTGTTGAATGATCCATTAATAAAGGTTGAAATTTGGTATGAAGATAATATGATCATCTATGATGTTGAGAAAAATGTGAAATAATTTTTATATTGTGTGAATTTGAAAAACGTGGCCGAACTAGGGTTTTTGTCAAGTTTTTACACATGTCAGTAAACGTGATGGGTTCATCATCTACGCGTGATCGAGCTGTTCGTGCTTTTCGGTGATGGTAGGAGGAGTGATGATGAGCAGACGACCGGAGTTTCAGGACCTCCGGTGGTCGAGGCATCGAGAGCGATGCATTGCCAGGATTGATGAAAGTTTTCGTCTATGTTCAGATCTGGAAGTTCAAACTCGTTTTCGAATTCGAGGAGGATTCGTTCGATTGGAGGGTATATGCGAGTTCGTATGGGTTCGAGGGATCGTCGAGCGATGTCGCGACGTTCATCTGAAGGCGGCGACGTTGGGCACGTGCACAGTGTGCACGTCGAATCTGGATTGGATGGTTGTGTTGGAGGACTCGGGTTTGTCTCGAGTAATTTGGTGATTGGGTCGGAGTTTTGAGGGGTTGGACTCGAAGGAGATACGGGGGTAGCTTGGCTACAACCTGATTTCCAGGTTTAAACAGAACCCTGTTCTGTTTTCTTTCAAACATTTAAACTGAAGTTCAAGTTTAAAGTCAGGTTAAAACTGAGTTTTTAAAGTTAAAGTTTAAGTATAAATTTTGGCTTATGTTAGATCTTAGTTTGGGAAAATAAAAGTTTTAAATTTAAATTAGAAATGGTTAAGTAATTTGAAAGTGTGTGTATATATATATTAATGATTTGGACTTATTTATAATTAGAGAAAAGTTATTAGTTAATGAAGAAAATTAACTAAGGATTTAGTAATTTAAATAATCAATTATAAATGGTTTAAATGAAATTATTCCATGGAAGAAATTAAGGATTAATTACTTCTTATAATTAAATTTGGATATTTTGATTTAATCAAAGTTAATACTTAAGATATTTTTAAATCTTGATTAATATTTATTTTAATTAAGTAGTAAATTAAAGATAATTAATTAATAATTAGTGATTAATTAATTAAGTAATTGGAGATAATTAAATTGTAATTAAGGATTAATGTAGTTAATTTTAGTTAATAAATTAATGAAGTAATTAAAGGGTAATTACTGTAATTGGTTAAAAATAATTAATTTGTGTAATTAATTAAAGGAAATTACTTGATGTAATTAGAGAGAAATTAATCATTGATTTAAGATAATTTATTAAGTGGTGAATTAAATGATTAATGTTTAATTATTTAATAATTAAAGGTTGATGAATTAAAATAAAAGGGTAATTAATTATTAAAGGTTAATTAATTTAAAATAATTCGTAGTTAATTAATGTTAATTAACTAGGATCGGTAATTTATTCCTAAGTAATAAATCTGATTTGAATTAATCAGACAATTAACTGATCTTACTTATGAATGTTTGGATTCTATTGGATGATTTGATTGTTTGATATCCGTGATTTGAGATGCTTTGTGATATACCCTGATTTAAGCCGTGATCTGTGATTTCTGTTTCTGTGATATTACTATGTGAATATGCAAACCTGTGGCCCGTAAAACGGCATTTGAATTTCGATGCGACAGGGAGTCGGATTCCAGTTGGTTATCCGAAACCCACATCGAATTGTAATGATGAATCTTTATAACTGATAAATTGACTTTATCTATGAATCTGTGAATGAAGATAAGCGTTATCGATTATATCGCTTATCGATATATCTGTGATGATTGATGTTGTGCACTATTGTGTGAAACCCCTGGACTACACCTTTACACACACAAATATGGATTTCACGTGGAAATCAGTTAAGTCACAGATAATTTAAATTTAATGTTTTTGAAATTGAAATTTTAATTTCAATTGATTTTGAAATTAGAAATTTGGGTTTAATATGGAAAGCTTTTGAAATGGAATTTCAAAGATAAAAGTTATTTTGAATAACTTAATCGAGTCTTGAAATTTAAATGATTTGATTTAAATTTAAATTCAAGATTTGAAAATTGAATTCTATGATTTGAAACTAGGGATTAAAGATACTGTACCAGTTATATAAGGGTTAAACTATTTTAAAAGTATTGATTTTGGGAATTTGAATTTAATTCAAGGGTTTTAACTCGTGTAAATATAACTGGATTTTTTTTTCGAAATGAAAACTACTTGTTTTCAAATAGTAAAAGCTTTCACATAAGAAAGGATTTCCAAATTGTGTTGAACGGTTTCAAGTTTGAAATAGAATTGAAATGTTTTGAAATTTATGAAATGAGTCTTTGATTCAAAGACCGAACGAGTTAATCTAACTTGAAATAAAATTGTTTTGAAAGGCTATGAATGAATCTTTGGAAACGAGTTTTGAAAGCTATAAATTAAATCTTGATTTAAAGGTTTAACGAGTTAAATTGAAATGGAAATCGATTTGGAAAATCTGTGAATGAATCTTTTGTTTAAAAGATTAAAATGTGGAAAATTGTTAAACCATTTAAGGTTGTTTAAAATGAATCTTTTTGTTTAAAGATTTTAAAATGGTAATTTGTTTAAACCATTTGAAGAAAGATTTTGGGTAATAAGTTGTGACTTAATTGAAATCCCAATATCCATATGTTTTAAAGTATTGCGCTCATTATTCGGTTTAGCCGGAAGAGGACCTTTGTGTCATATAACCCGTTCCGAATACTGATACGTCGTATATGGATCGCATTTTAAGACCGGTGGTGAAGACCGGATATTTGCGAAAACGAAAGGACAACTCGTCGAATGTCTCTACATCGACTGGCCCCGATATAGAGATTTTATCACCCTTTGTGATGGGAAGTCCGGACGGGATCGTGAATACCCGGATATGCAAGGGCTTCGTAAGAAGTGCCTTCGGTTCTGTTCGATCCCGGAACAGACTTATATGGATTGTATGTCTGACATTACACTTTGAGATATAAAGCCGATTTCTTTCAAATACATTTCTGTTGGTGGCGGAGAATTTATTCTCTTAGCTTAACACCCTTCTCTGAGACGTACGAGCTCAGAGGTTATGTAGTTGAAATTTATCAGCGATATATCCCAATTTGGTAATGTGGCATGCTGAGTGTTGCTGTGTGATGATCAGTGTTTGATCATTTGTGATATGATCATTTGTTTGATCTTATATCTTTGTGATCATAGGTTGATCATCTGTTGACCCAAAGCGTGGCTTTTTGAAAAAGTGTAGCTTTGTGGACGAGACTTCGTCAGGGCCTCACAACCCGGAAATGGTCGAAACAGGAATGTTGCGGCAAGGTTATGAGGGTCGCGCCCTTTAGGGTATGTCATTTCCTTCTGGAAAGGGGTGGTATCATGGTATGGAGCCCAGATACTTACTCATGTGGATACACTTTCTTTATGATGTGTAATGTTGGATACCGAGCTCGGATAAAGGTCCCAAAGGACCGGGGGATGGCATATTCGTGAGTTACCTGTTACAGGGGTAACCCGGCCTTGTTTGGCAGAGAGTAGTTTGTCTCTCGGGACGTCCCGCCAGAGGCGATCCCATGCGGCGGAAGGAAGTTCCTTAGCCTGACCATTTGTTGGAAATCCAAAGAAACAATACGTGACGTGTACGGTTTTAGTTGTATTACCTGCTATGGAATGTGGCGGTAACCTGCTATTGAACATAGTAGCTATAGTAGGCATACGATACTGGTCGTATGTTGGCTAAGATTAATATTATACTTTCGAAATGTATCTACACTATGCACTAATAATAATATCAAAAATGATTTGATTTTGCGTAGTAAGCATCTTTGACTATCATAAGAAGAAATCTCCTCCAATTCTGCGTTTGCATTGTGTGTGTGGCGGGAGGTCTTATGGTAGTTTCATTTTCTAAAAAGCATTGCGGATTTCAATGTTTAAAACCTTTTGTTGATTGTTTAAAGATAAACTGTTTTTGTTGCTCACACCAGTCCCATGACTGATCCGGAGTTTATTGTTCCCTTCCTAAACTCTGGGTGCCCACTATTTTCCACACGGGCAGTCTAGAGTTGGGTTTCTTAGATATTCAGGTTGAGTAGATTATCTGGAGCTAGCTATGGATTGGAGCACTCTATTGGAGATATTCTATCCGCTGCTGTTGTTATCTTTTCTTTTCCGCTGCTATTTCTTGTATCATATCTCTGATGTATATTGATATTCATTTTATCATTCTGTTGTATCAGATATTGTATCAAAGCTGTATATCAATGTATTATTCATTCTTCCGCTGTGTTGTTATACTTAATTGTGTTATAGCTCCGGCGAATCGGATTTGAACGGTCGAATCTGCGGCATTCTAGTACAATGTGAAGTACGGATGTTGATTTTCGAGCGGGCAAAACCCGATACGTTACATTTGGTATCAGAGCTAAGGTTGAACTTTAGCTCAGGAGTATAACACGTTAAGTAGCTCATTAGAGATAGAGTGAAGTAAACTCTAGAATGAGTATCCTCAGATATCCGTTCGAATGTCTCAGTAAATTCTCTTACTATCCACTGATAGTGAGTATGAGTGCAAGAAGAGGATGTGATAGGGGACAGGGGAATACGACTATAAATGGTCAATATCTTGTAACAACAAGGAAATAATCTTTTCTCTATCAATCTCTTTTGTTCAGCATTTTTCTTCTCAATTCTTCGATAGTTTCTGGTAGATCCAGAAAGAAATTCGATATGTTAATATGGGACATAAACTCCAACAGAGCCAAAATTGTTTGTATGGATGTATTGGTTGCTTTGATTGCTATGGTTGATAGATATGCTTTAGTTTCTAAACTGAGAGTTTTGAAAATTGTATCCATAGATCTATCTATTCTTTGGGTCCAGATATATTCTACGAATGGTTAGTTATCCTTTCAAACTGACCGATATCACTCCATATTTCGTAGATCTGGATAACCCGAGCATTTGTTGATTGTTAAAACAGATTCGTTCTTGTATCTGTTATTGATATTCTGATTTGGTAAGCCAAATGCAGAACAGATGTTCAGTTGATTTGATAAATCCTGTTTCATCTATCTTTGTGTCTCCTTGGCAATTTCGAGGACGAAATTCTTTTAAGGGGGGAAGTCTGTAACAACCCCGGATTTTATATAAATTTAAAATGATAATTTATTTATTTTTGAATTAATATTTGTGGAATAAATCGATAAGGCAATGCGAGTTTCCCCGATATCCAAGTATATTTGTATAAATCGTTTAAAAATTTAAAAATATTGTATATATGAGAATATATATCTGTATTTGAACATATCTGACTAAATTTGAAATAATATATATAGATATATATTTGATTTGGATTTAAATTGTAAATAAAGTATACCAACATAACTAAAAAAAATAGCTTTATATCCACAAACACATAGTTATGTAAAGTAATAAGCCAGGCAAAAGAAAGTGAATGAGACTGTAAGATTTAGAATGCAGGCATATAAAATATGCTTATAAAATAAATGGGAGATGTGCCAGGCTTTGTATATTTGTAGCTGTAAATAAAGTATGCAGGCAAGTATATTTGTACTAGAGATAAATACAAACTAGGCAAATGGAATATGAATGAAACCTGAGAGTAGATATGCAAAACATAAACAAGTAAAATAAGGATACCTATAAAAATATCTATGTACTAAAATAAGTTAAGGTTGAGACATATAGTACTTAAGCACTTAATGCCTCTACCTCTAAGCAGCAAACAGTCAATTCGAATTGTTCAAAAGATAAATTCAGCCTCCATAACAAATCTTCCCTAGCCAAATAAATAAATAGAAAGTAAAGAAAAAATCTCTGAACGAACAGAAATTGTTTGTACTAGCTAATGCAAACCCTGTGAAACTTCTTTCTATATATCTCTCCTTGTTTCATTTGTCTATCACAACACAGCAAAACCAGAATTTATATCAAAACCTGTAGTTCTTTTCAAAAAAATTTGCAACCTGGAATCAACAAAAAAAAATATGCAAGTTCAAATTCCAGCTTTCAAGTTTCATGTTTCAAACAAAAGAAGAATAAAGCTCTCTGTTTTATAGTCCAGGTGAGTAACATTTAATTTCAAAAGCTTTAAGTTATTTTAAAAATAGATCAAGATTCATTTATAATCTGGTTTGTGAATATTTCAGTTGGAATATGATTCTGTGCATATGTATATGTTGCTCTGTACATATATCTCCCTATCACTTGATACATGAATCATGTTTTTGTTCAAACAAATAATTTTAATCTGTAAGTTGTTAACTAAAACAATATGTTTAAACTAATTTTAAGATTTTAAAGGCTAATTAAAACTATGATTGTAAGAGACTACTGTAACTTGTTCTACAGGTAAATCAAACACTTCTTTGATAAATTTAAATGCTATAAAATGCTAATTCAAGTTTATATATTGAATTATTACTGCAAGTGGCGACTTTTAAAACTAAAATGAAGATTTTTAGCTTGGTATTTCCGGAGCAGTTTAAATATGAACAAAAATTGCATTATTATCAATTACTGTTGAATGATCCATTAATAAAGGTTGAAATTTGGTATGAAGATAATATGATCATCTATGATGTTGAGAAAAATGTGAAATAATTTTTATATTGTGTGAATTTGAAAAACGTGGCCGAACTAGGGTTTTTGTCAAGTTTTTGCACATGTCAGTAAACGTGATGGGTTCATCATCTACGCGTGATCGAGCTGTTCGTGCTTTTCGGTGATGGTAGGAGGAGTGATGATGAGCAGACGACCGGAGTTTCAGGACCTCCGGTGGTCGAGGCATCGAGAGCGATGCATTGCCAGGATTGATGAAAGTTTTCGTCTATGTTCAGATCTGGAAGTTCAAACTCGTTTTCGAATTCGAGGAGGATTCGTTCGATTGGAGGGTATATGCGAGTTCGTATGGGTTCGAGGGATCGTCGAGCGATGTCGCGACGTTCATCTAAAGGCGGCGACGTTGGGCACGTGCACAGTGTGCATGTCGAATCTGGATTGGATGGTTGTGTTGGAGTACTCGGGTTTGTCTCGAGTAATTTGGTGATTGGGTCGGAGTTTTGAGGGGTTGGACTCGAAGGAGATACGGGGGTAGCTTGGCTACAACCTGATTTCCAGGTTTAAACAGAACCCTGTTCTGTTTTCTTTCAAACATTTAAACTGAAGTTCAAGTTTAAAGTCAGGTTAAAACTGAGTTTTTAAAGTTAAAGTTTAAGTATAAATTTTGGCTTATGTTAGATCTTAGTTTGGGAAAATAAAAGTTTTAAATTTAAATTAGAAATGGTTAAGTAATTTGAAAGTGTGTGTATATATATATTAATGATTTGGACTTATTTATAATTAGAGAAAAGTTATTAGTTAATGAAGAAAATTAACTAAGGATTTAGTAATTTAAATAATCAATTATAAATGGTTTAAATGAAATTATTCCATGGAAGAAATTAAGGATTAATTACTTCTTATAATTAAATTTGGATATTTTGATTTAATCAAAGTTAATACTTAAGATATTTTTAAATCTTGATTAATATTTATTTTAATTAAGTAGTAAATTAAAGATAATTAATTAATAATTAGTGATTAATTAATTAAGTAATTGGAGATAATTAAATTGTAATTAAGGATTAATGTAGTTAATTTTAGTTAATAAATTAATGAAGTAATTAAAGGGTAATTACTGTAATTGGTTAAAAATAATTAATTTGTGTAATTAATTAAAGGAAATTACTTGATGTAATTAGAGAGAAATTAATCATTGATTTAAGATAATTTATTAAGTGGTGAATTAAATGATTAATGTTTAATTATTTAATAAGTAAAGGTTGATGAATTAAAATAAAAGGGTAATTAATTATTAAAGGTTAACTAATTTAAAATAATTCGTAGTTAATTAATGTTAATTAACTAGGATCGGTAATTTATTCCTAAGTAATAAATCTGATTTGAATTAATCAGACAATTAACTGATCTTACTTATGAATGTTTGGATTCTATTGGATGATTTGATTGTTTGATATCCGTGATTTGAGATGCTTTGTGATATACCCTGATTTATGCCGTGATCTGTGATTTCTGTTTCTGTGATATGACTATGTGAATATGCAAACCTGTGGCTCGTAAAACGGCATTTGAATTTCGATGCGACAGGGAGTCGGATTCCAGTTGGTTATCCGAAACCCACATTGAATTGTAATGATGAATCTTTATAACTGATAAATTGACTTTATCTATGAATCTGTGAATGAAGATAAGCGTTATCGATTATATCGCTTATCGATATATCTGTGATGATTGATGTTGTGCACTATTGTGTGAAACCCCTGGACTACACCTTTACACACACAAATATGGATTTCACGTGGAAATCGGTTAAGTCACAGATAATTTAAATTTAATGTTTTTGAAATTGAAATTTTAATTTCAATTGATTTTGAAATTAGAAATTTGGGTTTAATATGGAAAGCTTTTGAAATGGAATTTCAAAGATAAAAGTTATTTTGAATAACTTAATCGAGTCTTGAAATTTAAATGATTTGATTTAAATTTAAATTCAAGATTTGAAAATTGAATTCTATGATTTGAAACTAGGGATTAAAGATACTGTACCAGTTATATAAGGGTTAAACTATTTTAAAAGTATTGATTTTGGGAATTTGAATTTAATTCAAGGGTTTTAACTCGTGTAAATATAACTGGATTTTTTTTTCGAAATGAAAACTACTTGTTTTCAAATAGTAAAAGCTTTCACATAAGAAAGGATTTCCAAATTGTGTTGAACGGTTTCAAGTTTGAAATAGAATTGAAATGTTTTGAAATTTATGAAATGAGTCTTTGATTCAAAGACCGAACGAGTTAATCTAACTTGAAATAAAATTGTTTTGAAAGGCTATGAATGAATCTTTGGAAACGAGTTTTGAAAGCTATAAATTAAATCTTGATTTAAAGGTTTAACGAGTTAAATTGAAATGGAAATCGATTTGGAAAATCTGTGAATGAATCTTTTGTTTAAAAGATTAAAATGTGGAAAATTGTTAAACCATTTAAGGTTGTTTAAAATGAATCTTTTTGTTTAAAGATTTGAAAATGGTAATTTGTTTAAACCATTTGAAGAAAGATTTTGGGTAATAAGTTGTGACTTAATTGAAATCCCAATATCCATATGTTTTAAAGTATTGCGCTCATTATTCGGTTTAGCCGGAAGAGGACCTTTGTGTCATATAACCCGTTCCGAATACTGATACGTCGTATATGGATCGCATTTGAAGACCGGTGGTGAAGACCGGATATTTGCGAAAACGAAAGGACAACTCGTCGAATGTCTCTGCATCGACTGGCCCCGATATAGAGATTTTATCACCCTTTGTGATGGGAAGTCCGGACGGGATCGTGAATACCCGGATATGCAAGGGCTTCGTAAGAAGTGCCTTCGGTTCTGTTCGATCCCGGAACAGACTTATATGGATTGTATGTCTGACATTACACTTTGAGATATAAAGCCGATTTCTTTCAAATACATTTCTGTTGGTGGCGGAGAATTTATTCTCTTAGCTTAACACCCTTCTCTGAGACGTACGAGCTCAGAGGTTATGTAGTTGAAATTTATCAGCGATATATCCCAATTTGGTAATGTGGCATGCTGAGTGTTGCTGTGTGATGATCAGTGTTTGATCATTTGTGATATGATCATTTGTTTGATCTTATATCTTTGTGATCATAGGTTGATCATCTGTTGACCCAAAGCGTGGCTTTTTGAAAAAGCGTAGCTTTGTGGACGAGACTTCGTCAGGGCCTCACAACCCGGAAATGGTCGAAACAGGAATGTTGCGGCAAGGTTATGAGGGTCGCGCCCTTTAGGGTATGTCATTTCCTTCTGGAAAGGGGTGGTATCATGGTATGGAGCCCAGATACTTACTCATGTGGATACACTTTCTTTATGATGTGTGATGTTGGATACCGAGCTCGGATAAAGGTCCCAAAGGACCGGGGGATGGCATATTCGTGAGTTACCTGTTACAGGGGTAACCCGGCCTTGTTTGGCAGAGAGCAGTTTGTCTCTCGGGACGTCCCGCCAGAGGCGATCCCATGCGGCGGAAGGAAGTTCCTTAGCCTGACCATTTGTTGGAAATCCAAAGAAACAATACGTGACGTGTACGGTTTTAGTTGTATTACCTGCTATGGATTGTGGCGGTAACCTGCTATTGAACATAGTAGCTATAGTAGGCATACGATACTGGTCGTATGTTGGCTAAGATTAATATTATACTTTCGAAATGTTTCTACACTATGCACTAATAATAATATCAAAAATGATTTGATTTTGCGTAGTAAGCATCTTTGACTATCATAAGAAGAAATCTCCTCCAATTCTGCGTTTGCATTGTGTGTGTGGCGTGGGTCTTATGGTAGTTTCATTTTCTAAAAAGCATTGCGGATTTCAATGTTTAAAACCTTTTGTTGATTGTTTAAAGATAAACTGTTTTTGTTGCTCACACCAGTCCCATGACTGATCCGGAGTTTATTGTTCCCTTCCTAAACTCTGGGTGCCCACTATTTTCCACACGGGCAGTCTAGAGTTGGGTTTCTTAGATATTCAGGTTGAGTAGATTATCTGGAGCTAGCTATGGATTGGAGCACTCTATTGGAGATATTCTATCCGCTGCTGTTGTTATCTTTTCTTTTCCGCTGCTATTTCTTGTATCATATCTCTGATGTATATTGATATTCATTTTATCATTCTGTTGTATCAGATATTGTATCAAAGCTGTATATCAATGTATTATTCATTCTTCCGCTGTGTTGTTATACTTAATTGTGTTATAGCTCCGGCGAATCGGATTTGAACGGTCGAATCTGCGGCATTCTAGTACAATGTGAAGTACGGATGTTGATTTTCGAGCGGGCAAAACCCGATACGTTACACCTCTCCTCCCCTTGCCCATTCCTTTTGTCTCGATCTCAACCCCAGCCAATCAAGCTTGCCTCGCCACCTCTGCCTAAACACCCAGCCCGCAATCCGTTCTCGGCCACACAAACATCCATCCTCGACTTTTCACTCCCTTCCCTCGGCCAATGCTCCTCCCATGCCGACCGAAGCTACACCGACCAACCACTGGCCGCCGAGCAACTACCGCTACCCTGATTCCTCCCCTCTCCTTTCACTCGTGTGCCACCTTTTCTTCTGAAGTAGTAAGTACTGTGATATCTAGATTTCGGTGAATATTATTAAAACTAAATTGGGTTCTCTTATTTATACTCTCTCTTATTTACGGTTTACATATATATATATATATACGTTTAAAGTAAATATATTTGCATTAATCTATTTGCTTCCCTATTTTACCTGCTTGTATTATACATACATTATGAAATAGGTATATTAGATATATATGTTTATAGTTATATATCATAAGATTAGTGATGCAAAGTTTTAATCTGATGTATATAATAATATATATTATAAAAGTTGCAGTACTATATATATATTGGTTGCAGTATTTTATGAGATACGTTGATATATATATTGATTTTTCTGTATATATATAAAGATTTAGATAAGTTGTTCGTATATATATTATACAGTCCTTTACCAAGTGATTTCTGGTTATATATATAAGAGTGTTATATAAAGAAGTGTTATAAACATATGTTATTTTGTATATATTACTTGCGTATGCTAGTTTATATCTTTATGTATTATGTTGTATATATATTAGTTGTGTTTAAGGTTTGTCTGTTGATACGTAAGTTTATATATATGATAGTTTGTTGAGTCGAAATATTATAAAACTGTTTATATTGTGACTTATATATATAAATATAAAAGCTATTTATACTGTGCAAGTTTTGATAGTTATATGCTTGTATGCATGTTTTGTTTTTGTTTTATGGTTTGCACAGATGTATGTATATATTAACAGAGATGTATATTTTGTTGTAAATTTTATAAACCGTGTCTGCATATTCATTTAGCCTACATGCTATATATATTGATATTTGTTATTGATTCTATTTTTATTTTTATTTTACAGATATATTGATATTTAGATTTATATGGTTTTATGCCTATATGTAAACATTTTGATCATCATATTGGTTGTTTCCATAGCTAAGAGGCTGTTTAACTTTAGCATTGATTTCAAATATACATATCTTTGATTTTTAATATTGATATTTTAAGAATAATGATTTTGAACTATATTTTTATTTTAATATTTTTCTTAATATTGATTTTAATAAAATAATAATGTATATATGTTGATTTTATATAACTGCTTAATTAATACAATGATTTTTAATTGTATATATATGTTATTTTAATATTTGTTTTAAATTAAATATTAATTTCATGGAAATAATATATATATATATATATATATATATATATATTTTCTATTTCTATTAAGCTGATTCTAATCATTTCATCGATTCCTTGTTATTAGCTTTGTTCGTCTAATTCGTGCCAATCTTGCTTCGCTTTGGAATTCGTAGCTTGTTCTGTTGTCAAACTCCTCTAACCTCGGAAGGTGAGAAATCACTCACGATTAACGTTCTTATATTTATTAAATTTGATTTCAATTGAAACGACAATTGAAATATGCTGCTGTTAGTTATTTACATTGCTATATATGCTATTATCTGTATCTGTTCACCTGTGACATCTGACACCATTATCTGTTATTTATATTGATGATATATGCCTGTTATATTATTATCATATTTGTTATCACTCTGCAAGTTCCCTGTTAGTATAGAATTCCCTATGGGTTGAAATGATACATACCCGAACGATCTGTAGAATATGAGGAAATCGTTATGGGTTGAAATGATAAACCCAAGCGATTTTCATTGAATTGAATTTGGGATTGCGGGTTGAAATGATATATACCCGTATATATTTAAATTGCGGATTGAAATGATAAATATCCGTATCACTTGACCATAGGATAGAAAATTATATACAAACACCGTTGGTCTATATATATGTAACAACCCTGTATTTTTGTGACTATTTTTAATTGGGTATTTTAATTATTTTAATTTAATTTATGATTTAAAACTTAAATTTATTTATTAAATTAAATAATTTTGTTATTTTAAATATAAATTTTTGATTTTTATGTGAATTATAATTCCAAACATGGCTAAATAGAATATTTTCCAAAAATGTGAATTTGGTCAATTTGGTCAAACTTTGACTTTTAAATTTAAAATTAAAATATTTGAATTTTATCTTTTATTATGAAAATAAATTAAATTTCAAGAATACTGCATTTCGCTTCGTTGAAATCTGATTTATAGTGTGAAAGTTATGCCCTTTTAAATATTGTGTGTAATTTGTTGTATTTAACAAAATTGATTATTTTAAATTTTATAAATAATATTTTATTTGGGCATGTAATGTTCTAATTTATATTTATATGGGTAAAATAACATGTTATGTATATATTTTGGTTTTAAAACATTTTTTAAAAGTGTAATTGACATTTTCTAGTGTCAGTTGTATTTTGTTTACAATTTCTAATTTCCAGTTTCAATTAATTAAGGTAATTCTTTATTTATTTTTCTATTTTTCTTAAGATCTTATTTTATTCTCATTCCCACTTTATTTTGTTCCTCATTTATTTTATTTATTTGACCTTTTATTTGTTTTAAAGTGAAATAGAAATTTTCTAAAGTTGGTGATATTTTATTTGAAATTTTTAAGCCCTGTTTTGAATTTTTGAAACAATTTCTTCAATTCTTTTTCTATTTTCCTTAAACTTATTTATTTATTTCAGTTTATTTTATTTTGTTTTCATTTTCTAAGGCATTTACTAAAATTTCATTTGTTTTTATTTAATTAAAAGAAGTGGAAATTTGAAAGGACATAAGCTTTAACTTGTGTGACTTTTCATTGCCAAAACCTTTTCATTTTCCACGACCTTTCATTAGCTTTGTTTTGGCCGTACACCCTAAATGCTTAGCCGTGAGTTTCTCAAACCATTTCACGTGAAAAAATTTCCTCCTCACTTTATTTCTCACGGAAAAGTAAAATGGTAATGGCCTCTTCTCATTTTTCTACTTTTCTCTTTGCTTTTTCTTCAAATTTTACATTGTTTTGCCTTATTTTCTTGCTTGTATGTTCGGCCACCACCTAGCTAGCCTCGGCCATCACCTCTACCACCTCCTCCTCTTTACCTGCAACCACCTACCCCTCTGATGTGACCAGGCCGTACCACCCCATATGACAAAAACTCCATATAAATGCAATAATCACCTTGAAAACATGCCTAGCCACCTAGTGTTCATCACCACCTCCATTTTTCACCATGGCCGCCACCTATAGCTGCCGCCACCTCCTTGATAGGACCACCACCCATCACTTCATCCTATGTCCAGATCTAAAACATGAAGAGCCGAGCCAAACAATGCATGTAGACGAGCCTTGTGGTGCACCAAAACTCCACTATCAAGCCTAGACCCTTTGTATTCTCATGCCTTGTAACCTCCTCCTTGTTCTTGCCTTGTAGCCATGCCTTTTTAGGTCCAAACTAGACCATACGTGACCCAAACCTGAACCAAAACCATCCCCTAAGCCATGCAAGCAAATGTATAAAGCAAGGTAAAAAGTTGCGTATTCAAATCACTTTTCATTTCAAAGTTATTTCAAATTGAATGTTGTATTGAATTGTAATTTTATTTTGTTTTTTTTTGGGTTGTAACACAAGTTCTATAGCTTGGATCTCGCTCTCCACTCAAATTCTAGTCTTGTCATCGTGCTTTTGATTTCGTTGTGTCATTTGTATTGCAATCTCCAGCCATAGACGTGAGTAAATCTCACCTAACATTTATACTTATGCAAATGTGAATTGACAACAATTGAATGTGTAGAATATTATATATGATGTTATAACTACCTATGATTATTAATTATATGATGTTAAACCTATTATTTTACCTGTCATATTATATGTTACTATTATTTATTGTTAAACGGTTCATTTGTACCTGTTTATCACACTGCAAGTTCCCTGTAGATTAGATTCACTATGGGTTGAAATGATACATACCTGAACGGACTTTAGAATAGGGAAAACCGTTATGGGCTAAAATGATAGGCCTGAACGGTTTTTATTTATTTTATTTTAACTTGGGATTGCGGGTTTGAAATGATAAAACTCGGATTTTGCTTTTTAAACTGCGGATTGAAATGATACATATCCGTATCACTTGACCTGGGTTAGAAAACTATATACAGGCCCGTGGTTATTTTTATGAAGTATTTTGAATATTTTAAATATTGTTAAAAGTGTAAAATTATGAAAATTTAATTTAAATTGGATTTTTAATGTTTAAATAAAGAAATTTGGATTTTTTTTAGAAGTTAAAAATGCAATTTAAATGAATGGTAAAAGTGAATTTTTGAAATATAACATAAGTTTGGAAATTTGGAATTTTGGTTTTAAAATGATATTTAAGTTATATAAATAAAATGGAAATTTAATTATATTTTGAAAATGGTAAATATGATAATTTGATTTGAATTTAAATGATTTAATAAAGTGTTATTGAGTTTTCTATGTATTAAAATGGTTAAATAAATGAAGGATTAAATGTGAAATTTTAAATTTTAACTTGACTTGGAAATGTGAATTTGGTTTTTATTAAATGTTTAAGTTAATTAAATAAAATTGAAAATTTAGTTTAATTGGTGAAATGGAAATAAAATATAAGTGTTAAGTTTATTTGTTAAAAATGTGAAGAAAAGAAAATTGTACATTTGGATTTGTTAAGTAAAATTATTGGAAATTTGGATTTTACTGTAAATGCTTCTTATAAAAATCATAAATTAAAAGAGTAATTTTAATGAACATTTTTGAATGTCAAAATATGATTTTTATAATGTTTAAAAGGTTTAATATTGAAGGTTATTATTTGCTGGAAATACACTAAAATCTGGAAATTACTTTTATAGCATTCAGAAATGTTATGATTTCTGTAAATGAACTAAAACTTAAATAAGAGGCTATTACAGCAGTTCTGTAATGCTGTAGTTGCTGAAGTAAATTGAAAGGCTAAAAACTTGATAAAGGCCTATTACAGCCGTTCTGTAATTGTTGTAGTGGTCTGCTGTCTTTGCTGAATTTAATGAAACGCTTTAATTTGAAACCTGAGCTATTACAACATTTCTGGAAATGCTGTCTTTGCTGTTTTAAACTAAATTGCAACTAAATTGAGATTTAACAGCAGTTTTAAAATCCTGTCTTTGCTAAATTAAAAATGTTTTCAAGAATAACTTATAACAGTTTTTTCTGAATGCTGTGAAAGGCTGAAATTTTCAATGTTTATGGTTTTTAACTTAGTAAATGAACTCAGAATAGTTTAAAACTTTGGAAATTGAATACTTGATTTGAAAGTATAATAATTACACTTTTAATGGTTTAGATGAATTATTTTGATTGAAATATAAACTATTTATAAGGTGACTTGAAATGATAATAAATAAATGATACCTTTGAATTTAAAAGGTATTTAAAGTTGAATATTTGGATTTGAACTCAAATGATGATTTGATAATGAAGTTTTGAAAAGATATGATATTTTGATATATCAAATGATTTGAAATGAAGTTTTGGAAAGATATGATATTTTGATATATTGAAATGATTTGAAATGAAGTTTGGAATGATATGATATTTTAAATATATTGAAATGGTTTGGAATTGATTTAATCTTTATTTTGATAAAGTTTTGGATTTGAAATCATATTCTATTTTGAAGTATAAAATATTATTTTAAAATTATAACCACGGGTTATAATAACGATTGGTTGTTAAAGAGACCGGGATCAGATATGGACATACTCTCTGTCGATACCGAAAACCACTTTAACAACTGTGTACGCGGTGGAGTTTCCAGAATGAAGTAGGATGGTGGCGACGATCCTAAAGGTATATATGTGGACCCAACTCCCATGAGGTGGCATAAAGTGGCTAAAACAGGAGCGATTGACAGGCCAATGACGTAGCACCTCTGATCGGACACACTTCTTCGATACCATTCTATTACTTTGTGTAACAACCCTAGATTTTTACATATATTTTAAATTTGACTTTATTTTATTTTGAATTTATTTTTAACTTGTTTTATTTCAAACATTTCATTTTTAAATATAAATGTTGATTATTATGTGAATTATAAGTTCAAACTGGTATAAATTGTATATTTTCCTAAAAAGTGAATTTGTGGTCAAACTGGTCAAACTTTGACTTTTGAACTTTAAATTTAAATATTTAAATTCTTAAATTTTATCTTTTATTATGAAAATAGATTTAATTTCATGAATACTGCTTTTCGTTTCGTTGAAAACGGACTTATATTGTGGAAGTTATGTAATTTTCAATTTTGTGTATAAACTGTTTATTTAGCAATATTATTTATTTTAAATCATAAATTATATTTTTTTTGTCATGTTTTGTTTAATATGTGTTAATATGTTATTTTATGCCTTTTTTTATTTTTAAAATGATAATATAATTTTTCTAAAGTATACTTGAATTTATTTCAAAATTTAAAGCCTAGTTATGTATATATTGCCATTTTTCCTTATTTAATTGATATTATTTAAATTTTATTTATTTATTTTCTTATTTATTTTATTTTCTGAGACTATTTATCTTTGTTTCCTGTCATTTTCATATATATACAAATTAAAAAGAAAATAAAAGAAATTTGAAAAGTTTTAAACTCTTGAAATTCCAAAGTCTTTTCATCTCCCGACTTTTCATTTTCCCAACTCCTTTCTTTATTGTTTGTGGCCGTGCATACCTCTATTCTTTCCAGACGACTTCTTCATTCTTTTTCACGCAAATTATTTTTCATTCCTCAAGGAAAAACTCACGGCCATTGTGTGGAAAGTTTGGGTAAAAATTCATCTTCTTCTTACTTGTTTTTCTAGTTTTCTATTGAATTTTGTATATTGTTCTCAACTTCATAGCTGGGTTCCTCCTCCTCCAGGCCTAGGCCGACCACCACCACCCCCTTCCTCTGACCATCATCCACCCTAGTCCACCTCCTTTCCAGGCCGAGCAACCCCAATGCATAGATCAACACAAAAACCTACCAAATCCACCACTACTTATACAAACCAAGCCAATAATTGCAACATCAACTTCTACCACCATTAGCCGCCACTACCACCACCACCACCACCTCTGACCTGACCTCCACCCTCTGCCACATTACCCACCACCACCTGGACCCACTGGTCGTGCCCCATAGCCTCTGGCCGAGCCAAGTTGTGACAAATATGTGATGATAATTTTGCCTTGTTTTAGCCTTGTACACCTAGATCCATGAACCCACCTTCAAGCACATGTAGGCCGACCCATATGGACCCAAACCAGACCCAATCCCCTGTGTTAGCTGAGCTTAATCACTGACTAACTGAAGTACATGAGGTTGAGAACAAGTGCAATTCAAATGGATATGGTTTTGGGTGTTGTTTCTAATGTTATTTGATGTTAAAGTGTGTTGTAACTTATGTATATATGTATATTGTTTTATGTAATTGAATTCAAGGCTTATAGCTTTGGCTCTCCACTCTTAAGTCATTTCCGTATTGTCGTGCCTTCGTAGTGTCTGTATTGTTTGCTTTGGTAGCTATCTCCAGCTCTGAATAGGTGAGTTATTCTCACCAGACAATCTGTACCTATATAACTGATAAACTGACACCACTTGAATCTGTAAATGTATTTCATCCTGTTATAACTGCTATATTATGATCATATGATGTTTACACCTGTTATTGCACCTGTTATATCACATGTTACTGTTATATTATACTATTATTGTAACGACCCGTATTTTTACGGATCGAAAAGTTCGTTCAAATCTGGAATTTTCAGCATTTTAAGTCGTTTCAGATTTTAGGCGAAATATGGCTAAGTTCTAAGTCGTTCACGACTTAGTATAGGTCGTAAGTCATATACGACTTAGGGAATAGGCGCGACTTAAGGAATCAGCAAGTTAGCGAGTTGAGGTGGTAAGTCGTGGACGACCTAGGGTATGATATAGGTCGTATGCGACTTAGTATGTTTGTCTTTTCGGTCCTATTTGTTTAAGTCCTAGGTCGTAGGCGACCTAAGAGATAAGTCATGACCGACTTATTGTAGACGACTTAAGGTTTTGAGTTAAGTGTTAAGTCGGCTGACCGAGTTAACGACTTAGGGTGGAGATAGGATGTGAGCGACCTAAGTCTAGGAGTTAAGTTGTAACTCAGTTGAGTCATGACCGAGTTAGGAGTTAGCTGCTAAGTCGTTTAAGTTGTTAGACAAGTGAGTTTTTGAGTCGGCTGGGGTTAAGTCGTAACCCAGTTACCTGTTAAGTCGTAAGTCGTATCTTTGTTAGGTCGCGAGCGCTGCTAAGCTATAAGTCGTAGGCAGGTGATTCTGTTAGGTCGAATAGGCGCGCGCACGTGTTAGGTTGAAGGAGAGTTAAGTCGTAAGTCACAGTGGCTTAGGTGTTAAGTCGGTGAAGGCTTAAGTCGGAGGGGTCTTAGGTCGTAAGTCGGAGACGACTTATGGAGTTAGCCGAGTTACGACTTAAGGAAATTTCTGCTATAAATAGGAAGGGTTTTTCTCACTTTTTGGGATCCGGATTTTGAAGCGACGAAGTGCTGCCATTTTGAGGGCTCGACTCCTACACTTCTTCACTTCTTTTCTCCACTCTAATCTAGTGCTTCCTTTCATCCAAATCGAAGATCAAGATTGAAGATTCAAGAGCTAAAGTTGAAGATCTTCATCCATTGAAGATAGATTTCATCGTTTGAAACAGATTCGTGATAGATCAAGCTTGATCCTTCGCTGTCCAGATCTGAAGCGTGTTGATTTGGGGTTGTTTAGGTGATTTGGTGAGTGGTGATTATCTCTCACACGGATCCAAAGGAGTATATCGGATTGTTGGCTCGATTTGGTGCTAAAATAGTGATTTTCATGCATTTTCTTCATCCTAAGTGTAGATCCATGTAGATCCATTGTTCATAATGATTTGACAACCATTTTACTAAGTGTTAACCTATGCAAGTTCATTCATCAAGATTGTAGCGATATTTCTCATGATTTCATGCTTGTTAGACTTTCAACTCTTTAATTACGAAATTGCCATTATTGTGATAATTGTCTACATAGATCATATTTGAATGTTTGATTGCTTGGATTAATGTTTGACTTGATTGATTGCTATGAATTAGATGATTGATGATTTGATTTAGACCGAAGACAATTCAAAAGCTAAGGGAAAGGCTCTTGAATTGGGAAAGCTGCTCGTGGCATATGTAGCGGGATGATGAAGCTCTTATGCATAGATTCGATGATGATGATGTTGAGATGAGACTTTGCGAGGATGTGATGAAGCGAAGTATGATATGAGAAAGTCTTGGTCTAATCCAGACGGGATCATTCCAAGCACGTTGGTAACTCGGTGATATGATTCGAGTTAAGGGTAATGGATGCTTGAGAGGCGCTTGAGCTAGTATGGAAATAGTCATCAAGGAGGATGACTAGGAGGCTTGGATAGCATCGTTGTTGAAGGTTCTAGCATGCTCTAAGCAAGAGTACGTTTGGGCAGATTCGATAGTCCCAACGGCCAACTGTTGATGGTCGAGTACTCTGGGCAGATTCGATAGTCCTAGGCACGAGCTGCGACGATGTGCGGGAGTTATGTCTAGAACCGGGGTTTCCATTAGCCCTTGACAGACGGCTGAAAGAATGTGCCGGTCATTCAATTAACGGTGATATCGAAGCAATGATAACAGTGATAGCCAGAGTCATGGATGTTTGGTTGTATCGTCATTCGGTCTCAAGAGCAGTGTTTTCTGGGTGCTTATCTGATCTTGGTTTAGGCCTTGGGGGTTTGTGCTTGGAAAACATCGCCCTTGACTCGAGTGATAATTTCTTTACTTTACATTGTATTCTCTTTTATGTTTGCTTCTGCTTAGTGTGTGTCTGGGGGCTATCACTGTAGAAAGAGGTTGGAGTGGGAGGGTTGTATTCCTATTCCTTTTCCTTTATGCACTTTTGGTATGTTGTTAGTTAATTTACTGCTCACTAAGACTGTTGTCTGACTCAAGGCTACCTTGGGCTGTTCGTCCATTTTGGGACGGGCAGACTAGGTAGCAGGTGACAGGTGCTGTTCTCTTCTCACGATGCTGATATCGAAGACGAGCTAGAGGGTTGCATATTATCTTCTTATATGTACTGGATGTTCGGCTGTTTGTATAATCTCTGAGTGATATGTAGTGAGGCTTGATGTATTGACTATTTGGATGCTTGTACTCAACTATTATGGAGTTTTATATGATGTCATTTTGTTCTGTAAAGCTTCACTATACATATGTTCTATTGTATTTTGTCCATGCGCTGTGAGTAATACGATAGATTCTGTTGTTTTAATTTACCTTGATAATCGTCCATGGTCGCCTGGCACACTTTACAGCGCACTTTCTCTAGATTCGGTGCAGGGGTCATGGGCGGTCGTCACATTTGGTATCAGAGCATTGGTTAATCGATTTTACCCAACGCTCGCTGACGTAACTACGTATGAGAGACGTAATTGTATTTTGATGGATGATTACTATATATAATATAGTAGTTTAGCAGTAAGTTAGTCCTTTATGCAGTTGTTTCTCTAGATGTTCTGATCATTCCTTTTTATAGATATTGAGAATGAGTCGAAGAGGGAGACCAGCTGCTAGAGAAGGCCGTGCTACTGAGGGGACTACTAATTATGCAGCTATGTTCGAAGCTATGATGACTTCGATCATGAGAAGGAAACCAGTTCCGGGGGCAGCAGTAGATGTTGGAGTTCAAGTCCAAACTCCGAAACCAGTGGATTTTGCTAAGTTGTGCAAGGACTATACTGCTCTTGGAGGGAAGGTTTTCTTGGGAACAGAATCAACTATCGAAGTCCAGAGATGGATAGATGCTTGTAGAAGGATCTTTGGTGATTTGGGAATTGATGATGCAACTAAGAGGAAGTTGGCATCAAGGCAGCTTCAAGGGAGAGCCTCTGATTGGTGGAACTCTATTACCATCAGTACACCGGAGGAAGAGATTACTTGGGAGCAATTCCAAGTCAGATTTGAGGCCAAGTTCATTTCTACAGCTCAGAAGTCAGTTCTGTTCAAGAGGTTTGTGGAGCTCAAGCAAGGTGGGAGACCAGTTCTTGAGTATGTTTCTGAGTTTGAGGCTTTGTCCAAGTATGCCCGGTCATATATTGAATCTGCTTATCAGAAGAATGAGAAGTTTGTGACAGGCTTGGACAGTTACCTTGGGAGACAGTTGGTGGATCATTTGGACGATTCATTTGAGAAGCTTGTGGAGAAAGCTCTCAGGCATGAGAGTCTGTTTCCTAAGGAAGGATCTATTGTTGCTGTGAACAGGGAAGAGTCTAAACCACAGCAAGGTGGAAACAAGAAGAGGAAGCAGCAGCAGAAGGGTAAGGATGGCCATAAGAAGCCGAAAGGCGAGGTGACTTGCTATAATTGTCAGCAGAAGGGCCATTTCTAGAAGGATTATAAGAATCCTAAGGTGCCGATGAAGTGTCACAACTGTGACAAGCCGGGGCATTTCAGGAAGAATTGTCCAGAACCGAGGAGGGATAAGCAGATTGTGCAAGATTATGCGTTGGGAGCTGTTCCGTCATCTTCGAAAGCTCCTACTGCTGAAGAGAAAGGAAAGAGTGTGGTTGTTCAAGGTACTCTTTTCCTATGTGGTGTTCCAGTTAGAGTTCTGTTTGATACTGGAGCGTCGCATTCGTTTGTTTGTAATGAACTCGTAGGCCGGTTAGATTTGAAGCCGGATATTGTTGATAGGCCATTGGTTGTGACTAATCCAGTTGGGGGTTCGTCTTGTTTGTGTATGTTATGCCGTGGTCTAGTTGTATCGAGTCATGGTTGCTCTTTTGTTTGTGATTGTTTTGTTCTGAACTTTGCGGGGTTCGGAATTATTTTGGGTATGGACTGGCTTAGGAAGTATGCGGCTAAGGTTGATTGCGAAAGGTTGGAAGTGACAGTCGAGAATGTGGAAGGGTGAAAGATTGTGATACGATGTAAACATGAAGAAGGCGTCTTCATGAGCTTCATGTATTCGCTGGTTGTTCCACGGGATGGACTGTCATCGGTGCCAATCGCTAATGGATTCGAGGATGTCTTTGACGAAGTCAAAGGGTTGCCGCCGCATAGAGAGATCGAGATTCGTATAGATCTAGTTGAAGGAGCCAGACCTGTTGTGATGCCTCTTAGGCGGATGGCGCCTAGGGAACAGCAAGAGTTGAGGGTGCAAGTTGATGATCTTTTGCAAAAAAGATTCATTCGGCGTAGTGTGTCCGAGTGGGGTGCACCAGTTGTGTTTGCAACCAAAGCAGATGGATCGCTGAGGTTGTGTGTCGATTATTGTGAGCTGAATAAGGTGACTAAGAAGAACAAGTATCCATTGCCGAGAATAGATGACTTGTTTGATCAGCTTCACAAAGCTAAGGTGTTTTCTCAGATGGATTTGGCAACGGGATTTCACCAGTTGAGAGTGGCTAAGGATAGTGTGCCGAAGACTGCTTTTCGGACACCATCGGGTTTCTTTGAGTGGCTGGTAATGCCGTTTGGGTTGACTGACGCGCCAGCATATTTTGTGGATCTTATGAATAGAGTGTTCAGAGATCAGTTGAACAAGTTCGTACTTGTGTTCGTGGATGATATTCTGATTTATTCCAGAACTGAAGAAGAGCACAAGGCGCACTTGCGTATTGTTTTGGAGATCTTGCGGAAACATCAGCTGAAGGCTAAGTCTTCGAAGTGTCACTTCTGGAAGAGTGAAGTGAGGTTCTTAGGCCATGTGATTACTGGAAATGGAATAGCGGTTGATCCCGCTAAGGTGGCAACAATCTAGGATTGGGTTAGACCTAAGAATGCATCGGATGTGAGAAGTTTTCTTGGATTAGCAGGATATTATCGTTGGTTTATCAAAGACTTCTCCAAGGTAGCTGCACCGTTAACAGGATTGACGAAGAAGAACCTAGTGTTCAGATGGGATGATAAGTGTGAGCAAGCTTTTGGAATCCTGAAAGAACGATTGACGAGTGCTCCTGTTTTGACTATTCCAAGTGGGAATGATGAGATGGTGGTTTACACCGACGCATGTGGTACTGGACTTGGAGCAGTGCTGATGCAGAGAGATAAAGTTGTTGTGTATGCCAGTCGACAACTGAAGCCGCACGAAGGGAATTACCCGACTCATGATTTGGAGTTAGCGGCGATTGTATTTGCTCTGAAGATGTGGAGACATTATTTATTGGGAGTTCGATTCGAGTTGTTTATGGATCATAAGTCGTTGAAGTATCTTTTCTCCCAAAGGGATTTGAATCTTCGGCAGCAACGTTGACTAGAGTTTTTGGCATCATATGATTTTGGTATAGCTTATACTCCGGGAAAAGGTAACGCGGTGGTAGATGCGTTAAGTCGAAGACATGCAGGATTGGGAGCCATGTTTTCAGAATGGAAGAATCTCGAGTATCTAGCTGGATTTGACTTCAGGCCTAGATGTGAATTGGAACCTAAGATATTGGCAAACTTATCGATAAGACATTCTCTTATGGAAAGGATTGGCGAGAGCCAAAAGCGAGACGATAAGCTTGTCAAGATTATCCATGATTTGGAATCTGGATTAGAACCAGAAAAGGATAAAGGATTCGAAGTCGATCGAGAGGGTTGGCTTCGGAAGCAAGGACGACTAGTTGTTCCCGATATAGATGAATTGAGGAGTGAAGTTCTGAAGGAAAGTCATCACTCGAAGTTGACAATTCATCCAGGTGGAAATAAGATGTATCGGGATATGAAGAGAACCTACTACTGGGAAGGCATGAAGAAGGATGTTGGAAATTTTATTTCCAAATGTATGAACTGCCAGTTGGTTAAAGCTGAACAGAAGAAGCCAAGTGGATTGCTTCAGCCATTAGAAGTTCCTACATGGAAGTGGGAGCAGGTATCGATGGATTTTATCGATGGATTGCCTAGAACCAGAACGGGAAATGAAGGGATTTGGGTCATTGTAGATCGTCTGACTAAGAGTGCAAGATTCATTCCTGTTCGATCGACTAGGACTGCATCAAAGTTGGCTGAGTTGTATGTTAAGTGGATAGTTCGATTCCATGGTATTTCGAAGAGTATAGTGAGCGATCGAGACCCATTGTTCACTAGTGGATTTTGGAAGAGCTTCCAGGAAGTTTTGGGAACCAAGTTGTGTTTGAGTACAGCTTATCACCCTCAAACAGATGGTCAGACCGAGAGAGTCAACCGAGTTTTGGAAGATCTTCTTAGAGCTTGTGTTTTGGATTTCGGAGGATCATGTGAAGATCACCTTCATTTGGTGGAGTTTGCGTACAACAACAGTTACCAGTCAAGTATTGGTATGGCACCGTATGAGGCATTGTATAGAAGACCGTGTAACTCTCCGACATGTTGGATAGAGACTGGAGAAAAGCTGATGCTTGGGCCAGAGATGATTCGACAGACTACGGAGTGCATAGAGATCATTCGGCAACGAACAAAGGCAGCCCAAGACCGTCAGAAGAGTTATGCCGATAAGCGTCGAAAGGATTTGGAATTTGACGTAGGAGATATGGTTTTCATGAAGATTTCTCCACTGAAGAATGTTATTCGATTCGGGAAGAAAGGAAAATTGACTCCGAGATTTGTTGGACCATTCCCGATCATCGAGCGAATTGGAAAGCTCGCTTATAGATTGGAATTACCGGAGAGGATGTCGAGTGTGCACAATGTTTTTCATGTATCGTATCTACGAAAGTATGTGCACGACTCGAATACAGTGGTTTCTGCTGATAGCTGTGAAGATTTTGAAGTTGATCCAGTCAATAGAAGACCTCGTAAGCCGCTTCGTGTTGTGGAAACCGACACGAAACAGCTTAGGAGAAAGGTAGTTAAGTTGCTCAAGATACAATGGAGTGACGATGATAACGACTGTACATGGGAGGTGGAAGAGAGGATGAAAGCAGCTCATCCCGAACTCTTCAAGGTATGGCCCTAAGGTGTCGTGTCATCTCACGATATTGTAACTTGTTCTAAGTTTTAGAATTCTGCATGCTAAGCTAGAACTGGATGCATGGTTGGCTGATTGCTATGGATGGTAGGCATGCAGAATAGTCTTTGATTGCTTTGTTTGTTTGGAATTTCGGGGGCGAAATTCCTAAGGGGGAGAGAATGTAACGACCCGTATTTTTACGGATCGAAAAGTTCGTTCAAATCTGGAATTTTCAGCATTTTAAGTCGTTTTTGATTTTAGGCGAAATATGGCTGAGTTCTAAGTCGTTCACGACTTAGTATAGGTCGTAAGTCGTATACGACTTAGGGAATAGGCGCGACTTAAGGAATCAGCAAGTTAGCGAGTTGAGGTGGTAAGTCGTGGACGACCTAGGGTATGATATAGGTCGTATGCGACTTAGTATGTTTGTCTTTTCGGTCCTATTTGTTTAAGTCCTAGGTCGTAGGCGACCTAAGAGATAAGTCGTGACCGACTTATTGTAGACGACTTAAGGTTTTGAGTTAAGTGTTAAGTCGGTTGACCGAGTTAACGACTTAGGGTGGAGATAGGATGTGAGCGACCTAAGTCTAGGAGTTAAGTTGTAACTCAGTTGAGTCGTGACCGAGTTAGGAGTTAGCTGCTAAGTCGTTTATATTGTTAGACAAGTGAGTTTTTGAGTCGGCTGGGGTTAAGTCGTAACCCAGTTACCTGTTAAGTCGTAAGTCGTATCTTTGTTAGGTCGCGAGCGCTGCTAAGCTATAAGTCGTAGGCAGGTGATTCTGTTAGGTCGAATAGGCGCGCGCACGTGTTAGGTCGAAGGAGAGTTAAGTCGTAAGTCACAGTGGCTTAGGTGTTAAGTCGGTGAAGGCTTAAGTCGGAGGGGTCTTAGGTCGTAAGTCGGAGACGACTTATGGAGTTAGCCGAGTTACGACTTAAGGAAATTTCTGCTATAAATAGGAAGGGTTTTTCTCACTTTTTGGGATCCGGATTTTGAAGCGACGAAGTGCTGCCATTTTGAGGGCTCGACTCCTACACTTCTTCACTTCTTTTCTCCACTCTAATCTAGTGCTTCCTTTCATCCAAATCGAAGATCAAGATTGAAGATTCAAGAGCTAAAGTTGAAGATCTTCATCCATTGAAGATAGATTTCATCGTTTGAAACGGATTCGTGATAGATCAAGCTTGATCCTTCGCTGTCCAGATCTGAAGCGTGTTGATTTGAGGTTGTTTAGGTGATTTGGTGAGTGGTGATTATCTCTCACACGGATCCAAAGGAGTATATCGGATTGTTGGCTCGATTTGGTGCTAAAATAGTGATTTTCATGCATTTTCTTCATCCTAAGTGTAGATCCATGTAGATCCATTGTTCATAATGATTTGACAACCATTTTACTAAGTGTTAACCTATGCAAGTTCATTCATCAAGATTGTAGCGATATTTCTCATGATTTCATGCTTGTTAGACTTTCAACTCTTTAATTACGAAATTGCCATTATTGTGATAATTGTCTACATAGATCATATTTGAATGTTTGATTGCTTGGATTAATGTTTGACTTGATTGATTGCTATGAATTAGATGATTGATGATTTGATTTAGACCGAAGACAATTCAAAAGCTAAGGGAAAGGCTCTTGAATTGGGAAAGCTGCTCGTGGCATATGTAGCGGGATGATGAAGCTCTTATGCATAGATTCGACGATGATGATGTTGAGATGAGACTTTGCGAGGATGTGATGAAGCGAAGTATGATATGAGAAAGTCTTGGTCTAATCCAGACGGGATCATTCCAAGCATGTTGGTAACTCGGTGATATGATTCGAGTTAAGGGTAATGGATGCTTGAGAGGCGCTTGAGCTAGTATGGAAATAGTCATCAAGGAGGATGACTAGGAGGCTTGGATAGCATCGTTGTTGAAGGTTCTAGCATGCTCTAAGCAAGAGTACGTTTGGGCAGATTCGATAGTCCCAACGGCCAACTGTTGATGGTCGAGTACTCTGGGCAGATTCGATAGTCCTAGGCACGGGCTGCGACGACGTGCGGGAGTTATGTCTGGAACCGGGGTTTCCATTAGCCCTTGACGGACGGCTGAAAGAATGTGCCGGTCATTCAATTAACGGTGATATCGAAGCAATGATAACAGTGATAGCCAGAGTCATGGATGTTTGGTTGTATCGTCATTCGGTCTCAAGAGCAGTGTTTTCTGGGTGCTTATCTGATCTTGGTTTAGGCCTTGGGGGTTTGTGCTTGGAAAACATCGCCCTTGACTCGAGTGATAATTTCTTTACTTTACATTGTATTCTCTGTTATGTTTGCTTCTGCTTAGTGTGTGTCTGGGGGCTATCACTGTAGAAAGAGGTTGGAGTGGGAGGGTTGTATTCCTATTCCTTTTCCTTTATGCTCTTTTGGTATGTTGTCAGTTAATTTACTGCTCACTAAGACTGTTGTCTGACTCAAGGCTACCTTGGGCTGTTCGTCCATTTTGGGACGGGCAGACTAGGTAGCAGGTGATAGGTGCTGTTCTCTTCTCACGATGCTGATATCGAAGACGAGCTAGAGGGTTGCATATTATCTTCTTATATGTACTGGATGTTCCGCTGTTTGTATAATCTCTGAGTGATATGTAGTGAGGCTTGATGTATTGACTATTTGGATGCTTGTACTCAACTATTATGGAGTTTTTTATGATGTCATTTTATTCTGTAAAGCTTCACTATACATATGTTCTATTGTATTTTGTCCATGCGCTGTGAGTAATACGATAGATTCTGTTGTTTTAATTTACCTTGATAACCGTCCATGGTCGCCTGGCACACTTTACAGCGCACTTTCTCTAGATTCGGTGCAGGGGTCATGGGCGGTCGTCACAATTATGTTATTTATATCAATTATCACCATTGCAAGTTCCCTGTAGACTAGTATCACTATGGGTTGAAATGATACATACCCGAACGGACTTTAGAATAAGGGAAAATCATTGTAGGCTGAAATGATAAGCCCGAGTGGTTTTCATTTCATTCTCACTTGGGATTGCAGTTTTGAAATGACCAAACCCGGATTTTTATTGTAAATTACGGATTGAAATGATATAGTATTCGTATCACTTTACCTAGGCTAAAAAAATGATATACAGACTCGTGGTTAAAATATGTTTTTCTAAAAATTTTAAAATATTTTAGAAATGTAAATATTATAATATTTTGATTTAAACTTAATTAAAAATGATTTTTGTAAAGTATTTTTGATTTTTCTGAGAATTTATAAGTGAAATAAATAAATGGTAGTGGAAATTTGAAATGTAAGTTATTTGGAAATTCTAATTTGGTGATAAAATGGAATTTAAATTAAATATTAAATATGATAAATTTATGATATTTTGAATTAAAATTAATTTATAATATATTAATGATTTTGAATAAAGTTAAAATGTGAAATGAATGAATATTTAAGTTGAATTTTGAAATATAACTTAAATTGGAAATTATGAATTTTGTTTAAAAGTGAAATTTTGATGGTAAGTAAATATAATGAAAATAAGTTATATGGGAGATTTAAACTTAAGTGTTAAGTTAAAATTTAACTATAAAGAATTGAAATCTAATGTTTGAATTTAATATGTAAATTATTATTAAATATTGACCTTTGAATATAAATTTAACTTTATAAAATCATGAATATACGGGCATTTTAAATGATTGTTTTAAAGTGAGAAATTTTGATTTTTTAAGTAAAAATGATTTATATTAAAATATAATTGTTTGTGAAACTGTATTGAAAACCCTGAATTTTAATTAAAAGCATTTCAAAAATGCTATTATTTCTAAGGTAAAGGATATTACATCAATTGTAAATGCTGTACTTGATATAAATGAACCAAAGGGCTAAATTTTAATAAAGGGATATTATAGCACTTTGTAAGTGCTATAATTGTGGAATTTAACTAAGGTTTTATTTGAACTAATGTAACCCTATTACAGTATTTTAATGCCGTCTTTTGTTAAATTGAACTGTTTTGAAAGTAAATTTCTGTAGCATTTTCCAATTGCTACGAAAGGTGAATTTTCATTGTTTGATAAGTTTATGTAAATAAATGGACTTTGAAAGATTTAAATTTTGAAAATATAATAACTTCATTTTAATGTTTTAAAATGAAGTAATTTATTTGAAATATAAACTATTTTGAAATGTGTGTTGAAATGGTATTTTAAATAAAATAAATGCAATTTTGAAAAGATACGATATTGTGACATTTTGAAATGGATTTTTGAATGATATTGAATTTTGAAATGATATTTGATTTATAAGTATAAAATACCAATTTTGAAATTTTAACCACTGGATGTATTTAATATATGGTTTAACTGATCCTTAGAGGATGGGCGATCCCAAGCATCCTTTAAGATATTGTACATTACTGCTACAGTTCACTTGAGTTGGTTTACATTATATAAGTATGTATGTCCTGACTCGAGTGTTTTGTATTTTGCTTTACGCTCGGGTCAGCTTGAGTATTTACAGCTTAGCTTTGGATCTCTTTCTGGAGCTAGGAATCGTTGGAGATTCTGCTTATCTAGTTATCTATCCATTTCAATTTCAGTTGTTCTATTTCAGCTCTGGTATTATAAACTTCTATGTATTTGAGATTACTATTGTATATGTTTCAGACTGATATTATGTATTTTGTTTTGAGAGTTTGTTATAGTAGCTTCATGAACTACTATGGTATTTTAAATTTCCGCTGCGAGTTATTCTAATATTTCTGTGTCTGTGATTCTATGAATAATTTTATTTGCTCCAATTTTTATTACAATCTGTTATTTTGAATTATTCAAGTCAGACATGTGTGGATTATTGTCGATTTGAATGGTCCAAAATAGTGGGTCGTTACATTTGTTATCAGAGCTTTGGTTTTAGGCAAACCTTAGCCTACAGAGCAAAAACTCATTAGAGATAGGGTAGAAATACCCTAAAATGAGTGAAATCAATCTCAGAATCATTTCTTTGTGAGAGAACGTATTTTCGAAGTATAAATGATTTTCAAATGATTTTTAAAGAATTTTCAAAAATTATTTGATATAAATTTTCTTGCTTTGAAAGTAGAATATTTCTTAAGCTTCATTCCTTTCGTATCCACCTTGTTAGTAATTTCTTTGATTGGGATCCTCTAAAATTTTGAACTTCTCTCTTGATTGATCTAGATCCATTGTTGATAGGAATCTATTTTGGGTATGGCAAAATCAGTAGTTTGTTAGGTTGCTTTGAGTAAACTCTGTTGTATCTTTTGCTTAGTTGAAGTTGTCCAACTAAAGATATTTATGCTTCTGTTTTCGTATGTTATGAATTCGAGTCTTTCTAAATTTTGAATGGGAATTCTTTTTTTATCGATATAGGTTATATATCTCTAATCTTGGTTTGGATTCTTATCGAATAAGATTCCTTTGAATTTTGGAATGCTCCCACTTGTTCTGAAATCCATTCCTGTCTCCCCTAATTGTACTCTTTTGATTTTTGGAGCATTCCGTAACCCCACTTTGAATGACCTTTATAAGGTGGCGATTCCGCCAATCTTTGAATGATTTATAAAAGTGGTGAAACTCCCTTATAATTGGCATTGATTCACCAGAGATTTCTGTATCCTCGGTTTACGATGTTTTCTATCTTCTGCTATACCTGGATTCTATCTCTGGCAAACGAAGGTCGATTTGCCTTAGATTTTCACATCGATTATATTCCTGAAGTCACGGTTGACCCTGTTAAGGTCGCCCGCGATTTATATGAGTTTATCCATCTTCTATTTGGTAATTTAATTATCTTATCTTTGTTTGAGCTTATCTTTGAATCAGAATTCTATTTAATTAGAGTCCTTCTAAATTTGAATCTATGTTTTGTTTTGGAACCCCTCCTTGAATCATCCCTTGGAAAATTTGTGGTTGATTGTATTTTGGAATTGTGTATACATCAGAATTGTTATTTTGATAAGGATGACCATATTTTATATAAAAGTGAAATGTTTTCAATAAGGATTATATAGCCTTGTAAAATGAGAATTTGAAGTTTTGAAAGGATTTGAAACTTTGAAATTTTTATAAGGAATGGTTTCATATAAAATAATTTATAACTGAAGGTTTTGAATCTAAATTTGAGTGATTGAACTCTCGCATTTTTTAAACTGGTTTTAAGATTTTGAAATAATAAATAATATGATTTGAAAGTATTTTTCCGAATATGAACTGTTTCAAATGATTTTAATGAGTTTCAAATGATTTCGAAGAAATTTCAAAAGAAGTTGAGAAAATAGAAGTCCAGAACCCATTTATGTCGCTGGAAAATAATTTCGGTGATGAATGCATGCATCATCGACATTGATTTTCGAGTTTCAGAGTGAGAAGAGGCCACTTTGGTAGCTTTGCTATGCGATTGATTTGTGAAACCAATTTTTGATTTCAAATTCCGAAGTGTGATGTGATATTCGAAAGATATATGTATATATATTTGAACAATTTGAAATGAGCCGGCATTCAGTCCTTGAGTTTTGGATTTGATTTGATATAACCCTATCTTTTGGAATTGATTTACTGATTGTTGGTGATTCCCAACTCTTGGATTGAAATATGATTTCTTCGACTATTTTGAAGGTTCGAGCACTTCCAAATCAAGGTTAACTTTTCAAAGCTAAGAAATTTTGAAAAGTATAAAGTATATAAGTTTGGTATGTATGTTAAAGTATGTAGTAATATGATTTAAATAAGTTGAAACTGTTTTGTTAAGTAAACGAATAAGGCTATTTTGAATTTTTCTAATATGAAATGTAGATTTGAAATGTTTTGAAAAGAATTTGGTCTTCAAAGTATTTTGAATAAAATTTAGTTTAAATGTTTAACTTAGTAACATCTTTATGAAACTATATATTTAAAAAGTTGGAATAGATACATAAGTTGTACGTATGCTGTTTTATTCGTATAATTAAATTAATCCAAGTTTGAGTACACAAGTTCGGGGTGAATTACACCATTTCGTGTTAGGATTTTTCATATGATTCTTGATGGCGAATATTTGATATGGATTTTGGGCTTGATTCTAGAATTATCTATCATAGTATATGGCTATGAAAGGAGACTGATGGTTTCTAGTCGAGAAACCATATCAAAATCCGCATTAGGGAAGTCGAATGGACAATACTAGTTCGAAAGCGAACTTGTGTGATCGAGCGAGTGATCGAATGTGATTTTGCGAAATGATGACATATGCACATCTTATATTCTAATATCATTGATATACTTGACGCTGAAATTGGAAGTTGTTGGGTTGGATATCTTTGTAATTTAATTGGAATTTTTCCTTTATGAAAAATTACTATCAATTTAAGACCATTTTTCAAAACTATTTTTCTTTTATTCTTCTCAAACAAACTGTTTTATTCTATTTTACATACAAACTATTTTACAAACCATTTTATTTCCAAAACTATTCTACAAACTATTTTTCTTTTTTATACAAAACTATTCTAAATTAAAAATCTTTTAGTAAGCAAAGATGTTCCATTCCATATGGCTCTTCATGCAGCGAAATTTATTTTTTGAAATTTTTTGATCCTTATATAGGATGAACCTTATGTAAGTATAAGATGATTTTAAAAACCATTGATTTTGGAAATGAATTAGTTGACTTAAATTATATTGATTTAGAAACTTGGATTATTCTCCAAACCTATTATTTTGGAAACTTTGAAACTGAAGATATTTAAATTGAGAAGAAATAATTTGGTGGAATTGTATATGATTTTGAAACTGAACTGATATTGAAACAAATTGAAATTTGAGAACCTTGTGTTACTAAATACTTGATTTGGGAGTTATCGAACTTATATAAAATTTGGTTTGTATAAGTATGATGTTGATTCGAAAACTATGGATTTGAAAAGGTACTCAATTTGAAAAGTGAAATCTTATATAATTGAAGTCTATATAAGTGTGATTTGATATACTATTGATTTTGGAAAGTATTTGATTTGAAAATGAAATCTTATACATAATGGACTTTATATAAGTATGATATTTGAAAGTGATTTGAAAAGGTACTATATGATACATATTTTCGAAGTAAAGAAATGGAAAGTGCTTTCAGCTTGATATCCGCTTTGTGGCCACATTGTGGATTCACTCTATCGATATTTCTCTGATTTTTGGTTTTTCGGATATGATACTCGAGTTTCCATCGAATTCCATGGCAATCTCCATGGTCTTACGAGCACGACTTCATAGCGTAATCGCAGGGTTGGGGGGCGGCCTACGGGTACGGATGTTTCCTGGGAGATCCAGGCATAACCATTGTGTATCTGTGATCTCTTGGGTTGCTTGGTAGCGTAATCAGCAGGGGCTGCGAGAGCCTAGGGTACGGATGTTTCCTAGGAGATCCAGGCGTAACCATTGTGTATCTGCAGTACTACCAGTCTTCATGGCGTAATCGCAAGGTTGGGGGCGGCCTAAGGGTACGGATGTTTCTTGGGGGATCCAGGCGTAACCATTGTGTATCCGTGATCCATGATCGACATGTTTTGTTTTTTTTGGATTGTACTTTCCATATCTGTTTTTAAAAGTTTTCCAGTATTTTCACTGGGTGTTGAAACAGGTCTACTAAGTACCTGGAGAATTCTAGCTTTGCGCCTGATCAACGCACTGCCAGAGTCTGTAGGAACGAGGATAAACTTGTTAAGACATCGAATTATAAAAGTATTTTGACAAAATATTATATAAAGGATACTTTGATCAGTTATTTCCTTTCTAAAGGATTTTAAAGTGTTTTAAATATTTTGACCTCTTTAACCAACAATTTTAATTAATGGCTCATCCTTGTCTTTCGTCCTATTTTCCCTTCTAGCTATTCCTATTCTCCACCTTGTTAAACTTACCTATAACAACATTTATCAGGTATAATTTTAATCTTCTTGTCATCTTGTCTTAATCATATTCCATTCTATCTTTTCTGTGTTTTCCATACCTCATTCCTTTTCGAGGACGAAAAGATTTGAGTGGGGGAGAGTGTAACAACCCTAGATTTTTACATATATTTTAAATTTGACTTTATTTTATTTTGAATTTATTTTTAACTTGTTTTATTTCAAACATTTCATTTTTAAATATAAATGTTGATTATTATGTGAATTATAAGTTCAAACTGGTATAAATTGTATATTTTCCTAAAAAGTGAATTTGTGGTCAAACTGGTCAAACTTTAACTTTTGAACTTTAAATTTAAATATTTAAATTCTTATATTTTATCTTTTATTATGAAAATAGATTTAATTTCATGAATACTGCTTTTCGTTTCGTTGAAAACGGACTTATATTGTGGAAGTTATGTAATTTTCAATTTTGTGTATAAACTGTTTATGTAGCAATATAATTTATTTTAAATCATATAATTTTTTTTGTCATGTTTTGTTTAATATGTGTTAATATGTTATTTTATGACTTTTTTTTATTTTTAAAATGATAACATAATTTTTCTAAAGTATACTTAAATTTATTTCAAATTTTAAAGCCTAGTTATGTATATATTGCCATTTTTCCTTATTTAATTGATATTATTTAAATTTTATTTATTTTCTTATTTATTTTATTTTCTGAGACTATTTATCTTTGTTTCCTGTCATTTTCATATATATACAAATTAAAAAGAAAATAGAAGAAATTTGAAAAGTTTTAAACTCTTGAAATTCCAAAGTCTTTTCATCACCCGACTTTTCATTTTCCCAACTCCTTTCTTTATTGTTTTTGGCCGTGCATACCTCTATTCTTTCCAGCCGACTTCTTCATTCTTTTTCACGTAAATTATTTTTCATTCCTCAAGGAAAAACTAACGGCCATTGTGTGGAAAGTTTGGGTAAAAATTCATCTTCTTCTTACTTGTTTTTCTAGTTTTCTATTGAATTTTGTATATTGTTCTCAACTTCATAGCTTGGTTCCTCCTCCTCCAGGCCTAGGCCAACCACCAACACCCCCTTCCTCTGACCATCACCCACCCTAGTCCACCTCCTCTCCAGGCCGAGCAACCCCAATGCATAAATCAACACAAAAACCTACCAAATCCACCACTACTTATACAAACCAAGCCAATAATTGCAACATCAACTTCTACCACCATTAGCCGCCACTACCACCACCACCACTACCTCTGACCTGACCTCCACCCTCTGCCACATCACCCACCACCACCTGGACCCACTAGCCATGCCCCATAGCCTCTGGCCGAGCCAAGTTGTGACAAATATGTGATGATATTTTGCCTTATTTTAGCCTTGTACACCTAGATCCATGAACCCACCTTCAAGCACATGTAGGCCGACCCATATGGACCCAAACCAGACCCAATCCCCTGTGTTAGCTGAGCTTAATCACTGACTAACTGAAGTACATGAGGTTGAGAACAAGTGCAATTCAAATGGATATGGTTTTGGGTGTTGTTTCTAATGTTATTTGATGTTAAAGTGTGTTGTAACTTATGTATATATGTATATTGTTTTATGTAATTGAATTCAAGGCTTATAGCTTTGGCTCTCCACTCTCAAGTCATTTCCGTATTGTCGTGCCTTCATAGTGTTTGTATTGTTTGCTTTGGTAGCTATCTCCAGCTCTGAATAGGTGAGTTATTCTCACCAGACAATCTGTACCTATATAACTGATAAACTGACACCACTTGAATCTATAAATGTATTTCATCCTGTTATAACTGCTACATTATGATCATATGATGTTTACACATGTTATTGCACCTGTTATATCACATGTTACTGTTATATTATACTATTATGTTATTTATATCAGTTATCACTATTGCAAGTTCCCTGTAGACTAGTATCACTATGGGTTGAAATGATACATACCCGAACGGACTTTAGAATAAGGGAAAATCGTTATAGGCTGAAATGATAGGCCTAAGTGGTTTTCATTTCATTCTCACTTGGGATTGCGGGTTTGAAATGATCAAACCTGGATTTTTATTGTAAATTACGGATTGAAATGATATAGTATCCGTATCACTTTACCTAGGCTAAAAAAAATGATATACAGACTCGTGGTTAAAATATGTTTTTCTAAAAATTTTAAAATATTTTAGAAATGTAAATATTATAATATTTTGATTTAAACTTAATTAAAAAATGATTTTTGTAAAGTATTTTTGATTTTTCTGAGAATTTATAAGTGAAATAAATAAATGGTAGTGGAAATTTGAAATGTAAGTTATTTTGGAAATTCTAATTTGGTGATGAAATGGAATTTAAATTAAATATTAAATATGATAAAGTTATGATATTTTGAATTGAAATGATTTTATAATATATTAATGATTTTGAATAAAGTTAAAATGTGAAATGAATGAATATTTAAGTTGAATTTTGAAATATAACTTAAATTGGAAATTATGAATTTTGTTTAAAAGTGAAATTTTGAAGGTAAGTAAATATAATGAAAATAAGTTATATAGGAGATTTAAACTTAAGTGTTAAGTTAAAATTTAACTATAAAGAATTGAAATTTAATGTTTGAATTTAATATGTAAATTATTATTAAATATTGACCTTTGAATAGAAATTTAACTTTATAAAATCATGAATATACGGGCATTTTAAATGATTGTTTTAAAGTGAGAAATTTTGATTTTTTTAAGTAAAAATGATTTATATTAAAATATAATTGTTTGTGAAACTGTATTGAAAACCCTGAATTTTAATTAACAGCATTTCAAAAATGCTATTATTTCTAAGGTAAAGGATATTACAGCAATTGTAAATGCTGTACTTGATATAAATGAACCAAAGGGCTAAATTTTAATAAAGGGATATTATAGCACTTTGTAAGTGCTATAATTGTGGAATTTAACTAAGGTTTTATTTGAACTAATGTAACCCTATTATAGTATTTTAATGTTGTCTTTTGTTAAATTGAACTGTTTTGAAAGTAACTTTCTGTAGCATTTTCCAAATTCTGCGAAAGGTGAATTTTCATTGTTTGATAAGTTTAAGTAAATAAATGGACTTTGAAAGATTTAAATTTTGAAAATATAATAACTTCATTTTAATGTTTTAAAATGAAGTAATTTATTTGAAATATAAACTATTTTGAAATGTGTGTTGAAATGGTATTTTAAATAAAATAAATGCAATTTTGAAAAGATATGATATTGTGACCTTTTGAAATGGATTTTTGAATGATATTGAATTTTGAAATGATATTTGATTTATAAGTATAAAATACCAATTTTGAAATTTTAACCACGGGATGTATTTAATATATGGTTTAACTAATCCCTATAGGATGGGCGATCCCAAGCATCCTTTAAGATATTGTACATTACTGCTACAGTTCACTTGAGTTGGTTTACATTATATAAGTATGTATGTCCTGACTCGAGTGTTTTGTATTTTGCTTTACGCTCGGGTCAGCCTGAGTATTTACAGCTTAGCTTTGGATCTCTTTTTGGAGCTAGGAATCGTTGGAGATTCTGCTTATCTAGTTATCTATCATTTCAGTTTCAGTTGTTCTATTTCAGCTCTGGTATTATAAACTTCTATGTATTTGAGATTACTATTGTATATATTTCAGACTGATATTATGTATTTTGTTTTGAGAGTTTGTTATAGTAGCGTCATGAACTACTATGGTATTTTAAATTTCCGCTGCGAGTTATTCTGATATTTCTATGTCTGTGATTCTGTGAATGATTTTATTTGCTCCAAATTTTAGTACAATCTGTTATTTTGAATTATTCAAGTCAGACATGTGTGGATTATTGTCAATTTGAATGGTCCAAAATAGTGGGTCGTTACACTTTGTGATTGATTGGGTGCACCCCTTGATTTGGGAGTGTTGTTCGAGGTGGGCGGTAGTGGCTGCTATGCGTCACCACCAGCCCAGATGCGTAATTGGTATATCTACCCTGGCATTGCCTAGTTGTGCCGTGTCACTTACCATATCGAGCTTTACTACGATTTGTGATTTCTCCCATAGCCTGTGGAGTATCGAGGGTAGCCCCCATTTTGGGAGTATGCTAATACTGGATAAACTACTGGGACTATTACGTGTTAAGGTGGAAAATGTAAAGCCTTAATGCTATTTAAAAGTATGTTTATTTTATATTAGACATTATTATAATAGCGCAATATTACTACATAGTAGATAGTTTAACAGATCCTTAGAGGATGGGCGATCCCAAGCATCCTTTGAGTTACTTGTACCTTTATTACAGTTCACTTGAGTTGGTTTACATTGTATAAGTATGTATGTCCTGACTCGAGTGTTTTGTGTTTGCTTTACGCTCGGGTCAGACTGAGTGATACAGCATTAGAGACTCACCTTTGGAGCTGGAGTTTTGCTTTGAAGAACCAGATATCTATTCATTTTGTTATCCAGTTGATTCCAGTTGTATTCTGAGTTGTACCTGATTATCATACTATTACTCCTATTGTATCTTGGTATTCCTATTGTATCTTACTTAACTCTGATGTATTTATATAGTAGCTTCATGAACTACTATTTCTTTGTTTCCGTTGCATTATATTACTCTGTGTCTGTGATATGTGATTATTTATTTACTGTATATTCTGAGTTTTGCAAATATAAATTAACAATTCGGTATTTTGAGCAATTCAAGTTCGACATGTGCGGATGTGAATGGTTGAAAATATCGGGTCGTTACAGTTGGTACCAGAGCTCTGGTTTTAGGCAAACTCAGCATATAGAGTAAATTTAATTACAGAATCACTTTCGTTCGAATTTGAATTCCTTCTTCTTCAATTCGGTTTCCTTTGAATTTTTGAACGTTCCCTTCGGTTCCAAAGTCCATTCTTGTCCTCCCCTATTCATGTCTTCTTGATTCTGGAGTGTCCCATAACTCCACTCCGAATAACCTTTCTAATAAATTGGCGGGCCCGCCAATATTCTAATGACTTGTAAAGGGGTGAAACTTCTTTACAAAAAGCATTGATTCACCAAAGACTTCTGTATCCTTGGTTTACAATGCTACTATCTCTTGCTATGCCTGAATTCTATCTCTTGAGATCGAATGTAGATTTACCCTAGAAAATCCACAACGATCTTTTTCATTAAGTCACGGTTGACCTAGCTAAGGTTACCCGCGATTTATACAGGCTTATCCATTTTCCTTATTCTGTTGTTTAATCATCTTATCTTTTGTCTCCAACTTTTATTCAAATCAAAGTTCTCTTTGATTTGAGTCCATCAAATTTGAATCCCTATCCTTATTTTGAAAATTAATCTTGTATTTGAATTTTTTTATATTTTAAAGATGTTTTATATATTGTGTTGTTTGAGTTGTTGATGTTGATTTGGGTTTCCGATCGGTTCGTCTGATCAACGCTATCGATAAGATCTCCAAAACACTTGAACAGAGCAAACTGACACAATATGGGTTTTAAATTTAGTAGATGGATAAATTTTGTATAATTATAATATGTATAAGGTTAATTTTCTGAATTTTGATAATTTATGGAACTGGGTGTTAAGAAATAATATTTAACTTTGCATGTATTTTATAATCATTGGCTTTAGTTTCTTATCTAAATAAACATGGTTATAAATTAATTTGGAAATTTAAATGGATTTAAATCAAGAATGTGAGAATTTAATTTTCGATGATTTCGAACTTTGTTTTGAAAGTTTTAAAAGGATATATTATTTAAAAGTATTTCTAGTAGAAATTGTTTCAAGGGATTTTTAATTTGTAAATCAGTGCTCTTTTCTTTATCGCTGGAAAATAATTTCGGTGATGACTGCAACATCATCGACATTCATTTTCGGGTTTCGGAGTGAAGAGACTATTCTGTAGCTTTGCTACAGTTTTGCTTTGAAATTTAGTTGATTTGAAAATCTAAATATGACTTGACTTATATTATATAGATATATGATTTAAAATTTGATTTGATATATATTGTGTATGTATATATATATTTATTTCTAAATAGTTTGAAGTTAATCGGAAATTTAATTCTTAAATTTTATCTTAAAGGATAATTTCAATTATAAAAGGAAATCAAGGTTTGAATAAATATGTAAACTTGAATAATTGAAATTGGAGAATTCATTTGTATAATATTCTATTACATTCCAATATAACTTACCTTAATTATTTAAAGTTAACATTGTAATTGGATAATATACAATATAAAAAGATTTTATAAATAGAATTTGAGGGGTTATAATAAATGTTATACACTTAAATTTTAGTTATAAAAAGATGAACAGAGGTAAATAGAAATAGGGTAAATTGAATAACTTACAATAAAATGATGTTAAAGGGACTAAGAATAAATTAAAGCAGTTATAATAAGTGTGAACATATTTAACATAGGTAATAAAATATTGAGAGGAATAAATTTAATTTTAATTAGGAATAAAGAAGAGTTAAATCTATTGAATACATTATGAGCATAATAAATGATTAATCAAATCCATGATTTTAGGGATTGTTAATTTAAGAAAATTAGATGATAAGATAATGAAATTTGAGATAGTTAAGATTTATTTAACTTGTGTAAAAATTAATTATCAATTTAAGTTGAAAATTCCATGGTTTCAAACTTATTATCTTATTTTGTTTTTCAAACCATCTCTTAGTTTTCCTTATTTTCCTTATCTTCTTTTGTTTTCAAACTATCTTTTGGATGTCCTTATTTTCCCTCATCTTGCTACAGAATGGGAAGGCTATTGCTTATACCAGTCTGTTTAGAAATCTTTCCATAATCTTTAGTACTCATTTTGAATCTGAGCACTGCTTACCATCCACAGACTGTCGGTCAAACGGAAAGGGTGAATCAGATTTTAGAGGATCTTTTTCGTGCTTGTGTCCTTGATTTTGGGGGATCTTGGGAAGATCATCTCCATCTTGCTAAACTTAACTATAACCACAGTTATCAGGTATAATTTGAATCTTTTGTCATCTTGTCTTAATCTCATTTCATTTTTATCTTTTCTGTGCTTTCCCGTACTTCATTCCTTTTTGGGGACGAAAAGTTTTGAGTGGGGGAGAGTGTAACAACCCTGTATTTTTGTGACTATTTTTAATTGGGTATTTTAATTATTTTAATTTAATTTATAGTTTAAAACTTTAATTTATTTATTAAATTAAATAATTTTGTTATTTTAATTATAAATTTTTGATTTTTATGTGAATTATAATTCCAAACATGACTAAATAGAATATTTTCAAATAATGTGAATTTGGTCAAACTTTGACTTTTAAATTTAAAATCAAAATATTTGAATATTTGAATTTTATCTTTTATTATGAAAATAAATTAAATTTCAAGAATACTGCTTTTCGTTTCGTTGAAATCTGATTTATAGTGCGAAAGTTATGCCCTTTTAAATATTGTGTGTAATTTGCTGTATTTAACAAAATTGTTTATTTTAAATTTTATAAATAATATTTTATTTGGGAATGTAATGTTCTAATTTATATTTATATGGGTAAAATAACATGTTATGTATATATTTTGGTTTTAAAACATTTTTTAAAAGTGTAATTGACATTTTCTAGTGTTAGTTGTATTTTGTTTACAATTTCTAATTTCCAGTTTCAATTAATTAAGGTAATTCTTTATTTATTTTTCTATTTTTCTTAAGATCTTATTTTATTCTCATTCCCACTTTATTTTTTTCCTCATTTATTTTATTTATTTGACCTCTTATTTGTTTTAAAGTGAAATAGAAATTTTCTAAAGTTGGTGATATTTTATTTGAAATTTTTAAGCCCTGTTTTGAATTTTTAAAACAATTTCTTTAATTCTTTTTCTATTTTCCTTAAAATTATTTATTTATTTCAGTTTATTTTATTTTGTTTTCATTTTCTAAGGCATTTAATGAAATTTCATTTGTTTTTATTTAATTAAAAGAAGTGGAAATTTGAAAGGACTTAAGCTTTAACTTGTGTGACTTTTCATTGCCAAAACCTTTTCATTTTCCACGACCTTTCATCAGCTTTGTTTTGGCCATACACCCTAAATGCTTAGCCGTAAGTTTCTCAAACCATTTCACGTGAAAACATTTCCTCCTCACTTTATTTCTCACGGCAAAAGCAAATGGTAATGGCCTCTTCTCATTTTTCTACTTTTCTCTTCACTTTTTCTTCGAATTTTACATTGTTTTGCCTTGTTTTCTTGCTTGTATGTTCGGCCACCACCTAGCTAGCCTCGGCCATCACCTCTACCACCTCCTCCTCTTCACCAGCAACCACCTACCCCTCTGATGTGACCAGGCCGTACTACCCCATATGACAAAAACTCCACATAAATGCAATAATCACCTTGAAAACATGCCTAGCCACCTAGTGTTCATCACCACCTCCATTTTTCACCATGGCCACCACCTATAGCTGCCACCACCACCTTGATAGGACCACCACCCATCACTTCATTCTATGTCCAGATCTGAAACATGAAGAGCCGAGCCAAACAATGCATGTAGACGAGCCTTGAAGTGCACCAAAACTCCACTATCAAGCCTAGACCCTTTGTATTCTCATGCCTTGTAACCTCCTCCTTGTTCTTGCCTTCTAGCCATGCCTTTTTAGGTCCAAACAAGACCATACCCAACCCAAAACTAAACCAAAACCATCCCCTAGGCCATGCAAGCAAATGTAGAAAGCAAGGCAAAAAGTTGTGTATTCAAATCACTTTTCATTTCAAAGTTATTTCAAATTGAATGTTGTATTGAATTGTAATTTTATTTTTTTTTGTTTTGGGTTTTAACACAAGTTCTATAGCTTGGATCTCGCTCTCCACTCAAATTTTAGTCTTGTCATCGTGCTTTTGGTTCTGTTGTGTCATTTGTATTGCAATCTCCAGCCATAGCGGTGAGTAAATCTCACCTGACATTTATACTTATGCAAATGTGAATTGACAACAATTGAATGTCTAGAATATTATATATGATGTTATAACTACCTATGATTATTAATTATATGATGTTAAACCTGTTATTTTACCTGTCATATTATCTGATACTGTTATTTATTGTTAAACGGTTCATTTATACATGTTTATCACACTGCAAGTTCCCTGTAGATTAGATTCACTATGGGTTGAAATGATACATACCCGAACGAACTTTAGAATAGGGAAAATCGTTATGGGCTAAAATGATAGGCCTGAACAGTTTTTATTTATTTTATTTTAACTTGGGATTGCGCGTTTGAAATGATAGAACTCGGATTTTGCTTTTTAAACTACGGATTGAAATGATACATATCTGTATCACTTGACCTGGGTTAGAAAACTATATACAGGCCCGTGGTTATTTTTATAAAGTATTTTGAATATTTTAAATATTTTTAAAAGTGTAAAATTATGAAAATTTGATTTAAATTGGATTTTTAATGTTTAAATAAAGAAATTTGGATTTTTTTAGAAGTTAAAAATGTAATTTAAATGAATGGTAAAAGTGAATTTTTGAAATATAACTTAAGTTTGGAAATTTGGTTTTAAAACGATATTTAAGTTATATAAATAAAATGGAAATTTAATTATATTTGGAAAATGGTAAATATGATAATTTGATTTGAATTTGAATTTAAATGATTTAATAAAGTGTTATTGTGTTTTCTATGTATTAAAATGGTTAAATAAATGAAGGCTTAAATGTGAAATTTTAAATTTTAATTTGACTTGGAAATGTGAATTTAGTTTTTATTAAAGGTTTAAGTTAATTAAACAAAGTTGAAAATTTAGTTTAATTAGTGAAATGGAAATAAAATATAAGTGTTAAGTTTATTTGTTAAAAATGTGAAGAAAATAAAATTGTACATTTGGATTTGTTAAGTAAAATTATTGGAAATCTTTGATTTTACTGTAAATGCTTCTTATAAAAATCATAAATTAAATGAGTAATTTTAATGAACATTTTTGAATGTCAAAATATGATTTTTATAATGTTTAAAAGGTTTAATATTGAAGGTTATTATTTGTTGGAAATACACTAAAATCTGGAAATTACTTTTTATAGCATTCAGAAATGTTATGATTTCTGTAAATGAACTAAAACTTAAATAAGAGGCTATTACAACAGTTCTATAATGTTGTAGTTGCTGAAGTAAATTAAAAGGCTAAAAACTTGATAAAGGCCTATTACAGAAGTTCTGTAATTGCTGTAGTGGTCTGCTGTCTTTGCTGAATTTAATGAAACCCTTTAATTTGAAACCTGAGCTATTACAACATTTCTGGAAATGCTGTCTCTGCTGTTTTAAACTAAATTGCAACTAAACTGAGATTTAACAGCAGTTTTAAAATCCTGTCTTAGCTAAATTAAAAATGTTTTCAAGAATAACTTATAACAGTTTTTTCTGAATGCTGTGAAATGCTAAAATTTTCAATGTTTATGGTTTTTAACTTAGTAAATGAACTCAGAATAGTTTAAAACTTTGGAAATTGAATACTTGATTTGAAAGTATAATAATTATACTTTTAATGGTTTAGATGAATTATTTTGATTGAAATATAAACTATTTAAAAGGTGACTTGAAATGATAATAAATAAATGATACCTTTGAATTTAAAAGGTATTTAAAGTTGAATATTTGGATTTGAACTCAAATGATGATTTGATAATGAAGTTTTGAAAAGATATGATATTTTAAAATATCAAATGATTTGAAATGAAGTTTTGGAAAGATATGATATTTTGATATATTGAAATGATTTGAAATGAGGTTTTGAAATGATATGATATTTTAAATATATTGAAATGGTTTGGAATTGATTTAATCTTTATTTTGATAAAGTTTTGGATTTGAAATGATATTCTATTTTGAAGTATAAAATATTGTTTTAAAATTATAACCATGGGTTATAATAACGATTGGTTGTTAAAGAGACCACAATCGGATATGGACATACTCTCTGTCCATACCGAAAACCACTTTAACAACTGTGTACGCGGTGGAGTTTCCAGAATGAAGTAGAATGTTGGTGACGATCCTAAAGGTATATACGTGGACCCAACTCCCATGAGTTGGCATAAAGTGGCTAAAACAGGAGCGATTGACGGGCCAATGAGGTAGCACCTCTAATCGGACACACTTCTTCGATACCATTCTATTACTTTGTGATTGATTGGGTGCACCCCTTGATTTGGGAGTGTTGTTCGAGGTGGGCGGTAGTGGTTGCTATGCGTCACCACCAGCCCGGATGCGTAATTGGTATATCTATCCTGGCATTGCCTAGTTGTGCCGTGTCACTTACCATATCGAGCTTTACTATGATTTGTGATTTCTCCCGTAGCCTGTGGAGTATCGAGGGTAGCCCCCATTTTGGGAGTATGCTAATACTGGATAGGCTACTGGGACTATTACGTGTTAAGGTGGAAAATGTAAAGCCTTAATGCTATTTAAAAGTATGTTTATTTTATACTAGACATTATTATAATAGCGCAATATTACTACATAGTAGATAGTTTAACGGATCCTTAGAGGATGGGCGATCCCAAGCATCCTTTGAGTTACTTGTACCTTTATTACAGTTCACTTGAGTTGGTTTACATTGTATAAGTATGTATGTCCTGAATCAAGTGTTTTGTGTTTGCTTTACGCTCGGGTCAGACTGAGTGATACAGCATTAGAGACTCACCTTTGGAGCTGGAGTTTTGCTTTAAAGAACCAGATATATATTCATTTTGTTATCCAGTTGATTCCAGTTGTATTCTGAGTTGTACCTGATTATCATACTGTTACTCCTATTGTATCTTGGTATTCCTATTGTATCTTACTTAACTCTGATGTATTTATATAGTAGCTTCACGAACTACTATTTCTTTGTTTCCGCTGCATTATATTACTCTGTGTCTGTGGTCTGTGATTATTTATTTACTGTATATTCTGAGTTTGCCAAATATAAATTAACAATTCGGTATTTTGAGCAATTCAAGTCCGACATTTGCGGATGCGAATGGTTGAAAATATTGGGTCGTTACAATATATAAATATTTTGAAAATGATTTCTATGGTTTTGGAAAGAAATATATAGTTTAATAAATATTGATTTTAAGATATATATAAATGTATTTTATAAAGTTTAAATTCTTGATGTTAAAAAGTATATGTTTGAAATTTTTTAAAATTATAAGTTAGTTTTGAAATTATAAATTTCAAGAATTTACTTATAATTTTATTATTTTAAAATATGTATAAATTAGATTTATTATAAGATAAGTTTGATTTAATTAATATGTAACACGTTTAAGTATTTATTCAAATTATATTATAAATTAGTTTTATAATAATTTTAATAAATCAAGGTTTGGAGGATAGATTTGAAATTGATTTGAAATGGTAATTAATTAAGAATTTTATTTAATTAAATCGATTTGAAACTTATGGAATTGGAGATTTTAAAGATATGACTTTATAACTTGATTTTGGTTTAAGGTGATTAAATGAATATTTTAAGTTTTAATAATTGAAGGAAATATTTAGTGATTTGAAATTTGGGGATTTATTAAATTATATTCGATTTATTAAGTGGATATTTCAAAACCAAATAATAATGAAGTTAAATTAAGATATATATGAAATTATCAAATTTAGTTTTGAAATGTTAAATAATTAAAGCTTTAAAATATATTGAAATTGAAATGGTTTATTTTGTGGTTCAAATCTGTATTTGAAATCGATATAATTTGAAATGGTTTATCGAGAAACTAAATTGAATTGAAATTGATGCATTGAGATTGAATTAAAGTTTAATTTTGGAATTCGAGTTGATTTGAATCGATTTGTGAAATTTGAGGAAACTATTTTATTATATAAAGTATTTTAAATTATATTTAAAACTATTTTATATTTTACTTTATAAATTATTTTATATAAATCATTTTTAATATAAATTATTTTAATATAAACTATTTTTAATATAAACTATTTTAATATACTAATTATTTTAAATATAAACTATTTTAACTTATAACTATTTTTATATAAACTATTTTATTTTATAAACTATTTTATTATATATACTATTATTAATACCTAAACGGTTTAAAGGAAATGTTATGATTTCAATGTGTTATGATTTCCAAAGTGGTATGATTTCAAAATGTTGTGATTTCCAAAGTGTTATAATTTTAAGTGTTTTGGTTTCAGAAGTGTTATAACTTTGAAAGTACTATGATTTTGGAAGTGAATATATTTGAAATGGAAATGATATCGTATTGATTTGGTTTTTGAAATGGAAATGATATTTTGGTTTTGAAGTATAAACTATTTTGAAATGACCGCGGTGTTATAATAACGTTCGGTTGTTAAAGAGACCGGGATCGGATATGGGCATACTCTCCATCGATACCGAAAACCACTTTAATAACTGTGTACGCTGTGGAGATTCCAGAATGAAATAGGATGGTGGCGATGATCCTATATGAGGTATATACATGGACCTAACTCCCGTGAGTTAGCATAAGGTGGCTAAAACAGGAGCAATCGACGGGCTAAGTGAGGTAGCACCTCCGATCGGACACACTCCATCGTATGCCATTCTATTACTTTGTGATTGATTTGGTGCGCACTTTTGATTCGGGAGTGTGGCTCGAGTTTGGCGATTGTTGCGGCTTTGCATTACCAACAGCCCGAAAGTGTAATTGGTATATCTACCCTGGCATTGCCTAGTTGTGCCGTGTCACCTACCATATCGAGACCACTACGAGTTTGATTTGGGTCATACCTATAGAGTATCCTCTGGTAGCTCCAATTTACGGGGTATTACTGTACTGTATAGACTATTGGCACTATAACATGTGTTAAGGGGGATATGGGTAACGCCTTAACGCTATTTTAATAGTTTACACGGATCCTTAGGGGATGGAAATCCCAACTATCCTTTAAGTTACTTGTATTTCAGTTGATATTTCACTTGAGTTGGATTTATTGATATAAGAATGTTAATCCTAACTCGAGTGTTTTGTGTTTTGCTTTACGCTCGGGTGAGACTGAGTGGCACAGCGTTTGATACTCACCTTTGGAGTTGGAGCTTCGCTTGGAGATCCATCCATCTATCCATCTTGCAGTTATTCAGTTGACTCCTATGATATTCTGATCTTATATTTGACTATTGTATTGAGACTTCTGTGTATTTGAGACTTCAGTTGTATCTTGTTTTAACTCCGTTATATATATAGTAGCTTCATGAACTACTATTCATTTGTTTCCGCTGCTTATTGTTATATTACTCTGTATCTGTGATTATTTTATTTACTGTATATGCTGAGTTTTGCCAAATATAAATTAATAATCTGATATTTTAAGCAATTCAAGTCCGACATGTGTGGATGCGAATGGTTGAAAATTTCGGGATGTTACAGAATAGTTGAAAAGAATATATCTCTGGAAGATAATTAAATGAATGGAAATATTAATTAATTGGATGATGTTTGATAGTCACCTATATACTTGACATCATTTTATCGATGATCGGTTCAGAGAAACCGAAGTCGGCTTTGGGTGATTCTTGTCCGAAAACCACTTCGAACCAATGTATACATTCGAAAGTGAAGAGATGTTGAAGACAATGATTTTGAAGACGGAGATCTTCATAATGAAGTGCTGCTTCCCACTAGCCCCGCGATTTCATATTATATATCTATGATGGCAGTACTGCTCTGTTATGAAAATCTTCGATGCAAGGACTGCTCGCTACTAATCCTAGTGATGATTCCCGATAAGATGTAATAGGAGAGTACCTTCGGTTTGTCCTTTTCCTTGACAACTTGTATGGATGAGTATCTGACATTGCATTTCTAAAACCACATACATTGATCTTTACAAACGTACATCTATTATGTGGTATAGGAGGTAACTCTCTTATACTTAACATCTTTCTTTCAGATGTATAAGCTTAGAGGTTGTACATTCGTGGAAATCAATAGTGCGTTGATAGAAATGGCAATGTGGCATTCAAAGTGGAACTTTTTGCAACGAACAACTTTTTTACCCTCAAATGTCGACACTAATACATCCATGGTATTTACGTGCCGAGCACTCAAGTGTCGGAAAGGCAGAACATTAGGGTAAAATAAAAGAAGAAAAGAAAAGAAACAAGAAAGAAGAGAACACAATACTAGAATCTCACAACGGAATGATAACATATAATATCAAAATAATACTTTTACAAAGGAAAACTGTATAGATATAATAATCAGAGTAAATTATCCTACCATCAGCCTGGACAGTTATAATAAACTGTCCTCACAATTGCTGATATAAAAATAAACAAAGTAATGCAGTGGAAATAAAATCTACGATAGGGAACCATCCAGCTACTCTCTCCAAGAGCTTCAATGATCATCAATGAAATCTGGAAATATACAAGGGGCTGACTCGAGCATTATAAAAAGAATAACACCCGGATCAGTCTAATAAACCAGCATGAGAAAACTCAAGTAATTTGAATTATTTAATGTTTATAAAACCTTTATAAATAAAGGTATCTCGTAAGACCACACCGCGAATAAAAATGGATGGGTTTTTACCTTACGATAACCAAAACATTTATATATAAGATCCTGTGATATTATAATAACGTCTAAAGTGCTTAATATAAATATAACATAGCTGAAATGTTATATTGATTACGTTTGATAGCATATCAGGTATACAAAAAAATCTGTTAAGGGACATTCGTATAAATGGATTTTCCACGGAGACGTCCCTAGTATACTCATAAGCCATACCGAGACGATCACCTATGACAAGGGTCAGAAACAACCTTCCGAGCGTCGTATATCTCTAGGTAAAATATACCATAATGTAAACACAACCAGCCCACGCCCTAATACGTGAACCGAGTATCATCAACTCCCCATGCAGAACAAATCTATAAGTATACTCTAGATAATGGAGTTGATGTACCCCCTATTTGGGTTAGCTGAACTAGGGATCATGCATCCTGCTCCGTCTTTAGTCATTTCCCGATGTCGAGGCTACGTTCGGCATCTTCACACGAGTTTTCGACAAAACTCGATCAAATAATGAATCCCATATGGATTCCATCATCTTAACAGATTTTGGAACCACACATGGTTTCCATCATCCGCTTCCAAAACATAGAACCCGTATAATAGTTTTGAAGTGATATTCGGTAAGTAAAACACTTACCGATCCCAGACTCTTCAAAACCAATCGATGAATTTCCAGTTAACTCAATTCCGGTTCTTTTAAAAGTATTTGAAAGCTAGAGGCATTTCGTACCAAAAATCCTTCCCGAGAGTTCTTATTAGTATAAATCCATAAAGCATTTTGTATACTTCCTAAGTTAAGTTTGGTCAAGATTAGTAGTCAACTAATCGACTACCAAGTCTAGAATGCTTGCTTATGGGAATCAAGGTTCCACACTTTACACATTTTCGACCTTTCTGCTTAACTATTCCTCGACCTAGAAGAATGCCGATGGGTTAGAGCTCTATTGCTCTATCCCTACCTAAACATTAGCCTTGACTCTCGCAAATAGAGAAGCTTACTCGTTCGACTTTTGATGTTAAGCATATTAGTACTAACATCCCATAAACAATCAAACTAAGGTCATTACATAGTTGTTACTTATCATTCAAGCATAATCAAGTCACATAAAAGACTTTTAATCCCTTTATAATTAATTTATCTTTTATTTATTAAAGCCCTTTTTTATTAGTAAAACATCTTTTTATCTAATAAAACTTCTTTTATAAATCAAGACTTCCTTTATTAATTAGTACTCTGTTATTAATTAAAACTTCCTTTATATACTTGTATAAATATATTGGATTTCTCTTTATAAAAGATATATACTTGTCTTTATAAATTTTTACTATTCATTTATTCTTTTAATGCTTAAAAAGTATTCATATTCTTATTCCAATGATATAAGTGTATTCACAAATCGTTTGACAAGTTTTACTTGCTTGAAATATAATCAAAGAGATTAAAACAATTACTACCAAAACATTGTTATAATAAACTCCTTTCTTTTATAAATTAAACATATAACATTTTATATCTCTTTATAAAAGATTTCAATACTTGTTATTATCTATAAAATTCCATTATTAAAGATTTATAATATTTCTTCCAAAATATAATTCAAGGGTTCAAAAAAACAAATATTGCTAAAACATTGTTTACTACAAACCCAAAACCATTCCATTTAATCATTATCTTCAAAACTCTCCATTTAAAGGTTTATTTACATTTAAGGGTTAAAGACAAGTGTTGCTATAAACAATTGCCACAACATACCTAAACATTTTATACTCTGAAAACATTCATCGTTAAAACTCCCTTTTTAAAGAATTATTTATATTTAAGGGTTAAAGACAAGTGTTGTTCAATACATTTGTCATAACAAACCCAAAACCATTTACTTGTATTTTCTACTAAATATCCATCAGTAAATATCTAATTATATTCCCAAGTATAAAAATAATAAGGGTTAAAAATAAGTGTTTCGAAAAACGCTGTTTACAACAACCCAAAACTATTTATTTATCCATTAATAACTTTACACATTTATTTAAAGATCAGTACATGTCCACACTTATTAATTAAGGCAATACAATTTTAGTTGATTCCATAAAACAATTTATTTTAACTTAAGTGTTAAACTCCAAACTTCCTTTACTATATTTATAAAATACTTAATTTTATATTTAAATCATATATATATAGAAATATCTTTAAAATACTTATTAATAGGTTAAAAAACTTTTAAAACTACTTAGAATATATGATAATTATTTATATAGAATATTATGTAAAAATAAGGAATTTTGAAATAAAATAGAAAAACAAGTTTTAACTTTAAAAGCTACTTAGTTCAAAAATTTATAATTATTTGTTAAAAATATATTTAAACTTGAAACTAATTTTAAAACTCTCTATTATAAGTTAGAAAGCAATCCTAAAAATGTTAGAGAAAAATATATAATTTAAATATAATTAACATCTTTTTATCGATGATTGGTTTGGAGAAACCGGAGTCGAATTTGGGTGATTCCTATCTGAAAACTACTTCAAACCAATGTATACGTTCGGAAGTGAAGGCATGTTGAAGATGGTGATCTTCATGATGAAGGACTTCTTACCACTAGCCTCGCAAATTCATATTATATATATATAGCGGTTGTAGTGCTCTATTATGAAAATCTTCGATGCAAGGACTACTCGCTACTAATCCTAGGGGTGGTTCCCGATAGGATGTATTATTAGAGTACCCTCGGTTTGTGCTGTTCCTGGATAACTTGTATAGATGAGTGTTTGACAATGCATTTCTAAAACCACGTACATTGGTCTTTACAAACGTACATCTGTTTGGTGTTGTAGGATATAACTCTCTTATACTTAACGCCCTTCTCTGAGACTACGAGCTCGGAGTTATACATTTGTGGAAATCAATAGTGAGTTGTTAGAAATGGCAATGTAGAATTTAAATCAGAACTTGTTATGAGAAAAAGCAAACCGTGGCTTTTGTAAAAATTGAGTGTAGCCTCACGAGCCTCACATTCCGGTAATGGTATGGGTAATTATGTGGCCTGCAGAACATATATTTCGGCTATCGGTTTTATGAGTATGAAGGAGTCCAGAGGAATCTGGATCCTCAAGGCATCTATTGCCTAATGGACGGATACAACAGCGTCTAAGTCCTTGGATGAGTGGCCATTGGGTTAGTTGATCCATCGGAGTGGAAAACATAGTATAGCAGCGTCTGAGTCCTTGGATGAGTGGCCATTGAATACTATAGTTGCTGCCCTAAGAGTTTCACATTGGAAGAAAAGGCCACTAGTTCCCTATCATGTTGGTAATCCATTTCCAATACGAACCTTTATGGTTTTGATTGTAGAACTAGTATGCCATCAAATTTAACAAATGTAACAAGCTATTTTGATATTTTATTTGAAAAATGTTTTTCAAAGGAATGTCATTAAAGATAATATAAATTATTTTGGTATAAATGTGTTTTGTTTATTGTAAGGTAAAGCACGTCCGTGTTTATGAGCGACGTGGTCTTACGAGATACCCTTCTTTTTTAAAGGTTTGATTTACATCAATCTGATCTATACATTTAAAATTTGAGTTTTTTCACATTGGTTTATCAAGCCATCTGGGTATTTTTAATACTCGGGTCAGATCCGAGTGGTTTCAGGTTTAGCTGATGACGCTTGGAGTTTCTAGAGGAGAGCTGGAGATCTTCATCAACATATGGACACATTCTATTTTCCGCTGCATTTGTTTTTTTCTTTTCTACAATTGTAAGGACAAAGATTTATAACTGTTCGGTTGAATATAGGTTAGACTCTGATATATGTATGTAAAATTTCCATTGTAAAATAATTTATGATTAATAATATATGTTATTCTATTCGTGTTAGATTCTGTTTTCTACTATGTTTCTATCTTTATTTTATTTTTTCCCTTAACTATTCGCTTTTTCGTTCAAATTAGGTTGGACATATATGGTTTATTGTCAACTTAAAATGTATGGAATTATGGGTCATTACATAAATAAACAAGCCTACTTTATCGGCTTTTAGTGCTAAGTATACGACTAAATATATCCATAAATAAATAAACGTATAAACCATGACCAAGTCACACAAAGCACGATTAAGGCACATAGGTGACTTCTAATCCCCTTTTTATTTAATTAATGTTTTATTAATTATAATCTCTTTTATTAGTAAAACATCTTTTATCCAATAAAACTTCATTTATCAATTTCTATTATTCATTTGTACTCTTTGCAATACTTTAAAAAGTATTCATATACTTATCTCAAGTTGTATAATTATATTCACAAATCATTAACAAGATTTCTTACTTTAAATCTTAATTTTTCTATTTTTTTCCTAAAAGATTCCATACTTATATTATCTTTGAAAACATTCTTTTAAAGATCTAAGTTAATATTTGTTTATGTTTGATAGTTGACTAATCGATTATCCTGCTAAAAACATTTGCATATAGAAATCATAGTTTGTATACTTAACTCGTTTTTGACATTCCAACTTATACTATACCTCGTTCAAGGGTGAAGCCAGGTTTGTCAGAGCACTGGTTGCATATCAAAGCCTTGTCTAGACACTTCATGCTTGAATCTCAAAGATGGATAAGTCTACCTCATCGGTTTTTAGTGTTAAATTTAATATTAATGCATTCATAAACAAGTAAGAAATCAGTATGATTAACATGTTTCTGACATTCCTGACTTAACTATTCATTGGTCAAGAGGGAAGCCAGTAGGTTAAAGTGCTATTGCTTCTATCCCTACTCAAACATCAATCTTAATAATCACAAATAAATAAGCCTACTTCGTCGGCTTTTACTGTTAAACATGATTAATTTCCTTTTCTAAAACTTATAAATAAATATAATACTTTAAAAATACTTATAAATAGGTTTTAAATATCTATGTATAATATTACTTGAAAATAACTAATTTATAATCTGATGAAAATAATTAAAAACCATGTTTTATAATTTAAAACCCCTTTGCTTCCAAAATTCATAAATGAATATTAAAAATATATTTAAACTTCAAAACAACTTTAAAATACTGAAAAATATGTTAGAAAAAGTCCCTCAAAAGATTAGGGAAAAGTACCAAATTTTAATATCATTTTTGAACACTTAAAACCATAAGCAACTTACTGTAATATTTATAAATGCTGTTAAAAGTTATTGTTAAAGAATAACATTGAAATTCATGAACTTTGTGCCTAGTTTTAACCACTCAAACAAATGATTTAAGATTTGAAACTTTTACAGTAAGTACTACCCTTAGGGTATTTAAAAACCATGGAAATAAAACCCTAATGATGTCTTTCTATTTATTTATAAAATTTCCCGAAAATAAGGTATATTTACAAAGTGTATTATAACCACCTTTTTACTGTAACTTTAGCCACTTTGTTTGACCAGTTTAAATCTTTTAAACCTAGGTTTTTTTCAAGTAATAATTAAACATATAATACTTATTAAAAATGCAAAGAAACATCTAAGAATGTTTTTCAAATTAATTACAAAAATTCCCAAAAATAAGATATTTCAAAGTGCTTATATGGCGACCTTCTTTTCGCTATAACATTTTGCAACTTTGTTTTACAGGTTATTGAATGATTTAAATTTCCATATTTTTCCAACAATAAGTACATTTAGAGTACTTATCAAAATTCAAAGAAGCCCATAGGTTGTCTTTTAAAGTTAACTTTGAAAATTGCCGAACATAAGGTATTTTCAAAGCGCATCCATAGCGACCTTTTCGCTTCTAACTTCACAACTTTGGTTCAAAATTTCTATAACTTTCCAAACCATTTCTTTACTATCGCATACACCAAAATATATGTAGATAACACCAAATCAAATTATCCTAAGTTAAGATCATAAATCTTCCATTTATGCAAGTTAAAATTAAGGGATATCGAAGTGCACTTATAGTGACTATTCTCACATCAAACACTTTCAAACATACTTCAATTCAACACACAATCCAACTAAACATGTAAATAAAAAGTCCAAGCCATGCCGCATGTTATAGAAGGTAATATAAGTGATGTTATTTTCTTTCAAAAGCAAGAGCGGTCCAAAGTTTATAATTTTACTTAGCTAATGTCACTTTAACTTTATATTTCAACCACACAACATACACACACAATATATACATACAAGACAGTGAGATAACTCACTTATATCCAAGCCAAACACATGATCGAACACTTATACAACTAAGAAAACTTCCTACCATCACCAAACACATAAAGATCTAAACTTTAGCACTTCCAAGCCAAGCCACCACCTCTCCCTTCTTCCTCATGCTCACGGCCCAAGGTGGAAACCATAGTTCCACTTCACTTCTTCCACTTTCAACTTGATATTCATGCTTCCTACGATAATTTAGGTTAACAGCCAAAGTTTGGTGAAGTTTGGACTTGATTTGCTTTAATTAGAAAAGGATTAATAGAGATAGAAGTGGATTAGTACCAATTAGTTTCAACCATTTTTTTAATTTGTAAAAAGTGATTAGTGAAACCATTAAGGGTGTATTTATAGGTTTGAAAAAGAGCTCATTACCACCTTTTACCTTCCATGAAAGGTCACAAAGGAGCCTCCCACTCGCATGCTGTAACGACCCGTATTTTACGGATCGAAACATCGTAAAATAATTAACAATTGGTTGCATTGTTGATAAGTCGTTCAGAATTTTTCTAAGTCATAGGTCGTGAATGACCTAAGTGATAGGTCGTGACCGACTTATAGGATTGGCGACCTAAGGGGTAGGTCGGCAGCGACTTAAGGAAGTTGATGACCTAAGAGTTTTGGTGAGTTAAGTGTTAGGTCGGCAGGGTGAGTTAGCGACCTAGTGGTTACCGGGTTAGCGACTTAGTATCTTGGAGCGACCTATAGGTTAGCGACCTAAGAAGGTTAGTGTGTTAGCAACCTAAGAGTTAGGCGACTTAAGGAGTTAGAACATAACCCAGTTAGGTCGCGTGAGTAGTTTTGTAATATGGGTTGTTAGGTCGCAGGGAATAGTTTAAGTGTTAGGTCGCGTGATTTCTAAGTCGTAAGTCGCGCACTTGTTAAGTCGTAGGTCGCGCGAGTTGTTAGGTCACTGGGCTTTGGCTTAGTAGTTAGGTCGCAGTCCAATTGTTTGCGTCTTATGTTAGGTCGCGTAAGGACATAACAGATAAGTCGTGAGGTTTTAGGTCGCGTGAAGACTTAAGGTGTTAAGTCGCTGGGTTTTAGCCTGTGTTAAGTCGTAGACGACTTAGGGAAGTTAAGTCTTAAGTCATAGAGAATTGGTCTGTTAAGTCGTAAGTCGCTAAGTCGCGCATAGGCTAAGTCGTTAAGTCGAACTGCTATGTCGCACGCTATGTTAAGTCGGAGACCCAGTTGAGTGGTAAGTCGTAGGACTGCTAAGCCGTTAGGTCATGAGCGACCTAGGAGTTGGGGCGCGCGTGCATATTTGTTAGGTCGAAGAGCTGTTAGGTCGTGTGGGTTTTAGGTCGGAAAGGTCTTAGGTCGTAGGTCGGAAACGACCTAACTCCGAGTTACGACTTAAGAGAATTTCTGCCTATAAATAGAGGGGGTTGGCTTCATTTTTGGGATCCGGATTTTGAAGCGACGAAGTGCTTCCATTTTGAGAGCTCGACTTCTACACTTCTTCACTTCTTTTCTCCACTCTAATCTAGTGCTTCCATCCATCCAAGTTGAAGATCAAATTGAAGATTCAAGAGCATAGATTGAAGATCTTCATCTTTTCAAGAGGGATTTCTTCGTTTAAAGCGGATTCGTGATAGATCAAGCTTGATCCTTCGCTGTCCAGATCTGAAGCGTGTTGATTTGAGTTTGTTTTGGTGATTTGGTGAGTGGTGATTATCTCTCACACGGATCCAAAGGAGTATATCGGATTGTTGGCTTGATTTGGTGTTAAAATAGTGATTTCTATGCATTTTTGTAAACCTAAGTGTAGATCCATGTAGATCCATTGTTCATGATGATTCGACAACCATTTTTGTATACGATTAACCTATGCAAGTTCATTCATCAAGTTGTAGAGATAATTCTCATGTTTTCATGCTTGTTAGACTTTCAACTCCTTAATTACGAAATTGCCATTATTGTTATAATTGTCCATTTTGCTTATATTTGAATGCTTGGTTACTAGGATTGATGTTTGACATGATTGATTGCTGTGAATTAGATGATTGTTGATTGGTTTTAGAGAAGGTGGTCGAAGATGATTCAAAAGCTAAGGGAAAGGCTCTTGAATTGGGAAAGCTGCTCGTGCATATGTAGCGGGATGATGAAGCTCTTATGCGTAGATTTGATGATGTGATGTTGAGATGAGGCTTTGCGAGGATGGGATGAAGCGAAGCATCATGTGATGAAGACTTGGTCTAATCCAGACGGGATCATTCCAAGCACGTTGGTAACTCGGTGATATGATTCGAGTTAAGGATAATGGGTGCTTGAGAGGCACTTGAGCTAGTATGGAAATAGTCATCGAGGAGGATGACTAGGGGGCTTGGATAGCATCGTTGTTGAAGGTTCTAGCAGACTCAAAGCAAGGGTACGTTTGGGCAGTTGCGAAAATCCCAACGACAATGAATTGATGGTCGAGTACCCTGGGTAGTTGCGAAAATCCTTGGCATGGGCTGCGACGACGTGCGGAGTTTTGTCTAGAACCGGGGTTTCCATTAGCCCTAGACGGACGGCTGAAAGAATGTGCCGGTCATTCAATTAACGGTGATATCGAAGCAATGATAACAATGATAGCCAGAGTCATGGATGTTTGGTTGTATCGTCATTCGGACTCAAGAGCGGTATTTTCTAGGTGCTTATCTGATTTAGGCCTTGGTACTTGGAAAACATCGCCCTTGACTCGAATGATTATTACTTTACTTTAAATTGTATGCTCTGCTGTGTTGCTTCTGCTTAGTGTGTGTCTGGGGGCTATCACTGTAGAAAGAGGTGGAGTGGGAGGGTTGTATTCCTATTCCTTTTTTCTTTATGCTCTTTTGGTATGTTGTTAGTTAATTTACTGCTCACTAAGACTGTTGTCTGACTCAAGGCTTTATGTTTTAATTCTTATTGCCTTGGGCTGTTCGTCCATTTTTGGGACGGGCAGACTAGGTAGCAGGTGACAGGTGCTGTTCTCTTCTCACGATGCTGATATCGAAGACGAGCTGGAGGGTTGCATATTATCTTCTTATTATATGTACTGGATGTTCCGCTGTTTTGTATTCTCTGAGTGTTATGTAGTGAGGCTTGATGTATTGGCTATTTGGATGCTTGTATTCAACTATTATGGAGTTTTATATGATGTCATTTTGTTCTGTAAAGCTTCACTATACATATGTTCTATTGTATTTTGTCCATGCGCTGTGAGTAATACGATAGATTCTGTTGTTTTAATCTACCCTGACAATCGTCCATGGTCGCCTGGCACACTTTACAGCGCACTATCTCTAGATTCGGTGCAGGGGTCACGGGCGGTCGTCACATTTGGTATCAGAGCATTGGTTAATCGATTTTACCCAACGCTCGCTGACGTAACTACGTATGAGAGACGTAATTGTATTTTGATGGATGATTACTATATATAATATAGTAGTTTAGCAGTAAGTTAGTCCTTTATGCAGTTGTTTCACTAGATGTTCTGATCATTCCTTTTTATAGATATTGAGAATGAGTCGAAGAGGGAGACCAGCTGCTAGGGAAGGCCGTGCTACTGAGGGGACTGCTGATTATGCGGCCATGTTCGAAGCTATGATGACTTCGATCATGAGAAGGATACCCGTTCCGGGGGCAGCAGTAGATGTTGGAGTTCAAGTCCAAACTCCGAAACCAGTGGATTTTGCCAAGTTGTGCAAGGATTATACTGCTCTTGGAGGGAAGGTTTTCTTGGGAACAGAATCAACTATCGAAGTCCAGAGGTGGATAGATGCTTGTAGAAGGATCTTTGGTGATTTCGGAATTGATGATGCAACTAGGAGGAAGTTGGCATCAAGACAGCTTCAAGGGAGAGCTTCTGATTGGTGGAACTCTATTACCATCAATACTCTGGAAGAAGAGATTACTTGGGAGCAATTCCAAGTCAGATTTGAAGCTAAGTTCATTTCTACAGCTCAGAAGTCTGTTCTGTTCAAGAAGTTTGTGGAGCTCAAGCAAGGTGGGAGATCAGTTCTTGAGTATGTTTCTGAGTTTGAAGCGTTGTCCAAGTATTCCCGGTCATATATTGAGTCTGCATACCAGAAGAATGAGAAATTTGTGACAGGCTTGGACAGTTATCTTGGGAGACAGTTGGTGGATCATTTGGACGATTCATTTGAGAAGCTTGTGGAGAAAGCTCTTAGGCATGAGAGTCTGTTTCCTAAGGAAGGATCTGTTGTTGCTATGACCAGGGAAGAGTCTAAACCCCAGCAGGGTGGAAACAAGAAGAGGAAGCAGCAGCAGCAGAAGGGTAAGGATGGCCAGAAGAAGCCGAAAGGCGAGGTGACTTGCTACAACTGTCAGCAGAAAGGCCATCTCTCCAGGGATTGCAAGAATCCGAAAGCGCCGGCGAAGTGCCATAACTGTGACAAGCCGGGGCATTTTAGGAAGAATTGTCTAGAACCGAGGAGGGACAAGCAGATTGTGCAAGCTTATACTTTGGGAGCTGTTCCTTCGTCTTCGAAAGCTCCTACTGCTGAAGAGAAGGGAAAGAGTGTGGTGGTTCAAGGTACTCTTTTCTTATGTGGTGTTCCAGTTAGAGTTCTGTTTGATACTGGAGCGTCGCATTCGTTTGTTTGTAATGAACTCGTAGGCCCGTTAGGTTTGGAACCGGATATTGTTGATAGGCATTGGTTGTGACTAATCCAGTTGGGGGTTCGTCTTGTTTGTGTATGTTATGCCGTGGTCTAGTTGTATCGAGTCATGGTTGCTCTTTTGTTTGTGATTGCTTTGTTCTGAACTTTGAGGGGTTCGGAATTATTTTGGGTATGGACTGGCTTAGGAAGTATGCGGCTAAGGTTGATTGCGAAAGGTTGGAAGTGACAGTCGAGAATGTGGAGGGGCAAAAGGTTGTGATACGATGTAAGCATGAAGAAGGCGTCTTCATGAGCTTCATGTATTCGCTAGTTGTTCCACAGGATGGACTGTCATTAGTGCCAATCGCGAATGGATTCGAAGATGTCTTTGACGAAGTCAAAGGGTTGCCGCCGCATAGAGAGATCGAGTTTCGTATAGATCTAGTTGAAGGAGCCAGACCTGTTGTGATGCCTCTTAGGAGGATGGTGCCTAGGGAACAGCAAGAGTTGAGGGTGCAAGTTGATGATCTTTTGCAGAAAGGATTCATTCGGCGTAGTGTGTCCGAGTGGGGTGCACCAGTTGTGTTTGCAACCAAGGCAGATGGATCGCTGAGATTGTGTGTCGATTATCGTGAGCTGAATAGGGTGACTAAGAAGAACAAGTATCCATTGCCGAGAATAGATGACTTGTTTGATCAGCTTCACGAAGCCAAGGTGTTTTCTCAGATGGATTTGGCAACGGGATTGCACCAGTTGAGAGTGGCTAAGGATAGTGTGCCGAAGACTGCTTTTCGGACACCATTGGGTTTCTTTGAGTGGCTGGTAATGCCGTTTGGATTGACTAACGCGCCAGCATATTTTGTGGATCTTATGAATAGAGTGTTCAGAGATCAGTTGAACAAGTTCGTACTTGTGTTCGTGGATGATATTCTGATTTATTCCAGAACTGAAAAAGAACACAAGGCGCACTTGCATATTGTTTTGGAAATCTTGCGGAAACATCAGCTGAAGGCTAAGTTTTCGAAGTGTCACTTCTGGAAGAGTGAAGTGAGGTTCTTAGGCCATGTGATTTCTGGAAATGGGATAGCGGTTGATCCCGCTAAGGTGGCAGCAATCCAGGATTGGGTCAGACCTAAGAATGCATCTGATGTGAGAAGTTTTCTTGGATTAGCAGGATATTATCGACGGTTTATCAAAGACTTCTCCAAGATAGCTGCACCGTTAACAGGATTGACAAAGAAGAACCTAGTGTTCAGATGGGATGATAAGTGTGAGCAAGCTTTTGGAATCCTGAAAGAGCGATTGACGAGTGCTCCTGTTTTGACTATTCCTAGTGGGAATGATGAGATGGTGGTTTACACCGATGCATGTGGTACTGGACTTGGAGCAGTGCTGATGCAGAGAGATAAAGTTGTTGTGTATGCAAGTCGACAACTGAAGCCGCATGAAAGGAATTATCCGACTCATGATTTGGAGTTAGCGGTGATTGTATTTGCCCTGAAGATGTGGAGACATTATCTGTTGGGAGTTCGATTCGAGTTGTTTACGGATCATAATTCGTTGAAGTATCTTTTCTCCCAAAAGGATTTGAATCTTCGGCAGCAACGTTGGCTAGAGTTTTTGGCATCATATGATTTTGGTATAGCTTATACTCCGGGAAAAGGTAACGCGGTGGCAGATGCGTTAAGTCGAAGACATGCGGGATTGGGAGCCATGCTTTCAGAATGGAAGAATCTCGAGTATTTAGCTGGATTTGACTTCAGGCCTAGGTGCGAATTGGAACCTGAGATGTTGGCAAACTTATCGATAAGACCTTCTCTTGTGGAAAGGATTGGCGAGAGCCAAAAGCGAGACGATAAGCTTGTCAAGATTATCCGTGATTTGGAATCTGGATTGGATCCAGAAAAGGATAAAGGATTCGAGGTTGATCGAGAGGGTTGGCTTCGGAAGCAAGGACGACTAGTTGTTCCCGATATAGATGGATTAAGGAGTGAAGTTCTGAAGGAGAGTCATCACTCAAAGTTGACAATTCATCCGGGTGGAAATAAGATGTATCGGGATATGAAGAGAACCTACTACTGGGAAGGCATGAAGAAGGATGTTGGGAATTTTATTTCCAAGTGTATGAACTGCCAGTTGGTAAAAGCCGAACAAAAGAAGCCAAGTGGATTGCTTCAGCCATTAGAAGTTCCTACATGGAAGTGGGAGCAGGTATCGATGGATTTTATTGATGGATTGCCTAGAACCAGAATGGGAAACGAAGGTATTTGGGTCATTGTAGATCGTTTGACTAAGAGTGCGAGATTCATTCCTGTTCGATCGACTAGGACTGCATCAAAGTTGGCTGAGTTGTATGTTAAGTGGATAGTTCGATTCCATGGTATTCCGAAGAGTATAGTGAGCGATCGAGACCCATTGTTCACTAGTGGATTTTGGAAGAGCTTCCAGGAAGTTTTGGGAACCGAGTTGTGTTTGAGTACAGCTTATCACCCTCAAACAGATGGTCAGACCGAGAGAGTCAACCGAGTTTCGGAAGATCTCCTCAGAGCTTGTGTTTTGGATTTCGGAGGATCATGGGAAGATCACCTTCATTTGGTGGAGTTTGCGTACAACAACAGTTACCAGTCAAGCATTGGTATGGCACCGTATGAGGCATTATATGGAAGACCATGTAACTCTCCGACATGTTGGTTAGAGACTGGAGAAAAGCTGATGCTTGGGCCAGAGATGATTCGACAGACTTCGGATTGCATAGAGATCATTCGGCAACGAATGAAGGCAGCCCAAGACCGTCAGAAGAGTTATGCCGATAAGCGTCGAAAGGATTTGGAATTCGACATAGGAGATATGGTTTTTGTAAAGATTTCTCCACTGAAGAATGTTATCCGATTCGGGAAGAAAGGAAAATTGACTCTGAGATTTGTTGGACCATTCCCGATCATCGAGCGAATTGGAAAGCTCACCTATAGACTGGAATTACCTGAGAAGATGTTGAGTATGCACAATGTTTTTCACGTATCATATCTACGGAAGTATGTGCACGACTCGAATACCGTGGTTTCTGCTGATAGCTGTGAAGACTTCGAAGTTGATCCAGACGATAGAAGACCTCGTAAGCCGCTTCGTGTTGTGGAAACCGACACGAAACAGCTTAGGAGGAAGGTAGTTAAGTTGCTCAAGATACAATGGAGTGATGATGATAACGACTGTACGTGGGAGGTGGAAGAGAGGATGAAGGCAGCTCATCCTGAACTCTTCAAGGTATGGCCCTAAGGTGTCATCTCATCTCGCGATATTGTAACTTGTTCTAAGTCTTAGAATTCTGTACGCTAAGTTAGAATTGGATGCATGGTTTGTTGATTACTATGGATGGTAGGCGTACAGAATAGTCTTTGATTGCTTTGTTTGCTTGGAATTTCAGGGGCGAAATTCCTAAGGGGGAGAGAATGTAACGACCCGTATTTTACGGATCGAAACATCGTAAAATAATTAACAATTGGTTGCATTGTTGATAAGTCGTTCAGAATTTTTCTAAGTCATAGGTCGTGAATGACCTAAGTGATAGGTCATGACCGACTTATAGGATTGGCGACCTAAGGGGTAGGTCGGCAGCGACTTAAGGAAGTTGATGACCTAAGAGTTTTGGTGAGTTAAGTGTTAGGTCGGCAGGGCGAGTTAGCGACCTAGTGGTTACCGGGTTAGCGACTTAGTATCTTGGAGCGACCTATAGGTTAGCGACCTAAGAAGGTTAGTGTGTTAGCGACCTAAGAGTTAGGCGACTTAAGGAGTTAGAACATAACCCAGTTAGATCGCGTGAGTAGTGTTGTAATATGGGTTGTTAGGTCGCAGGGAATAGTTTAAGTGTTAGGTCGCGTGATTTCTAAGTCGTAAGTCGCGCACTTGTTAAGTCGTAGGTCGCGCGAGTTGTTAGGTCGCTGGGCTTTGGCTTAGTAGTTAGGTCGCAGTCCAGTTGTTTGCGACTTATGTTAGGTCGCGTAAGGACATAACAGATAAGTCGTGAGGTTTTAGGTCGCGTGAAGACTTAAGGTGTTAAGTCGCTGGGTTTTAGCCTGTGTTAAGTCGTAGACGACTTAGGGAAGTTAAGTCTTAAGTCGTAGAGAATTGGTCTGTTAAGTCGTAAGTCGCTAAGTCGCGCATAGGCTAAGTCATTAAGTCGAACTGCTATGTCGCGCGCTATGTTAAGTCGGAGACCCAGTTGAGTGGTAAGTCGTAGGACTGCTAAGCCGTTAGGTCGTGAGCGACCTAGGAGTTGGGGCGCGCGTGCATATCTGTTAGGTCGAAGAGCTGTTAGGTCGTGTGGGTTTTAGGTCGGCAAGGTCTTAGGTCGTAGGTCGGAAACGACCTAACTCCGAGTTACGACTTAAGAGAATTTCTGCCTATAAATAGAGGGGGTTGGCTTCATTTTTGGGATCCGGATTTTGAAGCGACGAAGTGCTGCCATTTTGAGAGCTCGACTTCTACACTTCTTCACTTCTTTTCTCCACTCTAATCTAGTGCTTCCATCCATCCAAGTTGAAGATCAAATTGAAGATTCAAGAGCATAGATTGAAGATCTTCATCTTTTCAAGAGGGATTTCTTCGTTTAAAGCGGATTCGTGATAGATCAAGCTTGATCCTTCGCTGTCCAGATCTGAAGCGTGTTGATTTGAGTTTGTTTTGGTGATTTGGTGAGTGGTGATTATCTCTCACACGGATCCAAAGGAGTATATCGGATTGTTGGCTTGATTTGGTGTTAAAATAGTGATTTCTATGCATTTTTGTAAACCTAAGTGTAGATCCATGTAGATCCATTGTTCATGATGATTCGACAACCATTTTTGTATATGATTAACCTATGCAAGTTCATTCATCAAGTTGTAGAGATAATTCTCATGTTTTCATGCTTGTTAGACTTTCAACTCCTTAATTACGAAATTGCCATTATTGTTATAATTGTCCATTTTGCTTATATTTGAATGCTTGGTTACTTGGATTGATGTTTGACATGATTGATTGCTATGAATTAGATGATTGTTGATTGGTTTTAGACAAGGTGGTCGAAGATGATTCAAAAGCTAAGGGAAAGGCTCTTGAATTGGGAAAGCTACTCGTGGCATATGTAGCGGGATGATGAAGCTCTTATGCGTAGATTTGATGATGTGATGTTGAGATGAGGCTTTGCGAGGATGGGATGAAGCGAAGCATCATGTGATGAAGACTTGGTCTAATCCAGACGGGATCATTCCAAGCACGTTGGTAACTCGGTGATATGATTCGAGTTAAGGATAATGGGTGCTTGAGAGGCGCTTGAGCTAGTATGGAAATAGTCATCGAGGAGGATGACTAGGGGGCTTGGATAGCATCGTTGTTGAAGGTTCTAGCAGACTCAAAGCAAGGGTACGTTTGGGCAGTTGCGAAAATCCCAACGACAACGAATTGATGGTCGAGTACCCTGGGTAGTTGCGAAAATCCTTGGCACGGGCTGCGACGACGTGCGGAGTTTTGTCTAGAACCGGGGTTTCCATTAGCCCTTGACGGACGGCTGAAAGAATGTGCCGGTCATTCAATTAACGGTGATATCGAAGCAATGATAACAGTGATAGCCAGAGTCATGGATGTTTGGTTGTATCGTCATTCGGACTCAAGAGCGGTATTTTCTGGGTGCTTATCTGATTTAGGCCTTGGTACTTGGAAAACATCGCCCTTGACTCGAATGATTATTACTTTACTTTAAATTGTATGCTCTACTGTGTTGCTTCTGCTTAGTGTGTGTCTGGGGGCTATCACTGTAGAAAGAGGTGGAGTGGGAGGGTTATATTCCTATTCCTTTTTTCTTTATGCTCTTTTGGTATGTTGTTAGTTAATTTACTGCTCACTAAGACTGTTGTCTGACTCAAGGCTTTATGTTTTAATTCTTATTGCCTTGGGCTGTTCGTCCATTTTTGGGACGGGCAGACTAGGTAGCAGGTGACAGGTGCTGTTCTCTTCTCACGATGCTGATATCGAAGACGAGCTGGAGGGTTGCATATTATCTTCTTATTATATGTACTGGATGTTCCGCTGTTTTGTATTCTCTGAGTGTTATGTAGTGAGGCTTGATGTATTGGCTATTTGGATGCTTGTATTCAACTATTATGGAGTTTTATATGATGTCATTTTGTTCTGTAAAGCTTCACTATACATATGTTCTATTGTATTTTGTCCATGCGCTGTGAGTAATACGATAGTTTCTGTTGTTTTAATCTACCCTGACAATCGTCCATGGTCGCCTGGCACACTTTACAGCGCACTATCTCTAGATTCGGTGCAGGGGTCACGGGCGGTCGTCACACATGCCACCTTTACACCTCATTTTCAATAATTAATACTTAAGACTTTCCATAAAGGCTCATTTTCAAAATATCTTCTATGACATCACCCGTGGCATCATCAAAATATTTATTTTCCATAAATAGAAAAATATTTTTATTTCATATCAATATTCTCTCAAATAAATAAGTGTATGTAGAAAAGTTTGTACAAATTCCGACAAGTAAAAAACTATTTATCGATAAAACGATTTTCGGTCACAGTATCATTATTTCATCAAAGTAACTATTTTTATTAACATTTTTCCAAAACAAGTTTACAATCATTAGTTATGATTTAAAATGGGATTACAAAGGTTATTAAATCACTTTAAGAACATTTAATCCAAGATTTAAATCATTTAGATATTTAAATACGAAGTGTCTGAAATTCTGGGTCATTACACTAACCTTATACACTTATGTCATAGGCTCGATAGCTATTGCATAGGAAAAATTGCTTACATAACCCTTTTGGGTGAGCAAGCCCATGTATTTCCTTTTCCCGCTCTTCCAACATCCATATACTTATTAGTACATAATAACCATAACATCTATGTAACCATTGCAACCATCGCAATCAATGGAACCATTGGAACCAATGCAAAGCAACCTTTGGAAGTAATGCAACCAATGCAGCCAACGGTAATAGTAAAAGCAGAAAATAGTATTCCTACTTATCCATCGTAAAAAATGATCACATATTGCAACAACAAAAATAAAACATAGCCATCAAACACAAACAACATTCAGTGTCAACCCAAACCATCAAATAAGAAAATAATAACGCACAAATATACTTACATACGTCATCATCAATGTAAATATAATCCATCAAATGTATACTAATCCTATCAACATTAGTGATACAATATCTATCACCAAATAACCATAAATAACTACCTATCAACTAGTAGCAATAATGGTAAAATATTGCACACTCATCAAAATGCGATACGTCATCAAAACATCCAATATATGTCTAATAATTACAATCAATAACTAATTGCACATCCAAATTTTACATCCACTACACCCTTATGTATAAAATCGTTTTATTATTATTTATTATAAAGTCACGTTTATTTCACTACGCCATAAATGGCCTACTGCAACACAAAAAAAATGTTGGCTCAGGCCCGAAAAATGTTGCCATAGGTCTATGGCAACACTTTTAGGGTGATGCAATTTTTGTCGTTGCCTTAGACCTCAAAGGCAACATTTTGACAATCTAAGGCAACATAAGTAATATTGTTGCAATAGAACCCTATTTGGGTCTATGGCAACACCCATTGGTGCCTGTAGCAACATTCAAAAATGTTGCTATAGATATTGATTTTCTGAATTTGTGGGGCCCACAATATAGAGCATATTCGATTTTTTAATAGAAATAAATATTTATTTAATAAAATGCTATTTGCATAGAATTTGATATTCAAACAGTAATTTATTTAAATAAATATTTTATTTCAACATTTGAAATAGTACAAATTCCTGACTCCACTATTTTACAATTCAATGATATATAACACTGATATTCACATATACAGATATTCCTCACTACATCACTCAGTTCACTCACTACATATGCAGTTTCAATTTATACAGACACCGACACTAACAAATATATGACGAGCCGAAGGCGAGCCGAGTGCCGAGCCGAAGGCGAGGCGAGAAGCGGGTCCGGGCGCAGCGCCGGCGGGGGTCCGGGGCACCGCAGTCCCGGCGGGGATCGAGCCTTCTTTGAAACGACGTAAAATGATGCACAAATGAACACCTCCTGCGAATTTGAACACCTCCTCGATGATTGACTTTTGCAACTCTTTCATGGCTTCTTCTGAATCATCCGACCTTTTTCCAGCCATCATTCTTAGCTCTGCCTTGGTAAAAGACCTGAAACCATGATAAATAAAAATTGACATTTCATCGAACATGTTGCGTGTTAATAAGTAATACATTACCCTTCATCGAACATGTTGCCTAATCACCTAATCACAATCGCTGGCATAACCACCCATTCCTTCCTTCCACAAAACAATAACAGCAACCTACCATTCCACCACCAACTTCCTTTCACCAATTCAAACTGCCTTAACCCAAACTCCTCCCTGCTACATTTCAAGCAACAACAACCTTCTCAAGCAACCACTGCATACTTCATTATCGAAACCCCTACCAGCAAACTGCATTTTCTTCCAAACTACCATCTCACAACCAAAACATCCCAAACGCGCAACAACAAACAAAGCTCTAACCTATCACTTCATATACTTCAACCTCCATCACACCTTCATATCCAACTTCTACAAACTGCGACAACCAGATTCACCATCCAGCTACAATCAGCCACAAACTCCTGCCCCTATCACCTAACGAACTCAAACCATTTCTGCACATAGCACAACAAATCCCTTCCTCTACAATCTGTCACAACCAATTCGCATCTCCTCACTAACCCTATGCCTTCACCATCACAACAACCACCTACCTGCCTTCTCCGACAACCCGAACTACCCCTACACCCTAACTTCCTCACCAATCAAACTGAAAACCAACCTGTTAAAAACTCCTCCAAATCGCGAACCCACCAGCGCCTCCCATATCAAATTCACCAACCGCAATTTCAGCAACCCATCGACCAGAACTACCTTAAATCACCATTGGCCTCACCTCCATCGCTTGAAATTTCAATCGCAATCACCCACTGACGTAACCCAGTCCAATCATGACCTAACTCCAACAACAATCGCCGATTCACAAGTCGAACAGACATTTCCAGATCTCGACAACAAAGCAAACGGGGCTCGACATGTAGGCACACAGCAGCGAAATTGGAGGTGAGAACGAAATGGGGAACGAAGCTTGTCTGAAATCACTACCAACCTTTGAAAAAAGGACGAGATTTTGTTTTTGGAAGAAAAAAAGAAACGAAAATATTATTTGGAAATTAGGGATTTGAAAATTGGGGGTGAGAACGAAAATGATATGAAAAGTAAAGCGGGAAAACGAAAATTTGGAGCAAATTGTAGCGGTGATCCAGTTTAACAATCGGATTAAATGTAGACCGTTGGATCGTATTCACGCGGATTGCTAATTTTATTAATTTTTTAATCTGAATACATCTATAGCAACACTATATAATAATGTTGCATCGTGTTACAATTTTTTAGCTAGAGCAACACATTTTTATGGCTAAGGTAACACCATAAATACAATGTTGCAGTAGGACCAAAATTTTATATCTATCGTAAAATTTTAGCTGGCAACACCTTGCAAAAATGTTGCAGAAGGTCATTTATGGCGTAGTGTTTGTTCATCCGAAAAAATAATAATTCTTTTTAAACGATAATATACTCTTTAATTTTTATATTGTACTTCCATTTCTCTAAAGACTTCTTTACATCGCAATTTAAATCAAAACAACAATCTTCATCAAATTTCTCTTTAAAATGATATTATTACTATTTTACATAATAATAATAATATATCAAAATCTCTTTAAATAATTTCCAAAACCATTTTGTTACCATTTACTCCAAAAACATAACATTTTATTTTAAATCAACGAAACTCACTTTATTAAATAATAATAACAAACTTTCAAATTTAGTTTAAAATATATTATCCGTTATTATTTATGATTTTCCCAAAAATTCATAAATAATAACCTTATCAAATTTATTCCATAAATTTGATTTTATTTAATTATCCACTATTATTTACAAACATCAAATAAAAACTATAAATAACCACTTCTATCATTTATTTATAAAATTTTCCCATTATCATGCAATTTCACCCACTTTATTTTAATTAATCAAAATTGATTTTTAAATCCACAATTAATTACAACTGCCTCTAATAATACAATAATCAATAATAAACAATCAACTGCAAGTCACGACATATCCAAAATACGAACATATCCAAACAATCACCAATATATCGCAACATATATCAATATTTATAGTTTTTCATTAATGGATAAGCATTTATATTTTAAAATTCAAGTAATTAAATTAAATTAGCTATACCAATGCACTTTCACAAATAGCCTCCAAACTCAGCAAATCCAATGTAAAATCGTTTTAAATTCCACTATGAGTCCAATAGAAGAAACCACATGTGAATCAAAGTTCATATGTGATACATATGGAGGTTAAAAGTTTCATGACTGAAATTTTAAATATTAGATAGGGCTAAAATGAAAAGGAAGCACTCACCCCAATAAAAATTAACCTAGATTTATTTCAAATCAATGAAGAGTGGTGTATTCTCCTTCCATTATAACCCGAGTTGCTTTCAAAATCTAAATGTACACGTTGAATGAATCCCTAGCCTTTTTTTCAATTACATTTTCTTTTAAAATAAATGATATACTTTTTGAATTATGAAAGGAATTAAATTGTAGAAAAATTCCTAGTGGTTGCTTTCCAAAAGTTAACTTCCTTCCTCCTCAACTCTATTTATTAATAGGGTAGGATGATTAATAGAGTAAATTATAATGAATCAAATACATTCATTTATATGAAGTGTAAGAAAGTATATAAGTGGTGTATATATGTGTAAATGAAACGTGTATAAATGAATTTAGAGAAGGAAACCTTTTGTTTCCTTCTTTTACCTTATGCAATTACTAAAGGGAAGATATGACAATATATGAAGCAAGAGAAACCTTTCATTTCTCTCACTCTTTAATTGTAATAATTAATGTATTAAATAATATTTATAACTTATCAACCAAATTTACACATGTCTTTGTTGTCCAAGTTTTGATTAATGAAATATATGCATACATCCATAATGATTATAGATATACACATATATTATATATATTATAGTTGTTTTAAATAATTTGAAATCCAAAATTAACATTAATGGGAAAGATTTTAATTAAAGGAAAGTTTAACAACAAAATGTTAAATTGTTGCAAAAAATCCTCTTACAAATTTGATTTAACTAAAACATGTATATTTCCATATACATGATTATTATAATTTAATAATTTAGGTCTAAACAACATATATCTCCAAACATTGTAGCATATGATATATGTAACATACATTTGTACAAATAAGTTTTGATTTCAAAGTTAATAGTTTTCATTAAAAAACTAATTTAGGAATGAAACAATGCTTTAGATTTACATGGGATTTTAAATATAGAAAACCATAAAGAATTGAATTTGCACTAAAGTCCATTCACTAATCTTAAATCAATGTTTTTTAAACAAGGATTGAAACAATTATATACAAGTATTTACCATATGGAATTAAAGATCAATTTCAAAGAACAATTGATAGCTTAACATATACAATTCATTTGTATTTGAGTATGTAAGTGTTGTACAATTATATAAAAAAATCTCATTAAAAATCAATTTTCAATTTCAAACGTTTCTAAACTAAAATAAAATAAATTGGGACAAATTTTAGACCCGGCTTCCTTTGTTTGATAGGATTTTCGGGACATGGAGTTGGATGATGTGATGAAGCTTTGTTTGGCATCACGATATTTGATTGATACTGCTATGGATTGATGGAACTCTATTAAAACAAATTTCTATGTGAATGACTTTTCTTGGGCCTAATTCAATGATGTTTGAGATGAAGTTTGTTGCGAAAGCCGAAATGACTTTGTTGTTTATGAGCTTTCTACACTGAAGTAGGGGGCTATGGTAGTTGCTGAGTATGAGAATAGGTTCGTTGCATTATCTTGGTTCAGGTTGGGTTTGGTAGACACACCGTTGAAGAAGAACATGATGTTCATTGCAGGTATGCGTCTATAGTTTTAGAGGGACATGATGAATCATATTCAGGGATCTTTTCTGAATCTTATAGGCATGAGTTTGAGGTTCGAGAATTTGGCTCCAGAAGCCGTCTATTTCTACACCAACGAGGGACGACAAGCATAAGTTTCATCCATCGAGGGACATCTCAAGTTTAGCTTGCCATAAGTATGGAAAAAAGGGGCATTTTTGTTCGGAATTGTAGGTCTAAAGGGGGAGGACAAGTGGCAAAAGCGTTGTTTGTTAAGGCACCGATTGCTAAGGTACTGAAGTTAGAGCCACAAACGGCCAAAGCATAGTTTGTTCCGAGAAAAAGTTGTTATAACTGCCACCAGCTAGGTCATTTTGCTTGGGATCTTGCTACTTCAGAAAGGACAATAGCCTAGTGTTTTTGCACTTGCTACAGCACCTTCCACTTCCGCAGCTGCAAAAGGAAAGCAAGTTTTGAAAGGTATTCTATCTATTTATGGCATTCATGTTCATGTTTTATTTGATACCGTTGCTTCTCTTAGTTTCATTTCTAGTAGCCTTAATGATAGATTAAGACTGGAGCTAGTTATGGCTTCTGACTCTATTTGTGTGTCGAACCCCGTAGAGGGCTCGGTCGATCTTAGTATGATTTGTTTTGGAGTTCCAGTTACTTGTATTGACCAAATTTTTCCTTACGATATGTATGTTCTGGATTATATTGGGTTTGATGTTCTGCTTGGGATGGATTTGTTATCCCAATATAATATAGTCTTGGATTGTGTTAAGCGAACTGTATCATTTAAGACAAGGCAGGGAAAATTATAGTAGTGAACTATGGAGGGCATAGGTCGCTTATGAGTAGTTTTCTTTATTATCTTGATGTAACGAAATAGGAGTTGGGTTCAATCTTTGTTATGTAGGAGTTCATGGATGTGTTTAAAGAGGTGTCGAGTTTACCACCTCAACGAGAGATTGAATTTCGCATTAATTTGGTTAAGAATGCTAAACCTATCGTGTTTCATGTTGGCATGCTAGTACTAAAGGAGAAGTCGAAGCTAACTAATCAGGTCGGTGATTTGTTGCAGGAAGGCTTGATCCAACCGAATCATTCGAATTGGGAAGCGCCTATTGTCTTTCCTACAAAGGCGGATGGTTCCTTAAGATTGTAAGTAGATTACCGCAAGCTCAACATGTGGACTGTTAGGAACAAGTATCCTTTGTCTATGATAAATAACTTATTTGATCAACTTTATGGTGCTCAGGTGTTTTCTCAGCTTGATCTTGCTATGGGGTTTAATCATCTTATGGTAGTAGAGGTGTGATGCCCCACCCCGAGACCCACATTAACAAAGAGTATTACTGGGTAATACGGTCTGCTAATGTGGATAATAGGGTTGGTTGAGAGCGACCATCCATAGCTTTGTCTTAAACATCTATTAAATACGTCGATTTAATGCTCTATATTTTTTTTCTTTCACAAGTGAATCGACATATTCAATAAAAGCTTAATACAAAACTATAGTGGCTAACAGATCTATCAGAACAAAATACAACAACAATATGTACATCACATCACAGAACAACAGCCAAACATATATATACATATACACAGGTACATCCCAGTACAATACAAAATGATACAACATAAGTGGTACAAGAACCAGACTATATAAAATGAGTCAAAACAATAGATACATATCAGAGTCACAAACTAAAAAAAAAACTAAAAAAGGGTGGTAAGTAGATATCCAAGGCGGAAGCAGCATAAAAAAGTCCTATCGCATGTGTCTAACCTGAAACAACTCGGTCTTACCCGAGTATATAAAAATACACGGGTCAGTCTAGCTTAAACAACCGATTAGTATGATAAGTGTACTAAAGGGTAAAGGATAAAGGGTACTAATTCTTCTCGAATAAGAAGAATTAGTACTAAGAACATGTCCATAATTCAAGTGAGCTGTGACAGCCCATAATTTAAGTATATTTATATATATAGGTTACATACTTTGCAAAAGAAAGTTAGTTAGTTGAAAAACAAAAATTTTCTTTTCTCTGAAAAACAATGGTGTGTAGATAAATATGCATGTCTTTTTGCACGTGCACACTATTCCAGTATACTACCTGAGCAAGGAAAAATTAGTATGTAGAGGCCCTGTTGGTAAATGCAAAAGTAAATGACTGCATGACCTATTAGTATAGCTACATTAACCCAATTATAATGTATAAATAACCTAGGCAGTCTTAGTCCTAATTTAAATAAACTAAAAAAAATGTATATATATAATAAACATGGCAGCATGCATGGGTAGAAAATATAATAACTAATTAACACACACATTTGGTTAGACACATAAGCTTTTATGCATAATTAAAATCAGAAAATGCCAAGCCAGAATCATGCATAAAGTGTGTAAAGAAAATTGCCAAAAATAGTTAAGACAAGGAAAAAGGGAAAAATGGTAAGGAGGGAAAGTGGAGAGGGTGAGCTGTTGGGTGAAATCAGAAATAATGATGGGATTTCTGATGAAAATAAATTACCTAACTAACCTTAAAACCCTAATAACTCCATTATATACCTCATCACCTCCTACGGGTGCACATGAGAAAAACCAGAAAACAAAACATAGAAAGAAAGAGAAGGCAGGCAGCAGTTAGGAGGTCAATAGCAGACTTAAATCAAGGCTTAGGAAGAAGAACCTTGGTGAGTAAACCCTCACTTGGCAAGGCATTAAGACCTATGGAAGGCAGCCATTTGACCTTTAATTTATTTTAATTCTGTTTGAAGTTTTGCTTGCATTTTTAGTCTAATCCTTTTCTGTTGTTTCTGAAGATATGTGTCTTGTATTCCTTGGTTGTCATTTAACCTATGATTGATTGTTCATACATGATATATTTAAGGATAAATTGATGATAATTTAGATGTTTATGTACCTAGGAAATGTTTTAGGATTAAGCATAAATTTATAAAAAGTAAGGTGCAAGGCAGTAAGAGGAAGTGGTCCTCTGGCTTATGTCTTGCAACTGAAAAGATGGTTAGGATGCAATGGAATTTCCATGTGCTGAATCCTGATTTATCATTTGATGTTCTCTGGAAATAAGGTTGAAGTAATAAGAAAATACACTTTAATATGTGGGTGGACTATAAGGAGAACCAGAGTAGCACTTCACTTGGTAAAGGCTTTAGGCTATGCTTTAACCAAGGTATATCTCTAAAATAAAACTAACTTGAACTGGTTTTTAAAGTATAAGTGATTGTTGAATATATATGTATAAGTGAATGAGTTTTGATGGATGTATAGAAATTATTAGTATGTAGTGATTGGGGATAAAACAGTGTTGGGCATAATTTTGCATAAAAAAATATAGGATGTGTGAGAAAACTTAGTAATTAAACTAAGGACATGGGTCACCTCTATCAGGTTGGGTAAGAGGGAAGTGGGTATGGCATAGTGGTTGGCTTGCACCAAGGTTGGGGTGTGAGTTTGCACATGGCATGATCATGTCCAAAAGCTTATAGTGCACTGGAAAGTAAGAAGCAGTTCCAGGCAATGTGCACCAATGCAACCATAAAATGTGATACTGGATCCTTTTTGAAATGAATAACATGAAGTGAATATACATGCAAAATGTATAAATGCTAAAAGTATATGGGAGTCTTAATATGCAGTCTCATATTGGTACTTTAGCTTAATGATATGGATGTTGCTTGTTCATGTTTGGTAATGCCTGTGTGATTTGCATGATGGCTGCTATGAATTTCTAAAATAAAGATTTATGTTAAGAAATTAGTCTGAGCACATATACATGTATTTAGCAGTTCCCTCATTTCACTGTAAGGATACTTAAAAATGTGAACATGAGAAAGTGGTTTAATAATCTGAGTAAAACATTTAGCTTCTGAAACAAAGGTGATATGGAATTAGTTCCATAAATCTTATGTATTGTCAATTGAATTTACTCATACCAGACTTTAGTCTGACCTGTTTGTTGCTTGCATCAAATGGGTGCTTCACTTACATGGTGGGGAAGATCATGGGATGTCTGCAGGTAATGAAGAAGCTAAGTAAAAAGAGCAGAAATGTGATGCTAGGAAGAAATTTCTAACAACTGAAATATGGCTTTTGTTGAAGAATGTCCCTTATGTTTTATTTTAAAGACTTATATGTAATTAATATTTGCAGTATGTTGAGCTTGATTATTATGTAATGAATGATTTTAGGGATTATTATGTGATGGAACCATTACTAGTAAAAGAAAAAGTATCAGGAGTTGAAACTATATTCAGTGGAAAAGATAGATATGTTTAGCTTTATATTATAATTTGTAAGCATGTAAATTTCCAAGAATTTAGCAGTAAAGTAATCATAGACCTGATGCTTATACCTATCCAAACCAATAGTGAGAATATATATACATCAGACTGTTTTAAAGATTAGAATCCACCTACATATGAATTGAAGCAAAATTTTATGAGACAAGGAATAACCCAAATTTAAATGTGTTTGATGATTTTATGAATGAATGAAACTAGTATATTATGATCAATTAGTTTAAGGAACTCACCAAAACAAATTAGTCCAATTGAAAACTAAGGTAGGCAGAAAACAACTGTACATGACTATGTGCACACAGGTGCACAGAAGCATGCACAACTCATGGCTCATCTGTTTAAAAAGGCAAACCTTGCAAATTTAAATATTACAAGTTAGTTCATATGTTATATCAGATACACAAATGCTAAATGTAGGAAAATAAATGGAAATTGGCTAAAAAGAATTAAACAAAGATTTAACCTCAGTCTTATTACTATTTTTTTTATAGACCGAGATACCCTTTACAGAAATACTCTGATATTAGAATTAAAATGAGCACAAAAATAGTTTTATAAAGTAGTATATCAATATTTCTATATTGATCAAGTGGATCTTGGGAAACACATAGGAAAATATGCATATAAAAAAATATATAGTTGGTTTGTGAAAGAGTGCAACCCTGAATTAGTTTTGAACTAATTGAGTCATTCAAAATAAATGACAACTAAGGGTAGGGTTGCCTGAGTTGGTATCAGAGCTGTGTTATTAAATACATAGCCAATACAAATACTTGGTTGAATCTGTGTGCATTGTTTGTACTGTTTGCATTGGTTGTTTTATTTATTATGTATGAATGACTTCACTACTAGTTTAAAAGTGAAGTAGTGAATAGGAATTAGAACTAACCATACTAGAAATGTTCAATAGAGGCCCAGAACAGTTAGGAGCAATCCCCAGGCTGCTGGAGAAAGGGAGGACAATCATGTTGAACAGGCAACTGGAATGGCCACTGATCCCCCAATGATTAACATGCAAGATTTTGTTAGAGTATTAAGGGATGGGATGGCACCTAGAGTAGATAATCCTCATGAGGAGCTATCCAAATTGCTTAAAACATATACACATTTAGGAGGCAGTAGCTTTGATGGCACAGAAAATGTCATGGGTGTCCAGACATGGCTAAGAACAGTGGAAAGGATCTTTGCAGATATGCAGGTTAATGACCAGAGAAGAAGGCAAATAGCTTCAAGACAACTAAAAGGCCTTGCTTTGGATTGGTGGGAAGTGATCATTGCAGGTAGGCAAGAGCAAGAGATCACATGGAATCAGTTCAAAGAAATGTTAGAAGCCAGATTTGTCCCGGCATCAGCCAAAGCCTCATTAATTGAGGAGTTTATTAAACTTAGGCAAGGATCTATGAGTGTCACTGAATACACTCAAAAATTTGAAGGGTTGTCCAAGTATGGAGCAGTATTAATCCCAGATGAAGTTTCAAGGAATGCAAGGTACATTCAGGGGTTGAATGCTGGATTGAGTAGGGCCATGTTACCCTACAAAGACAGAACCTTTAGTCAAGTTATGGACTTGACATTATCATTTGAGCAACATGATAATGCCAGGGAAAAATTTAAGAATTTCAGAAATAGTAAGAAAGGGAAGAATAGAGCACACCCATATGAGAAGAAGAAGGGAGAAGCAATGAAAAAATAAGGAAGTAAGGTGTCAAGCTCTGACAGTAAGAAACCTAAAGTGATCTGTTACAATTGTGGAAAGGAAGGCCATATAAAGACCAAATGCCAAGCACCCAAGTCAACTATTCTTAGGTGCTACAACTGCGGTAAAGAGGGACATATGAAAAGGCAGTGTCCAGAAATGGCAAGGGTGGCTGTACTTGAGGGAAAAGGCAGGGCAATGGAGGAACCTAGTCAAGTGGAAGGTATATTATTTATTAAAAGCATACCCATATCAGTTGTTTATGACACAGGAGCTACCCACTCTTTTATTTCTTATGACATAGTTCAGAAACTGGGATTGATATGTATTCTTGTTGATAAACCATTGCATATTGATAGTCCCATAGGAAGTTCCTGTATTACTAACATGAAATGCATGCAAGTAGAAATATGTATGGGTGGTCACATCTTTATTTCAGAATTATATGTGCTAAATTACCCTAAGTTGGATATCATACTAGGGATGGATTGGTTAAAAAGATTTCATGCTATTATTAATTTAGAAAATTCTACAATCTCACTACAACTTTCTGATGGCAAAAGAATTTTGGTCATGTTTAAGGTAGCAAAAGCTAGGGGTCTGGGCAGGATGTTCAACTTGAAAAATAGTGAAGTTGAACCAAGCCTAGAAAAGATACCCATAGTTAACCAATACACTGATGTGTTTGGTGAAGTGAATGGCATCCCTCATAATAGACCAGTAGAATTTCAAATAAGACTTAAACCAGGGACAAGCCCTGTCATTAAGAAGCCAAATAGGATGGGTCCTAAAGAACTAATTGAGTTGAAGAAGCAAATTGAAGAATTAGAGCAAAAAGGCTTCATTAGGCCTAGTAGTTCAAACTGGGGATCACCAGTAGTATTTGTTAAAAAGCATGATGGTTCCTTGAGAATGTGCATAGACTATAGGGAACTAAATTCAGTCACCATCAAAAACAAATACCCTCTACCTAGAATAGATGATCTTTTTGATCAATTAAATGGTGCTAAGGTATTTTCTAGACTTGACTTAGCATCTGGCTTCCATCAGATGAAAGTGGAAGAAGAAAGTATTAAGTATACAGCTTTCAACACCAGGTATGGCTTGTATGAATACTTAGTAATGCCATTTGGTTTGACCAATGCACCATCCTATTTTGTGGATTTAATGAATAGGATTTTTAGAGATTATTTAGATAAATTTGTACTGATTTTCATTGATGATATATTAATATATTCTAAGTCAGCCAATGAACATGAGAAACATTTGCACATGGTACTAAGTAGACTAAGGCAACAAGGCCTTAAAGCCAAGTTTGCAAAATGTTCCTTCTGGAAGAATGAAATAAAATTCTTAGGCCATATAATTTCTCAAGAAGGAATTTCAGTAGACCCTAGTAAGGTCATGGCAGTGCAAGCATGGAAGAGACCAAGCAATGTTACTGGGATAAGATCATTCATGGGCATGGCTGGATACTACAGAAGATTTATAAAAGACTTTGCTAAAATAGCAACCCCACTAACTAAGCTAACAAGGAAAGACCAACCTTTCTTATGGACTGAGAAGTGTGAAGGGGCATACAATCAATTGAAGAAAGCATTGATGGAAGCTCCAGTGCTGAAAATCCCAGAAGGCAATGATAATCTGGTAGTGTACACTGATGCATGTGGGTCAGGTATAGGGGATGTTCTTATGCAAGATGGTAGAGTAATAGCCTATGCATCAAGGAAATTGAAACCAAGTGAGACCAAGTATGCTACACATGACTTGGAATTGGTAGCTGTGGTGTATGCATTAAAGCTTTGGAGGCACTACCTATTAGGAGCAAAATTTGAGCTTTATACTGACCACAAAGCTTTGAAATACTTATTTTCTCAAAAAGATTTGAACATGAGACAACATAGGTGGGTGGAATTCCTTGCTGCCTATGATTTGGACATTATGTACACACCAGGAAAAGCAAATAGAGTGGCAGATGCATTGAGTAGGCAACATGCCAAGTTGGCTACATTGATGATAGAGGAGTTTAAAATGTTATTGGCACTATCTGATGTGGAAGTGCAAAGTGTGGAAGAGCAAACTATGGTGATAAATGAGGACATGGAGCACTATGGCAAGCTCAGCCTCATCACAATAAAATCAGACTTAGTGGAAGAAGTGAATCAGTCTCAAGACATGGATGCAACCCTAAGAGAGAAGAAGGAACTGTTAAGGAATGGTTCAAATATTGATAAGTTTGAATTGGATGAAAAAGGATTTTTGAGATACAAGGGGAGACTATGTGTGCCTGGTACAGAAGCACTACAAAGAAAAATCATGGATGTCCATTACAAGTCTAAGTACACCATACATTCAGGTGGTACTAAAATGTATCATGATCTAAAGAGGAGCTATTGGTGGAAAGGAATGAAAAGGAGTATGGGTGAATATGTGGCAAGATGCATGACTTGCCAAAAAGTCAAGGCGAGTACCAAAGACCCAGTGGACTGTTGCAACCTCTAGAAATTCCAAGGTGGAAATGGGAAAGCATATCAATGGATTTCATTGATGGTTTGCCAAGATCAAAGAGAGGTAATGATAGTATTTGGGTGGTGGTAGATAGGTTGACTAAATCATCACACTTCATACCAGTAAAGAGTGATGGAAATGCACCAAAATTGGCACAAATTTTCATGAAAGAAATCGTAAAACTACATGGAGTTCCTACCACTATCATTAGTGACAGAGACACCATATTCACATCAAAGTTTTGGAGTAGTTTTCAACAGGCAATGGTGGTTGAGTTGTGCTTGAGCACAGCCTACCATCCCCAAACCGATGGCCAGACAGAAGTAGTTAATAAATTTTTGGAGGATCTACTTAGAGCTTGTGTACTTGACCATGGTGGTAATTGGGAAGACTACCTTCATTTAGCAGAATTTGCTTACAACAATAGCTACCAGAGTAGTATAGGGATGGCTCCCTATGAAGCTCTATATGGGAGGCCTTGTTTGTCACCTGCTTGCTGGTTAGAGGTAGGTGATAGGGTAATGTTAGGACCAGATCATGTGAAAGAAACAAATGATAAGATCACACTGATCAAACAGAGGATGAAGGCAGCACAAGACAGAATGAAATCATATGCAGATAAAAGAAGGAAACCACTTGAATTTGAGGTAGGAGATTATGTGTACTTGAAAGTTTCACCTATGAGGAAGGTGTTGAGGTTTGGTAAGGCAGGGAAGCTAACCCCGAGATACACAGGGCCATATGAGATCATAGCAAGAATAGGAAAGATGGCTTACAGGTTGAGGTTGCCAGAAGAAATGAGTGGAATACATAATGTATTTCATGTATCACAATTGAGAAAATGTGTACATGATGAAGCTTCAGTGATTCAGCCACAAAACCCAGTAGAAGTTAGGCCAGATTTAGTATATGAGAAGAAGCCAGTGGGCATTGTAGCTAAAGAAGATAAGAAATTAAGAAACAAAACTATTAAACTGGTAAAGGTGCAGTGGAGTCTAGACCCTAATGATTGCACATGGGAGGTTGAGGACATGATAAAAGTCCAGTACCCTCAACTATTTGCAACTGACAATTAAATTAAAGGTAATTTATCATTTATGCTTACATCCAGTTAAATAAACATAGTACTCAATGATTGAATGTGCTTGCTTGATATATGCTTTAGTTGAATTAAGAAATGTTAAATTGTGGGACACAATTTCTTAAAGGAGGGGTGTATGTGACAGCCCATAATTTAAGTATATTTATAAATATAGGTTACATACTTTGCAAAAGAAAGTTAGTTAGTTGAAAAACAAAATTTTTCTTTTCTCTGAAAAACAATGGTGTGTAGATAAATATGCATGTCTTTGTGCACGTGCACACTATTCCAGTATACTACCTGAGCAAGGAAAAATTAGTATGTAGAGGCCTTGTTGGTAAATGCAAAAGTAAATGAGTGCATGACCTATTAGTATAGCTACATTAAGCCAATTATAATGTATAAATAACCTAGGCAGTCTTAGTCCTAATTTAAATAAACTAAAAAAAATATATGTATATATATAATAAACATGGCAGCATGCATGGGTAGAAAATATAATAACTAATTAACACACACATTTGGTTAGACACATAAGCTTTTATGCATAATTAAAATCAGAAAATGCCAAGCCAGAATCATGCATAAAGTGTGTAAAGAAAATTGCCAAAAATAGTTAAGACAAGGAAAAAGGGAAAAATGGTAAGGAGGGAAAGTGGAGAGGGTGAGCTGTTGGGTGAAATCAGAAATAATGATGGGATTTCTGATGAAAATAAATTACCTAACTAACCTTAAAACCCTAATAACTCCATTATATACCTCATCACCTCCTACGGGTGCACATGAGAAAAACCAGAAAACAAAACATAGAAAGAAAGAGAAGGCAGGCAGCAGTTAGGAGGTCAATGGCAGACTTAAATCAAGGCTTAGGAAGAAGAACCTTGGTGAGTAAACCCTCACTTGGCAAGGTATTAAGACCTATGGAAGGCAGCCATTTGACCTTTAATTTACTTTAATTCTGTTTGAAGTTTTGCTTGCATTTTTAGTCTACTCCTTTTCTGTTGTTTCTGAAGATATGTGTCTTGTATTCCTTGGTTATCATTTAACCTATGATTGATTGTTCATACATGATATATTTAAGGATAAATTGATGATAATTTAGATGTTTATGTACCTAGGAAATGTTTTAGGATTAAGCATAAATTTATAAAAAGTAAGGTGCAAGGCAGTAAGAGGAAATGGTCCTCTAGCTTATGTCTTGCAACTGAAAAGATGGTTAGGATGCAATGGAATTTCCATGTGCTGAATCCTGATTTATCATTTGATGTTCTCTGGAAATAAGGTTGAAGTAATAAGAAAATACACTTTAATATGTGGGTGGACTATAAGGAGAACCAGAGTAGCACTTCACTTGGTAAAGGCTTTAGGCTATGCTTTAACCAAGGTATATCTCTAAAATAAAACTAACTTGAACTGGTTTTTAAAGTATAAGTGATTGTTGAATATATATGTATAAGTGAATGAGTTTTGATGGATGTATAGAAATTATTAGTATGTAGTGATTGGGGATAAAACAGTGTTGGGCATAATTTTGCATAAAAAAAATATGGGATGTGTGAGAAAACTTAGTAATTAAACTAAGGACATGGGTCACCTCTATCAGGTTGGGTAAGAGGGAAGTGGATATGGCATAGTGGTTGGCTTGCACCAAGGTTGGGGTGTGAGTTTGCACATGGCATGATCATGTCCAAAAGCTTATAGTGCACTGGAAAGTAAGAAGCAGTTCCAGGCAATGTGCACCAATGCAACCATAAAATGTGATACTGGATCCTTTTTGAAATGAATAACATGAAGTGAATATACATGCAAAATGTATAAATGTTGAAAGTATATGGGAGTCTTAATATGCAGTCTCATATTGGTACTTTAGCTTAATGATATGGATGTTGCTTGTTCATGTTTGGGAATGCCTGTGTGATTTGCATGATGGCTGCTATGAATTTCTAAAATAAAGATTTATGTTAAGAAATTAGTCTGAGCACATATACATGTATTTAGCAGTTCCCTCATTTCACTGTAAGGATACTTAAAAATGTGAACATGAGAAAGTGGTTTAATAATCTGAGTAAAACATTTAGCTTCTGAAACAAAGGTGATATGGAATAAGTTCCATAAATCTTATGTATTGTCAATTGAATTTACTCATACCAGACTTTAGTCTGACCTGTTTGTTGCTTGCATCAAATGGGTGCTTCACTTACATGGTGGGGAAGATCATGGGATGTCTGCAGGTAATGAAGAAGCTAAGTAAAAAGAGCAGAAATGTGATGCTAGGAAGAAATTTCTAACAACTGAAATATGGCTTTTGTTGAAGAATGTCCCTTATGTTTTATTTTAAAGACTTATATGTAATTAATATTTGCAGTATGTTGAGCTTGATTATTATGTAATGAATGATTTTAGGGATTATTATGTGATGGAACCATTACTAGTAAAAGAAAAAGTATCAGGAGTTGAAACTATATTCAGTGGAAAAGATAGATATGTTTAGCTTTATATTATAATTTGTAAGCATGTAAATTTCCAAGAATTTAGCAGTAAAGTAATCATAGACCTGATGCTTATACCTATCCAAACCAATAGTGAGAATATATATACATCAGACTGTTTTAAAGATTAGAATCCACCTACATATGAATTGAAGCAAAATTTTATGAGACAAGGAATAACCCAAATTTAAATGTGTTTGATGATTTTATGAATGAATGAAACTAGTATATTATGATCAATTAGTTTAGGGAACTCACCAAAACAAATTAGTCCAATTGAAAACTAAGGTAGGCAGAAAACAACTGTACATGACTATGTGCACACAGGTGCACAGAAGCATGCACAACTCACGGCTCATCTGTTTAAAAAGGCAAACCTTGCAAATTTAAATATTACAAGTTAGTTCATATGTTATATCAGATACACAATTGCTAAATGTAGGAAAATAAATGGAAATTGGCTAAAAAGAATTAAACAAAGATTTAACCTCAGTCTTATTACTATTTTTTTTTATAGACTGAGATACCCTTTACAGAAATACTCTGATATTAGAATTAAAATGAGCACAAAAATAGTTTTATAAAGTAGTATATCAATATTTCTATATTGATCAAGTGGATCTTGGGAAACACATAGGAAAATATGCATAAAAAAAATATAGTTGGTTTGTGAAAGAGTGCAACCCTGAAATTAGTTTTGAACTAATTGAGTCATTCAAAATAAATGACAACTAAGGGTAGGGTTGCCTCATGAGCTAATTTCACTAAGTATATATATTTCCTAGAAAGAGGTAAACTCAACAATAATACCAATTAAGCCAATTGAATGCCTCATATCATCGGCATAATACCAATACCCAATATATTTGTTTCTATAAACCATAACTCCTAAATAGGAGTTCCCAAAACTCAAAACTCGCCAAAAATTGCAATCACAAATATTCCCAAAATAAAGAAATCCCAACTTGAAAATACGCCATAATATGGCAATCACGTATAACTCCTATAAAGATGGAGATTATAAATCTCAAATAAACGCCAAAGATTGGCAATCACAAATCTCAATATAAATAGAACTCGATATGGAGTTCAAATTTCCAAAGATGTAATCGCCACATATAATGTCTCGAATGGCTCAAATGGCCAATAAATCTAAAAAGGCGACGCACTTGGAAAATCATAACAAATCAATGAAATCATCACAAAAGATAGCACGTGCTTATAAAATGGCCGAAGCCCGCCAAGTACTGTCTCTCAAAATAAGGCGCCATGTCTCAAATGATGAAACATTCCGAAGGACAACATCCCGAAGGACAAAACAAAACAAAGGACCACATCCCGAAGGACAAATATGTCTCAATGGACAAAACATTCCGAAGGACAACATCCCGAAGGACAAATGACCCGAAGGTCCAGTACTGGCAATAACTCAAGAATGTGTCACAAACTCTCAAATAGGAACCCGAAAAGTGTTAACAGTGCGTCCCATACCACACGTTCTCACTTATCGGTTTGCTAACTGTTAGCCAATGCCACACTAGAAAAAAAAATCATTTAAATCACAAATATTTGCCTCGAACGGACAAATTCGGAATTAACCGAAAAAGTAAATGCATGTGTCCCATACCACATGTTTTACTAAATCATTTAATTCACTTTCTCGTGAGTTCGAAAAGTGCAAAAACATGTATTTTATATATAAAATAATTTGTTTGAGAAAACTTGTTTCTAAAACAATTTTCTGAAATCGTTTGGAAAACCAACTTTTGAAATTTCTCTTTATTATAGAGAATATATAATTTTAATAGCTTTAAAATAATTTATAAATACTATAAAATATTTATTTCATAGCCATTTTATTTTAAAAATCATTTCGAAATTGTTTAGAAAAACCCTTGCTCGAAATCAAGGAAAATCATCGAAAATACCAAAAATCGACATTCGAAATCATTTCAAAAACGATTCAATTCGAATCACAAATTCACTAAAATTTTGGCTCACCTATTGATAGGCTTCATGGCCAAAAAAAACATCTCGAAAATATCATGAAAATGAGTTAAAAATGTCACTGGAAACAAGCAAATTGATCAAAACAAGACACAGGAGCAAAAGAAGTGACCGGGGCAAATTTCAAAGCCCAGGTCGACCCATAGGTTGACCTATACGTCAACTTATGAATGCTTAGGTTGACCCTAGGGTCGACCTGAGCACTATGATGGTCTGACCTGTAGCACGCAAATGCTACAGGCAGTTTCTGCCTTGTCTGAACCCATTTTCGAGCAATTGTTTGAGGTATTTTCTGGACAAATTTGCATATGAAAATTTACATGCATAAACTAAAACATAAAAACTATAATCCGAACGAATTCTGGCAGCATTTCATCATAGGAATAAGAAGATATGGACACTCAAAGAAGCAACTCAAAACAGATTTTAACTGTAAACTAAAAATCAACAGAAATCTTTACAGTAAACGATTTTTGCATAGTTTTCAGCAAGTTGAGCTTTGTTTTAGCTAGATAATGTGAGTTAGCAACTCACCTTTGCAAATTTGAAGATTAACTTATATAAACTAGAGAAAGTTGAAGGCTTTTGGCAAGAGGAAGCTTCAGCAACCTGAAAAGAAGTAGTATAGAGACATGCAAACCAAGAAAACAAAGTTACAGACAATACCCAAACACAAAATCAAAATTTGATGAATTAAACTTTGTTTTGGAATGGATTACCAGAATTTAGTTGCCTTAATTTGATTAATTTCAGCAAGTAATTGAAGAAAATTGTGGATTTTGCTTTAGGTTTGAAAGAGGAAATGTTTTTCTCAATTTCTTTTGTTTAATGGTAAAATGAGAATGTATTGTACGTACATTGTTTTGAGAAGAAAGACTTTCTTCTTCAGGCTAGTTTAGGTAAATGGGCTTGGACCCAATAACAAAAAGAATTTGTTAATTTTAATTATCACAAAAACATATATGCAGTTATATTTACAACAAAACACTATTTTTAATACCAAAAGTTACATAAAAATCATTTTCTTATGTAATTAAATATAACAAACCATTTTAACCTCATTTTACATCCGAAACTTATTTTTAACTGAAATTCCACCTTTTTATTTATAATATACAACATATTAAATCAAATACTCCATTTAAAAATTAATAAAAGAAACATTTGGCAATAATTACTAAAATTATTGCATTTTACTAAATTAAACCATATAATGCTCATTTTTATCACAAACAACCAAAATAAAGTTTCTAAAACTTTATTTTCACATTATTTAGATCCAAAAGTCATTGTTTATTGTAAATAAACAATTTTAACAAATTATATCTCTAATTTTTTTTATTTCTCCATAATTAAATTATAACCACCGTTATAATTTAATATTACAGGTAATCACCAAAACCAGGGTTGTTACAGGCTCCCTCCTTATAAAAATTGCGTCCACGCAATTTCTAGAGAAGAGCTGTATTCAACACGATTTTTTTCATCAAGCAAAAGAAATTAGATAATCTTGAGTTTAAAATTCTCACCTTCAACACGAGAAGAAAGAAAATCCGGATAAGATTGCTCGATAAATTCTCTGGTTTCCCAAGGGCAGTCATTGGGATTAACAGACCATTGAATCTTCACGAGCGGTACATCCTTATTTCGAAGGCGTTTCACTTCCGAAACATGTACACGAACTGGATGTTGCACAATAGATAGACCAGGTGAGATCTCAAGCTCTTAAAGACAGGGTGAATCAATGATGGAATCTGAATCATGAAGACACTTCTGAAGCTGAGAGACGTGAAACACCTCATGAATACTAAATAAATGAGGCGGAATTGATACTCTATAAGCAACTGGGCCAATATGCTTAGTAATAGGAAATGGTCCTATAAAGCGAGGAGCCAATTTCCCAGTCCTACTGAAACGCATTACCCCCTTCAATGGAGATACACAAATATAAACAAGATCACCAATGGAGAATTCAAGAGGCCTCCTACGGTTGTCCGCGTAGGATTTCTAACGACTCTGTGCCTCTTCATTCTCTGACAAATAAGATCGATCTTCTCTGAAGCTTCACGGATAGAATCGAGGCCTAAAATCAACTTCTCCCCGGATTCCAACCAACAAGAAGGTGATCAACATGGCCTTCCGTATAGGGCTTCAAAAGGAGCCATACCGATACTGGACTGAAAACTATTGTTATAAGAGAATTCAACAAGCGGTAGGTGGTCCTCCCAACTACCACCAAAATCAAGAATGCATGCATGGAGACGATCCTTAAGAATATGATTCACACGTTCAGTCTGTCCATCAGACTACGGATGATAAGCTATGCTGAAATTAAGCTTTATACCCAAAGCTTCCTAAAGACTCTGCCAGAAATGACTCGTGAAGAGTGGATCACAGTCACATACAATAGAACTAGGAACACCGTGAAGTCTCATGATTTCCTTTATATAAAGCTTAGCTGGCTGAGAAGCTGTCCTATTAGATTTAATAGGAATGAAATGAGCAGACTTAGTCAAGCGATCCACGATAACCCAAACACTGCTATGGCCCGATCTCGAACGAGGTAGGCCATCGATGAAGTCCATAGAGATTTGATCCCATTTCCACAACGGGACCTTAAGAGGCTGAAGAAGACCACTAGGGCATTGATGCTCGGCTTTGATGAGTTGATAAGTCATGCAATTACTCACATCACTTGCCACATCATGCTTCATGCCTTCCCAATAATATAAGCGTCTCACATCGGCATACATCTTGCTACTGCCGGGATGAATAGTATACTTAGAACAGTGACAATCATCAAGAATGTCCCGCCTAAGATCAGACACACAAGGCATGATCAATTGGTTCTTCTTACGAAGACAACCACAGATATCAATGCTGAAATCCCTCAACTCATCGTCATGGGATTTAGACTTGCATAGCTGAATAAGATGCACAAGATTTGGATCTTACCGCTGAGCATCGGCAATACGATCCAATAAGCTGGGACAAGCCTCCAAACTATATAGTAAGATAGGAGAATCATTAGTTGGAGCACGATCACGAATATCACAAAGAGATAGAGTCTCCAACACATCCCACTCGGCTAACATCATAGATACAACAGCCGAGTGTTTGCGACTTAGCGCATCAGCAACTCGGTTCCCCTTTCCAGGAGTGTACTGGATATCAAAATCATAAGAGGCAAGAAACTCGAGCCAACGCTATTGCCGCATATTAAGCTCCTTCTGGGTGAACAGATACTTCAACGATTTGTGATCGGTATAGAGAATGAAGCGCTCGCCTAAAAGATAATGATGCCAAATTTTCAAGGCAAAGACTATGGCGGCTAACCCTAAATCATGGGTGGCATAGCGAACTTCATTCGAACATAATTTCCTGGAAGCATAGGCAACTACCCGATCTCTCTGCATAAGCATGACACCGAGGCCACATCGACTAGCATCGGTGTATACAGTAAGATCTTGATTCCCTTCGGGGACCATAAGAATAGGAGCATTAGTGAGAAGCTCCTTCAACTACTGAAAAGAAGCTTCACACTTACCAGACCAAATAAATCGGATGCCTTTTCTAGTAAGGCTAGTAAGAGGAAGAACGATGCAGGAAAAACCCTTGATGAATCGACGGTAATAACCTGCCAATCCAAGAAAACTGCGAATCTCAGAAACGTTCCCTGGCCTTTTCCAATTCTGAAAGGCTTCTATCTTCGATGGATCGATAGAAATGCCATCAGAAGATATAACATGGCCAAGGAACTTCACCTTATTCTCCCAAAAGTGGCACTTGGAGAATTTGGCTTTAAGTTGATGCTAATAAAGGGTACTCAAAACAATTCTCAAATGATGAGCATGATCGGCTTCAGACTTAGAATAAACAAGGATGTCATCAATGAATACAAGGACGAACTTATTGAGATATTCTCGGAATAGTCGATTCATAAGATCGACGAAATAAGCTATAGCGTTCTTCAAACCGAACGGCATAACAAGCCACTCATAAGAACCATAACGAGTGCGGAATGCAGTAAGAGGAATGCTGTTCTCCGCAACTCGTAACTGGTGAAAACCAGTGGCAAGGTCGAGCTGAGAAAAGACCTCAGCATCGCTCAACTGATCGAACATGTCGTCGATCCTAGGCAACAGATACCTATTCTTGATGGTTAACTTGTTAAGCTTGCGGTAATCGATGCAAAGCATAAGAGTACCATCAGACTTCTTCATGAATACAACCACTGCATCCTACGGTGAAGAACTGGACTGGATAAACTGCTTAGCTTCAAGCTCCAACAACTGCTTCTTGAGTTCCTCATTTTCCTTTGCAGACATCTTCGTGGGAGGGTGACTAACTGGCTACGGGCCTGGAATGAGATCAATGCGGAACTCAATCGCCCGCTAGGGTGGAAAACCCGAAATAGGCTCAAATACATCAGCAAAGTCATAAACAACAGGAATACGAGATATGTCATCATCATCTCATGAGTCGAGAGAAACCAAAGATGCTTCGGAACTATCATCAACATTCCGAAGAACAAGTGAGAGCTGTATAGACGAATCTAGATGTCGAAGATATAAAACTCTATTAGAACAAAGAATTCTGGCATCGTATCGAACTAGCCAGTCCATACTCAAAATCATATCAAACCCATTTAAAGAAATAACTTGCAGATTCGCACGAAAAGAAAAGCCACACAAAATAATCTCAACATCCTCACATAACATGCTAAGGGTTGCGGATATCCCGATAGGATTCACAATCCTCAAAGAAGTAACAAGGCAAGAAACATCCAACGGAATAGCATCAATAAGCTCCTTCGATACGAATGAATGCGACGCACCCGTATCGAAGAGAACTCGAATAAAACGGTCATGAAATAAAATAGAGCCTTCAAGAATAGAAAGAGAAGCACCTCCAGGCTAAGAAGAACCACCAGAAGCATCCACCACATTGAGCTTGCCAGACTTAGCATTACTTGGAGCAATAGGACAAGAAGAAACCCGATGTCCCTCTTTCTTGCAATAATGGCATATAAGAGCCTTGGGACAATATCGAACCTAATGATCAGAAGAGCCACAATTGAAACACCCCTTCTGACAAGGAGGTGCTCCACTGGGCTGAGAGCTAGAACCAACAGGCTTCTTCTTGTTGTTATGAGGAAAGGACTTGGACTTTTGAAAAAGAAACTTCTTCTTTTTGGGGTTCTTACGAACCTCAGCCTCATCACTACTATCCCTCTACTTCTCGACTGCTTCAAGGTGAAGCGCCGAGTCAACTAACTCCTCAAAAGATAACTTGAGTTGTAGCATAAGAGACTTCTTCAAATACTTCTTCAAGCCAGAAACAAACTTCAGATTCTTCTTATGGGATGTGCTGATATACTCGAGACCATATTTGGATAAGGCCTCGAATGAAGATACATCCTTAGAAACGGAAGATTTCCCTTGCTTCAACACAAGGAAGTAATGGACTAAGAGGGCTTTCTTAGATTCGAGAACGAACTTAAGTTCGAATCGCTCTCTAAACTGGATCCAGGTAAGAGTGGACTCATCAAACTCGGTAATAAGAAGCTCATACCAATCAAGAGCACGCTCTTGCAACATACTCGATGCTACAAGAACCCGGTGGTGGTCAAAATGATCCATGCGAGAAAAGATGTGCTCGCATGTACGATGCCAAGCCTGGACCTTAAGAACAGTCTCAGAGCCCTTAAAAGGCTTGCCTTCAAGATGGGAGAAATCATTACACATATGTGCAAAGGCAGACTTGCGCGGAGGAGACGAAAGAGTAGGAGTTGGAGGCTGAGTGCTCCTAAATAATTCCATAAACTGATCGGCAGACATATACACACCGTCCGAATGCAAGCCACTAGATTGCCCAGTATCCAAGTGGCGACCTCTGCCTCTTCCAGCCATAAGCTAAAAGTTAAGATAAGATAGATTATTCATTGGGTAGATATCATTAATTCAATTATCGAATACTACGGAATTAAAATGCATTCCTAGATGTATTCCCAACTTATATCTACCCAAAGGACATGAAAAGGTTAAGGACACGATGATTAGGGGAAATGTAACACTTATACTGTACTTTGATGTACCGTAATATATGTTATGTTATGTGTTTATCATATTTTGTTCTGAATTCTCCTCTGATACCAAGCTGTGACGCCCCACCCCGAGACCCAAATTAACAAAGAGTATTACTGGGTAATACCGTCTGCTAATGCGGAGAATAGGGCTGGTTGGGAGCGACCATCCATAGCTTTGTCTTAAACATCTATAAAATATGTCGATTTAATGCTTTATATATTTTTTCTTTCACAAGTGGATCGATATATTCAATAAATGCTTAATACAAAACTACAGTGGCTAATGGATCTATCAGAACAAAATACAACAACAATATATACATCACATCATAGAACAACAGCCAAACATATATATACATATACACATATACATCCCAGTACAATACAAAATGATACAACATAAGTGGTACAAGAACCACACTATATACAACGAGTCAAAACAATAGGTACATATCAGAGTCACAAACTACAACAAAACTACAAAAGGGTGGTAAGCAGATATCCAAGGCGGAAGCAACATAACAAAGTCATATCATAGGTGTCTAACTTGAAACAACTCGATCTGACCTGAGTATATAAAAATACACGGGTCTGTCTAGCTTAAACAACTGATTAGTATGATAAGTGTACTAAAGAGTAAAGGATAAAGGGTACTAATTCTTCTCGAATAAGAAGATGTAATACTAAGAACATGTCCATAATTCAAGTGAGCTAATTTCACTAAGTATATATATCCTCGAAAGAGGTAAACTCAACAATAATACCAACTAAGCATATTGAATGCCTCATATCATCGGCATAATACCAATAGCCAATATATTGGTTTCTATAAACCATAACTCCTAAATAGGAGTTCCCAAAACTCAAAACTCGCCAAAAATTACAATCACAAATATTCCCAAAATAAAGAAATCCCAACTTGAAAATACGCCATAATATGGCAATCACATATAACTCCTATAAAGAAGGAGATTATAAATCTCAAATAAACGCCAAAGATTGGCAATCAAAAATCTCAATATATATAGAACTCGATATGGAGTTCAAATTTCCAAAGATGTAATCACCACATATAATGTCTCGAACGGCTCAAATGGCCTATAAATATAAAAAGGTGATACACTTGGAAAATCATAACAAATCAATGAAATCATCACAAAAGATAGCACATGCTTATAAAATGGCCAAAGGCTGCCAAGTACTATCTCTCAAAATAAGGCACCACATCTCAAATTGACAAACATTCTGAAGGACAAAACATCCCAAGGACCACATCTCGAAGGACAAATACGTCTCAATGGACAAAACATCCTGAAGGACAAACGACCCGAAGGTCCAGTACTAGCAATAACTCGTGAGTGTGTCACAAACTCTTAGATAGGAACCCGAAAAGTGTTAACAGTGCGTCCCATACCACACGTTCTCACTTATGAGTTTGCTAACTGTTAGCCAATGCCACACTAGAAAACAAAATCATTTAAGTCACAAATATTTGCCTCGAACGGACAAGTCTGGAATTAACCGAAAACGCACGTGTCCCATAAGTCACAAATATAACTTATATAAACTAGAGAAAGTTGAAGGCTTTTGGCAAGAGGAAGCTTCAGCAACCTGAAAAGAAGTAGTACAGAGAAATGCAAACCAAGAAAACAAAGTTACAGACAATACCCAAACACAAAATCGAAATTTGATGAATTAAACTTTGTTTTGGAATGGATTGCCTGAATTTAGTTGCCTTAATTTGATTAATTTCAGCAAGTAATTGAAGAAAATGATGGATTTTGCTTTAGGTTTGAAAGAGGAATTGTTTTTCTCAATTTCTTTTGTTTTCTGGTAAAATGAGAATGTACTGTACGTACATTGTTTTGAGAAGAAAGACTTTCTTCTTCAGGCTAGTTTAGGTAAATGGGCTTGGACCCAATAACAAAAAGAATTTGTTAATTTTAATTATAAAAAAAACACATATGCTGTTATATTTACAGCAAAACACTATTTTTAACACTAAAAAGTACATAAAAATCATTTTCTTATGTAATTAAATATAACAAACCATTTTAACCTCATTTTACATCTGAAACTTATTTTTAACTGAAATTCCACCTTTTTATTTATAATATACAACATATTAAATCAAATACTCCATTTAAAATTTAATAAAAGAAACATTTGGCAATAATTACTAAAATTATTGCATTTTACTAAATTAAAACCATATAATGCTCATTTTTATCACAAACAACCAAAATAAAGTTTCTAAAACTTTATTTCCACATTATTTAGATCCAAAACTCATTGTTTATTTAAAATAAACAATTTTAACAAATTATATATCCAATTTATTTTTATTTCTCCATAATTAAATTATTACCACCGTTATAATTTAATATTACAAGTAATTACCAAAACCAGGGTTGTTACAAGGAGAGTGTACCCTTGGCAACTTTTAGGTCCGATAAGTTCTAGGAGTAGTTAGTCATGTCGTTCGACCTGACTAATGCTCAAGCATATTTCATGGACTTAATGAATCGGGTTTTTTGGAATGTGTTGAATAAGTTTGTCCTTATGTTTATTGATTATATTATGGTCTACTGCAAGACCGAGGATGTGTATACACGTAAGTTGAGGATTGTATTGGAAACATTAAGACAGCAGGTATTAAAGGCTATGTTCTCGAAGTGTCACTTTTGGCATTCAGAAGTTAGGTTCTTAGCTCATGTTGTTTCGACTGAGGGAATTTCGGTTGATCCTACGAAGGCTGTGGTTGTTCAGGATTGGAAGAGGCCGGAAAGCACAACCGAGATTAGGAGCTTCTTGGGTTAACAGGTTATTATAGGAGATTTATTAAGGATTTCTCGAAGATTGCTTCATTCTTAACTAATATGACGTAGAAAGACGTTAAATTTGTTTGGAATGATGATGTGAGAAAGCATTCATAGAGCTAAAAGCAAGGTTAACTAGTGCCCCCATTCTTACTATTCCAAATGGAGGTGAGGATTTAATTGTTTAAATAAATGCTTGTGGAACAGGTTTAGGTGTTGTGTTAATGCAGCATGGGAGGGTTATCGCTTATGCCAGTCGGTAGCTCAAGTCGCATGAAGCATGGTATGCAACCAATGACTTAGATTTGTTAGCAGTTGTTTTTGCATTAAAGATGTGGAGACATCACTTGCTAGGTGAGAGGTTCGAGTTGTATACAAACCATAAATCCTTGAAGTATATTTTCACTCAAAAGGATCTAAACATGAGGCATCAATGGTGGTTGGAATTTTTTGCGACCTATGATCTAGAGATTTTACATACATTAGGGAAAGCTAATGTTGTATCTGATGCGTTCTGTAGGAGATATGTAGTTATGGAAAATGTAGAGGTTCGTCTGACCCTGATTAGCCATATCGAAGGAAATTAACTTAGAGATCCTTGTACTGTTATGGTAGCCAAACGATGAGTGAGAGTGAGGCACCTGAGAGGTGGCCGAGTAGTCATGGTATAGTAAGGATGAATAGAAGGTTGTGTGTTCCAAATGTTGATGGGACTAGGCAAGAGGTACTGACAGAGAACCATCGTTTGCAATTGACAATACATCTAGGGGTTAGTAAGATGTATCAAGACATGAAGCGGACGTTCTGGTGGGAAAGCATGAAGAGATACATTTCCATATTCATGAGTGGATATTCTAACTGCCAACAAATCAAAGGCAGTCACCGGAAGACAGCTAGACTACTTCAACCACTCGAGATTCCTAAGTGGAAGTGGAAGCAGATATCCATGGGCTTCATCGATGGGCTACCGAGATCAAGGAAGGGTAACGAATGTGTTTGTGTTATTATGGATTGATTGACTAAGTGTGCCTACTTCTTACCAGTTAAGACTACAAGGAGAGCTTCTAGTTTGGCTAAGTTATATGTTAAGGAGATCGTTAGACTGCATAGAGTTTCGTCTGATATCATAAGTGACAGAGATCCAAGCGAGTAAATAAAATCAAACTATGAGTTTTTGAAAAACTAGTGCTCTGATACCAAATGTCGGTTGTGGAACTATGGATCTTAAGGCTAATTAAACACTAGATGGGGAATGAATAGTGTTTTCTAACTTTTGTAAATCTTTTTAAATTTCTTTTAAGTTTAATGTTAAATCACAGATTTTCAACATAGAATTATATCAACAATTAATCATAGATGTATTCATAGATAAAACTAAAAGCAATAAAGTAAAGTAGAAGTTAGGGAGATGACAACATGGATTATATATTGGTTCAGATTTCTCATACATCCAGTCTCGTACTATTGCTTGTACATATTTCTTTCAAATGCCAACCTTTAAACTGGCAGAAGGAAAACCCAATTGGAATCTCGATTTCAAGGTACGAGACACACCCTTTTGATTTTTCGGGCTCAGGGTCCACTAACTTAATTTGGACGAGCTACAAGCACACCCACTTAGATTTCTGAGCCACCAAGCACACACACTTGATTTGAATGAGCTACAAGCACACCCAAACAAATACAAATAGAGTTTGATGGTTTTTCCAAGGACAATTTCTTGAACTTTGGATCTGATGGATCCTATAGCCTCTTGGATAGCACTTTGATCTTTGATTTGAGAGAGATGATTCCAAAATAGTAAGAAAGTAGTATTAAATCAATGCACAAAAGTATGAATTTATTCCAAGTGATTTAAAAGAGAATTTTGTATATTTTTAATGGATTTTTCAAGAGAGTAAGATGAGGGAAGAAAAGAAGTTAATAATTGCCAAAAAATCTGTTTAAACTCCCCTTTATATAGTGTATAAACAGATGTGTCTATTCGTAAAGAGTTGTAACGAGTAGACACTTCTTTTCAAAATTTGGAAAACCCTATAGTGGCATGTATGTCGACATACCATTTGGGTATATGTCGGCATATCGTAAATTCTGAAAACCTATTTCTCTTTAAAATTGTTTTGAAAACCCTATACTTTGTAAAAGAGTTTGACATTTTGTAAAGCACTTTAAACATAGTTTATAAATATTTTGATCTTTGAAAAAAATTATAAAATATTTTTAAATATATTTTGAAATATTTTTATTTTAAAAATATAAAAGATAAAAAAAATAGGAGATAGAGATAAAAAATTGCTACTGGGGACTTTAACAATAATATGTGATTCTATATACTATATTATACTCTTGATATCTTTATATCTTGGTCTTTGTACTTATGAGTCTTCATGTCCATTTCTTTAGTCTTTATACTGTATAGTCTTCGATTCAACACCTGTATAATATCCTGCACTATATACTATATAACTTAGCAAAACATTAGTATCTGCATTGTATATTGTTGTTATCAAGGTTGTTATCATCAAAATCAACAACTGAGGTATTAACATGAAAAAAAATTGCTATATACTTTTATAATAATCTACATTGATAAATTTATGCATTTAATATGATTGATAATATTTTATCAATTAAAATATACAAGTGAACTGAGTTGAAGATTGAAAAAAAGAAATAAAAGAAATACTTACTAATAATACTTCTTGCATGTTAATATTTAAATACTCATACAAGCGCCTAATTTTACAACTACTAAATACATTTCAGATTTGGTCGCTTAGGTGTTTATTTGGCAGAGACTGTGTATTGCATACTATGAATTTCGAACTCTAATGCAATACAAGACCATGGATATTTGATCCATATACCATCACATATAAGTGTTACATGGTGAACGATCATAGTTCGTAATGTACGATACTTCGATGAAATTAGTTCATTTGAAATAAGTGAATAAACCATACTACAAGATCGAGTAATCAATTTGATTGATTACAATGAAGATCATATTGTGTTAAATATAACATTAGACCAAAACTACAAAATGGATCTAAGAACTCGATCGTTGAAATGTCAGCTTTGATCAGTTTACGTAAAGTGCAACATAATTGATGTCCTTAAATGTTAAGGATGATCGAATACACTTTTGTAAAGAGTTCATTATGATATTGTAGTAAGGTTTTTCTTTTAAATGGTCGACCATTTAAAAAGGAAAATGAATGTAAAAGAGTAGACGCGATTTAAGGTATGGTTGGGATGAAGAGTAAATGCTCACTTCTGCTTCATAAAGAAACAACGAAAACGAAAATTATTAAATAATTATTAATACTTAACATTGGAATAAGAAATATTATTTCTATTCCAAAATGTATTTACATATAGAAAATTATTTTTTATGAGATTTATCTATTTGAGTTCAAGATAATTGATCAAAGAACTCTCCACTGCAAAGTAGTTATAGTATATGAAATAAATAGTCTATATTAAGTGGATGATAGACCTTCATATTTAGTACGCTATTATAATAATGGCCGAAATAGTAGGAGCATAACACATAGCACCTTATTGATTACATCGGCTTACAAATTTTTTTTCATAAAATGTACCGCACATTATTTATGAAATAATATATGTTCTTCAGTGATGACTGAAGAATGGACATGGTTTTATTTCAATAAGAATATTATGAAAATTCATTATGAAATAAAACTATAATGTAGTTTTTGTTTTCATAACAAAAGTGATGCATTGGAAAATACTGAAGTGTCTAAAATTATTTACAATTATTTTGGAATTATAGACTAAGCCATAGTTTTAAGAAATAATTTTTATTATATGATTATGAGTCATATGATACTGGTTAATTATATCTCAAACAATTAAAGGCAAAGCACACATTCAATGGGAGCATCATAAGAGTTGATGAACTCTTCAGGTTAATACATATAGATGTATGCAATCACAAGTCTAATAATACCAAAACGGTTCCATGCACTTCATTGAATTCACTGAAGAATTATCACAAACATGAATATATGTATTTGATACATATGGGGCATGTGTATGACAAGTTCATAGAATATAAAACGGAAGTAAAATAAAATAACACGCAAAAGAAATGATTCAATTTGATCGAATAGGTGGGTATATTGGAAAGAGTTCAAACGTACCTAAAATGATCTGAGATTCAGTCTTAAGAGTCACTCCTCCTTATAATACATAATGATATGTTGATAAGGAGTAATTGAACTTTGTTGGACAAAGTATGATTAAATGATGAGTAAAGTTGAGTTAAATTCTTTTTATAAGGTGTGTACTTAAGAGTAGTACACAAAGTTAAGATTAATATCATCAGAAGAATAGTTTACAAAGTTGTACAAGATATGTGTTTATAAAAAACCACATTCATGTCCTAGGCTAAGGAGTTGGCAGGTTGTGTGAGTTAAAGGACTACATATAATATTTGTACATAAGAAATCTTGAATGAATCGCCCCAAAGGAGTTTGGAGATGATAGTCATTGGATGACTAATTTATGTTATACATATAAATATTGTGGACTAATACCAAATCAGTTTTATGTATGGAAATTCATAAAATGTTTGTGAATGCCCATTCCGATGCAATAAGTAACAATTGTTGTTTCAAGATATACCAACTTCATGGGAAATGGATTTCTTTAAAAATTATTGATAGTAAAATGGATTTGGATATAATCTAAGGATAAAACTGATTACAAGGGATGAAATGAAATTAACCAAACATAAATGAATGCATAACATTAAAGTGTAATGATTGTTCTTGCACATTGAAGAAGAAATAATGAGTTTCTTATCAATGTCAAGAATAAATAATCCTTGATTGTTTATTTAAACTATTAAGAGTACCGACTCTATGATATGGAACGATGCACAAATCTAAAACAAATTCCAAGTACATTATCAAAACATCATTTTGATAGATATACCTAAAGAGATATGATCCAACGGTCACAAATGTGTCTTTAAGAGAAAGACAAATGCGGTTGGAATATAGTAAGCTACATAGATAAGAATAACATCGCGAACTTTAATCGCTACAACAAAATCTATTATTTATTGCAGCAAAAGACAGCCATGTACTAGTACTTGCTATAATTTTATTCACCCGCATATTACTATCGCAAGCTATAACGATTGCATTTTAACCATCAAAAGTTTGGCGGTTAATTTTCATGCTCCCGCTTTTGTTTCTTAATTTCATTTCTTCCTCCTTTACTCTCTCCCGTAACACAATTGCCTATTTCTTCTTCCTCAAATCCCGTAATCTCCAAAAAAACCGAAATTAACAAACGACGCATTCAAATTATAGATGAAGGAAAAAGGTGAGCTATTTACCATGTCAATCTTTTATATAGTCAAATATATTGGAAGCAGCTATTTTCGTTGACAAATTATGTTCGAGTACTGACTTTATGTGCTTATTTAACCACTATTTGTGCAAATTATGGTTTTATGCTATCAAATTATTAGTGTTGCGTGAGTATATAATTGTTTGTTCAAGAGTTCTGAGCATGGAAAGTTTGATATCGACTGTCAATGGAAGTTCGAGTACTGACTATCAATGTGTTTGACTGTACGAATGTTTATTGTGCCGCTCTATGTAGTTTTGTTGGTTTTGTTTCTATATATCTAAAGTTCATTGGACTTATCTTTTATTGTTTTTAATTTTGTAGCCAGAGTATTCAGTTTGAAAGCATTGTTCGATATATTCGGTCTTTTAGGTGCTGCCTCTATAATGTTATGTCAAATAAATGAAACTAGCAACCTAGGCATGAAACAAAATTAGGTGATAATAGGTAAAACAACAGACTGCAAACCTCGGTTATGATTTGTAAACTTGTAAACAGTTCTGTATTATAAGTACCTGAAATACAATGTTTCAAATTATAAACTCAGTATTATATGTTACGTAGAATTACACAGAAGTTGATCGAGTATGAGAGTTTCCCATTGTATCTTAACTTAAAAGAATAATCAACTAAGATTGAACTCAAACATCACAAAATAGATTACAGCTATTAGTTACATAACCATTAAAAGGAAACGTAAACAACTGTTCCCAGGATGAACTTTGAAATTTATCTGAGAACAAGCATCATAAAGCGTGCAACATAGAAAGAAGTAATCAATGAATATAAACAGTTTAGAAAGGTCAGGCCAAAGACAAGAGAATAGAAGGATTTATAGGTGTTCCACTATTTCTCTTTAGAGCAATTTTGTTTTTAAAAAGAATTCAAATTGGTAGAGTATAAGGAAAATAACGATAACAAATACCTGGATATTTTCACAGTTAATTTTGCGGACTTCTTTTCTTCAATAGGTTTCCAAATTTCTTAAGCAAAGGCTTCTTCTTCTTTTGCTCCAATAGAAGTTCGAGTACAATAGGAAATGTTATCCTAATTGCATAATTTACATATATAATTGATTAATATGGGAGTATGGAAATAAACAAGAGCAAATATCTTAAGTAATATTGAGATTTATATATTCCATTTTCATGGATATAAGTCTGCATATGATGAATTTGAGTGTGGAACTAGTGGTCACCTTGCAAAAGAGGTTAATTCTTGGCAACTTGCTTTTTCTCCACTTAAATGTGGAACATAAATAAAACTAAAAATATGCGACCCTGTAATCGAATATTTGCACTTTCATATGAACTAGATAGATGCAGATAGTTGCACATTCATATGACCTGTAATTCATATGTATTATTGATAGAGATTATTAATGTATAGTGCTATGCTTTTTATTATATAATGATTATTCTGCTTTCATACACCTGCATTCTAAAGCTTTCATCTTTTTGCTATTTTGAATGATGGGGCTGTGTGCGATTGTAGTAAAACCAAAAGTAAACTAGCATTATTTGTAATAGAATACTTAAAAATCTAGGTGTATGGTCATCAACCTGAGTCAAAATAACTATCTTATTGAATTATAAGCGGGTTGAATATCCGCTATAAATTGAATAACAAATTTTATGTACAGGCCTAAGAAAAAAGCTTATTAGTATCACAATTGTTTTGATGGCTATTTTATATATTTGCATTATTTCGCTGCATGAGTTCAGAGTGATCGGTATTGTTTTAATTGCCGTCCCTCTGTAAATTTGCTTCAGCCTGTATTCTATTATAACAGGCACCATAAGAAAATTCAGCAGTGGATTTCAAAGATTGGCAAAGTGCACTTGGAACACTTTCAGGTTATTACCTGAATCTCTATTTTGAATAGTCAATTAAAAATCCTCTTAGTTTTTGTACATTTTATTATCATTTACTTTATCAAACCTCAATATTTATGAGCAAATGCATATTCCGGATGGCCATATAAGGAAAATTATTTATACATGTGGTTAATGGTTGGTAAGAAGATTGGTATAAAGTATAAACACTAAACTATTATGATGAGTAAAATGCAGTCTTTGAATACTGCCTGAATTACTCTTCCCAACAGCAACATCAAATCCTCTTTGTAAGTATATTTATACATTAACTCTTCCCGTCCTAATAAGCTAATATCTATAAGACACCCACTTCATATATGCTTTATATATGAATACAAAATTAATATGCATAATGTTTAAGCATTGCTTCTATCAAATATAAGAATGTCAAATGTGGTTGCATGGGTAACCATGATATAATAGCTTATGCAAGTCTTGCTACACTACAATTCTATGATTTTGTGAAGCAGATATTGGTGTTGTTGTACTGATGCACATTTCAAAGTATTGGATTAATGTTACAAAGATGAAAAAACCTTGATTTCATTTTAAACCATACATTTTCAGTCAAACCTAGTTCCCCGCTTATTATTGTTGTCTCGTCGTGAGCGAGCTCCACACCCTTACCTTCCTAAATTTTAAAAATGACTGATGTATTTAGATCAGTGAACGTTGCAACTATTTTCGATGGTAATTATTACAAATTTGAACTTGATAGCCTACTTTCATTTACTCCTTTATATTACTTCATTTGAACCCGATGGTGATCATTAGGAATTTTAAAAGCTCAATATCATCCATAACAAAATCATATTTGCATTTAGTTGTATTCTATACATAACATGTATCTATTACTTTAAGCATTCTGCTCTAATAAGAATCTGCAATTTAGTTATACACAAATATTTGAATACAACAATAATCAGTACTCTTTTGTTCAATTTGTTTGAGATGTGTAATATCGGTAGGGAATGAATGAAATATTTTCATCTTATTTTGTGATTTTATTTCCATTGTTATTTCCGGTGAGTATTAAATTATCATGTTTTTTTTAGAAATTTGCTTGTCACAATATTGTATATATGGCGATGGAAAAAGATTGGGTGCATTTACATAGGTAAAAGTACAATTTTAGCTTAAAATTTAACTTGGAAATTAAAATAATGATTTTTTTGTTGTTTATTTTTATACCGTAGAACCAGTAGGGAGTACGAACAAGGATCAAGGAATTTTGTGCATGCAGCAAAGAGAAATTTAGGGAATATGGAAAAAAATTTGTGCCCTTGCTTAGATTGTCGAAATCTTACTCGCCACTATGATGACATTATTGTTGAGCATTTGATTATAAGAGGAATGGATCCTTTATAAAAGTGCAGTAAGTGGTATAGTCACGGTGAGCAAGTAAATGTAGCTAAAAATGTGAAGTTGGATGACACATACGAATTACTTCAAGCCATTCACTTTGAAGACGAAGAGTTTGTCAACCATACTTTTTTCTCCGATGATAAAAATAGTGATGATGCACAAAAGCGAACAGATGATTTTCATATAATTTGGAAGATGCAGAAACTCCACTGTACCCTGACTGCATAGATCAAACAAAATTATCTGCTATCACTGCATTGTATAATCTTAAATGTGAAACTGGATTATCTGATAATGGTTTTGATAAGCTTCTAAGTGTGCAACAAATGTTATTACCCAAAAATAATGTCCTTCCAAAGACATTATATGAACTGAAAAAGTTTCTCAAAGTATTTGACATGAGATTTGAGAAGACTCACGCCTGCAAGAATGATGGTTGTCTTTTCAAGAAGGAGTACAAATATTTGAATAGATGTTCGAAATGTGGTTCTTCGAGATGGAAGACAAACGAGCGGACGAAAGAGATAATGCAAGGTATTCCGACCAAAGTTTTGAGATATTTTCCAATTATTCCAAGATTCAGAAGAATGTTTAGATCCCAACGGATGGCAGAAGATCTAAGGTGGCATTTTAGTAATAAAAGCAATGATGATAAAATGCATCATCCTGTGGATTCTTTGACATGGAGCATGGTGGATGATAAATGGAAATCATTTTCAAGTGATCCGCGTAACCTTCGACTTGGTCTAGCTACCGATGGTTTCAACCAATTTGACATTAAGAGTTCCCAGTATAGTTGCTGGCCAGTGATGCTTGTGACATACAATCTCTCGCCTATATTCTGTATGAAAAAGGAGAATATTATGTTAACATTATTGATTCCTGTTCCAAAGCAACCTGGGAATGATATTGATATATATTTAGCTCCTTTGGTAGAAGATTTGCAGCATTTATGGAGTAACGGGGTGGAGATTTATGATGCATTTAGCAAGACACTTTTTAACTTAAAAGCAATTTTGTTATGGACTATAAACGACTTTCCAGCCTACGAAAATATGGCTGGATGTTGTGTAAAAGGCAAAAAGGGTTGTCCATTATGCGGTGTTAATACTTATTATCGGTGGCTAAATTATAGTCGGAAAAATGTCTATATGGGACACAGAAGATTCTTACCTCTATCATATCCATTAAGAAAACAAAAGGCTTGGTTTGATAACACTGTGGAGAAAGGTTGCAAACCCAGAATTCTTACAGGGAGAGATATTTCTGTTATTTTGAAATATTTTCCAAATGATTTTGGAAAAATTGAAAATGAAGGAATACAAAAGGAGAAGAAAACAAAGAAAAGAAAGTGTACTGCCTACAAAGATGATAAAAACGATCCTACAAAAATAGAACTATCAAGGTGGAAAAAAGATCAATTTTCTTTGAATTAACATCTTGGGAGGTTAGTGTTCAGAATTTATTTTATTTATAATAATCTAACTATAAAATTATATATGTTAAACTGTCGTATTAATGATGTTTATAGGAACTTTCGCTTCACCACAATTTAGATGTGATGCATGTTGAGAAAAACATTGGTGAAAGTTTACTCAGCACAATGTTGCATGATAGCAAATCAAAAGATGGTATTAATTCTAGAAAGGATTTAGAAGATTGGGGAATTTGACATGCTTTATATGCACAACCTCATGGGAAGAAAACATATCTTCCACCGACTCTGTATACTTTTTCTAGATCTGGAAAAAAAATTGCAAAAGGTTGTATGACTTTAAGGGACTTGATGGTTACTGTTCAAATTTCAAAAGATATGTGTCATTATAGGATTGCAAAGTTAGTGGATTGAAGTCGCATGATTATCATGTTTTAATGCAACAAATGCTATCGGTTGCAATGAGAGGATTGCTCCCAAAAAAACCAAGGAAAGCAATAACTTGTTTGTGTACATTTTTAATAAAATATGTCAGCGTGTTCTTGATAGAGAGAAGTTTCAACAAATGGATGATGATCAGATTGTTATAATTTTATGCGATCTTGAAAGATATTTTCCACCTTCATTTTTTGACATAATGATACAACTAACAATTCATCTTAGTAAAGAAGCTCGATTATGTGGACCAGTTCATTTTCCCTGGATGTACCCCTTCGAAAGGTATATGAAAACACTTATAGACTATGTAAGGAACTATGCACGACCCGAAGGATTCATTACTGAAAACTATCTTGCAGAGGAATCTATGAGATTCTTTAGTGATTTTATACAGAAATCATCAGAATTAGGGGAGAAAGAAGGTAGAAACAAATATTATGAGAATGACGATGCAATACTCGAAGGACGTCCAATATCAACATGCAAGACAATTACATTAACGGCTAATGAGAAGGAAGTTGCTCATTTGGCCGTGCTAATGAATATGGCTATAACAGAGGCATATTTAGAGTAAGCACATATTTATTTTGTTTTTATTGTCTTAACATATGTGTAATTATAAATGTAACTTAGCATCTTTTATATTATGCTAGTATGCACTTGGAAGAGCTACAAAGTTCGGACAAGCGAATGGAAAGAAATGCTACATTGCTATGGAAAATCCACACAAAAAACTTCGCCGATTGGATTAAAAAGAAGGTTAATCATATGTTTTAAATTTCATTTTTTAGTTTGAAAATATTATTTTTGACTACATTGAACGAATTGAGTTTTTTCCAGATATCTATTAACTCAAATGAACATGATGAATTATTAAAATGGATTGCCTATGGTCCAAGTAGCACTGCTTTGTCCTGCAAAGGATATATAATTAATGGGTTATGTTTTCACACAAAAGATGTTGAGAGAGAAACCCAAAATTCTGGAGTGACTTATGATGCTACTACAATGTGTAGAGCAAGTGCGAAAGATGTCTCTCAAGTAGTAGATGTGGTCACCTATTATGGGATTTTGACTGACATGATCATGTTAGACTATCATAAATTTTATATTCCAATTTTTAAGTGTCATTGGGCAAACATTGGAAATGGAGTGAAAGTTGAAGATGGATTTACTATTGTTAATTTACATCAAAATCAAGCTTCATTTTCAAGGGATTCGTATATCCTTGCATCTCAAGCGAAACAAATTTTTTATTCAAGAGAGAATGACTCTTCTAATTGGTATGTTGTAATGAAGGCACCACCAAGAGGTTATCATGAATTAGAGACAATCGATTCTATTGAAAGCACACATGGTGTTGTTCAAGATTGTGAAGAAAATGAGATGGATGTTGATTTTTTGGATGATGCTAACTATGTTACGGAGGATTGTGAAGGCATATTTGAGAAAAGTTTTAAAAACCATCATTGATTACGCTTGAAAATGCATGAGAAGAAAAAGCAGACCCTATCATGTAAGTTTTAGTTAAAAGCACATGCAAAGTACTTGGTAGTTCTTATATGTTAGCTGAAAGAAAAAGTAGACCCTACTTTGCTCTTACTTATGTTAGCAACGTACTTGGTAGTAACAAATCTTAAGGCAGCTTACTTTGCTCTTACTTGAATTTCAGATTTTCTATACTGTCCTACTTTGCTCTTACTTATCTATTTTACAAGTTTATCGTTTAGAATTTCAGATTGTTTTACAAGTTGCTCTTACGAAGTCGTAAAAATATACTTCATATAAGCAATGGCTAACAATCCATATCAACAATAATATGGTGGAAAGTCCAGTGAAATAGTTAGCTCAGTATCTATAATATTCCCACTTTCAGGCTAAATGCTAATGCAAATGTAGTTATCGGAACCTTTCTCAAGCCTAAAATTCTAAATTCAAATGCAGACAATCTAAGTTTTGGCTAATAATGCGTATAAGCATAACAATCAAGACTCAACACTAGTTATTCACTATGGAAACCATTGCCCTTCACAACTTTGACCAATGTTTTTCCCGAAAAAACATTTTTACTAGAAAAGGCTATTCTAGTGATATTTAAAAACATCTAAAATCTGAAATGTTATCTTTTAATTTAACTTAACAAGTGCAACATAAATTAAATTAAGAACACAGATACTGACATCATAGGAGTAATAAGTTGTATCACTTAAACTCATGTTCTTGTAGTTTACACTCTATATTTATCATCACTTTCTTTCATACAATATCATACCAAAACACAAAATTATTTACATTTTTACTAGAAGAGGTTGACACAATATACTGCTCACATTTTAGTTGTTGCAAATAATATCGTTAACATGTGGATCAACTACCCAGTTCATCAATAATGTGTGAGATAACATATATATAATGGGAAAGACTATTCGTGGGCAAGATTCTCTGTTGCCATAAAATTGCAACATTGAGCAACAGTGATGTAAAATGCTCCAATTATTTGTTGAACTGAAATACAAAGTGTATGCTTTATTACAGCTAAGATTTGCAGCCACCATATATTCAAAACGCATCATGTAAAAGGAGTTGTTATGATTTACTAACTTGCATTAAGGAGCTAGAAGTTATAATATTGAAAATAGTTTCACATATTAAGGTTATCTATTACATTATCTACAGCTGAATCCATATGGTGATTAAATTACTACTTTAAAGAATGTCTTGCTGCACAAAGAAAAGAGAGAGAAAAGAAGCCTACATTTCTTTTATATCTGCAGTTGCAATGCCCTCAAACCTTAATTCGTACGCTACGTCTATCGTCAAACTCAATGGAACCAACTACTCAGAATGGAAAGAGCAAGTTGAGTTTTCTTTAGGTGTACTTGAACTGGACATGGCTCTCCTTAAGGAAAAGCCAGCCCCACTTACTGACACAAGTACGCCTGAGGAAAACAAACTCCATGATGATTGGGAACGATCTAATAGGCTCAGCATGATGTTTATGCGAATGGTGATTGATACCAACATCAAAACCTCTCTACCGAAAACTGAAAGCGCAAAAGAATATTTGCAATCCATTGAAAATCGATTCAAGACTACAGACAAATCCCTTGCTGGAAAACTTATGGCAGATCTTATAACCATGAAGTTTGATGGTTCTCGCTCAATGAGCGCTCATGTCATTGAAATGATTAACCTTGCTGCCAAACTTAAGAACTTGGGATTGGTTATGGACGATGCTTTTCTCGTCCTATTCATTCTCACCAGCTTACCTCCTCAGTATGAACCATTCAAAATTCATTACAACACTATTACGGAAAAGTGGAGTCTAAATGAATTGACTAACAAACTGGTTCAAGAGGAGTCTAGGCAAGGCTCGCAAGGCATTAAAGTTGCTTATTTCACTCAAGGGGTTGGAAAACAAGCTGGCAAAAAGAATAACTCACAGCATAAAAGAGCACCACCCAAATCTGATGACGCCACTCAACCATCCAAGAAGAAAAAGAAGGATGACGTCTGCAAATTCTACAAGAAACCTGGACACTTCCAGGCAGATTGCATTAAGCGCAAAGCATGGTTCGAAAAGAAAGGTAACCCAATGGGTTTCGTAAGTCATTTCGAATCAAATCTTACTAATGTACCTTCTTCTACTTGGTGGATTGATACTGCTGCTAACGTTCATGTTTCGAATTCTATGCAGGGATTCATTACGATCCAAACCACAAACCCAAGTGAGAATTTCATTTTCATGTGGAATAAAGATAAAGCCCCAGTTGAAGCTATTGGAACTTTTCGTCTTATTTTAGATAGCGGTTATCAGTTAGATTTATGTCAAACTCTTTATGTTCCGTCTATTTCCCGTAATTTGATTTCTGTAAGTGTACTTGATAAATTTGGATATTCTTTTGAAGTTGGAAATGGAAATTTTAGTTTATTTAAAAATTCTAGTCTTATTGGTTCTGGAATATTAATTGATGGACTTTATAAACTTCATCTTAAATAAAATGCTGAAATCCAACTCACCCTGCATGGAAAAGAAACTAAAAGAAAGTCATCCAAGAATGACTCTTACTTCTTGTGGCATAAAAAACTGGGTCATATATCCAGTGAAAGAATCAAGAGATTAGTGAAAGATGGTGTCCTACCGGACCTAGACTTCGCTAACATTACAGCATGTGTTGATTGTATTAAAGGAAAAACAACAAAAAACACAAAGAAAGGAGCCACAAGAAGTACACAACTTCTTTAAATAATACATACAGATATTTGTGGACCTTTTGATGTTCCAACTTTTGGAGGAGAGAAATACTTCATCACTTTTATCGATGATTTTTCACGTTATTGCTATCTTTATCTGTTGCATGAAAAATCTCAGTCAGTGGATGCTGTACAAGTGTTCATTACTGAAGTCGAAAGGCAATTAGAAAGAAAAGTGAAAATCATTAGGTCAGACAAGGGTGGTGAATTCTATGGAAGGTATGATGAAACGGGACAAAATCATGGACCTTTTGCTAGACTTCTTCAAAAACTTGGAATTGTTGCACAATACACAACGCCTGGATCTCCATGGCAGAATGGTGTAGCTGAAAGGCGAAATCGTACATACATGGAAATGGTTAGATCCATGATGAGTCATGCAAATTTACCTATATCATTATGGATGGATGCATTACGAACAGCTGTCTACATCTTAAATAGAGTTCCAAGTAAGACCATTCCAAAGACTCCTTTTGAACTTTGGAAAGGATGGAAACCTAGTTTAAGACATCTCCAAATTTGGGGTTGCCCAGCTGAAGCTAGACTATACAATCCAAATGAAAAGAAATTGGATTTTAAGACAGTCAGTGTGTAACGACCCTAGATTTTATTTAATTTAAGTTAATAATTAAATAAATTTTTGGATAAAAATAGTAAAATAAAACGATAAATGGAGCGAGTTTCCCCGATATTCGAATCAGGAATATATTTAAGTTATAGATTTGAAAATTAGTATATATTGATTTGAATTTAAATTTCAAGTAAATGGATTTTAAAATAAATATAATTGGTATTAAAGTAAAAATATTAATAATAGATAATTTAAGCTAGAAATATAAGATAAATATAAAAAGTAAATAATGAGCAAATGAAGTATAAGAATCTAACTAAAACAACTCTATGAAGTATACCAAGGAATTAAACAAACACTAATATATATTCATGTATGAACAAACGAAATTTTATAATATTTACTAAAATAACAATACAACATCATCACAAAGTAATAAATTTCAAGACAAAGAAAAATAAAAACAAAAGAATACAAGTATGCAATACAAGGCAGCAAGTATATATATATATATATGTAAGCAAGAAACAAGACACATGTGCAAACATCAAGACAACAAAAATATATGCAAGTATAAAACCAGATATTCAAGTATGCAAATATCTTACAAAAACATTTCAGCCGAGACCAATGCAAGACAAGGAAATAAGAGAAAAAAAAACTAAGTACAAAGCAAATTGATTTGCTGTAAATAAAATGAGGAACATAAGGGTATAACTAATTAATGCAAGCACACCAACGATTCACTTCAGCCTCCAAAATGGAAAGAAATATCTCTGATGATGGTACAAAACAATATTAACTTGTACCAATAATAACATCACCCTGTAACCCAATTTCTACATATCAATTTTCATCAGTTCGTTCCATTTCAAAGCTGAGAAAAACTAAAGTGAACATTATCTTAAAAACATCAACAAACCATAATACAACTCAATCAAATAAGAGAGTCAAGCTAGAAGATTTCAACTTGCAAAAAAAAAAAAAAAATTCCAGTCTGTTCAACATAAATGGAAGCTCTGTTTATTCTTCCTGGAAATCAAGGTGAGTAACTTCACATTTTAAAGTGTTAACTACCTGTTGCATATGGATTACTAGAAATGAATATGCTTTGAATGTTTAAATTGTGATGAATCTTCCATAGATGTACAGATATCTATAAGTATGCATTGTTGTGTATCTGTTTTTCTCCGTTCTCATTTTTCCCAGTTCAGATTTACAAATCAAACTCCATCTCCTAATCTAATAACTATTAGAACTTAAAATTTGAATAAAGGTTGCTTGTATCATCATAAGCTAAGCTTTAAAAATTAGTCAAGATTAAAACAACCTAGAATTTATCTCTGGACACCCAATTTGCTGAACAAACTCAATTTTTGTCAAAATTCGAACTTTACGAAATGGTGATTCATATTTATAATTTGAATGCGTATTGGAAATGATGATTTTTGAAATAGGTTTCATGATTTTTAGTGATCAAGTTTGAGAGCAGTTGTGTTTTCCTTGCTTTTGGCATTTCGAGTTGTCGTGATTGATCTAGGCGACTAGAAGGGTCGGGGTTTTATCTAGGGGTTGAGGAGTCTACTGTAGGTCGGGGAAAAATGGAGGGGAGGTGGCCAGACTACGGTGGTGGCAACGGCGGCGATTTCTTTTTCGAAAACCTAGTTTTGGAGGGTCGAGTATTTCTGGTTCATTCACCCTATTGGATGCATCGAGTTCGATGCGGTTTGGAGGGATGATGGATGCGTCGTAGGGGAAGCTGCGGCCGGAGTTTGGTGGCGAACGGTGGTAGGAGCGTCGAGCAGTTGGTGATGACAGGTTGGGTCGTGGTGAGTTCACTTTGTTTCCAGGTTTGGGGTCGAGCTTCTCGAATTTGATTTCGAGACATTTGGGTAGTTCAGGTGATCAGGAATGGAGGCGAGGTTGAACGTCGACGTGTTCGACGACGTGGGGTCGGCTGGAACTGACCGCCGGCGAAGTTCACGTGCACGTGCACGTTGGGGTGGCGTATCTGTTGTGTTCGAATTTTTGGGGAAGACGAAGATTTCGACTCGGGTTTACTCGAGTAGATGGGAGGTTGGCTCGAAGGATTTGGGTCTGTGACTCGAAGCAGATTGAGATGGCTCGAGTCATATGCGTGTGTTACAGGTTTCATACATGTAGCATTTTGTTCAACATTTAAAACTGGATTTTTAAAGTGTAAAGAAGGATTTAAAACAAGTTTTAAATTCCCAGTTAAATCTGATTCAACTCTAAATCTGAATCTTAGTCTCGAAATAAAAGAAAGTTTTTAAGTTTAAATTGTTTTAAACATATATTATTAAATGTTTATAAAACCTAACAATGAAATTAAGAAGTAAATAAGAAATGTTTTTAATATTAACTTAAAAGTGAAGTTAATTCACATTGTTAATAATGATTAATTACAAAGTTTATTAATTAAAGATTTAAAATGGTAATCAATGATTTATAACTACTTAATAATTTAAGAATAATAAATTAAGGGTTAATTGATTTATTAATTAAGGTTGATTAATTAATAATTAAAGGTTAATTAATTAAAATGAAATTGTAATTAGTTAATGTTAATTAACCCGGATTTGAAATTCATAAGTAATTAATCAAATTTGAATAAATCAGATAATTAACTGACCTTACTTATGAATATTTGGATTTGATTGGATGATTGAATTGTTTGATATTCTGATCTATGATGCTTTGTGATATATTCTGACTTGTGTGTAATCTTTACTGTAGTTTATTTATCTGAAATTTATATATATCTGTGATCTGTGAGTAAAAGATAAGCAATATAGTTTATATCGTTTATCAATTATATTTCTGTATTCTGATATGTGATGATTCATTATGTTGCACTATTGTGTGTTAAACCCCGGACTACACTTTTATACACACAAATATGGATTTCACGTGGAAATCGGTTAAGTCACAGATAATTTAAATCTGATGTTTTTGAAATTGAAAATTGAAATTTCAATTGATTTTGAAATTGGAAATTTGGATTTAAAGTGAAAAGCTTTTGAAATGGAATTTCAAAGATAAAAGTTATTTTGAATAACTTAATCGAGTTTTGAAAATTTAAATAATTTGATTTAAATTTGAATTCAAGTTGGAAATTGAATCCTATGATTTGAAACTAGAGATTAAAGATGATATAAATGTGTTTGTATGAATCTAAACCATTTAAAAGTATAATTTTGAGAATTTGGATTTAACCCAAGGATTTCCACTCGTATGAATGAATCAGATTTTCTGAAATGAAACTATTTGTTTTCAAATGATAAAAGCTTTCATATAAGAAATGAAATTCCAGTTTAATTAAAGGAATTTCAATATTGAAGTGAAAATGGTTTTCCAAGTTATGAATGAATTGTTTTGAAAAGCTATGATTTGAATCTGTTATCTTTAACAGATTTAAAATAATGATTGGTTTAAATCATTTGAAATGGGATTGTTTTGAAAGCTATAAGTTAAATCATGATTTAAAGGTTTAACGAGTTAATCAAATTGAAATGGAAATTAATTTGGAAAATCTGTGAATGAATCTTTTATTTAAAAGATTTAAATGTGGAAACTGTTTAAACCGTAAAGGTTGAATCTTTTTGTTTAAAGATTTAAAAATGGTAATTTGTTAAACCATTTGAAAAGAAAGAAGTTGAATTATTAAGTTGTGACTTAATTGAAATCCCATATCCATATGTTTTTAAATATTACGCTCACTATTCGGTTTAGCCGGGAGAGGACCTTTGGGTCGTATAACCCATTCCGAATATGTGATACGTCGATATGGATAGCATTTGAAGACCGGTGTTGAAGACCAGATATTTTTGAAAACGGAAGGATTACCGTCGAGTTACTCTGCATCGGCTGATCCCCGATATAGAGGTTTTATCATCCTTAGTGACGGGAAGTCCGGACGTGATTGGAAATTATCCGGATTTGCAAGGGCTTCGTGAGAAGTGCCTTCGGTTCTGTTCGATCCCGGAACAGGCTTGTATGGATTGTATGTCTGACATTACACTTTGAGATATAAAGCCGATTTCTTTCAAATACATTTCTGTTGGTGGCGGAGAATTTATTCTCTTAGCTTAACACCCTTCTCTGAGACGTACGAGCTCAGAGGTTATGTAGTTGAAATTTATCAGCGATATATCCCAATTTGGTAATGTGACATGCTGAGTGTTGCTGTGTGATGATCAGTGTTTGATCATTTGTGATATGATCATTTGTTTGATCATTTATCTTTGTGATCATAGGTTGATCATCTGTTGACCCAAAGCGTGGCTTTTTGAAAAAGCGTAGCTTTGTGGACAAGACTTCATCAGGGCCTCACAACCCGGAAATGGTCGAAACAGGAATGTTGCGGCAAGGTTATGAGGGTCGCGCCCTTTAGGGTATGTCATTTCCTTCTGGAAAAGGGTGGTATCATGGTATGGAGCCCAGATACTTACTCATGTGGATACACCTTCTTTATGATGAGTGATGTTGGATATCGAGCGCTCGGATAAAGGTCCCAAAGGACCGGGAGGTGGCATATTCGTGAGTTACCTGTTACAGGGGTAACCCGGCCTTGTTTGGCAGAGAGCAGTTTGTCTCTCGGGACGTCCCGCCAGAGGCGATCCCATGCGGCGGAAGGAAGTTCCTTAGCCTGACCATTTGTTGGAAAATCCAAAGAAACAATACGAACCAATACGGTTTTAGTTGTAGAACCTGTCATCTACTTATGGTGGCGCCCCACTGTTTGGATGGTTGCTATAGTAGGCATAGTTCGAAATGTCTATGCTGGCTAAGATTGATATTATACTTTCGAAATGTTTTCCACTATGCACTAGTAATAATAATCCAATGATTTTGCGTAGTAAGCATGTTTGACTATCATAAGAAGAAATCTCCTCCAATTCTGCGTTTGCATTGTGTGTGTGGCGGGAGGTCTTATGGTAGTTTCATTTTCTAAAAGCATTGTGGATTTCAATGTTTAAATTCTTTTGTGTTGTTTTAAAGATAAACTGATTTTGTTGCTCACACCAGTCCCATGACTGATCCGGAGTTTATTGTTCCCTTCCTAAACTCTGGGTGCTCATAATTTTCCACACGAGCAGTCTAGAGTTCGGTTTCTTTTCAGATATTTAGGTTTAGTAGATTATCTGGAGCTAGTTCATTCATCGGAGTTGCTTATCTTGGAGTTGTGGATTCATTCTTGTCTGAAGATCATTTTGGAGTTATCACTTCTATTGATATTGTTCCGCTGCTGTTGTTATCTTTTCTTTTCCGCTGCTATTTGTTGTATCATATCTCTGATGTATATTGATATTCATTGTATCACTCTGTTGTATCAGATATTGTATATCAATGTATTATTCTTTTCTTCCGCTGTGTTATTTACTTAATTGTGTTATAGCTCCGGCGAATCGGATTTGAACGGTCGAATCTGCGGCATTCTAGTACAATGTGAAGTACGGATGTTGATTTTCGAGCGGGCAAAACCCGAGTCGTCACATGTGGTATCAGAGCTAAGGTTGAACTTTAGCTCAGGAGTATAACACGTTAAGTAGCTCATTAGAGATAGAGTGAAGTAAACTCTAGAATGAGTATTCCTCAGATATCCGTTCGAATGCATCAGTAAATTCTCTTGCTATCCACTGATAGTGAGTATGAGTGCAAGAAGAGGACGAGATAGAGGATAGGGAAATATGACTATAATCGGTCAATACTCTGTAACAACAAGAAAGCAATCTTTTCTCTATCGATCTCTTTTGTTCAGCATCTTTTCTCAATTCTTCGATAGTTTCTGGTAGATCCAGAAAGGAGATTCGATATATTAAAATGGGACATAAACTCCAACTGGATCAAAATTGTTTGTTTGGGTGTATTGGTTGCTTGGTTTGCTATTGTTGATAGGTATACTTTAGTTCTGAACTAAAAATTTTGAAATTGTATCCATATACTTATCTATTCTTTTGGGTCCCAGTATATTCTACGAATGGTTAGTTATCCTTTCGAACCGACCGATGCCACTGCATATTTCGTAGATCTGGATAACTCGAGTATCTTGTGAGTGTTAAACAGATTCGTTCTTGTATCTATTATTGATATTCTGATTTGATAAGCCAAATGCAGAACAGATGTTGAGTTGATGAAATATTCTTCATCTATCTTTATGTCTCCTTGGTAATTTCGAGGACGAAATTCTTTTAAGGGGGGAAGTCTGTAACGACCCTAGATTTTATTTAATTTAAGTTAATAATTAAATAAATTTTTGGATAAAAATAGTAAAATAAAACGATAAATGGAGCGAGTTTCCCCGATATTCGAATCAGGAATATATTTAAGTTATAGATTTGAAAATTAGTATATATTGATTTGAATTTAAATTTCAAGTAAATGGATTTTAAAATAAATATAATTGGTATTAAAGTAAAAATATTAATAATAGATAATTTAAGCTAGAAATATAAGATAAATATAAAAAGTAAATAATGAGCAAATGAAGTATAAGAATCTAACTAAAACAACTCTATGAAGTATACCAAGGAATTAAACAAACACTAATATATATTCATGTATGAACAAACGAAATTTTATAATATTTACTAAAATAACAATACAACATCATCACAAAGTAATAAATTTCAAGACAAAGAAAAATAAAAACAAAAGAATACAAGTATGCAATACAAGGCAGCAAGTATATATATATATATGTAAGCAAGAAACAAGACACATGTGCAAACATCAAGACAACAAAAATATATGCAAGTATAAAACCAGATATTCAAGTATGCAAATATCTTACAAAAACATTTCAGCCGAGACCAATGCAAGACAAGGAAATAAGAGAAAAAAAATCTAAGTACAAAGCAAATTGATTTGCTGTAAATAAAATGAGGAACATAAGGGTACAACTAATTAATGCAAGCACACCAACGATTCACTTCAGCCTCCAAAATGGAAAGAAATATCTCTGATGATGGTATAAAACAATATTAACTTGTACCAATAATAACATCACCCTGTAACCCAATTTCTACATATCAATTTTCATCAGTTCGTTCCATTTCAAAGCTGAGAAAAACTAAAGTGAACATTATCTTAAAAACATCAACAAACCATAATACAACTCAATCAAATAAGAGAGTCAAGCTAGAAGATTTCAACTTGCAAAAAAAAAAAAAATTCCAGTCTGTTCAACATAAATGGAAGCTCTGTTTATTCTTCCTGGAAATCAAGGTGAGTAACTTCACATTTTAAAGTGTTAACTACCTGTTGCATATGGATTACTAGAAATGAATATGCTTTGAATGTTTAAATTGTGATGAATCTTCCATAGATGTACAGATATCTATAAGTATGCATTGTTGTGTATCTGTTTTTCTCCGTTCTCATTTTTCCCAGTTCAGATTTACAAATCAAACTCCATCTCCTAATCTAATAACTATTAGAACTTAAAATTTGAACAAAGGTTGCTTGTATCATCATAAGCTAAGCTTTAAAAATTAGTCAAGATTAAAACAACCTAGAATTTATCTCTGTAAACCCAATTTGCTGAACAAACTCAATTTTTGTCAAAATTCAAACTTTATGAAATGGTGATTCATATTTATAATTTGAATGCGTATTGGAAATGATGATTTTTGAAATAGGTTTCATGATTTTTAGTGATCAAGTTTGAGAGCAGTTGTGTTTTCCTTGCTTTTGGCATTTCGAGTTGTCGTGATTGATCTAGGCGACTGGAAGGGTCGGGGTTTTATCTAGGGGTTGAGGAGTCTACTGTAGGTCGGGGAAAAATGGAGGGGAGGTGGCCAGACTATGGTGGTGGCAACGACGGCGATTTCTTTTTCGAAAACCTAGTTTTGGAGGGTCGAGTATTTCTGGTTCATTCACCCTATTGGATGCATCGAGTTCGATGCGGTTTGGAGGGATGATGGATGGGTGGTAGGGGAAGCTGCGGCCGGAGTTTGGTGGCGAACGGTGGTAGGAGCGTCGAGCAGTTGGTGATGACAGGTTGGGTCGTGGTGAGTTCACTTTGTTGCCAGGTTTGGGGTCGAGCTTCTCGAATTTGATTTCGAGACATTTGGGTAGTTCAGGTGATCAGGAATGGAGGCGAGGTTGAACGTCGATGTGTTCGACGACGTGGGGTCGGCTGGAACTGACTGCCGGCGAAGTTCACGTGCACGTTGGGGTGGCGTATCTGTTGTGTTCGAATTTTTGGGGAAGACGAAGATTTCGACTCGGGTTTACTCGAGTAGATGGGAGGTTGGCTCGAAGGATTTGGGTCTGTGACTCGAAGCAGATTGAGATGGCTCGAGTCATATGCGTGTATTACAGGTTTCATACCTGTAGCATTTTGTTCAACATTTAAAACTGGATTTTTAAAGTGTAAAGAAGGATTTAAAACAAGTTTTAAATTCCCAGTTAAATCTGATTCAACTCTAAATCTGAATCTTAGTCTCGAAATAAAAGAAAGTTTTTAAGTTTAAATTGTTTTAAACATATATTATTAAATGTTTATAAAACCTAACAATGAAATTAAGAAGTAAATAAGAAATGTTTTTAATATTAACTTAAAAGTGAAGTTAATTCACATTGTTAATAATGATTAATTACAAAGTTTATTAATTAAAGATTTAAAATGGTAATCAATGATTTATAACTACTTAATAATTTAAGAATAATCAATTAAGGGTTAATTGATTTATTAATTAAGGTTGATTAATTAATAATTAAAGGTTAATTAATTAAAATGAAATTGTAATTAGTTAATGTTAATTAACCCGGATTTGAAATTCATAAGTAATTAATCAAATTTGAATAAATCAGATAATTAACTGACCTTACTTATGAATATTTGGATTTGATTGGATGATTGAATTGTTTGATATTCTGATCTATGATGCTTTGTGATATATTCTGATTTGTGTGTAATCTTTACTGTAGTTTATTTATCTGAAATTTATATATATCTGTGATCTGTGAGTAAAAGATAAGCGATATAGTTTATATCGTTTATCAATTATATTTCTGTATTCTGATATGTGATGATTCATTATGTTGCACTATTGTGTGTTAAACCCCGGACTACACTTTTACACACACAAATATGGATTTCACGTGGAAATCGGTTAAGTCACAGATAATTTAAATCTGATGTTTTTGAAATTGAAAATTGAAATTTCAATTGATTTTGAAATTGGAAATTTGGATTTAAAGTGAAAAGCTTTTGAAATGGAATTTCAAAGATAAAAGTTATTTTGAATAACTTAATCGAGTTTTGAAAATTTAAATAATTTGATTTAAATTTGAATTCAAGTTGGAAATTGAATCCTATGATTTGAAACTAGAGATTAAAGATGATATAAATGTGTTTGTATGAATCTAAACCATTTAAAAGTATAATTTTGAGAATTTGGATTTAACCCAAGGATTTCCACTCGTATGAATGAATCAGATTTTCTGAAATGAAACTATTTGTTTTCAAATGATAAAAGCTTTCATATAAGAAATGAAATTCCAGTTTAATTAAAGGAATTTCAATATTGAAGTGAAAATGGTTTTCCAAGTTATGAATGAATTGTTTTGAAAAGCTATGATTTGAATCTGTTATCTTTAACAGATTTAAAATAATGATTGGTTTAAATCATTTGAAATGGGATTGTTTTGAAAGCTATAAGTTAAATCATGATTTAAAGGTTTAACGAGTTAATCAAATTGAAATGGAAATTAATTTGGAAAATCTGTGAATGAATCTTTTATTTAAAAGATTTAAATGTGGAAACTGTTTAAACCGTAAAGGTTGAATCTTTTTGTTTAAAGATTTAAAAATGGTAATTTGTTAAACCATTTGAAAAGAAAGAAGTTGAATTATTAAGTTGTGACTTAATTGAAATCCCATATCCATATGTTTTTAAATATTACGCTCACTATTCGGATTAGCCGGGAGAGGACCTTTGTGTCGTATAACCCATTCCGAATATGTGATACGTCGATATGGATAGCATTTGAAGACCGGTGTTGAAGACCGGATATTTTTGAAAACGGAAGGATTACCGTCGAGTTACTCTGCATCGGCTGATCCCCGATATAGAGGTTTTATCATCCTTAGTGACGGGAAGTCCGGACGTGATTGGAAATTATCCGGATTTGCAAGGGCTTCGTGAGAAGTGCCTTCGGTTCTGTTCGATCCCGGAACAGACTTGTATGGATTGTATGTCTGACATTACACTTTGAGATATAAAGCCGATTTCTTTCAAATACATTTCTGTTGGTGGCGGAGAATTTATTCTCTTAGCTTAACACCCTTCTCTGAGACGTACGAGCTCAGAGGTTATGTAGTTGAAATTTATCAGCGATATATCCCAATTTGGTAATGTGATATGCTGAGTGTTGCTGTGTGATGATCAGTGTTTGATCATTTGTGATATGATCATTTGTTTGATCATTTATCTTTGTGATCATAGGTTGATCATCTGTTGACCCAAAGCGTGGCTTTTTGAAAAAGCGTAGCTTTGTGGACGAGACTTCATCAGGGCCTCACAACCCGGAAATGGTCGAAACAGGAATGTTGCGGCAAGGTTATGAGGGTCGTGCCCTTTAGGGTATGTCATTTCCTTCTGGAAAAGGGTGGTATCATGGTATGGAGCCCAGATACTTACTCATGTGGATACACCTTCTTTATGATGAGTGATGTTGGATATCGAGCGCTCGGATAAAGGTCCCAAAGGACCGGGAGGTGGCATATTCGTGAGTTACCTGTTACAGGGGTAACCCGGCCTTGTTTGGCAGAGAGCAGTTTGTCTCTCGGGACGTCCCGCCAGAGGCGATCCCATGCGGCGGAAGGAAGTTCCTTAGCCTGACCATTTGTTGGAAAATCCAAAGAAACAATACGAACCAGTACGGTTTTAGTTGTAGAACCTGTCATCTACTTATGGTGGCGCCCCACTGTTTGGATGGTTGCTATAGTAGGCATAGTTCGAAATGTCTATGCTGGCTAAGATTGATATTATACTTTCGAAATGTTTTCCACTATGCACTAGTAATAATAATCCAATGATTTTGCGTAGTAAGCATGTTTGACTATCATAAGAAGAAATCTCCTCCAATTCTGCGTTTGCATTGTGTGTGTGGCGGGAGGTCTTATGGTAGTTTCATTTTCTAAAAGCATTGCGGATTTCAATGTTTAAATTCTTTTGTGTTGTTTTAAAGATAAACTGATTTTGTTGCTCACACCAGTCCCATGACTGATCCGGAGTTTATTGTTCCCTTCCTAAACTCTGGGTGCTCATAATTTTCCACACGAGCAGTCTAGAGTTGGGTTTCTTTTCAGATATTCAGGTTTAGTAGATTATCTGGAGCTAGTTCATTCATCGGAGTTGCTTATCTTGGAGTTGTGGATTCATTCTTGTCTGAAGATCATTTTGGAGTTATCACTTCTATTGATATTGTTCCGCTGCTGTTGTTATCTTTTCTTTTCCGCTGCTATTTGTTGTATCATATCTCTGATGTATATTGATATTCATTGTATCACTCTGTTGTATCAGATATTGTATATCAATGTATTATTCTTTTCTTCCGCTGTGTTATTTACTTAATTGTGTTATAGCTCCGGCGAATCGGATTTGAACGGTCGAATCTGCGGCATTCTAGTACAATGTGAAGTACGGATGTTGATTTTCGAGCGGGCAAAACCCGAGTCGTCACATGTGGTATCAGAGCTAAGGTTGAACTTTAGCTCAGGAGTATAACACGTTAAGTAGCTCATTAGAGATAGAGTGAAGTAAACTCTAGAATGAGTATTCCTCAGATATCCGTTCGAATGCATCAGTAAATTCTCTTGCTATCCACTGATAGTGAGTATGAGTGCAAGAAGAGGACGAGATAGAGGATAGGGAAATATGACTATAATCGGTCAATACTCTGTAACAACAAGAAAGCAATCTTTTCTCTATCGATCTCTTTTGTTCAGCATCTTTTCTCAATTCTTCGATAGTTTCTGGTAGATCCAGAAAGGAGATTCGATATATTAAAATGGGACATAAACTCCAACTGGATCAAAATTGTTTGTTTGGGTGTATTGGTTGCTTGGTTTGCTATTGTTGATAGGTATACTTTAGTTCTGAACTAAAAATTTTGAAATTGTATCCATATACTTATCTATTCTTTTGGGTCCCAGTATATTCTACGAATGGTTAGTTATCCTTTCGAACCGACCGATGCCACTGCATATTTCGTAGATCTGGATAACTCGAGTATCTTGTGAGTGTTAAACAGATTCGTTCTTGTATCTATTATTGATATTCTGATTTGATAAGCCAAATGCAGAACAGATGTTGAGTTGATGAAATATTCTTCATCTATCTTTATGTCTCCTTGGTAATTTCGAGGACGAAATTCTTTTAAGGGGGGAAGTCTGTAACGACCCTAGATTTTATTTAATTTAAGTTAATAATTAAATAAATTTTTGGATAAAAATAGTAAAATAAAACGATAAATGGAGCGAGTTTCCCCGATATTCGAATCAGGAATATATTTAAGTTATAGATTTGAAAATTAGTATATATTGATTTGAATTTAAATTTCAAGTAAATGGATTTTAAAATAAATATAATTGGTATTAAAGTAAAAATATTAATAATAGAAAATTTAAGCTAGAAATATAAGATAAATATAAAAAGTAAATAATGAGCAAATGAAGTATAAGAATCTAACTAAAACAACTCTATGAAGTATACCAAGGAATTAAACAAACACTAATATATATTCATGTATGAACAAACGAAATTTTATAATATTTACTAAAATAACAATACAACATCATCACAAAGTAATAAATTTCAAGACAAAGAAAAATAAAAACAAAAGAATACAAGTATGCAATACAAGGCAGCAAGTATATATATATATATATATATATATGTAAGCAAGAAACAAGACACATGTGCAAACATCAAGACAACAAAAATATATGCAAGTATAAAACCAGATATTCAAGTATGCAAATATCTTACAATAACATTTCAGCCGAGACCAATGCAAGACAAGGAAATAAGAGAAAAAAAAAATCTAAGTACAAAGCAAATTGATTTGCTGTAAATAAAATAAGGAACATAAGGGTACAACTAATTAATGCAAGCACACCAACGATTCACTTCAGCCTCCAAAATGGAAAGAAATATCTCTGATGATGGTATAAAACAATATTAACTTGTACCAATAATAACATCACCCTGTAACCCAATTTCTACATATCAATTTTCATCAGTTCGTTCCATTTCAAAGCTGAGAAAAACTAAAGTGAACATTATCTTAAAAACATCAACAAACCATAATACAACTCAATCAAATAAGAGAGTCAAGCTAGAAGATTTCAACTTGCAAAAAAAAAAAAAAAATTCCAGTCTGTTCAACATAAATGGAAGCTCTGTTTATTCTTCCTGGAAATCAAGGTGAGTAACTTCACATTTTAAAGTGTTAACTACCTGTTGCATATGGATTACTAGAAATGAATATGCTTTGAATGTTTAAATTGTGATGAATCTTCCATAGATGTACAGATATCTATAAGTATGCATTGTTGTGTATCTGTTTTTCTCCGTTCTCATTTTTCCCAGTTCAGATTTACAAATCAAACTCCATCTCCTAATCTAATAACTATTAGAACTTAAAATTTGAACAAAGGTTGCTTGTATCATCATAAGCTAAGCTTTAAAAATTAGTCAAGATTAAAACAACCTAGAATTTATCTCTGTAAACCCAATTTGCTGAACAAACTCAATTTTTGTCAAAATTCAAACTTTATGAAATGGTGATTCATATTTATAATTTGAATGCGTATTGGAAATGATGATTTTTGAAATAGGTTTCATGATTTTTAGTGATCAAGTTTGAGAGCAGTTGTGTTTTCCTTGCTTTTGGCATTTCGAGTTGTCGTGATTGATCTAGGCGACTGGAAGGGTCGGGGTTTTATCTAGGGGTTGAGGAGTCTACTGTAGGTCGGGGAAAAATGGAGGGGAGGTGGCCAGACTATGGTGGTGGCAACGACGGCGATTTCTTTTTCGAAAACCTAGTTTTGGAGGGTCGAGTATTTCTGGTTCATTCACCCTATTGGATGCATCGAGTTCGATGCGGTTTGGAGGGATGATGGATGGGTGGTAGGGGAAGCTGCGGCCGGAGTTTGGTGGCGAACGGTGGTAGGAGCGTCGAGCAGTTGGTGATGACAGGTTGGGTCGTGGTGAGTTCACTTTGTTGCCAGGTTTGGGGTCGAGCTTCTCGAATTTGATTTCGAGACATTTGGGTAGTTCAGGTGATCAGGAATGGAGGCGAGGTTGAACGTCGATGTGTTCGACGACGTGGGGTCGGCTGGAACTGACTGCCGGCGAAGTTCACGTGCACGTTGGGGTGGCGTACCTGTTGTGTTCGAATTTTTGGGGAAGACGAAGATTTCGACTCGGGTTTACTCGAGTAGATGGGAGGTTGGCTCGAAGGATTTGGGTCTGTGACTCGAAGCAGATTGAGATGGCTCGAGTCATATGCGTGTATTACAGGTTTCATACCTGTAGCATTTTGTTCAACATTTAAAACTGGATTTTTAAAGTGTAAAGAAGGATTTAAAACAAGTTTTAAATTCCCAGTTAAATCTGATTCAACTCTAAATCTGAATCTTAGTCTCGAAATAAAAGAAAGTTTTTAAGTTTAAATTGTTTTAAACATATATTATTAAATGTTTATAAAACCTAACAATGAAATTAAGAAGTAAATAAGAAATGTTTTTAATATTAACTTAAAAGTGAAGTTAATTCACATTGTTAATAATGATTAATTACAAAGTTTATTAATTAAAGATTTAAAATGGTAATCAATGATTTATAACTACTTAATAATTTAAGAATAATCAATTAAGGGTTAATTGATTTATTAATTAAGGTTGATTAATTAATAATTAAAGGTTAATTAATTAAAATGAAATTGTAATTAGTTAATGTTAATTAACCCGGATTTGAAATTCATAAGTAATTAATCAAATTTGAATAAATCAGATAATTAACTGACCTTACTTATGAATATTTGGATTTGATTGGATGATTGAATTGTTTGATATTCTGATCTATGATGCTTTGTGATATATTCTGATTTGTGTGTAATCTTTACTGTAGTTTATTTATCTGAAATTTATATATATCTGTGATCTGTGAGTAAAAGATAAGCGATATAGTTTATATCGTTTATCAATTATATTTCTGTATTCTGATATGTGATGATTCATTATGTTGCACTATTGTGTGTTAAACCCAGGACTACACTTTTACACACACAAATATGGATTCACGTGGAAATCGGTTAAGTCACAGATAATTTAAATCTGATGTTTTTGAAATTGAAAATTGAAATTTCAATTGATTTTGAAATTGGAAATTTGGATTTAAAGTGAAAAGCTTTTGAAATGGAATTTCAAAGATAAAAGTTATTTTGAATAACTTAATCGAGTTTTGAAAATTTAAATAATTTGATTTAAATTTGAATTCAAGTTGGAAATTGAATCCTATGATTTGAAACTAGAGATTAAAGATGATATAAATGTGTTTGTATGAATCTAAACCATTTAAAAGTATAATTTTGAGAATTTGGATTTAACCCAAGGATTTCCACTCGTATGAATGAATCAGATTTTCTGAAATGAAACTATTTGTTTTCAAATGATAAAAGCTTTCATATAAGAAATGAAATTCCAGTTTAATTAAAGGAATTTCAATATTGAAGTGAAAATGGTTTTCCAAGTTATGAATGAATTGTTTTGAAAAGCTATGATTTGAATCTGTTATCTTTAACAGATTTAAAGTAATGATTGGTTTAAATCATTTGAAATGGGATTGTTTTGAAAGCTATAAGTTAAATCTTGATTTAAAGGTTTAACGAGTTAATCAAATTGAAATGGAAATTAATTTGGAAAATCTGTGAATGAATCTTTTATTTAAAAGATTTAAATGTGGAAACTGTTTAAACCGTAAAGGTTGAATCTTTTTGTTTAAAGATTTAAAAATGGTAATTTGTTAAACCATTTGAAAAGAAAGAAGTTGAATTATTAAGTTGTGACTTAATTGAAATCCCATATCCATATGTTTTTAAATATTACGCTCACTATTCGGTTTAGCCGGGAGAGGACCTTTGGGTCGTATAACCCATTCCGAATATGTGATACGTCGATATGGATAGCATTTGAAGACCGGTGTTGAAGACCGGATATTTTTGAAAACGGAAGGATTACCGTCGAGTTACTCTGCATCGGCTGATCCCCGATATAGAGGTTTTATCATCCTTAGTGACGGGAAGTCCGGACGTGATTGGAAATTATCCGGATTTGCAAGGGCTTCGTGAGAAGTGCCTTCGGTTCTGTTCGATCCCGGAACAGACTTGTATGGATTGTATGTCTGACATTACACTTTGAGATATAAAGCCGATTTCTTTCAAATACATTTCTGTTGGTGGCGGAGAATTTATTCTCTTAGCTTAACACCCTTCTCTGAGACGTACGAGCTCAGAGGTTATGTAGTTGAAATTTATCAGCGATATATCCCAATTTGGTAATGTGACATGCTGAGTGTTGCTGTGTGATGATCAGTGTTTGATCATTTGTGATATGATCATTTGTTTGATCATTTATCTTTGTGATCATAGGTTGATCATCTGTTGACCCAAAGCGTGGCTTTTTGAAAAAGCGTAGCTTTGTGGACGAGACTTCATCAGGGCCTCACAACCCGGAAATGGTCGAAACAGGAATGTTGCGGCAAGGTTATGAGGGTCGCGCCCTTTAGGGTATGTCATTTCCTTCTGGAAAAGGGTGGTATCATGGTATGGAGCCCAGATACTTACTCATGTGGATACACCTTCTTTATGATGAGTGATGTTGGATATCGAGCGCTCGGATAAAGGTCCCAAAGGACCGGGAGGTGGCATATTCGTGAGTTACCTGTTACAGGGGTAACCCGGCCTTGTTTGGCAGAGAGCAGTTTGTCTCTCGGGACGTCCCGCCAGAGGCGATCCCATGCGGCGGAAGGAAGTTCCTTAGCCTGACCATTTGTTGGAAAATCCAAAGAAACAATACGAACCAGTACGGTTTTAGTTGTAGAACCTGTCATCTACTTATGGTGGCGCCCCACTGTTTGGATGGTAGCTATAGTAGGCATAGTTCGAAATGTCTATGCTGGCTAAGATTGATATTATACTTTCGAAATGTTTTCCACTATGCACTAGTAATAATAATCCAATGATTTTGCGTAGTAAGCATGTTTGACTATCATAAGAAGAAATCTCCTCCAATTCTGCGTTTGCATTGTGTGTGTGGCGGGAGGTCTTATGGTAGTTTCATTTTCTAAAAGCATTGCGGATTTCAATGTTTAAATTCTTTTGTGTTGTTTTAAAGATAAACTGTTTTTGTTGCTCACACCAGTCCCATGACTGATCCGGAGTTTATTGTTCCCTTCCTAAACTCTGGGTGCTCATAATTTTCCACACGAGCAGTCTAGAGTTGGGTTTCTTTTCAGATATTCAGGTTTAGTAGATTATCTGGAGCTAGTTCATTCATCGGAGTTGCTTATCTTGGAGTTGTGGATTCATTCTTGTCTGAAGATCATTTTGGAGTTATCACTTCTATTGATATTGTTCCGCTGCTGTTGTTATCTTTTCTTTTCCGCTGCTATTTGTTGTATCATATCTCTGATGTATATTGATATTCATTGTATCACTCTGTTGTATCAGATATTGTATATCAATGTATTATTCTTTTCTTCCGCTGTGTTATTTACTTAATTGTGTTATAGCTCCGGCGAATCGGATTTGAACGGTCGAATCTGCGGCATTCTAGTACAATGTGAAGTACGGATGTTGATTTTCGAGCGGGCAAAACCCGAGTCGTCACACAGTGGTTACTTTATAGGTTACCCAGAAAAATCTAAAGGATATAGATTTTATTGTCCTAACCATAGTACAAGAATTGTTGAAACCGGCAATGCTAAATTCTATGAGAATGGTGAAATCAGTGGGAGTACAAAACAACAAGAAGTGGTCATTCATGAAATAAGGGAACCCATTATCTTACCCTCTATTTCGAAAGATACTGGGAATCATCCCATTGTTGAACCTGTTCACAATGAGGAAAACCCAATAAATGATCAACAAATCCATAATGAAATTATCACCAATCATAATGTTGATGAAGTACCACAGGAACTAGCATTAAGAAGATCTCAAAGATAAAGAAGATCAGCTATTCCTGATGATTATATGCTTCATCTAATAGAATCTGAAGGAACTACAGACCCAATTTCTTATTCACAAGCCATTAAGGATGTTAATTCTATTAAATGGATTGATGCCATGAAAGATGAACTGAAATCTATGGATAATAATCAAGTTTGGGAAATCGTTCAATTGCCGCAAGGACATAAAGCAGTCGGTTGTAAGTGGGTCTTCAAGACCAAACGTGACTGCAATGGTAAAATTAACGATATAAAGCTAGACTTATTTTCAAAGGTTTTAATCAGAAAGAAGGCATTGACTATAATGAAACTTTTGCTCCTGTTTCCAGGAAAGATTCTCTTAGAATTATCATGGCATTAGTAGCTCATTATGATCTCGAGTTACATCAAATGGATGTGAAAACAGCCTTTCTAAATGAGACTTGGAAGAAGAAGTCTACATTCGTCAACCTGAAGGCTTCATAATTGAAGGACAGGAAGACATGGTCTGCAAACTTAAGAAATCAATATATGGACTGAAACAAGCTTCTAGACAATGGTATCTAAAGTTTCATGAAATCATTACCGCTTTCGATTTCACAGAAAACATAGTTGACCCTTGTATATACCTTAAGTTCAGTGGGAGTAAGTTTATAATTTTGATTCTGTATGTTGATGACATATTATTAGCTAGCAGCGACCTTGGTTTATTACGTGAAACTAAGGATTATCTCTCAATGAACTTTGAAATGAAAGATATGGGTGAGGCTTCCTATGTGATAGGAATAGAAATATTCCGTGATAGATCACAAGGAATTCTAGGATTGTCTCAAAAAGCATATATTGATAAAATTCTTGAGAGATTTGTCATGACGAATTGTTCCTCTAGTCCTGTCCCACTGCAGAAAGGAGACAAACTTGTTCTTGAGCAGTGCCCAAAGACTCCTATGGAACGAGAAGAAATGACCAAATATCCTTATGCATCTCTTGTAGGGAGCTTGATGTATTCACAGGTCTATACAAGACCTGATATCAGTCATGCAGTTGGTATGCTGGGTAGATTTCAAAGTAACCCAGGAATCGCTCATTGGAAAGCTGTAAAGAAGGTACTGAGATACCTAAAGGGAACAAGGAATTACATGCTCACCTATAGAAAATCAAGTTACCTACAGGTAACTGGTTATTCTGATTCAGACCTTGCTGAATGTCCTGACATTAGGATCTGCACTCTTGGCTATGTGTACCTCTTATGTGGAGGTGCAATATCATGGAGAAGCCACAAATCTGAGATGCGTTTCGGATCCACCATGATGGCTGAATACGTAGCATGTAATGAGGCTTCAATTCAGGGAACATGGCTGCGTAATTTTGTCTCACAATTTGGCACTTTAAGTTTTATCTCTAAGCCAATAATTGTCTACTGCGACAATGAAGCTGCAACCTTTTTCTCCAAGCATGATAGGATAACCAAAGGTTCCAAACACATGGACCTTAAATACCTACTACTGAAGCAAGATGTTAAACTAAAGAAAATTATTGTTGAATCGATAAGTACAGACTTACAAGTGGCAGATATATTCACGAAAGGACTACCTCTAAAGACCTTTCAGAGACATACTGATAGCATGAGTCTTGCAGATAGTTCCTAATTATCTTCTTATTATGCCATTTATTTTGTACTTATCTAGACATAACAATTATTGAGCTCTTAATAATTTAGACATCTTTTATTTCTGTTTTATAATGTGTACACATTTACATTTAGATAAATGATAACAGAAACAGTCTTTTGCTTCAAGACATTATGTGACCATTAAGTTATGCTCATTTACGTCTAGTTATGAAAGTTGTCAATGTCATAGTACATGGAAGTAAGCATGTTGCAAAATAACGTGTACACGTCATGACTTCCATTGACCACTAGATTAGCCAAGACACTTATGATAACTGACTAAAGAAAAGTTTAGCATATCATGCGCGCCTTATGACCTTAATACGAAAACATTAATGAATTTTACTATTGACCAAGTAGGAGACTGTAAGGAAATTTGACCGTTTTTAAGGAAATTAATGCGAAACGTGAAATTAATGCGAAACGTTTCCTTCTTCATTATGTGGTACATTAATGAACCGTTTCCTTCCTCAAACGTTTCCTTCCTCATTATGTGGTCAATAGAATCTAAAGGGTTTTCCTATTAATATGCTAATAAATAAAACGGTTATAATCTAGAGCGTTAATTTATCTCATTTTGATCTTGATGGACGATCAAGATTAAGTCTACAAATCTGGAAATTTGGTCCTCTCTCTGCCTATAAATATTAACCTTTTCCCATCACAAAGAAGATAAGAAAACACATAAAGAAAATATAGGAAAAGAGAGAGAAACTATTCTCCTTTATCCATTGATACAGCCTTCGACAACAACCATTGTTGATTCGTATACAAGATGTCTGGAGGTATGTTTTATTAATTCATTACATATGTGATAATCATGTAATTCTAGATCTTAGGGTTTATATTATTCGCAAGATATAGATTACATAAAATACTTATGCAAATGTTAATACTGATTAGTTCATTAACGTAGGCAAAGAGATGATGGAATTGTGAAGTCAGCATGAGTGGCATATCTTACCATTAAGGAAAACACATGTCCCTGAATTTAAAGGTACACTTGATGTTAACCTATGCAGCAGAGTTGAATTTGTGTCTACTAGAGTTCATTTGACATTCATGTCCATAGTTGATATAACATTTGTTTTAGTGTTTACCATTTTTTAAGACTAAATTTTGAAAATTGTGTTTTTTATTTGAAAACGTGACTGGATTTTTTTCTCTCCCTGTTTTCATAAAACCATCATTTACCTAATAATTATATACCTTTACCAATTATGCAACTCATAGCCTCATATCTTTGCTAAATTTGGGCAGATACAATCGCCAAGTTGTTCAACTCTACTCCAAATTTTGATACAAATTGATACCATAGTCGTAATGTTATGGTCGCAACATACATTTTTAACCAAAGATGGAAACGTTAGTACCCAATAAATGACTACGGACCCCATGTGTTATTTTGAGCTAAATTAGGTCCGATTTGGGCAACTAGTCGCATGAAATCACATGGTCTGTTGCCTCTAACTGAAGTTGTTAAGGGGCAATGTACTTATTGCTAAGAATCATGTTTCGTTTGAAAATGTCATTAGCTCCAGCTTTAGAAACCAATGTCAACTAAGCAACAGTCTACCACTACTTATTTAGAACTTTTCCAAATATAATACTCTAATTATTTTAGCATTCACGGTCTTTGAATTGGTTATAAAACATAGCCTTTTTTAGTACATAGATGTCTAATCAGTAGATCTCTTACATCTACAATATTATTAATTAATGTAAATTAGGTAAGAATATCTCGATAATTATTGAATCTGTATGGATATAATAGTATACAGCAGATTCCTTGAGAACAGCTAGAGTAAAGAGAAACATAAACGCAGTATTGCATGTCTTGAATGCATGCTATGTTTGGGAAGGATAGAAAATTTATGGGTTATGCTTTGCACATGGAATCATGAAAAAATGAAATCCAATTTGTATATTTGTATATGTATGGACTTCAAAAATTTAGACAAAAAATATCCAATAAGACAGTTAGAAATCTCAATGGTAAGTACAAGAAGTTTATGTCTACTAGAGTTCAAGGCATTTTCCAAGGAGTTTATTAGGATGTAAGTTACTGTCCTTTTGTTTAAGGGAAATAAAATAGTTGCACCCTACAAATATCTGAACAAATATGAAACCGGACTGTGTCCAACCCTGAAACATGCAAATTAAGAGAAGAAACATTCAGACTAAAAATTATGAGATCAACATTTCCAATAAAGTATCTACATATGTATCTACATGTGCAATATGAAAGTCAAGGATTACCTGCCTTTGACAGTATTACATGACAATAGTACTAACAAACCATATGAAAACACAAAACAGTAATGAAGTATTACATGGGCTAGGGTCTGTCAAGTACGGTTCTGGTTGAACTTAATCTATGAAGAAAAAAATTAAGCAAGCAAATCAAAACGAGTGCAGTTGGGTTTTCTGTTTTCCCGTGCACTGTATTATAAAGAAACAGCCAGCTACCCCTTAACATTGATTCATAAAGTTTCTTATCATTTGTGACTAACATACAAACGTATGTGCTTCTTTTTGACAGGTGTTGTATGTTACTTTTGAGGTTGCTACATGATGTCGCACTCTTTCTCCTTCAAGTCGGTCATTTTGTGTATGTATCATTTTGGTTAGCTACATGATGTCGCACTCTTGTTTTTAATATGTATCATTTTGATTAGCTACAGTTGTATGTATTGTTACTTTTTGTCACAAATATTTATATGTTTAATACTCCGTGTATGAAATATTATGGATATATATATTTTGTGGTTTGGCTTATGACTCCGTTTGATTACGTACATTACAATGTGATAAGTGCGGTTTTTTGAATTATTATAATATATTAGTTGAAATAAGCTTGGTAACTGAAATTGTAAGCTTGAATTTATATGGAAATAAAAAAATGCCATGAATTTTTTTTATAGCGTTTTAACTAGGCTATGAAAAGAAAAATCGTTACAGCTTTTAACTTTTTTACAACGTTTTAGTTAGGCTACGAAAAAAATCTTTTTAACGCTTTTAAACTTTTTATGGCGTTTTAAGTAGGCTATGAAAACTTTTGATAACGTTTTAACTGGGCTATGAAACGAATTTTTTTAAAGCTTTTAAACTTTTTATAGCATTTTAACTAGGCTGTGAAAAGAAAATTTTTATTGCTTTTTTACAGCGTTTCAAATGCGTCATAAAACATTTTCTATAGCAAGCTTCAAACGCTATAGAAAAGTAGTTGTACCAATACGACCTGCCTAAGATGGCAACAAAAACGCTGTTAAAAGTCCATTTTCCATGGCAATTTTGAAATGCTATTATATCTCTCAAACTTATTACAACATGTTGATATATGGCGTTTATAGAAACGCTGTAGAAAGTTTTAATAGCGGTTTTTAAACGCTATAAAATTGCATGTTTGTTGTAGTGAATTATTGAAATTAGCGTAACAGATTCACCATTCTATGTCCTTAAGTTGATTTGGATTTACTCACAAACTTATCCCCTAGCATGACTTTGTGTTTTGGCATATATTATTGAAATAGAAAATTCCAAATAAAGATTTAGATTGGACTGTTTGCATGTAACAACCAAAGTGTCTCGAAGTCAATGGAAGCAATGTTGAGTTTGTAGGTTTTGGATATGATCCAAGAACCAATATGAGAGAATCATTCGATAAGCATCAAAATTGAACAAGTATTTTTATAGAAATATAAAATATTTTTTATTTCAGTCAAAATGCAAATGAAGCGTGTGTCCATAAGAAAGAACGTTGAAGGTACATTGATATTTCTAAACATAAGAAAATAACATGTTGCCGATTATTAATGATGTACTTGAGTTAAAAATTAGCTTTTAGTTGTTTTAATACTCGACGTTGGATTAGCATATGATATCTTTTATAGTGAGTTTAAAGGACAATGGGAATGTCTCAGACAATATGCAGAAACATCTTATTAAAATGTTTAATAAGAAACATATAAAATGAATTCTTTATGCATTGGCAACAAGAAATATCATACATGTTCTATTGTCTATAATATCAGGATTTGTTTATGTATTTAATACATGAAAAAAATATCAAATCCAAATTAAGGTCACTAAATAGTAATTTAGAGTGTTCTCGTGTATTTATGAAATACAGGAGAATTATTTATAAAAACAAGGAACTCCTTATGAAGGAGTATTTGGACTCAGACTTCATATGTGATATTGAGTATGGTATGTCATTATAAAATTCATATCCAAAGTTTGGTTAAGAAACTTAAAGTTGAAAATGTTCCAAATGAGAGATTATGGATGACTGAATAAAAGGGACCCACCTGATTGGTTTCGAAGAAACTGATTGAATAATTTTGAATAAGATTCCATAATTGACTTCAAGTGCAAGTGGGAGATTAATAGAGTTAGAGGTATCCCCTAGGGGAAATTATGTAATTTGTTACATAAATATAACTCGATAGCCAATCTTGTTAGAAATAAAAGGTGTTTTTTATTATATACTTCATATAATGTGTTATTTAATTAATTAATTTAAGTAAAAGTGTATTTAATAGAAAATCCATAAATGGTATGTTTTGTAATAGTATTTACAAAATGTTATAACCATGAGTAATTTTTCACAATGAAAATAAACATTTCATTTTAAATAATCCTAGTCAAGATGTATCAAGACTAGATATCGATGCATCCGTTGAAACTAGAGTACGTAACGCTCTCCAAATGTTGGGTGGTGTATTACTCATGATTGTTGAGGGCACCAAGGGGTTATGTAATGATAGTATTGAAAAATTATGGAATGGTTCACTTGATAATTTTCTGTTGGTTAGTATAAGAAATGTCAAATAGAAAACATCAAAGTGACTAATTTACACGGTTCTCCTGATTTGAGAATATTGTTGATCAATAATATAAAAGCTCTACTTTGATTGTAGTTAAATCATGGCATGACGTCCATCGAACGACTATAGTTGAGTTGAGTGGAAGTATTGGAAGTAAAAAACTCTTCAAGAGAGGATTCATCTCCTCAGTTATACGAGTTAGTATCATGATCAACCGAAGTCAACTCAAAGTCAAAATCTCTGAACAGAGTAGCTTGGTTAATAATAATTGTTATTATTGAACCAAGGACTTTATGTTTGGACTATAGAGTTGAATACATACGATATTGAAATTTTGACCGTAACCAAATTCCATAAGTCCAAAATGATATAGCTTTGACGAAGAGAATTGATGTAAATAATTATCACTACTTGGTAACGCTTAAAATTGTAAACAATTAGATTTTTACCAAAGCTATGTAAATTATAAATTTGGCCAAAATTCCACACAACTAGCTAAGGTGAAGCGTGAACATTGATATTTGAATTATTCAATATTAACCGCTGACCAATTTACACCTAGAGAGTCAATACAACCGCAATGTGGAATCCTCCGTCTACCACTCAATTTTGTTAAATTATACACGTTATAATTAATTTAATTAATTACTATTATTAAATATTAATTATAATTTTAAATATTAATTATAATTTTAAATATTAATTATAATTTTAAATATTAATTATAATTTTTATTTTATTTTAAGTGTGTTGATCAATGTTAAAAATAGTGTGCATATAAAGTTATTTATACACTTTTCGATATACGATCGATGTACGTTTAAATATGATTTAAATGTAAACTATCTGATCTAGCTTGAACTGATTTAAGGCCCAATAAGGAAGCAAGTTTTGCTAGCCATGATGGAGGAGTTTTGCTTGGAATTTGGTTCCAAAAGATGTGTAAATGGCTAAGGAAAAGAAATATATGTTTCTATCTTTGACTACCTTCTTTCTATGTTATTTAAACACCTCTTGCCACTTTTTTTCTAAATTTTTTTCTAAGGTTTGAGCCTCCACCTCTCCCATCTTGTCATGGTCTAAATATCTTCTTCTCCCCTCCAAAGTCAAGCAAAAAAAAAAAATCTAAACACAAATTCAATTAAAATAAGAAGAACTGTTTGTAGCTTTCTCAAAGGGGTTGCGCCTTTTGGAGGTGCCGAACAAGTATTCAAACGGAGTAATAAAGATTCAACATTTAAAGTATTCTCTTAGGCAATACCAAGGTACTATTTTTTTTACAAACTCTCATGATTTTGGAATTGATTATGACATGCCTTTTGTTTAAATTGAATTGCTTATTTCCCAATTCTTTTGAAGTTCTCTCTCTCCTCTTCTCTTATCTTGGTCATAAAATCAATATTGAAATTTTCTTTTAGTTTTATATTTGACAATATTTAAGGACGAATTTTAATAAATTGATTTATACCTGATCAGTATATATAATGGTATATGTGTATAGTCCATTGGTGCGGCGCAGTGGAAATGAGGCTTAGGTTCTGGTAAAAAGAACCAGGTTTCATTCCTACCATGTGCTTTCCTATCCTATATAAATTTATTCGGGGGTATGGGGGCTTGGATCAGCGGACAGCTTTACTATACCCTCCTCATAAGTTTACCGGCCGGCGAGTTCTCCTTGGTTTTCAAAAAAAAACATATGTGTATAGATCTATTAATTAAGTAATTTCATTCATATGTATTATTATTCTATAACATAGAAAATTGCAATTCCATGTTTCCAATACATATTTATATGTATTGGCAAATACAATTAATTGTATAACATGTAACCTTGGGTACGACATCAAAATTGATTTTTTTCTTTCATGTTTAAATTTGATAATGTTTGAAGATAAATTTCAATAAATTGGTTTATATAAGATCTATGTATATAATAATATATGTGTATAGATCTATCAATTAAGTAAACTCATTCATATGTAAGTTTATTTTATAACAAAGGAAATTGCAAATTCATGTCTATATGTAAGTGTCAAATCATAAACACATGTTTATATATATATGTATGTATAAACAAATACAATTAATTGTATAATATGTACCTTGAATCAAAATTCATGTTCATATGTATGTGTATTTGATTGATGAATACAAATTATGCATGTATGTTTACATTTTCAATTAAAAATAATTTTATAATTGCTTATACGTGTATATATATATCTATATATATGCATATGTTTATTTATTTGCCAATTGCAGTTCATTACATGAATATCTTGATTTTGGAGTTTCGTATTAGAACTAAATTAGAATCTAAATTTTAACTTTCATATTAGTAATTAGAAACTTTGTTGCCATATAATATGATGCACTTGCATAATTTTAGTGGAGTATATTTGTAACATCCCGTATATTTGGACCATTTAAATTGACAATAATCCACACTTGTCAACTTAAATAATACAAAACACAGAACATTATGGGATTATAAGTACATAAATGTAAATGAGAATCAATACAACATCACAGACTCAGAACAGTCACAGAATAATGCAGCGGAAAATACATCGTCATAATAGTAGTTCATGAAGCTACTACAGAGAATACAACAATGTCTCAACATAAAGCGACTGAAAAGAGATACAAGATGTCCAATACATAAGTACATCAAATACTGAAAATAAAATGATATAGATAAAAGCTAAGCCTCCAGCATCTTCGACCAACCTTGACCAGCAACGGAATAGCTTCAGACTGACCCGAGCATATGCAAAAGAAACACTCGAGTCAGGACTCAAAATCTTATACAGGATAATCAAATGCATATAATAAAGTCCATAACTCAAAGGTGAACATAAACATCATTAAGGGATCGATAAACTACCTACAGAATACGCTAAATAGATAATGTCTAATCTATAAAGTAAGATACCAAAATAGGGTTAAGCAGGGCCCATACACCTCTTAACCTGTTTACAATGCCATAGTCTATACAGCACCGTAATTCCCACCAAAACCGGTGGTTATCAGAGGATACCCCATAGGTATAACACAAAACAAAATCGTAGTTGTCGCGATAGGATAATTAGTATGACAAGGTACATGAGGCGATACCAACTAGGATACTAGTAGTTGCCTGATCCGGACTGATGTTAGGCATAGCAGCTACCACCCCAACACCGCGAACAGCACTCCCATAACCGAGGGGTGCACCCAAATCGAATCACAAAAGTAATAGATATGGTATCGAAGAAGTGTGTCCGCTAGAGATGGCGATCCTCAATGGCCCGGCGCGGCTCCTGTTTTAGTCATGTCAGGGGTCATCCAAAATCGTTCTCTTTCTTCAGTCAACACGTTCATCAAAACCATCCACTTCATTCTGGATCAACACTTCGCGTATATTAGTTATTAAAGTGGTTTTCGGTATTGACAGAGAGTAGGTCCATAATCCGATCCCGGACTCTTTGATAACTACGTATTTATTTACCCAACAGTCAACTTTTTATTAAAGTTAAAACAAATCAAATCCAAAGGTCAAGTTGCAAATTTGACTCCCAAATTTGATATTTCATAATTCGATTCGTTTCAACTACTCAAAATCATATTTCGAAAAGAAATTCTAGTTCAAGCCCTTTAGTTATCAAAATTTTAAGTATTCACGTTAAATCAACATTTCACTTATTATATCAATTCAAATTCATGGATTACACGAAATAGTCAATCTTAGTTCAACTTTTTAAATCAAGTTTTATTCTTTAAATCCGTATTTACATTCCTAGGCTCATTACTAGATCAATTTCATTTACTACGTTCACTTTGTCAAAACTTCGTTTATTCATTTATCAAAACTCGAAATTAAATCACTTTATCTTTTAACCTATTTACTTCTTAAATCTCATTTCGATTAACTTTGTCAAAACACTTTGTTTAACCAAATAAATTTACAAATCCGTTTCAATTCATTACATTAATTCGTTCTCATTTATTTCAATTAAATTCATTTCTTTATTCCAACAAATCTAATTTATTTAATCCGATAAAATCCATTTTATTTATTTCAAAACAAATTTATTTATTCAATTCATTAAAATCATTTTATTTATATTTCAAACAAATTTATTTATTCAATTCATTAAAATCATTTTATTTATATTTCAAACAAATTTATTTATTCAATTCATTAAAATCATTTTATTTATATTTCAAACAAATTTATTTATTCAATTCATTAAAATCATTTCATTTATATTTCAACCAATTTACAATACAGTTTTCTAAGTTCATTCCATAATTCCATATAAGTCTCAATTTCAAAAACGTTCTTTGTTGACCGTTCGGTTTCTTATTATAATTATCTATTCTAGGCCAATTCATTCAATTGGGTATTTATCATTTCAACCCGATTCTATTTAAATTCAAATCAAAACATACAAAGGGAACTTGCAGTGTGATAGCTGGGATGGTGTCAAAGTGAATAAACAAGCAATAGCATCCATTTGCAACAATTCAACAATTCAACTAATCCCGAAATAATCGTATTAATTCGCGTTTGTTATTTACGCCAATTAATATAACTATTTCTAGAATCTACACTATCATTTCATGTAGATTAAAGATTATAACATTTCGGTTTCACTTGGTCGTTCAAATTCAATTACACACTTAGTTAAATACGTTCAATAGTCCAAAGTGACATTTATCAAATTCTACGCCAAACAATTTTAAAGGATCAATTTAATTAATCAATATTCATCATATAAAGGGGTCAAGTTTAACATATGTCATTCAGGATTTTTGTATCTATCCTATATCAAATTCAGTTTCAAATTTATTATTAATTACAATAACAACAAATTTAATATCACATAGCAAATTGGCGTCATAACTATTTAACATACTAGCTTCAATTCATTTTTTTTTTAACATCAAATCAATTTAACGTCCAAATTAACATTCATAGCATCCAACATCTAATTATCCTAGTATAATAGATTTTTGAGTCGTGAATAGAAAATATTCACCTTGCGTGGTAAGAAGTTTGACGACGAAGCACGTAGACGATAGATAAGAGGCACGAACAAACACAACACCAACGAACAACAAACTGCAAGCGAATAATAATTCAATTACAATTTGTTCAATACAAGATATGTATATAGATTGTACATATATATTCATACCGATCAAAGAAGCAAGGTATGATGACAAAATAGATGAGGCCTAGTCTTGAGATTCCGGATCAGCAGCTGGAAATTCAGACAACGCTGAATATTAATAACTAGACAAATAAAACAAACTATACGTAACACTATCACCGGGCAAGGCGAGGACCAACGTTTGACGAACTACGCGGATGGCCAGTGGGGTAGTGGGTTCGGCGGTGGCTGTTGGTGGTTCGGCTGGTGGTGCGAACGGGGCAGAGGGGTCTCGGCTGGGTCAGGCCGGTGGTGGGTTGTGGGGTCTGGCGGCAGACTGGGTGGCACGGGGCTGTAGGTGGTTGACTGGCGGTAGCAGGCTGAGTGGCGGAAAGGGTGGGGCTGGGTGGTGGCAGCAGGCGGGCCAGGAGGTCTGGGCTCGGAGGGTTGCAGGACGTGGGTGTCTGGGTGCTGGTAGGCGGAGGGGCGTGGGTGTCTGGGTGCTGGTAGGCGAAGGGCGTGGGTGGGGTCAGGCTGGGAAGGAGGCGAGGGAGTGGGCTCGGAGGGTCTGGGCACGGAGGGTCTGAGCACGGGGGTCTGGGGCGCGGAGTCTGAGCACGGGGGTCTGGGCACGGGGTCTGAGCACGGGGTCTGGGCACGGGGTCTGGGCACGGCTGGAGGGTGGCGGGTGCGCGTCTGGGTGCGGTGGCAGCAGAGAGGGTGGTTGGTAGGGCTTTACGTTTCTTTGCAAAGAAAGAAAAGAATGGCAAAGGGAAAAATGAATAAGAAGAAAGGAGGGGAAGAGGCTACCTGAAGCTTTCTAAAAGTTGTATATGTTGAACAGTAGAAAATGAGAATGATAAAGTTGTCTTCTTTTAACTTTAACTGTGCGGCACCTTAATAAATTTTCAGTTTTAGTTTCCCAAGCGTTGCCTGGTTCCCAAGTTTCCCCCAAATTCCTAAACGTCTCTATCAATTCCCAAAGCAACTTACTAGCTTCCAACCAACCCATTTAAACGCTAGTTCAGATTATATTCCCCAATTTCTTTTGTAAATGGCTGAGATTTTTATTTAACCGGTCCGCTTGGAACTGTTAAATCAACGCGCCGGATTTTTTTGTCGGACTCCGATTCGCGCAAATAAATATACCGTTATGATCGGTGTGATGATGCGCTTCCAACGGTACACAGATTATTGCGATACGATGATTTTATAAAATTTGCATTTACGCCGCTTAAATCGTACGTTTTGCAAAATAATATAAACGGAGCAGGCGATGACAGTTTTAGACGAAACGAATTATAAAATCTTGATCAGAATAATTTTTACAACATGACTGTGTAAAAATAATTGGATTCGGAAGATGAATTTTACGCAGCTTTATATGGACTGATATACAGTAAAACGCGAACGGACTTTACTGTAATATTTTTCAACGAAACTTTTTCTATGTCCATATCTAACTAGACGTATGTCACAAATAAAGTTTGGGCGTAAATTGAGATCGCTATAATTTTTCAAATTTTTTTATTGAAACGATAAATTTAAAATTTTAAATTGGGTCGAAAATTAGGGTCGTTACAATCTCCCCCACTCAAAACTTTTCGTCCTCGAAAAGGAACGAGACGAGTGAAGTAGAAATGAAATAAGTAGAAAAGTCACGATAGATTTCAAGAAATTTGAAGAATACCTGAAATTAATAGTTCGGGGTTTGAATCTCGAATGCTATCCTCAGTTTCCCACGTGCAATCTCGCTCATCTGCACTCCACTGTACTTTGACGAGATTTACCGATTTCCTTCTGAGTTGCTTTGTCTCACGATCAACTATCCGAAGTGGCTTTTGCTCAATAGTCAAGTCAGGCTCAATAACTATTTCATCCAACTGAGCAGTAGGGATGGTCATAGATGGATCGTGTACAACCTTGCGAAGGTGTGAGACGTGGAATACGTTGTGAACACCAGCGAACTTTTCTGGTAATGCAACTCTATATGCCAATGTTCCAACTCTTTCTGTAATCTCAAACGGACCAACGAATCTGGGAGCTAATTTCCCTTTCCTTCCAAATCGAATAATATTCCTCAAAGGCGACACCTTCAGAAATACTTTGTCTCCTACACCGAATTCGAGATCTCTTCTCCTTTTGTCGGCATAGCTTTTCTGTCTATCCTGTGCTGTCTTTATCTTCTTCCTGATTTCTTCGACCTTTTCAGAAGCTTCCATAATCATTTCTGGTCCAAGCACTAATTGATCTCCCGACTCAATCCAACAAGCTGGCGATTTGCATGGCCGTCCATATAAGGCTTCGAACGGTGCCATACCAATGCTTGCCTGGTTTTTAAAGGATAATTAATTCAAATTCAAATATACTTATTCAAATTTGAAATTCAAATTCTTTACCTGGTAACTATTATTATAAGTGAATTCAACCAAGTGAAGATGGTCTTCCCAGGATCCACCAAAGTCAATAATACAAGCTCGGAGAAGATCTTCCAAAATCTGATTTACCCTCTCAGTTTGGCCATCTGTCTGAGGATGATAAGCTGTACTCAGATTCAGTTTGGTGCCCAAAGTATCCTGGAATGCTTTCCAGAATTTACTGGTGAAAATAGGATCGCGATCGCATACAATACTAGATGGTACACCGTGAAGTTTAACAACTTCCCTCATGTATATCTCGGCCAAACTAGAGGCTGTACGAGTGGTCTTGACTGGAATAAAGTGAGCGGACTTCGTCAGTCTATCGACAATTACCCATATGCTTTCATTACCCTTCCTAGTCCTTGGCAGCCCATCAATAAAGTCCATAGAAATTTGCTCCCATTTCCAACCTGGAATCTCTAGCGGTTGGAGCAATCCTGCTGTCTTTCTGTGATCTGCTTTAACTTGTTGGCAAGTGGTGCACCTGCTAACATAGATAGAAATATCGCGCTTCATTCCACTCCACCAATATAGTTTCTTCATATTCTGGTACATTTTGGTAGCACCGGGATGAAATGAAAGCGAAGACTTATGATTTTCTCGCAGCACTTCCTGTCTAAGACCATCGACATTAGGAACACAAATACGATTGTCGATCCTCAAAACTCCATCACTATCAACTTGTGCACCCACTCTGTTGTCGGCATTACTTACTCTACCCATAACTAATTCCTTCATACGATAGAGCAAAGTGTCTTCATATTGCTTAGCTTTGATGCGATCCATAAGAGATGGAGAGATACTAAGCTGGAATAACATGCCTTCGATAAGATTGCAACAAGACAATGCTTTGCTGCGGCTCAAAGCATCTGCTACAACATTTGCTTTCCCCGGTGTATAAGTGATGTCGAGGTCGTATGCAGCTAAGAATTCAAGCCATCGGACTTGCCTCTGGTTCAAATCCTTTTGAGAAAAGATATACCTCAAGGACTTATGATCAGTGAATAGTTCGAACTTTGTTCCCAAAAGATGATGCCTCCAAAGTTTCAAAGCAAATACAACAGCAAGAAGCTCAAGATCATGAGTGGCATAGTTCAATTCATGGGTCTTCAACTGACGACCGGCATAAGCAATAACCTTCCCGGTTTGCATAAGAACAGCGCCTAAACCTTCTCGGCAAGCATCTGTATAAACAGTCAATCCTTCACTTCCATCGATGACTGCAAGAACTGGGGCTGAAGTTAACTTGTGCTTCAACTCATTAAAAGCTGATTCACACTTCTCGCTCCAAATGAACTTAACGTCCTTCCGAGTCAAAGCAGTAAGAGGAGCAGAAATCCGGGCAAAGTGCTCAATAAATCTGCGATAATATCCAGCTAGACCCAAGAAACTACGGATTTCAGTAGGAGTTTTAGGGGTCTCCCAATCCTGTAGATTAATTGATATAAATTAGCGAGAGATAAGATTGTTTGAATAGAATTTCGAATATGATAAAACTTACATTGATTATGGCAATCTTAGCTGGATCGACTGAAATGCCATTCTCAGAAACAATATGGCCAAGGAATCTCACTTCATCTCGCCAGAAATGGCATTTAGAAAACTTGGCTTTAAGCTGATGGTTTCTGAGAGTTTCAAGAACATAACGAAGATGTGTCTTATGTTCTTCCTTGTCCTTAGAGAAGACAAGAATATCATCAATGAATACAAGGACAAACTTGTTAAGGACATCACGGAAGACTCGATTCATTAAGTCGACGAAGTAAGCAGGTGCGTTGGTCAAACCGAATGGCATAACCAACCATTCATAGAATCCATTTTCGGTCCGGAAAGCTGTCTTATGGATACTATCTTCCGCTATTCTGAGTTGGTGGAACCCAGTGGCTAGATCAAGTTGTGAGAAAACTTTAGCACCATGAAGCTGGTCGAATAAATCGTTGATGCAAGGCATCGGATAACGATTCTTGAGAGTGCGCTTGTTGAGCTCTCTATAGTCAACACACATGCGAAGAGATCCATCTGATTTGGTGACAAATACGACTGCAGCGCCCCATTCGGAACAACTTCTTCTAATCAAGCCCTTAGCAAATAGATCCTCAATTTGAGTTTTTAGTTCAGCCTTTTCTTTAGGAGCCATCCTTCGGTGTGGGAGAACTACGGGCGTAGCTCCAGGAATTAGATCAATACGGAAATCTATTTCCCGTTTAGGCGGGAGAGAACTGACTTCGCCAAATACATCAGGAAATGACTGAACTATAGGTGTGGTGTCAAGATCATCGGGAGGAGCATCAAGAGAGAATATGAAGCTTCCGGCATATTTCTGAGGTGATTTGCATTTAATAACGAGTGGTAAGCCTTGGTCGCTTACTAAAGAAACTGATCGGGATTTGCAAGAGATGACAGCATCGAATTTGCTTAACCAATCAGCTCCAAGAAGAAGGTCGAATGCTTGAAATCCAAGCACATAGAAATCCCAAGTAAATCGAGAAAAATCATACATCAATGTAACATCTTTGCAAATACTTCGGAGGTTAGCAGGTCCTCCGATGGGATTTGAGACACATAAAGAAGTAGTGGCAAGAGTGGACTCTAACTTGAGCTTATTACAAATGTCAACCGATATAAAGCTATGAGAAGCACCAGTATCGAATAATACTCTAACAGGTGTAGCATGTAAATGAAATATACTACGCAAAGTACCTTGGTCATCCTGAGCGGGTGGTGCAGAAGGTGCAGGTGTGGTGACAGCAAAAACTCCAGAGGGTGTACCACGCTTGTATAGTGGGCAGTCTTTCTTGAAATGACCTGGCTGTAGGCATACATGGCATAAGTCTTTCCTAGTCGTAGAAGGTGGTGGAATAGCAGCTCCGGTAGATGGACAACTATTAGCATAATGGCCCTTCTTATCGCACTTGAAGCATGTGATATTAGCAAGATCGATAGGGCTTTTCTGAGCATATCCCAATCCTGTAGTCTTCTGCCAAGCTTTCTTTTGTTGATCAAAGTTCATCTTCCTCTTCCCGGGCTGGCTAGAAGAGGGCTGAGTAGGAGCAGCCTTGGCAGTGGATCCCTTAGGCTTCGCCTCATATCTAAGAGCAAAATCAATAAGCTCTGTGAAAGTGGAGCGAATGTGTCCGGTAAGCAAGTCATAATATTCTGGTCTAGCTCCCAAAATGAATTTCTCGTTCTTCAAAAGTGGTGTGTCAATCAAACCCGGTCCAAACTTGGAGAGTTCATTAAATTTCCTCTCATACTCAGAAATAGTCATACTGCCTTGCTTAAGATCCATGAAAGCTCTATAAAGTTGGGTTTTCCCAGCAGCTGGCATCCATTGTGCCGAGAAGGTATCCCTAATCAAAGATAGACAAGATGAATAACATTTCAAAGATAGAAGGAAGAATTTAAACCACTAGAATCCAAACTATTCATACCTAAACTGGGCCCAAGTGATGGTGTCCTCCTCGATACGAGAAGTAACGGATTCCCACCAATCTTGTGCGGCATCTTGGAGTTGCCAAGCAGCAAGCTGACGCTTCTGGGCATCAGTAATCTCCAATCCAAAAAATATCTTCTCCAAACCCTTAAGCCATTGCTGAGCCTCAATGATGTTCTCGGATCCAGAAAACTTAGTACCTCCCAGTTGCGAATACTCCTTGCTAAGAGTAGTGAATTTGACAGGAGCTGGAGCGGCAGGTGCAGCCTGGGCAGGACCATTGCCTCTTCCACCTCTAACATTTCTTCTGGTACTCATCCTGAAATACCAAAAGAGATTTAGAACCAAAGATAAGATAATAGAATGCTAAGAAAACTAATCAACGAATCAAAGGAGCTTGAATTTTTTTTTTGAAAGGATTGGGATATTGAATTGATTCTCCTCATTCTAGAGTATTGCTACTCTATCTCTAATGAGTTTCTTTATAATCCCGAACTAAGGTTTTTTTTGGGAAAACCAGAGCTCTGATACCAACTGTAACATCCCGTATATTTGGACCATTTAAATTGACAATAATCCACACTTGTCAACTTAAATAATACAAAACACAGAACATTATGGGATTATAAGTACATAAATGTAAATGAGAATCAATACAACATCACAGACTCAGAACAGTCACAGAATAATGCAGCGGAAAATACATCGTCATAATAGTAGTTCATGAAGCTACTACAGAGAATACAACAATGTCTCAACATAAAGCGACTGAAAAGAGATACAAGATGTCCAATACATAAGTACATCAAATACTGAAAATAAAATGATATAGATAAAAGCTAAGCCTCCAGCATCTTCGACCAACCTTGACCAGCAACGGAATAGCTTCAGACTGACCCGAGCATATGCAAAAGAAACACTCGAGTCAGGACTCAAAATCTTATACAGGATAATCAAATGCATATAATAAAGTCCATAACTCAAAGGTGAACATAAACATCATTAAGGGATCGATAAACTACCTACAGAATACGCTAAATAGATAATGTCTAATCTATAAAGTAAGATACCAAAATAGGGTTAAGCAGGGCCCATACACCTCTTAACCTGTTTACAATGCCATAGTCTATACAGCACTGTAATTCCCACCAAAACCGGTGGTTATCAGAGGATACCCCATAGGTATAACACAAAACAAAATCGTAGTTGTCGCGATAGGATAATTAGTATGACAAGGTACATGAGGCGATACCAACTAGGATACTAGTAGTTGCCTGATCTGGACTGATGTTGGGCATAGCAGCTACCACCCCAACACCGCGAACAGCACTCCCATAACCGAGGGGTACACCCAAATCGAATCACAAAAGTAATAGATATGGTATCGAAGAAGTGTGTCCGCTAGAGATGGCGATCCTCAATGGCCCGGCGCGGCTCCTGTTTTAGTCATGTCAGGGGTCATCCAAAATCGTTCTCTTTCTTCAGTCAACACGTTCATCAAAACCATCCACTTCATTCTGGATCAACACTTCGCGTATATTAGTTATTAAAGTGGTTTTCGGTATTGACAGAGAGTATGTCCATAATCCGATCCCGGACTCTTTGATAACTACGTATTTATTTACCCAACAGTCAACTTTTTATTAAAGTTAAAACAAATCAAATCCAAAGGTCAAGTTGCAAATTTGACTCCCAAATTTGATATTTCATAATTCGATTCGTTTCAACTACTCAAAATCATATTTCGAAAAGAAATTCTAGTTCAAGCCCTTTAGTTATCAAAATTTTAAGTATTCACGTTAAATCAACATTTCACTTATTATATCAATTCAAATTCATGGATTACACGAAATAGTCAATCTTAGTTCAACTTTTTAAATCAAGTTTTATTCTTTAAATCCGTATTTACATTCCTAGGCTCATTACTAGATCAATTTCATTTACTACGTTCACTTTTTCAAAACTTCGTTTATTCATTTATCAAAACTCGAAATTAAATCACTTTATCTTTTAACCTATTTACTTCTTAAATCTCATTTCGATTAACTTTGTCAAAACACTTTGTTTAACCAAATAAATTTACAAATCCGTTTCAATTCATTACATTAATTCGTTCTCATTTATTTCAATTAAATTCATTTCTTTATTCCAACAAATCTAATTTATTTAATCCGATAAAATCCATTTTATTTATTTCAAAACAAATTTATTTATTCAATTCATTAAAATCATTTTATTTATATTTCAAACAAATTTATTTATTCAATTCATTAAAATCATTTTATTTATATTTCAAACAAATTTATTTATTCAATTCATTAAAATCATTTTATTTATATTTCAAACAAATTTATTTATTCAATTCATTAAAATCATTTCATTTATATTTCAACCAATTTACAATACAGTTTTCTAAGTTCATTCCATAATTCCATATAAGTCTCAATTTCAAAAACGTTCTTTGTTGACCGTTCGGTTTCTTATTATAATTATCTATCCTAGGCCAATTCATTCAATTGGGTATTTATCATTTCAACCCGATTCTATTTAAATTCAAATCAAAACATACAAAGGGAACTTGCAGTGTGATAGCTGGGATGGTGTCAAAGTGAATGAACAAGCAATAGCATCCATTTGCAACAATTCAACAATTCAACTAATCCCGAAATAATCGTATTAATTCGCGTTTGTTATTTACGCCAATTAATATAAATATTTCTAGAATCTACACTATCATTTCATGTAGATTAAAGATTATAACATTTCGGTTTCACTTGGTCGTTCAAATTCAATTACACACTTAGTTAAATACGTTCAATAGTCCAAAGTGACATTTATCAAATTCTACGTCAAACAATTTTAAAGGATCAATTTAATTAATCAATATTCATCATATAAAGGGGTCAAGTTTAACATATGTCATTCAGGATTTTTGTATCTATCCTATATCAAATTCAGTTTCAAATTTATTATTAATTACAATAACAACAAATTTAATATCACATAGCAAATTGGCGTCATAACTATTTAACATACTAGCTTCAATTAATTCATTTTTTTTTAACATCAAATCAATTTAACGTCCAAATTAACATTCATAGCATCCAACATCTAATTATCCTAGTATAATAGATTTTTGAGTCGTGAATAGAAAATATTCACCTTGCGTGGTAAGAAGTTTGACGACGAAGCACGTAGACGATAGATAAGAGGCACGAACAAACACAACACCAACGAACAACAAACTGCAAGCGAATAATAATTCAATTACAATTTGTTCAATACAAGATATGTATATAGATTGTACATATATATTCATACCGATCAAAGAAGCAGGGTATGATGACAAAATAGATGAGGCCTAGTCTTGAGATTCCGGATCAGCAGCTGGAAATTCAGACAACGCTGAATATTAATAACTAGACAAATAAAACAAACTATACGTAACACTATCACCGGGCAAGGCGAGGACCAACGTTTGACGAACTACGCGGATGGCCAGTGGGGTAGTGGGTTCGGCGGTGGCTGTTGGTGGTTCGGCTGGTGGTGCGAACGGGGCAGAGGGGTCTCGGCTGGGTCAGGCCGGTGGTGGGTTGTGGGGTCTGGCGGCAGACTGGGTGGCACGGGGCTGTAGGTGGTTGACTGGCGGTAGCAGGCTGAGTGGCGGAAAGGGTGGGGCTGGGTGGTGGCAGCAGGCGGGCCAGGAGGTCTGGGCTCGGAGGGTTGCAGGACGTGGGTGTCTGGGTGCTGGTAGGCGGAGGGGCGTGGGTGTCTGGGTGCTGGTAGGCGAAGGGCGTGGGTGGGGTCAGGCTGGGAAGGAGGCGAGGGAGTGGGCTCGGAGGGTCTGGGCACGGAGGGTCTGAGCACGGGGGTCTGGGGCGCGGAGTCTGAGCACGGGGGTCTGGGCACGGGGTCTGAGCACGGGGTCTGGGCACGGGGTCTGGGCACGGCTGGAGGGTGGCGGGTGCGCGTCTGGGTGCGGTGGCAGCAGAGAGGGTGGTTGGTAGGGCTTTACGTTTCTTTGCAAAGAAAGAAAAGAATGGCAAAGGGAAAAATGAATAAGAAGAAAGGAGGGGAAGAGGCTACCTGAAGCTTTCTAAAAGTTGTATATGTTGAACAGTAGAAAATGAGAATGATAAAGTTGTCTTCTTTTAACTTTAACTGTGCGGCACCTTAATAAATTTTCAGTTTTAGTTTCCCAAGCGTTGCCTGGTTCCCAAGTTTCCCCCAAATTCCTAAACGTCTCTATCAATTCCCAAAGCAACTTACTAGCTTCCAACCAACCCATTTAAACGCTAGTTCAGATTATATTCCCCAATTTCTTTTGTAAATGGCTGAGATTTTTATTTAACCGGTCCGCTTGGAACTGTTAAATCAACGCGCCGGATTTTTTTGTCGGACTCCGATTCGCGCAAATAAATATACCGTTATGATCGGTGTGATGATGCGCTTCCAACGGTACACAGATTATTGCGATACGATGATTTTATAAAATTTGCATTTACGCCGCTTAAATCGTACGTTTTGCAAAATAATATAAACGGAGCAGGCGATGACAGTTTTAGACGAAACGAATTATAAAATCTTGATCAGAATAATTTTTACAACATGACTGTGTAAAAATAATTGGATTCGGAAGATGAATTTTACGCAGCTTTATATGGACTGATATACAGTAAAACGCGAACGGACTTTACTGTAATATTTTTCAACGAAACTTTTTCTATGTCCATATCTAACTAGACGTATGTCACAAATAAAGTTTGGGCGTAAATTGAGATCGCTATAATTTTTCAAATTTTTTTATTGAAACGATAAATTTAAAATTTTAAATTGGGTCGAAAATTAGGGTCGTTACAATCTCCCCCACTCAAAACTTTTCGTCCTCGAAAAGGAACGAGACGAGTGAAGTAGAAATGAAATAAGTAGAAAAGTCACGATAGATTTCAAGAAATTTGAAGAATACCTGAAATTAATAGTTCGGGGTTTGAATCTCGAATGCTATCCTCAGTTTCCCACGTGCAATCTCGCTCATCTGCACTCCACTGTACTTTGACGAGATTTACCGATTTCCTTCTGAGTTGCTTTGTCTCACGATCAACTATCCGAAGTGGCTTTTGCTCAATAGTCAAGTCAGGCTCAATAACTATTTCATCCAACTGAGCAGTAGGGATGGTCATAGATGGATCGTGTACAACCTTGCGAAGGTGTGAGACGTGGAATACGTTGTGAACACCAGCGAACTTTTCTGGTAATGCAACTCTATATGCCAATGTTCCAACTCTTTCTGTAATCTCAAACGGACCAACGAATCTGGGAGCTAATTTCCCTTTCCTTCCAAATCGAATAATATTCCTCAAAGGCGACACCTTCAGAAATACTTTGTCTCCTACACCGAATTCGAGATCTCTTCTCCTTTTGTCGGCATAGCTTTTCTGTCTATCCTGTGCTGTCTTTATCTTCTTCCTGATTTCTTCGACCTTTTCAGAAGCTTCCATAATCATTTCTGGTCCAAGCACTAATTGATCTCCCGACTCAATCCAACAAGCTGGCGATTTGCATGGCCGTCCATATAAGGCTTCGAACGGTGCCATACCAATGCTTGCCTGGTTTTTAAAGGATAATTAATTCAAATTCAAATATACTTATTCAAATTTGAAATTCAAATTCTTTACCTGGTAACTATTATTATAAGTGAATTCAACCAAGTGAAGATGGTCTTCCCAGGATCCACCAAAGTCAATAATACAAGCTCGGAGAAGATCTTCCAAAATCTGATTTACCCTCTCAGTTTGGCCATCTGTCTGAGGATGATAAGCTGTACTCAGATTCAGTTTGGTGCCCAAAGTATCCTGGAATGCTTTCCAGAATTTACTGGTGAAAATAGGATCGCGATCGCATACAATACTAGATGGTACACCGTGAAGTTTAACAACTTCCCTCATGTATATCTCGGCCAAACTAGAGGCTGTACGAGTGGTCTTGACTGGAATAAAGTGAGCGGACTTCGTCAGTCTATCGACAATTACCCATATGCTTTCATTACCCTTCCTAGTCCTTGGCAGCCCATCAATAAAGTCCATAGAAATTTGCTCCCATTTCCAACCTGGAATCTCTAGCGGTTGGAGCAATCCTGCTGTCTTTCTGTGATCTGCTTTAACTTGTTGGCAAGTGGTGCACCTGCTAACATAGATAGAAATATCGCGCTTCATTCCACTCCACCAATATAGTTTCTTCATATTCTGGTACATTTTGGTAGCACCGGGATGAAATGAAAGCGAAGACTTATGATTTTCTCGCAGCACTTCCTGTCTAAGACCATCGACATTAGGAACACAAATACGATTGTCGATCCTCAAAACTCCATCACTATCAACTTGTGCACCCACTCTGTTGTCGGCATTACTTACTCTACCCATAACTAATTCCTTCATACGATAGAGCAAAGTGTCTTCATATTGCTTAGCTTTGATGCGATCCATAAGAGATGGAGAGATACTAAGCTGGAATAACATGCCTTCGATAAGATTGCAACAAGACAATGCTTTGCTGCGGCTCAAAGCATCTGCTACAACATTTGCTTTCCCCGGTGTATAAGTGATGTCGAGGTCGTATGCAGCTAAGAATTCAAGCCATCGGACTTGCCTCTGGTTCAAATCCTTTTGAGAAAAGATATACCTCAAGGACTTATGATCAGTGAATAGTTCGAACTTTGTTCCCAAAAGATGATGCCTCCAAAGTTTCAAAGCAAATACAACAGCAAGAAGCTCAAGATCATGAGTGGCATAGTTCAATTCATGGGTCTTCAACTGACGACCGGCATAAGCAATAACCTTCCCGGTTTGCATAAGAACAGCGCCTAAACCTTCTCGGCAAGCATCTGTATAAACAGTCAATCCTTCACTTCCATCGATGACTGCAAGAACTGGGGCTGAAGTTAACTTGTGCTTCAACTCATTAAAAGCTGATTCACACTTCTCGCTCCAAATGAACTTAACGTCCTTCCGAGTCAAAGCAGTAAGAGGAGCAGAAATCCGGGCAAAGTGCTCAATAAATCTGCGATAATATCCAGCTAGACCCAAGAAACTACGGATTTCAGTAGGAGTTTTAGGGGTCTCCCAATCCTGTAGATTAATTGATATAAATTAGCGAGAGATAAGATTGTTTGAATAGAATTTCGAATATGATAAAACTTACATTGATTATGGCAATCTTAGCTGGATCGACTGAAATGCCATTCTCAGAAACAATATGGCCAAGGAATCTCACTTCATCTCGCCAGAAATGGCATTTAGAAAACTTGGCTTTAAGCTGATGGTTTCTGAGAGTTTCAAGAACATAACGAAGATGTGTCTTATGTTCTTCCTTGTCCTTAGAGAAGACAAGAATATCATCAATGAATACAAGGACAAACTTGTTAAGGACATCACGGAAGACTCGATTCATTAAGTCGACGAAGTAAGCAGGTGCGTTGGTCAAACCGAATGGCATAACCAACCATTCATAGAATCCATTTTCGGTCCGGAAAGCTGTCTTATGGATACTATCTTCCGCTATTCTGAGTTGGTGGAACCCAGTGGCTAGATCAAGTTGTGAGAAAACTTTAGCACCATGAAGCTGGTCGAATAAATCGTTGATGCGAGGCATCGGATAACGATTCTTGAGAGTGCGCTTGTTGAGCTCTCTATAGTCAACACACATGCGAAGAGATCCATCTGATTTGGTGACAAATACGACTGCAGCGCCCCATTCGGAACAACTTCTTCTAATCAAGCCCTTAGCAAATAGATCCTCAATTTGAGTTTTTAGTTCAGCCTTTTCTTTAGGAGCCATCCTTCGGTGTGGGAGAACTACGGGCGTAGCTCCAGGAATTAGATCAATACGGAAATCTATTTCCCGTTTAGGCGGGAGAGAACTGACTTCGCCAAATACATCAGGAAATGACTGAACTATAGGTGTGGTGTCAAGATCATCGGGAGGAGCATCAAGAGAGAATATGAAGCTTCCGGCATATTTCTGAGGTGATTTGCATTTAATAACGAGTGGTAAGCCTTGGTCGCTTACTAAAGAAACTGATCGGGATTTGCAAGAGATGACAGCATCGAATTTGCTTAACCAATCAGCTCCAAGAAGAAGGTCGAATGCTTGAAATCCAAGCACATAGAAATCCCAAGTAAATCGAGAAAAATCATACATCAATGTAACATCTTTGCAAATACTTCGGAGGTTAGCAGGTCCTCCGATGGGATTTGAGACACATAAAGAAGTAGTGGCAAGAGTGGACTCTAACTTGAGCTTATTACAAATGTCAACCGATATAAAGCTATGAGAAGCACCAGTATCGAATAATACTCTAACAGGTGTAGCATGTAAATGAAATATACTACGCAAAGTACCTTGGTCATCCTGAGCGGGTGGTGCAGAAGGTGCAGGTGTGGTGACAGCAAAAACTCCAGAGGGTGTACCACGCTTGTATAGTGGGCAGTCTTTCTTGAAATGACCTGGCTGTAGGCATACATGGCATAAGTCTTTCCTAGTCGTAGAAGGTGGTGGAATAGCAGCTCCGGTAGATGGACAACTATTAGCATAATGGCCCTTCTTATCGCACTTGAAGCATGTGATATTAGCAAGATCGATAGGGCTTTTCTGAGCATATCCCAATCCTGTAGTCTTCTGCCAAGCTTTCTTTTGTTGATCAAAGTTCATCTTCCTCTTCCCGGGCTGGCTAGAAGAGGGCTGAGTAGGAGCAGCCTTGGCAGTGGATCCCTTAGGCTTCGCCTCATATCTAAGAGCAAAATCAATAAGCTCTGTGAAAGTGGAGCGAATGTGTCCGGTAAGCAAGTCATAATATTCTGGTCTAGCTCCCAAAATGAATTTCTCGTTCTTCAAAAGTGGTGTGTCAATCAAACCCGGTCCAAACTTGGAGAGTTCATTAAATTTCCTCTCATACTCAGAAATAGTCATACTGCCTTGCTTAAGATCCATGAAAGCTCTATAAAGTTGGGTTTTCCCAGCAGCTGGCATCCATTGTGCCGAGAAGGTATCCCTAATCAAAGATAGACAAGATGAATAACATTTCAAAGATAGAAGGAAGAATTTAAACCACTAGAATCCAAACTATTCATACCTAAACTGGGCCCAAGTGATGGTGTCCTCCTCGATACGAGAAGTAACGGATTCCCACCAATCTTGTGCGGCATCTTGGAGTTGCCAAGCAGCAAGCTGACGCTTCTGGGCATCAGTAATCTCCAATCCAAAAAATATCTTCTCCAAACCCTTAAGCCATTGCTGAGCCTCAATGATGTTCTCGGATCCAGAAAACTTAGTACCTCCCAGTTGCGAATACTCCTTGCTAAGAGTAGTGAATTTGACAGGAGCTGGAGCGGCAGGTGCAGCCTGGGCAGGACCATTGCCTCTTCCACCTCTAACATTTCTTCTGGTACTCATCCTGAAATACCAAAAGAGATTTAGAACCAAAGATAAGATAATAGAATGCTAAGAAAACTAATCAACGAATCAAAGGAGCTTGAATTTTTTTTTTGAAAGGATTGGGATATTGAATTGATTCTCCTCATTCTAGAGTATTGCTACTCTATCTCTAATGAGTTTCTTTATAATCCCGAACTAAGGTTTTTTTTTGGGAAAACCAGAGCTCTGATACCAACTGTAACATCCCGTATATTTGGACCATTTAAATTGACAATAATCCACACTTGTCAACTTAAATAATACAAAACACAGAACATTATGGGATTATAAGTACATAAATGTAAATGAGAATCAATACAACATCACAGACTCAGAATAGTCACAGAATAATGCAGCGGAAAATACATCGTCATAATAGTAGTTCATGAAGCTACTACAGAGAATACAACAATGTCTCAACATAAAGCGACTGAAAAGAGATACAAGATGTCCAATACATAAGTACATCAAATACTGAAAATAAAATGATATAGATAAAAGCTAAGCCTCCAGCATCTTCGACCAACCTTGACCAGCAACGGAATAGCTTCAGACTGACCCGAGCATATGCAAAAGAAACACTCGAGTCAGGACTCAAAATCTTATACAGGATAATCAAATGCATATAATAAAGTCCATAACTCAAAGGTGAACATAAACATCATTAAGGGATCGATAAACTACCTACAGAATACGCTAAATAGATAATGTCTAATCTATAAAGTAAGATACCAAAATAGGGTTAAGCAGGGCCCATACACCTCTTAACCTGTTTACAATGCCATAGTCTATACAGCACTGTAATTCCCACCAAAACCGGTGGTTATCAGAGGATACCCCATAGGTATAACACAAAACAAAATCGTAGTTGTCGCGATAGGATAATTAGTATGACAAGGTACATGAGGCGATACCAACTAGGATACTAGTAGTTGCCTGATCTGGACTGATGTTGGGCATAGCAGCTACCACCCCAACACCGCGAACAGCACTCCCATAACCGAGGGGTACACCCAAATCGAATCACAAAAGTAATAGATATGGTATCGAAGAAGTGTGTCCGCTAGAGATGGCGATCCTCAATGGCCCGGCGCGGCTCCTGTTTTAGTCATGTCAGGGGTCATCCAAAATCGTTCTCTTTCTTCAGTCAACACGTTCATCAAAACCATCCACTTCATTCTGGATCAACACTTCGCGTATATTAGTTATTAAAGTGGTTTTCGGTATTGACAGAGAGTATGTCCATAATCCGATCCCGGACTCTTTGATAACTACGTATTTATTTACCCAACAGTCAACTTTTTATTAAAGTTAAAACAAATCAAATCCAAAGGTCAAGTTGCAAATTTGACTCCCAAATTTGATATTTCATAATTCGATTCGTTTCAACTACTCAAAATCATATTTCGAAAAGAAATTCTAGTTCAAGCCCTTTAGTTATCAAAATTTTAAGTATTCACGTTAAATCAACATTTCACTTATTATATCAATTCAAATTCATGGATTACACGAAATAGTCAATCTTAGTTCAACTTTTTAAATCAAGTTTTATTCTTTAAATCCGTATTTACATTCCTAGGCTCATTACTAGATCAATTTCATTTACTACGTTCACTTTGTCAAAACTTCGTTTATTCATTTATCAAAACTCGAAATTAAATCACTTTATCTTTTAACCTATTTACTTCTTAAATCTCATTTCGATTAACTTTGTCAAAACACTTTGTTTAACCAAATAAATTTACAAATCCGTTTCAATTCATTACATTAATTCGTTCTCATTTATTTCAATTAAATTCATTTCTTTATTCCAACAAATCTAATTTATTTAATCCGATAAAATCCATTTTATTTATTTCAAAACAAATTTATTTATTCAATTCATTAAAATCATTTTATTTATATTTCAAACAAATTTATTTATTCAATTCATTAAAATCATTTTATTTATATTTCAAACAAATTTATTTATTCAATTCATTAAAATCATTTTATTTATATTTCAAACAAATTTATTTATTCAATTCATTAAAATCATTTCATTTATATTTCAACCAATTTACAATACAGTTTTCTAAGTTCATTCCATAATTCCATATAAGTCTCAATTTCAAAAACGTTCTTTGTTGACCGTTCGGTTTCTTATTATAATTATCTATCCTAGGCCAATTCATTCAATTGGGTATTTATCATTTCAACCCGATTCTATTTAAATTCAAATCAAAACATACAAAGGGAACTTGCAGTGTGATAGCTGGGATGGTGTCAAAGTGAATGAACAAGCAATAGCATCCATTTGCAACAATTCAACAATTCAACTAATCCCGAAATAATCGTATTAATTCGCGTTTGTTATTTACGCCAATTAATATAACTATTTCTAGAATCTACACTATCATTTCATGTAGATTAAAGATTATAACATTTCGGTTTCACTTGGTCGTTCAAATTCAATTACACACTTAGTTAAATACGTTCAATAGTCCAAAGTGACATTTATCAAATTCTACGTCAAACAATTTTAAAGGATCAATTTAATTAATCAATATTCATCATATAAAGGGGTCAAGTTTAACATATGTCATTCAGGATTTTTGTATCTATCCTATATCAAATTCAGTTTCAAATTTATTATTAATTACAATAACAACAAATTTAATATCACATAGCAAATTGGCGTCATAACTATTTAACATACTAGCTTCAATTAATTCATTTTTTTTTAACATCAAATCAATTTAACGTCCAAATTAACATTCATAGCATCCAACATCTAATTATCCTAGTATAATAGATTTTTGAGTCGTGAATAGAAAATATTCACCTTGCGTGGTAAGAAGTTTGACGACGAAGCACGTAGACGATAGATAAGAGGCACGAACAAACACAACACCAACGAACAACAAACTGCAAGCGAATAATAATTCAATTACAATTTGTTCAATACAAGATATGTATATAGATTGTACATATATATTCATACCGATCAAAGAAGCAGGGTATGATGACAAAATAGATGAGGCCTAGTCTTGAGATTCCGGATCAGCAGCTGGAAATTCAGACAACGCTGAATATTAATAACTAGACAAATAAAACAAACTATACGTAACACTATCACCGGGCAAGGCGAGGACCAACGTTTGACGAACTACGCGGATGGCCAGTGGGGTAGTGGGTTCGGCGGTGGCTGTTGGTGGTTCGGCTGGTGGTGCGAACGGGGCAGAGGGGTCTCGGCTGGGTCAGGCCGGTGGTGGGTTGTGGGGTCTGGCGGCAGACTGGGTGGCACGGGGCTGTAGGTGGTTGACTGGCGGTAGCAGGCTGAGTGGCGAAAAGGGTGGGGCTGGGTGGTGGCAGCAGGCGGGCCAGGAGGTCTGGGCTCGGAGGGTTGCAGGACGTGGGTGTCTGGGTGCTGGTAGGCGGAGGGGCGTGGGTGTCTGGGTGCTGGTAGGCGAAGGGCGTGGGTGGGGTCAGGCTGGGAAGGAGGCGAGGGAGTGGGCTCGGAGGGTCTGGGCACGGAGGGTCTGAGCACGGGGGTCTGGGGCGCGGAGTCTGAGCACGGGGGTCTGGGCACGGGGTCTGAGCACGGGGTCTGGGCACGGGGTCTGGGCACGGCTGGAGGGTGGCGGGTGCGCGTCTGGGTGCGGTGGCAGCAGAGAGGGTGGTTGGTAGGGCTTTACGTTTCTTTGCAAAGAAAGAAAAGAATGGCAAAGGGAAAAATGAATAAGAAGAAAGGAGGGGAAGAGGCTACCTGAAGCTTTCTAAAAGTTGTATATGTTGAACAGTAGAAAATGAGAATGATAAAGTTGTCTTCTTTTAACTTTAACTGTGCGGCACCTTAATAAATTTTCAGTTTTAGTTTCCCAAGCGTTGCCTGGTTCCCAAGTTTCCCCCAAATTCCTAAACGTCTCTATCAATTCCCAAAGCAACTTACTAGCTTCCAACCAACCCATTTAAACGCTAGTTCAGATTATATTCCCCAATTTCTTTTGTAAATGGCTGAGATTTTTATTTAACCGGTCCGCTTGGAACTGTTAAATCAACGCGCCGGATTTTTTTGTCGGACTCCGATTCGCGCAAATAAATATACCGTTATGATCGGTGTGACGATGCGCTTCCAACGGTACACAGATTATTGCGATACGATGATTTTATAAAATTTGCATTTACGCCGCTTAAATCGTACGTTTTGCAAAATAATATAAACGGAGCAGGCGATGACAGTTTTAGACGAAACGAATTATAAAATCTTGATCAGAATAATTTTTACAACATGACTGTGTAAAAATAATTGGATTCGGAAGATGAATTTTACGCAGCTTTATATGGACTGATATACAGTAAAACGCGAACGGACTTTACTGTAATATTTTTCAACGAAACTTTTTCTATGTCCATATCTAACTAGACGTATGTCACAAATAAAGTTTGGGCGTAAATTGAGATCGCTATAATTTTTCAAAAATTTTTATTGAAACGATAAATTTAAAATTTTAAATTGGGTCGAAAATTAGGGTCGTTACAATATTTAGATAAAATCACAATATATGTCAAGTGTAATTTTATATATGTCAGGTGTAATTTTAGACATAAATGTCATTTAATATGTCAACTAATATAATTAAAGAGAGAGGAAGTGAAAGGTTTCTCTCTCTACTTTATATCCTCACCTTTTCTTAATTAATTATACACATTACGAGAAGGAAATAGAAGGTTTCCATCTCTAAAATTGTACATATTTAGGTACACATATATCACTAATTATATGCTGCACTTACATTTCAAACATATGAATGCATTTGGTACATTCATTGTAATACATACAAAACTAAATTAAAATTTAAAATTCCTTTGACCAAATTAAATAAAACATGATTTTATTTAAAATCTTATTATATTGAATCTAATAATCTTTTAGACTTCATATGCCTAAAAGATCCAAAATAGGAATATTTTCGAAATCTACCATTTAACTCTGCTGCGAGCTGACCCAGTTCCAACAATCACATCGGAACTGTCGTCCTTGATTGCATAGCATGTCTCTTGTGGGACATGTTCCAAGGAACTCTCATAGCATTCAATCTCATTCAAACTTCTTTTCGTAGGATGAGGACCTCAAGACACCATGTTTATAACCAAGTCACATCTGGGTGAACTTGGGCTAGACTCATTATTTCCTTCTACACTGCCTTGAGGTGGCTACCTTAGGGATTAATTGTCCCTTGACCCGCCATCCCATGGGCTCTTAACATACTTTTGTAACTGCTTCCTTCAAATAAACTCCTTTACCATATCTTTCAAGTGTTTACACTCATTAGTATTGTGTCTATGCCCTCAAGGAAACGACGTAACTTTCCAGATCTCTTTTCTTCTTTTGTTCTCTTGGAACAGGCTTCGAATACCTCACAGTTTCTTAGGTTGCAAGATAAATATTTGCCACTAAGTCATTCAGCTCCATTTATTTACCATTCCGTGCGAGCCTAAAGCGTTAACTGGGATCCTCAGTCTTGCCCTCATATTGTTATTCTTCCTTTTACCGTCGTTATTGTTACTGTTTCGATTGTTACCGTCCCTCCTAGTAGCCTTAATACTCTTTATGACATTACTTTGTTCCACTGGTTCTCCAACATTCAATATCTTCTCCATTTTTATCTCTTTCTAGCGCAAAAATTGATTAATTTTCTTGTAAAAGTCTTTGAATGCAACTGGCTTTTCCATAATCAAATACTTTCCAAAATCAGAATCTTTATCCACTCTTCCGACGGGAGCTATCAGCACAAGGTTGTCCTTTGGATTTTCTACTTCAAATAGCTTTTTAACGATTCTGCTTTCCTTTGTTGTACGTTTGCTAGTGAACTTACGTCTTTGGATTGCACAGAGTGAACTCATAATTAACTCAAAAAATTATTTGTCAATTAAGCGTACGACCTTATGGATCCTGGCTCTGGCCTGCAGAATCATATTATTGGCAATCCTTCCAAAAAGAATGGCAAACATCTACATTTCACGTGATCATCAGCTTGTGCACTATCCATGTGCCAATCGTACTTAAGCAAAAGCTACATAAAGTTTGTCGGTCCATTATCTAATGGCATGAATGAAATATTAAACTTCCATAGGTACTCGGCTGCTTTAATCTCCACGGTGAACGAATTCTAACAAGAAGGGGATACTCAGGCTCCGTTTGTTTAAAATGCTGAATTCTGAATTCTGATTGCTGAACTCTGAAGTCTGAATGCTGATTGCTGAATGCTGAATTCTGAATATCACTTACTTGTTTGTTTTTATTCAGCATTCAGAACAATAAATAAGCACTAAAAAAGTTCTGAATTATTTTGTCTGAATGGATAGCTTTATTCAGAACACTGATAAAAAGCAAACAACATAGAAGTTCTGGATTTTAAATCAGAACTTAGATTCAGAACTTCTTAATAAAAACAAACGTAGCCTCAATCATCATGTGGACTTTCTTTCTGAAACAATCTCCGAATAGCTTCATTTATAACATGGTCATATCCTTTATTTCATCCTCAATGAAAATTGTCGGATGCATTACCATGTACTTTTCTATGTGAAAGACCACGACGGTTGTTGCCTTAGCATTCATGGCTAGCAGACAGACACTTTGGTCTCTCTTTTCAAGGGAGTCCATTCGCACTGATCTTCCATGTTGTCGAACAAGTGTGTCCATTGAATCCTTCTTTCCTATGAGAATTTCTATTAGCATTTCTACCAGATCTTCCACCAATAGGACTTAAAGCACGACCATCCTCTCTGCCAGCATCATGCTGACTACCGTCTTTCTACTTAATGGCTTAATACCGATCCATGGTCGATCGATACAAATCGATCCACATAGAGCAACTTCTCTAGGTGGATTATTTCCTTCTCTGTTTGTACTTTGTATCAATATTTCCATCTCCTCCACCTCTTTCCCTATCTGTTCTTCTCTTTTCAAAAGAACTTTAAACATCGAGTTCAACTGGAGATCTTTCTCTAACCCCTTGATCTCTTGCACAAGATCCATCTTATTAAGAAACCAACCTTGTCCTTTCAAATTATCTAGACAGTTCATTTATGATTTACCGTTGTCTTGCCTCCATCTTCTCATTAATGGCAGTCATCATTCCTTGCAACTCCTCTATAGTAATTAGATATGTTGGAGATTGAGTAGATCCGGTGGAGATTGAGTAGATCCATCGCTTTCACTTGTAGTTCCAGCGTTTCCTTCATTAGATCCTCTAGCAGCTTGCTTTTCCGAGTTCTTCTTTGGTCTCATCCTATTAGATACCTTTGAGAATTTATCCAAATCCTAGTATCACTGGAGATCTAGTCTAATCTTTTGGTTCTCAATGAAAGCACCAAAAACTATCAACCAAAAATTTGTCCAACACTCTCAAATGACCGATTTTGATGAGATAACAATTTTAGGCTGGAGAATTGTATCTAATAATAGTAGATAAAAAATAAGGAAGAATGATCAGAAAAGCAAGGGATAATAAGTTTTATAGTGATTTGGCTATGTCTATGTCCACTTTGAATGTATTGTATTGCTTATTTCACTCTAGATGCAGTTGAGTTACAAGTACAACTCGAAATTCAATCTCAAAGTTGGCTATGACAGAGTTTTCCCTTAGATATGAATAAGCAATGTTCCAAGACTCCATTTCTATTGCAAGTAGCCCTTTATTTATAGCTGAACTAGGCTGTGATTGAGCTTTTGGGTTGTCGGATGGCAATATAACTCATTCAATACTAAGATCCATAAAGATAGGAGACTCACTAGATCAAATCCAGAAATATCTATGGATCGATACCGATCCATATATCGATAAACTTCATCGTTTTCCAAGGTATTCTTGCATTTTCCTTTAGTATCGTTGCTTCATTCCTTGCATCGATCTTCCCTTCTAAGCTTATTCCTCGTGTATTCCTCAAGGACGCTGATTTATAGATTTATGGAGGGAATCTGTGGATCGGTACGGATACATAGACTTAGCCGAATTTCTCTGTTTTCTTCCTTTTCTTGATATTTTCATTATCCTTTGGGAATTGGGGGTAAAATGATCAAATTTATGGGTCAATACCAATCCAGCCATAGATCAATATCAATCTATGGGCATAGCCAAATTTTCCAGCTTATCCATACTTGCTCTTCATGCTTAATCGTTGAGTCTTGACATCTATTCGTTCATCATTTCGTAGTCCAATTCCATCGAAATGTCGTCTGTGAAAAATACCAGATAACATAGAGTTTGCTTTGGAATCAACTTCAAATTTTGTTGATATTTCATGTTGTTGTATTCAGCAACAACCTAAGTTTAGAGAAGCCATGTCCGAGGTTTTACAGGACATCACTCTTTGATGGACAGTATGTAGAAACAACCATAGAGATATCGATCCCACTTGTTTTCAGATGGACTTTTTCTCTAGTTGTGATTATTATTTTTTGTAAGCAAGTCTAATGCATGTTCCACGGCAGCAGTAGTAATATAGTGTTGTAGGATAGTCTGTAGGTAGCTCTTTTGAATGTCTTTATTTTATGTTCAAGTATAAAATTATGAATGTGTAAGCTAAATGTTTCTTAAACTAGGAACTTGTAATGGCTGATAGGCTGATTTATGGTCAAAAAAAGTAGCTAGAATTGGCCGTAGACAAAGAAGCTGCAAGTATATTACAGGAAATTGATATCAAGTATTAAAGAGTTTTCAAAAGGGTATGTTGTTCACCTGAATGTACAAAATGATCAAGTGCTGAAAGATATCAATAACACGGTGAGTTAATATAGCCTTTGCATAATTTGTTGACAAGAATTGTACATTAATACTGTCAATAAGTAATTAAGTGCTTGTTTAGTTTCATTTGGATTTTTGTGTTTTATGTTTCCAAAATTCATTATAAAAAATGAGAAGAGCGAAGTAAAATACTTAAAATTTTAAGTTATTATAACGATGGTGGATGGACGACAGAGGGAATGGAAGGACGGCGGAGGCCAACGAAAGGGTAGATGGACAACAAAATTATGGATTGTTTTCATGCTTTTGTTATATTTCAAAACTCGGAAAACAAATTTTTTTTTTTCATTTTGTATGTTAACTTTATTTTTCAAATTGGTTGTTTAAAAGAAAAATACATACGTCGTGTATTTTTTTTGTTTGAACGAAAATCTAAAACTAAAAATGGCAAAACATATAGGGTCTGAAGTATTAAAATTTTCTAAAAGACTGAAATAGATGTATAGTAAGCCAACTTTTGTACCATGGTTTGAAATCCCGACCGGTACACCGGAATTCCGACCATCCCGGTCCGGTTCCGACGTTGACCGGACCGGAATTCACATAAAAACCCGTTTCTGACGAATACAGTAAAAAAGAAAGAAAATTTCAATGCAAAACAGAGAGGATTAGAAAGGTTTGTGAAAGAGAGAAGGATTCAAAGAAACAAATCAAAGAAAGGAAAAAAAAAAAAACCTGATGATTTAAGGTATAGGCGGCTTTGACGTTTCCATTCCGAAGGGCTTCAATGTTTTAGATTTTCATATCTTAGTCAGCCCCGAGGCATTGATTTTCATTCTCTAAAAAGGAACTAGGGATTCATAAAAAGAGGGATAAAGATAAAATGGGTTTTATTAGTGCTTTGGTAGGTTGATAGATATTATATTTGTGTCTGAGCTTTAGGACTTGTCTAATAAACTGGGCTTAAAGGCTTTTATAGAAATCCTAATTTGCTTTTGGGCTTAAGTCGGTTTACATTAAATCCAGTTACAATTGGCTATCCTAATATAAATTTAGTTATTTATCAATGTATTTGTAACGAAGAAGAATAAAATTCGGAACCGGAATCAAAACGAAATATCCGGAATTTTCGAAACGGAACCGAAACTTCAAAATATTCAAATGACCGGAACGGAAACGAAAACCGAAATTTTGAACCTTTTGTACACTGATTTAGAAAGAAGAACTACTGTCATTGTTTATTCATCTAAAGTTTTTTAGTAGTAAGATACTACAGTTTAGATGGTTATCATTTTTGCATTGTAATATCCATCATTCTCGAATGTATAATGAACCAAGAAAATAATCTGCGAGCATTTTTTTTTTAATTAATGCATAAAATTATTAATGTGTAAACATCCGTTGAATGTAAAAACAGTTGGTTTGGAGTAGACTGCAAATTAACGGCCTTGCACTTGCAGCAAGAAAGAGTTAAAAGGGAATTTATGCTTGCCTGTTTTGCTTCAGTGCACTTTAATTGCAGATATCACACATAGAGTTTGTTCAACAGTGGGCAAACATTGATGCATCTGCACAAGTACCGTCTACAGATGCTCTCTTTTATCTTTCAATAAATGCTTAGTGAAGGTATGTCTACTTAAAATGCTATCTCTATTTGGATATGAATTGGAAGGAGCTGTTATTATTCGGAGGGGAGCTCTTCCATTCCATCTATGGGGCTTAAGTGGCAGAATGCCTTTGTGACTGGAGCAATTTTTGGAGCGCTTCATTTAGGCTGTGGTAGAAAATATTCCTTTGCCATACATTCTGGTGCTACTTAATAGGAATACTTCATTCCCTATGAACTTGCATGTACGTACTTACTGTATGATAATTATAGGACTACATTTGTGGGTTTTGCTTGTTGTACCCATGATAGATCATAGCCTCATTCATTGAGTAATCTGATTGGGGGCTTTCATTGGAATTATATGCATCTAAAGCCAACAAAGATAAATCAAACCGTGATCCTGAATATTTTTAATCCACCATCTCTTGAACTTGCCAGTTACCTAAAAACAATATCCGAAAGAAGTAACTATATATGTCTACGATTTTCATGCTATGGATTAAATGGCAACAATCAGATAATTATCTTTTATTCTTCTACAACTAATGCTATACAAAATGGTGGTAAGCAAAAAACATTTGAGCAACCAACAAAATTAGGTATATCAAACAAGATTCAAAAGAGTAATTCAAACAAACAATTCAAACTAGAGTATCACATACAATATTTTATGACAATGATAGTTCATTAAAAAGGTTTCAGAAGATGCCAAAAAGATGGTGAGTTCATCCAGCCTTTGATTAGTTTGTTGATAAGAATTGTACGTCAATAATGCCAGTAAGGTTTCAAAATATTGTAAAAATTCGGATCATAATGTATAATACGCCAACTTTTGAACACGATTATTTGGAAAGAAGAACTACTGTCAATATTGTTCATTCATTTATGGTTTATACTAGTATAGTAACTATAATAGTTTTTCATTTCCCATGTCCACTCCCATATCCAGACCCATACCCTTCACCGTAACCCTCTCCAGAACCAGACCCGGTACCCTGACCCGATCCCTTGCCATATCCCGACCCAGAACCTGCTCCTTGACTGCGATCTGACCCGGAACCCGCACCTGATCCTGCACCTGAACCAGCCCCTGAGCCTGCCCCAGATCCTACAGATGACCCAGCCCCAGAACCTGCGCCAGACCCAACTCCATAACCAGAAGCAGATCCAGACCCAGAACCCGATCCAGATCCTGAAGCGGATCCAGACCCAGAAGCAGAAACAGAGCCAGAACCAGACACACTAACACTGACACCATCACCACTCAAGCCAAGACCAAGGCCACCACCCAGTCCAAGCCCAATACCGCCACCATGGCCCAACCCGATAAAAAGATCCTTTCTAGACACACGACACTCGCCCATGTAAATGTAGGAGCAAGCAAGCATTGCAAACGCTAAGATGCACTTCAAGAAAGCCATTATACAAAATGTTGCACTCCTAATAACTTTCCAAATGGAGTTGGATGGTAGTATGCATTTATACGCAAAGCGAAGCAAAGTCAACAATCATGGATGTTGATAGTGGAGAAGTTAGTGGTGGAGGTAGTGCATTAGAGTTGAGCTGGAGATCACTTTTGAAATTTGTGGTTCAAATTGATCAGTTATTGTTCTCCTTTAAACGGAGCAATATGAACTTTCTTAATATTAACTTTTTGTCACATGGATAAATTTAGTTGTGGACTATTAGTCACTTGTTTTTAATTGGTACGATTCATGAAGAAGCGAAAGAACTTAGTGCGTATATTATAGTTGTAATTCAGTTAAGATTTCCATAAGAGTACTTCAGGAGTGGCACGGTTAGTGCTCGTGGCCGTTTTCTTTCTGGTTTGGTCCTGAAACAGAATTATTAAAAAGTTAGGAAAACCGATAATTTCAGCAATGAAACATGCATGGAATAACTACAAGTCATATAGCCATATGGAAACTTCTAAGAGCACTCTTTCTAAGCTTTGTACGTGCAAATATGGACACTATGACTGCTTCAATGATTAATAAGTCACTTCTAATTTTTGGGTTACATATGGTACAATTACCTTTAAGATCATTACCAACAATTCGACATGTTCACTTCGCTCTCTTTTCTGTTTTTCAACTGAACGAACGATCCATGTGCCCAAATAAGAGGTAGAACCAGCCACAGACTGGTTTGAAAAAAAAATTGTTCCATTTATAACGGCAAAGCTTTTGCTGTTGTAAATATATAATGGCGGAGTCTTCGCCGTTATATATTTATAACGACTTATTAAGAATTAATATGAATTGTAATTGAAAGAGATAAATTGTATTGATATGAATCAGAATTTGTACGAAGGAAATACAGTAACGCAATATGTATTTATACAGAACAAAGAATAGTTTAGGCCCAGTCCATATATTTGGTGATCCATGTCTTTATACTTCAGTAGTTTGCAACCCTTCAATCTTGCGAAATCTTACGGTGAGAATAAAACGTGAGCTAGGGTATAAGCTTGTTTGCCTTGTTGTGCTTTCTCTTCAGATAGCCGCCTTCAATTCTATCTAGGGTTTTCTCGTTCTCCCCTTTCTCATCCTTGTCTTGCAAAACTTTTAGCTCTTCCTTTAATCTGAGGAAGTTTATGGCTGAGAGAGCTTTGGTTAAGATGTCGGTCCGTTGATAATATATGGAAACATGCCTTACGTCCAATTTTTCAGCTTCTGTCCTCTCGCATACAAAATGCAAATCGATTTCGATGTGTTTTGTACGCGAGTGTTGTATGGGATTGGCGGAGAGAGAGATGGTGCTCAGATTGTCACACCATACTACTGGCTTTCTTCGATTGTTGAACCCTAATTCAGACATTAGGGTCTCAATCCAAGTTATCTCTGCAGTGACGCTTGTGAGTGACCTGTATTCGGCCTCCGTGCTAGAACGAGATGTGGTGGCTTGCTTTTTCGTGCACCACGAAATTGGGTTTGGTCCGAGAAATACACAGTATCCAGAGGTAGATCTACGGTCATCCACGTCGCTTGCCCAATCTGCATCACTGTAAGCATTTATGTTTATGTCGTTGCAAGCTTTTAGTGATAATCCATGATTTTGAGTCCCTTTTAAGTATCTGAGAATACATTTAACCGTCTTCCAGTGTTCGTCAAGGGGATTTTGCATATGTTGACATACTTTATTCACACTATAGCAGATGTCAGGTCTAGTTATAGTTGCATACTGTAGGACACCAACGATACTTCTGTATTGTTTGGTGTTCTCAATAGCTTCACCTTTGTGTTCAAGTTAGTAATCATAGGAGTAGGTAAAGACTTGGCTTCATTCATGTTGGCTCTTTTGAGAATTTCACCAATGTATTTCTTTTGGGATAGAAATATTTCTGATTTGGTTTTCCTTGTCACTTGTATGCCCAGAAAATAATTTATATCCCCTAGATCCTTGATGGCAAAAGTCTTGCCAAGTAGCTGTATTGTATTTGTGATTTCACTATCATTATTGCCAGTAATAATGATGTCATCTACGTAAACAAGTAGATAAATGATGTTGCCATTGTTCTTCATATATAGTGAACTATCAGATTTGGTGGGAGTGAATCCAAATTTTATAAGAGTTGCTTTCAGTTTCTCATGCCATGATCTTGATGCTTGTTTTAAGCCGTAAATTGCTTTGTGTAGTCTGCATACTTTATTATCATCTATGATGTACCCTTCTGGCTGCTGCATAAATACTTCTTCATGGAGGTCTCCATTTAAAAAAGCATTGCACACATCTAGTTGTCTTATTTGCCAGTTTTTGCACAAAGCTAAGGTTAGCATGAGTCGAATGGTAGTGGGTTTCACAATGGGAGAGAAAGTTTCGTTGAAGTCAAAACCAAACTGTTGTGAGTAACCTTTTACAACTAGTCTGGCTTTATGCTTAGCTATGCTGCCATCAGCATTTTTCTTAATTTTGTAGGTCCACTTGCATCCCACAACGTTTTTGTCTTTTGGCTGATCAACTAAGCTCCATGTTTGGTTCTTTATGAGTGCATGATATTCCTCATCCATGGCCTTTTTCCATTCATCATGTTTGATGGCTTGTTCATGATTTTGTGGTTCTGTGTCACTGATAGAAGCAGAATATATTTTTGGTTTAAAAATCCCACTTTTTGACCTTGTTGTCATATGATGACCAGTAGCTATGATATTTTGTTGTTGTTCATGATCACTTTCATTTGATGTGTTCTCTGATGTTTCAGTCTCATTGGATGTGTTGTTCCCATTGTCTTCAGTTTGTGGTGTATCTTCATATGGTTGTGGTGGCATGTCAGAACCGCATTCTGATCTTGTATCTGAGGCACACTTCTCTATTGAGGCTTGATTTTTGTCATTTTTGTTTGTGGTGAAATCCTTAGGTAAGACAGGAATGGGTTGAACTATAATGTTTGATGCATCTGATTTTCCTCTTGCAGCAACACCTTTTTCTGCAAAAGGGAATATGTGTTCATTAAATACAACATGTCTTGAAATGTAAACTCTCCCCTTGTTGTCTAAACACTTGTACCCTTTTTGATTGTTAGTGTAACCTAAGAAAGTACAAGGACTTGACCTTAAACTTAACTTATGCCTGTTGTAAGGCCTAAGATATGGAAAACAAAGACACCCAAAAGTTTTCAAAAAATGATAATTGGGTTTTATGCCATAAAGTTTCTCATAGGGGCACATGTCTTTTAAAATTTTAGTGGGCATTCTGTTTATAAGATAAACTGATGTGTAGAATGCATCACTCCAGTATTTCATGGGTATAGAAGCTTGAGACATTAATGTTAGACCAGTGTCTACTATATGTCTGTGCTTTCTTTCAACTAACCCATTTTGTTCTGATGTATGAGGACATGTGACTCTATGAAAAATGCCTTTTTCTTGGAAAAAAGTTTTAAGAGGTAAAAGTTCTTTTCCTCCATCACTTTGGAAAGTTTTCACACTGTTATCAGTTTGTTTTTCAACAAGAGTAATAAAATGTTTTATTATGCTAGAAGTTTCAGATTTTGATTTAAGGAAGAATATCCATGTATACCTGGAATAAGCATCAACTAAAGAAAGATAATACCTGTGACCAAGAGATGAGACATGTGGTGCTGGACCCCATAGATCTGCTGCAATCAGACTCAATGGCTGACTGTGCACTGTTTCAGACCTAGCAAATGGTAATTTGTGTATTTTTCCAATCTGGCAGTGTGTGCAAATTTCAGAAATAGGTACATTGTCAAATTCTATTTTATTATCTTTTAGAATCCTTTTTACAATATCATTACTGGGATGTCCCAGTTTCTTGTGCCAACATTCAACAACATTTCCTTTACTTAACATGCTAGTATTGATATGATTACACCAGTTTCCCCCTACATGATCTTTATTTGACTTGATGGAAGTAAATTTGTATAAGCCTTTGTCCAAAGTACCCTGTAACAATATGTTTTTGTTCAGTAAGTCCCTAACTAGGCAAAAATTAGGGTGAAACTCAAAGTATACATTATTGTCGTTGGCAAATTGAGAAAC